>CM032352.1:44946855-46146855 GCA_019023105.1 Diglossa brunneiventris | reverse complement strand
ATTCTTTGATAGACCTCAGTATTTTCCCCTACTCTTTGGTTTAAATTTGAATAATTTAGCTATAATATTAATTTAGTTCTATGTTAAGAATTGTACAGGCTAATTAGGTTATATGCATTGATAATGTAACATTTGAAACACACAAAGTCTTCTCTTCTCTTCTTTCTCTTCTTATTTTTTAATGGAGAGGGAAATCATATAGAGGAAACATGATCTGCATAATGTCTACATTAACTTCTGCTTCTATTTATCTTTATGAAAGAAATTGAATATTTAAAATTTCAGCATTAACTTTGTATATATGCATACCATGCTCATTCTTCACACCCTTGTATTCCAGCTCTGTATAACTGCTCCAGTAAGCTTCCTTGTATTCCTGTTTTCTGTTAAAGTCATAAACTTATTTGCTTTTGGTCAGACTTTTTTTAGTCTAATTATAACATCTGAGTTTTAACATTACTTACTGTGAACTATTTGCAAGGATTTTCTGTTGTACCTATGAGTAAAAACTCCAAAGCAAAATTTCAAAAAACTATCACTCATATTTACAAACACAGGTAGAAAAAGCTATACTCAGTCTGGTCTCTAATGATAGGCATGTTTATGCAGCATACATTAAACAACAACTTAAAATGCACATAATATTTATTTACTCAGGATAAGCCACCAATGTTAACTGTATTTAATGTAAGCAAATATAAACTAAATATTATGTAATAGGTTCTAAGATTGGAGTTGATAGTCTCTAAGAACTGTACTAGAATTCTTTCTGGAGCTAGCAGTGTTACAGAGCTGGAACTGGAACAATAGGCTGAACAAAAAAAAAAACAATGAACAAAAAAAATTCTTTTGATTACTCTATGTTACAGAATGTGCTGGATGAAAAATAATCCTATAAGTTCTTCTCTCTTTTTTCCTTAACATATGTCTTAGTGTTTATAACAGCTATTCAAAATACACACATAGAAATCCATTGTAATCCATTGTATTTCAAATATTTTTTCTGTGTTGTTATTCTCACACAGTCCATAGAAGGCTTATTTCACAGTGCTGTTTCCCTCAGAGGAAAGGGAGGCAAAAGCAATCAATTAATGAGACTTTAAATTAGCAACTCTTACAAAATAAACTAGTGAGTTACCATTAAAAAGGCAAAAATAAAAAAATAAATATTCATTTTTATGTTCATAAAATCTAAACCTAAATTTCTTTGCCTTCATGCAGGATTACATTATTTCCCTCTTGAATTTAAAACCCATTGAAATCAATGGAAAACTTGATAAGGTTTGGCTCGGGTCCTCTTTATGAACATTATAGCAGTAAGGTTTTATGGTGTTTGCACAAAAGCTAATAAAAATAAACTTTGAATTTGTTTTCCAAAATGATCCAAAAACCCACCATCTGATCCATGAGAAATCAATGGTTAAATCAACAGACAACAATCTTACTATCTGCTTTTGAGCCCAGACCACATCTACCTACACAGCGAGCCAGACGTGGGTTGTGCAAATAAATGTAGGTCAAACAAATTCAGAGTATCTAAGTCAATTCTACCAGCTGAGGAGCTGGCTCAGTGACTTGCACTAATGTTGAAGTGCAAGAGGGACTATACATGTATTCACTTAAAATATTTTTTGCTTCTGCCTGAGCTGTTCTTACTCTACATAATAGCAATAAACCCATTTTTAGTGATTTTGTTTATTGGTAAAGAAAGAAGTTGTCTTTTACAATAGAGGTAGTTTTGAATAGTGCATCATCTTGGTAATTCACTTACCTATTTGATGTATTAGCCTACTGGTATCTGACAGCAATGGGAGCTGCTATGCCTCAATTGATACGTTCTTTCCACTCTCATTTCAGACCTTTGAGGCTGGAAACACTCTCAAATGCTTGTAATGTTAACAGCTGTTCATATTTTCTTTTCTCTCATCTTAAAGGCCATAATACATGCAGGAGCAGGGCTGTGAGTTCACTGATATTGCCACTCACTTCCCAGGAAAAATGTACATCATGTGCTGACCTCCATTGGAGTCACTCTGTTCTTAATCTTCTTTCCTTGTGAGATAAGGATTGGTCTTGCAAGTACCAGCAAGATGCACTCTTATGTGACATGTTTTTTTGACATTTCCCTCCTCAGACAGTCATTTTTTTCAGTCTCTCACTTTAATTCAAGGTGTCTTTTCCGGAGCCAGAAGGGCTGGTTGACAGTTCTGTTTACACCTTTCTCTATTTTTGGAATGAAACCACATTATGTGATTTTAGAATGCATATTTAAACTACTCTGCATCAAAGATTGTAATATCTTCAGAAGGTGGAAAGACTTCCCAGAAATGGTTCTGTTTTCTTTGAATTATTTACATACACATTGTCATCTCTACTTTCATTCCTTAGCACTCACTGATACAAAATTGTCTTAGAATTGACGTATAAGAGAGTTGTGCAGAAAGACTTCACAGTGAGATCTCAGGTGCTCCTTGAAAACTTATTCTGAGGCGCATGCAGAGTCTATGAAAGGATTAATCGGACATTTGCAAAAAAGGGCCTCACACAAATTTCATGCAATAAAAGCATGCTCAGCTACTATGTGGCAATCTGTACTCGGCCACTGTAGCTTCCCTGCTGCAGTGACAGAAATGTTTATTGCTCTGGTACCATTACTAGGCTGATGTACAGAGATTTTTCTCTCTGCAGAGAGATATCACTGCTCTTCGAGCAAGTCTACCACTGTACAGACAGATGAGGAAGGGAATCTATCTCATATGCACATTTTCCCATTACACATTTGCATTTTTTAATAATAGAATTTATCTTCTGAACAAGCTAACTTAAATTCTATGACCTTTCTCCATAAGCATTTAAATGTCGTTAATATTATTTATATTGCGAGTTGTGTTTCGCTTGGCCTGTATACAGATACAGATTTATCTGAAATGGCCCTATTCTGTGACATACATATCATCAGGAATCATTTACTTAAGTCATAAATTTCATCATGTTCCCCATTCAGAATCTTGCTGGACACTGGGGTGTGTTCCTACTAGGGAAAAAGTCTTGTTCTTCCATTCAGGACTCTCCAGGGGAAAAGAAGATGAAACAATTCCCCAAATACAAAAGGCAAGCATTAATCAACATTGTGATCTGAAAAGATATGAAGCAGATTCTTTTCCTGCACAAAGAAAGCCAGATTCCTTGGAATTAAATCAGTCAAGTAGTTCTAGTGTATCTAATACCTTTAAATTAAATGCTGTTATGTGCAAACTCATCCAAAACTCGTGATATCTTTTGTTCATTGGCATTCAAACTTTACGAGATGGGCAATTATCCTGTGGCTTCCTCATAAACTGTTTATAAATTGATTACTTGGACTTCATACAGTATTATTTGAACTTCATGATAGATCATTGAAATATCTGCTTTATAACAAAAATCAAGTAATGAACAGCAAACAGCTTATGGAAAAGGAAAACATGAAACTAGAACAAGTTAGTAAGTTAAATATTTGGAATTTTAAAGCATCTGATTATCGTCTGAATATTCATGACTGCTCTGTTCCAGCAAATACTTACTTGCATGCATATTAATAGGTATAATTGCTTTTATTATTTGATAGGTTTAACTTTTATGGATAGATTACAATATCTTTCTTTGTCCCCCGTATAATCTGATTTCACATTTTTTTTAGCTAAGATACACTACCTTTTATAGTCACACATAAGCCTGTATGTATCAAGATTTCATTTCAGTCATATTTCCTTTCTAACCTTCCTTTGCTTAAGGAGATGAATTTTTTTCTTCTTCTCTGTGGTCTTAAACAGATAGATAGTTTTTCCTTCTAATTTTTTTCTTTCAATACTTTCCAAGTATTGAAATCCCCAATTTCTCTGTTCAGGCTGAATATAGAAAGAACTGCTTTTGGCCTATCCAGCAATTTTCCCTTCAGTAAGATGACTGTTTGGATGTTGACCTTCATTTCTTTGTTTTATGGGTGTCATTTCTTCTTAAACAAAGACCTGTTGGTTAAAGAAAAAGAAATATTAGTTAATGTCATGTAGTGTAACCTTTAAAATACATTAACACATATATATCACATGTTAATTTGAGCATGTGATGGCAGAAAGATTAATCACCTCCATCCCTACAGGAGTCCAAGACATGAATTTTTAGGCTAATAGCTTCCAGACAGGACAAGAAACTTTTTCCTATTGCAAAAATAATAAATGTTGTAAACTTCAGGAAAGGTCACAACTGTGATTTTCTATGTACAGGCCTAAGAGCATCTAAAGAAAATACACAGGATTGTTTGTTCCTGTGGCTATCTAATATTTCAGTTCACAAGAAAACAAAAGCAAACATTTCTATTTTTCCTTCTTTTTGTGAAGACCCTTCTTATTTTTCAATAGGAAAAGGCTTCTTGATTCCTGGTGGTAAATCATTTGGCCAATTGTTCCAGTGTTGCCTATCTACTTCAAAATGGCATAAGGAGAGACTAAAATGCAAGCTATAATATAATGGACTCTTACTATCAACAACAGTGGAGGACTGCTGAAACAGGATCAGTCCCATTATGTGATCAGATAATGTATGAGTACAGAAGTACTATCTCTGACTTGTCTAGGAAAAAAATCAACTTCTGCTAGGTTTTGTGAGTTGTTTTTTTTAAGTGCTTCACACTTCCTGTCGGCTATATTTGACAATATCTTCTCAAACCAGTGGTTCTGGGATAGCAACTCTGAGGAGGTAGTCCCAAGGTATGGATGCAAGTACAAGGCTGCAGTATTTCTCCTTGGAATGTGATTATATAGCAGGAGTAGATTTCACTAGAAAGGACTTGTGTACTTGCTTTCTTTTCCTTTTCAGTTACATCTGGGCAGCATGTTAGGTGGGAGGATATGACTTTATTCAGATGCACAGTTTAGCTTATGAACCAGAATCAGATCCTGGAAATAAAAGGGAAGAAAATTCTTCTGAGTCATCTGACAGATTGGAGGAGCTTTGAATGACAATCTCAGCGGTAAGGTTTATTATCAGCCTTGGTGGGTCTTCCTAGCCTTGTGAGTTAGTTACTGAGAGAAGACAAAACCTCTAGCAATGAAGTTGGTGTACTCCTTACATACATTGATGAGGAACTCAGTTTCTCACTATCTGAAGTATTTAACTCTGAATTGTCATTCAGATCACAGCGTAGTTTCACATGAAATGAGAGAACCATCTCGCAGACCACCAAACAAAATATTTGGTACTGGTAGTCTGAGGGAAGCACAGAGTTGCAACAACATGAACATAAAAATGGGATCAAAGTTATGGTGTTTCTTTCCACATTCGAATATCAATATTGTTGATGTCATTACAGCTTCCATTTGGCATGAGGACCTAGTCAAATAAAGAGGACAAAATTTAAGACATACAATCTTTCATTGATTTTTTCCTCTGTCATCTTGGGTTACCCAAATCAGGTAGAAAGCTCCACTTCACAGAGCATGGCTTTTGATGACACTGCTAGGCCCAAACAGGTAAGGGAATCATCAGTAATATTCATAGCAACAATCTAGTCTTAAAATTCAACTGCTGTTTCATTGACTTAATAAAATTTTCTGAATGAATTGGTAATCTCTCACATGCTCCTGGATTAGAGGCTTGGTTTCAGAGTTTCAGATCAATCATAAATCTTTGTGAAGAAAAAAAGTCAAACAAAACAAAACCAAACAAAATACCCACACTAAATATCTCTGGAGAAGATGGAAGAAGAAACAACATACTAAAAAAAAGCCCCAAACAAATCCACACATTCATTATGGAGGCATGTCTTTTATAAAGAGCCGCTCTAATCTCATTAAATGTTACTCAATGATCCCAAGATGAAGATTCACTTAAAAGAACTGTCAAGAGGCCATTTCAAGGGATTCTAGCAGGAATTCATAAGAGAGTGACAAAAGTGGTGAAGAGCTAAAAATTTATTTTGCATTTAGTTCTTCTGTCTCGGAGGAATAGAGTCAGACTTGCACAGAAGGAGCAATATGCTGATTAACATAAGAAATGACTCCTTTATCAAGACCACTCATTTTTGAATAAGTGTTAGAACTACCCCTTGCCTTAGAAGCCAAAACTTAAATGTCCTCTTTTCTAAACCTAGGATACTTATGCTTGATTCTTAAGGGATTGTTTCAGACTCTCTCAACTACAAAGGGCTTTTTAATCTGCAGTGTTTTGAATACACTTACACCTAGATTAAGTGATTACTGAAGAAGTTATTACCCCCCTCCTGCCCACTGCCCTATTTCCTAAATGAAGCCCAAACCCTGCAGTTAATCTCACAGAGATCACTGAAGGAATCCTAATAGGATCTTATCATAGCATTATAAGCTGCTGGTGGTTTGACTTTTCCCAGGCACAGAAGCCACCATAGGTGAAATGTCTTTTTTCTTCCCAGTCAGTTTATTAAGGTAAATAGCTGTCTAAAAAATGCCTACAGACTTCTTTCTTCTCAATGGTGAACAATACTTCACTTTTTTTTTTTGTATGGTTTGATATGGATATGAATTTGGTTTAGTTTTAATTTCTATTAATCACTCAAATCCAGTTTAAAGATTTTCTAGTAAAAAGTTTCTCTCCTCCATCTTCTTCTAGAGACAGAACTCTCACTTCTATCCTTTTATTATTCTCTATTCTTCCAAGTAGGTTGAGTCTCATCAAGTATTCAAAAAACCAGACCACAAATATTTGTCACTTTCTGAAGAAAGTATTGCACTAGGAGTCAGAATACATCCAGACTAGTGATCATCTGATTTAACCAAAGTGATTTAAACCAAGTAAACAGCTAAGCCCCACAGGGACAATAGTTCATGCTCCCCGATGGGATGGGAGGGAAAATTGATTGGGTAAAAGTGAGGAAATTTGTGTGTTGAAATTAAAGCAGTTCAATAGGTAGAGAAAAAACTGTGCACACAGGCAAAGCAAAATAAAGAATTCATCCACCACTTCCTATGGGCAAGCAAGTGTTCAGCCAGGTCCAGGAAAGCAGGGCCTTGTCGCATGTAGCAGTGACCTAGGAAGACAACCACCATTATTCCTAATGTCTCCTCTTCCACCTTCTTCTCCCATCTTCTATCACTGAACATGATGTCATATGGTATGGGCTATCCCTTTGGTCATTTGAACAATTCTGACCTCATCTGCATAGCCTTAATTGTTAAGAGATTTACGATAGTCTGAATAAATCAGTCACACCACATTAGTTTAATCTGAAACACTACTCCTTTCTTATTGTAGATTCTGTTAGGATGAGATCCATCTAAACTAAACAAAATAGTAGAGTTAAAGCAGATCATTGGAGCATTATTTCAAATCAATAGAGACAGAGAGAGAGAGAGACAACTCCAAAAGAATGCTCATCAAATCTGTTCCATATGAGAAGATTCACTTCCAGAGGTATTTGTTTTCTCTTGACTATCAAGGAGTCTTCCTAGTCTAAATTTTACCTGCCCACATTACATTAGAAAAACTCCCTACTTTTCTCAGCTACTACATCTTTCTGATATTTTACAAAGATTAATCACTGCTGTCTTCCTCTAACAGTTTTCAATTTCTTTCTTCCTCCCACTTGTTCTGTGAAACTGTGGAAATAGTATTTAATAATTTAAATGCAATCTGTTAAGTACACAAAGAGAAAAACAAGATTGGCTGGTAAGTAAAAACGTTTGCCGTCTCAACTTTTGAAAGATTACTTTAACAACATGATATATTTTTTTTGTTTGCTTTGCTTTTGTTGGTGTTTTTCCTTTTGTTTAAAAATTCTAGTAAGAATGGCTTTACCACAAAAGCACTCAATAGATAAGTTTTGGGGGTTTCTGCTATAGTGTTACTTTTGCTATCTCTATAGCTAGACATTTTGAAGTCTGTGCAATTTAGTAGACATTATATCAACAATGAAAACCTTTTCTGATCATCAGCTACTGTGTAATTGACATACAAATGCTCTAGAACTAGTTGGCATAATTTAAGTATTATTTACAATAAATTATCTGTAGTGAAAACAGTCAACTCCTATAAAAAACCTTCTTAATTTCTACTAAAAAAAGAAAACAAATATATTTTTAAATTAAACAATAATAGAATAACAAAGATCATATGGGTTGAACACTTGAACTTTTTCTTAGCTCTATTAGCAGAAGAATGTTGTATTAAAAACCACAGTTTTTTCAGTCCACCACAAGATTGACCCAAAGTGCAAATATAATTCTAACAAAAAGACTTCTTTAATGCAGAAATAATGGCAACAAGAATTTGTTCTTCAATTGGAAATATTTTAAGCTTCTTTACAAAAACAGAAAAAAACTTTATTGAACAAAATGCATAAAATTAAAGATATAAATCATGACGGAAAAGGGGCAATGAGCACCATTGAAATACAGAAAGATTAATCTGAATATGAGGAAAAACCTCTTTACTTAGAGGAGGACAGAACACTGCAACAGTATGCCCAGAGGTGGTGGACCTTCCTTTTCTGGAGGTATCCAAAACTCACCTGTACCAGTGCAACCTGTTCTAGGTAAACCTGCTTTAGTGAGGTGTTAAATTATGTATCTTCAAACATACCTTCCAACACCAACAATTCTGTGAATAAAAAAAAAAAATCTTTTCTAAGAATTCAGAAAATTAGAATAGAAAGGAGCAAGAGAACTGTGGAGGTGCAATGACATGACTGATTCTACATAAATTGCGTCAAAAGCTTTTTATTCAATGACAGCATGAATTCATTAGATTTGCCTGGGGCCCCTGAAGTAAGTACTACTTAAATACACACTCAGGGTTCCTGGATTTATATACTGAAGATACAAAGAGTTTGAGTTAGGGTAAGAGTTAAAAGAGGTGAAAACAAAACTAAAAACCCACAGTGTTCACTTTAGTTCACAATGAATTTTCAGCAGGGCAAGTGAAGGGCTCTGTGATTCGCCTGGCGAATGTCAGCTCCTCGTGTAAGAGCATTCTATGACAGCTCAACTTGTCATAGCTTAGATGAATAAAGTTTAGGCAGGAATGTTTTCTATCCATATCAGGGTGTAAAATCAGGAAATTAGACAACCTTTTTCAGCAGACAGACAAGTATCTGTAGGAGCATATTCAGACTGAAAATTAGTACGAGGCTTCCCAAAGAGATGTGTGAGTTTCTGGAGCAGCTAATTACTTGAAGTGCCCTTATACCAGATGTAGAAGAGTTATCGGTGTCTCCCAGAGCTGTCTCTTTGTTTTACTTTAAACAATTTAGGCAAGAAACAGAAATAGCCAGTGAAGAATAGACCAAACTCCTCATTCCTTTCTCTGTCCTAGCCTTTGTGAAACAGCTTCTTTCTTCATAGCCCTGAAATGCCTCCTTTCACCTTTTACAGTGAGCTGCTACGTAACCAGAAAGCTGAGTCCTCAAGCATTTATATCCAGATTCTTTTGGACCCGATATTTGGAATCACAGGTAGAGAGGTAGAAAGGCGGATTTAAACCTACTAAAACCAAATTTAATCTTCTTCAGACCTTTACCTTGTGAGAACAATGATCCATGAAGCCCTTTTTGCATCCACTGGGACCAGTAATGTTAATGGTTCTCTGTTAATGCCCTCTGTTAATGTTTCAGGGGGATCTTTCTTTAAGAGTTTGTCATCTTCAGCACACAGCTTCTAATCTAACTTCCAAAAGACACTCTGAAGAAGCAGTTAAATTAATCTCAGCTGATTTTCCCAATTTTATATTAGGCATTTATTATAAGACCTGCAAAATACCTGCAAATTAAAAACAGAAAAACAAATAAATAAACATGTATGATCGATTCCAGGGAGCAGCAGAGACCAACCCTTCAACTCAGGGGTGATGCCTACCTGTCCATCAAAGATCCTTTACTTAAATTAAAAGCATAATTTCCATATTAGCCCTAGAAATCTAGTTGTCTTCTGTGCATAAGCTAATAATATTTTTTAAATTTTAAGTTATGCGTACCATTCTTGCATATTAATTGAACACTGCAAAAGATATTGAAACTACTGAGAAGTGACTCAGTGTGGAAGGAATATAACTCCAGAGGGTGATTGCACCCTGTTTCAGGAGTGGCTAAATTGCTCTCTGGAAGTAACTGGACTTTTGGTGGAGTCACCAGCATGTTTGGCTTAATTCTTCTCCTATCTTCTAGTAGCAAGTGTGGACTAGATATTGAATGGTAATCCTTCTGGAATCAGTTGAGCCCTGGTGCCGAAGGGGCAACTCTGACCCTTTAGAAATTTGCAGGTTAAAAAGTGTTCCAATTCCACAATAAATTATGTAGATTTTATATTTTTTGAACTTAAGCAGTACATGAAAAACCCCAACCAACCAAACAAACATGAAGACAAAGCCCCCTAAATGTATTTTCCCAGGATAGAGTACAAATAGATAGAGCACAATTCAATTGTCTGTACAGAGACATTTATTGCTATTATACCACAAGAGATCAGAAGCAATCAAGCAGAGCTGATAAATTTGGTGCACATGATGGCCTTTTACTCCTACAGAGAAGCAGCTGGAAGCAAGGTTGAACACTGCAGGATGTCTCAAGCAGCACTTTGTGCAGGTGTGTAGGAAATGTCACACTAAAAGACTTGTCTCAGGCAAGAAAAAATATATTGAGAAGGTAAGACGAGAATTTATTATTATTGTAAGGAAAAAATTTGGGGTTTAGTTCAAAAAGTATTATTCAAATATATTTGAAACAAAATGAGAAAAACCAAGAAAATAAAAGAAGATAAAGTATACTATTGTACAAAGCATCTCAATAATAATAAAAACAACAATAATAGTAACAACAACAATATAATTCAATTAAAAAATGCTACACACTTCATTGTTATTGTTACTTTTCCTCGGATGCTATGCTCACACTTATGGCAGGTACTGTACATTTTCTGGGTACCAAGAGTGTACAGTACTCATGATCATCACACAGGAAAAGGGAAATTCCAACAAGCTGTGTCTTTTACAGGAAGAAGTGAGAGGTGTATGCTAAAGCTTCTTCTTCACCCTCTAGAATTCAAATTGGACTATTTGTCCAACACACTTTTACACCTTGGTATTTCTTTCAGGGATTCTGATCTCCATCTTCATGTTGCATCCAAATTTAGTGTACCAGATGGATTTTACGTATGTCGAATGCATGTTATTCTTTTCTCTTGTTATCCCTATAACTGTTCCTGTCCAACTCCGATTTCTTTCACTGATGATTGGTGAGTTATTCATAGCCTTGCAATCACCAGTAACAAGCTGTGCCTCCCTTCTCATCATCCCATGCACACTATTGTCACTCTCAAGGCCCTTATTATCATTCCAAGTATTTATTTCTCTGTGCTACATCAATATACAAGGAAGTTATAAATACTCTGTTTAACAGAGAATAATTTTCTGATACTAATATATATATATATAAAATTATGTTTCTACAAATTAACTTTAAAGATCTGATTGTTAGGAAAAGAAGTTTTTTCATCTAAATCAGGTAAAAGCAAAATTAGACAGGTTCAGAAAAGCTCAGACAAAATCTCATAAATTTCAAATCTGAGGCCATTCAAATCTGATACTAAGCCTGTGGCTGGCAATTAGTAATGGCAATGTTAGATTTACTGGGTTTCTGGGCTAGAGAAACAATTAAGTTATGAAAAAAATGAAGATGAGAATGGGAAATAAGCCTCTGAATGACACCAATATTGATATGCTACATTTACTTAATCCTTTACTGTTCAACTGTCATGATACTCTCTCCACAGAGTATTTCTTTACTTTTTCGCACTAGCTTCTCATTTATTATACTATTGGTTTTGTTCACAGTTCAGTACACTGCAGGAATTTTTTAAGCACGGAAAAAAAACCCACTCAGGTGGGAGTCAAGAAACAATAACATGCACTCAAATTAAGGGTAATTGGAACTTCAATGTACAGAGGTTAAATATCAGTAAATTTCTGTGGAATTGCCTAAAGTCTGAAGTATTATACCAGACCTAAGATAATAAATACTTTTAGCAAGTCTCCCACATAACATTTCCACAGTATTTTTCTTCCAAATATGATACAAAAAAACCTTAAGAGAAATACAGAAACTTGAGCTCTTATGTTGCTTAAACTCACTTGAAAGACCCTATAATTCCTAAAATCCAAATGAGAACAAACCAACCAAACAAACAAATGAAGTAAACAAAATTAAGAGGACATTCTTATTACTAATGTCAAAGCAGATCTGTATTTTTCTCTGCATATTTCTACAGAAATTTGACTTGTAAAGTTCATACTTCATCCTGTATTTAAGGTAAGAAAAGATAAAATAAAATGAAAATAGCAAAAGCCAGTAAGCCAATCTGAAATTAAATGAAAAATGTCATCCCCCCCTCCCAGCCCCTGCCAAAAGATATGGTAAAAAAGGCTTTAGAAGGGTATGTAAGTGAATAAGCATTATTTCAAAAGTTTTAAATTCATAGCGTCAGTTCCTTCATATAGAGTTTTGATGCCCTTAATTTTGGACAGCAGCATTTGATTTACATCCAAATTTTTGCTAAAACCCCAAAAATGGCCCATAATACAAAGGAGATTTGATGCACACACTGCAAATTGCACTGTATGTGCAGTAACTTGTATGGGGTTACAAAATTCTGATATAACAGAATTCTGTAATTTGTTCCTTGTCAGTGAAACTGCTAAGAGGAACTCATCAGGATTTCAATATTTCATGAGCATGCTATTATTGTCTTTTCTTTACTGGGTAAACAATGAAGATACTGAAACAATAATAATAGGTAATGCAAAAAGAGGATGTAATACAGCATGCTATTTCAGGAGACATTTCAAACAGATATGTACTATTATATTTTAAAACTTGTGAATACATTAGAGATATCTATTAAGATGATAGGGAGAAAAAAAAACCCTACAATAAGACACAACATTAAAAGAACGTCTATACCAAATAGAAGACAGTGGCAAAGAAATGTTCAACTTATGCAAAAGAGCCTTCTTGAAGACATTGTCTTAACTTTGAAAAGATCTTTGCTTTCTCAGACTGGCACTGTGCTTGTGGATGGGAGATTATTTTTATGAGAACATTAGTATTATCATACAAAGATATGTCTTTCACAGAATGTCAGAATCAATTAGGCTGGAAAAGACCTTTGAAATCATCAAGTACAACCTATGACCTTACACCAACATGTCAGTTAGACCATGGCATTGAGTGCCACATCATGTCTTTTCTTAAATACTTCCAAGGATGTTTATTCCATTACCTCTCTGAGAAGCTCACTCTAATGCCCAATCATCTTTTCTGTGAAGAACTTGCGGCAATATCTCTTCAGTAGTACCCAGTGAAAAGACCAAAAGTAATGGCCATGAACAGAAACACACTAGGTTATGTCTGAACAGCAGAAAACTCTTTTTTTTTCTGTGAGGTTGACTGGCACAGGTTGCCCAGAATGTTTGCAAAGTCTCCCTTTTCAGAGATGTTAAAAATCCAACTTGAAATCATCCTGGTAAGGCTGTTCTAGATTACTCTGCTTGAGCAGGGGGAATGGAGAACATGACCTTTAGTTGTTGCTTCCAACCTCAACCATTCTTGTGATTCTGTGATCTTCTGGTTCTGGAGAAATTCAGTTAAGCTTTGGTAATTTCTACACCATTATTCACTGTAAAAAATAGTCATAATCCCAAAAATAGTTCTATTATTAAAACTGGAAAAAAAAAGGGTGGAGGGAAAACATGGCTATCTAGAAATATAGTTGCAGAAATAGCATCAGAGAAGAAAGAAGATCAATGTAAGTGAACAGATACTGCTGGCATGAGATTGGGAAGGTACATAATGCCAAGAATAAATTTGCATTCTAAAGTAGAAGTAGATTCCAAACAAAATTATTGTAGTAACCAAAAATAGGTAGTAGTAAAGTTTGCTGGAAGAGCAGGGAAATTGTCTCAAGCTGCTTTTAATGTGGAGTTCACACATTTAGAAAAATGTGAGACTGACAGTCTCCTGTGACTGAGATTTGGTTAGACCACTGAGAATATCTACACTATAAAAAAAGGCGAATGGAAAAGTGAGCTCGGAAGCTGCAGTTTTGATTGTTATGCATCACACTTGAAATTTCTCCAGCAATAATTTAATTTTAAGGTTACACAAGGAAAACAGGATGATTCATAAAACTATTTCATGCCAAGATACTCTGACCAGAGATAGTGTGTTATAAAAATAGCACAGGATTCAAAGGTCCAAGTAGCTATTGAGAATTTAGAGATATCATTACCTAGTGTCTTGTGAATAAGTAATTGAAGGTTTTGAAACTGTCTCTTTGCTTAAAAAGCTAAGGAGATAGTGTGAGGTTCTATTGGGTGTGCATAACAAGGTTTTAGTAGCAGAGACACAGGAGGGGTGGCTTGTCTCAGAAACTGCCAGAGGCCACCCCTATTTCTAAAAGAGCCAATGTGAGCTGGATCCAAGGAGGACCAATCCCTGGCCAAGGTAAAGTACATCAATGACCACAGTAGAACCTCTAGGATAACAGTTTCAAGGGGAAAAGTGACTGCAGAACAGCAATTGCAGCTGTTGACAGAGGAATGAGAAAATATGAGAGAAACAGCTCTGCAGACACCAAGGTCACACTGGTGAAGGAGCAGGATAAAGTGCTCCAGGCATGGGAGATTTCTCTGCAGCCCCTGGTGCAGACTGTGATGAAGAAGCTGAGTCTCTACAGTCCGTGGAGGTGTGTGGTGGAGCAGAGATCCATCTGCAGCCTGTGAAGGACCTGCAGATGCATCAGAAAGAAGCTGCAATCCTGTGGGAATCCCACACTGGATCGGTCTCCTGGCAGGGTGTGGGGTCCTGTTGAAAGACATGAACCCATGCTGGGTCAGGATTGCTAGTAGGACTTGTGACCCCATGGAGGACTGCTGGAGCAGTTAATGAAGAATAATAGCTTGTGAAAAGGACGCACATCGGATAAGATAGTGGAAGATTGTCTCCTGAGAGAGACATTCCCCACTGGATCAGGTGAAGAGTGTGAGAAGTTCTCCTCCTGAGGAGGAAGGAGCATCAGAGACAGAGTGTGATGAACTGACCAGTGTCCATTCCCCATCCCTTGGTGTTTGTGGTGGGGAGGAGACAAAGAATTAGAGAGAAAAATTAAGCCCAGGATGAAGGGAGGAAGAGAGAGGGAAGGTGCTTTAAGATTTGTGGTTTTTTTTCCCCTTAGCCCACTCTGATCTGGTTGTTAATAAATTTAGCTAATTTCCCCAAGTTGAATCTTTTTTGCCTGTGTTAGTAATTGGTGAGTGATTTCTCTCTGTCTTTATCTTAATACACGAACCTTTGATTATATTTTCTCTCATCTTTGGGGAGTGATAGAGCAGTTTTTGTGGGCTCCTGGAATCCAGCCAAGGTTAACTCACCACAGAATTGGAAGAAGTTGCAATGTCCTACACATACTGAGATTTTTTCTGAAAACAAAAATTTATTAAATCTTCAGTGTTAAACAAGCAGAGGTAATTATCTTATCAAATAAGTGTGTTTGCTAAGGCTTAACTGTTATCACTCTTATATTGGTATAAACCTCATAACAATTTAAAGCTGACCATGGTACCATGTCTTTCATCCCTCCAGACTGCTTAGCAGCACAGGATTATAACAGCAGGGATATTAAAAGTCCAATTAGTTTTAATAAGACTTCAGCTTCTTATCAGTGCTGATACATTTCTACCACATTTCTGGATATGGTTAAAATATCAAAAGCCAGAATTAGTAGCATAAGAATTTAATTTAAAAAACCCAACAAAACAAACAAAAACCAAAAAAAAATCACAAACACAAAGCAACCCCCCAAAAAGTCCCGATTGTCCTGGACCAGGAGCATTTGCACAATATCATCAGGGTGTTGGAGAAGAAGAAAAGAAGAAACATCAGTGGGATACCAGGAAGCTTAAATTCTGACATTAAGATTTTAGCAGATACACAAGATTATCTAATTTAAATATCTGAGATCAAGTCTGTGATCCTGAAAGATTTACAGCTGTTGATGTGTGAGACTGAGCTCCATGGAAGACTCAGGTTTTCACTGTGAAATGTCTCAGGCATAAAATTTTCTTAATTCATACATGCTCATAAAGTGTTTAATCTTGAAACAGGCAGAAGAATTTGCTACTTCTATATTGACTAAATAAAGTCTATGTCCAGAAATTGGGTATTTATCCACCAAGAAGCTCAGAAATTTCAACCTACTGGGCATAACTTGTACGTGAATAACCACTTCAGCTGTACTCAGTATGAAGTGACAATAGCCACTTTCTTTAAAAAAAGACTGGAAAGTGCTTCTTGCTATTACACAGAATTTTTATGAGTATTACAGTTACGTAGCTTCCAAGCAACATAAATTTGGTTACCCACATCAGTTATAGAATATTTACTATGAATACTTCAGCATGATACATAGAAGTAGTCCATAAATACTCAAAAAAACATTTCTGTTTTCAAAAAAAGAATGAAAATTGAATTAGGTGATAAATAAAGATGTGGAGAACATCTGTGAGATGAGAATAATCTTACAACCCACTATTTAATATACTTGTTTAGGAAGGAAAGTCTTAAAACTGTTTAAACGTGTAGCATGTATTATTTGTTAATCAAGATGAACAACAAGACATCCATCAATGTAAGATTCCTAAGTACCATTAAGGGAGGGGATTTAGGATATACCAAATCATACTGCTTCCCCCGTATATAACTGGAATCAGCTTCCCAGTCAGCATGACAGATACTTTATACTGACAGACAGACAATACCAATTTAGTGAAATGACCATTCCTAAATACAAGGTAAGGACAATCCATAGTCTCAGGTAGTTAAAGAGATATGTAAATTTCAGCACCTAATAATTATTGTTATCCTAGTTTTACTGACTCA
This sequence comes from Diglossa brunneiventris, assembly GCA_019023105.1. Taxonomy (NCBI): domain Eukaryota; kingdom Metazoa; phylum Chordata; class Aves; order Passeriformes; family Thraupidae; genus Diglossa; species Diglossa brunneiventris. The sequence continues at coordinate 46,129,922 of CM032352.1, read as the reverse complement.
GCCTAGGTGAATCTTGAAGTACACCTTTTTGTATTGTAGTCACAGAAGAGATCAGCTACAACTGTCTGCAAAAATCTTTATATACATTTAAATATAGCCAGGCATGTGGAGCTGCAAGCTGTCATTCAAGCTTATGTGTCTGTAAGGATACATACCAATATTGGCAACTATCCCTTAATTTTCTGGGGAAAAAAAGAAGAGTTATTTTTCCCTTTTTCTTTTTTTGTCCTTTGGAAACAAATAGGAACTTCAGAATGTCCCCTGGTTTTAATCTGGAATAGGTTAAAATATTCAAATATAAGATTTGTAAAGCACTAATCACTGGCTAAATGTGAAATGCATTCTGTATTTAGTCTTCCTCTAATCTAATTACAAAAAATATCATGGCAGTCATATAATAAGGTATTTATGACAGCAGTCTACACATAATGATCTCATGTATCCTTCTGGTTGCACACTGTAAATGCTGCAGAGCAGGTGGTCCTGCAGATCAGTTCAAACTCTTTCAGTTCTCTATGTTGCCACAGTACATAATGGAGTGAGCAAAATAAATGGTGTGAAACTACTAGTTGCTATGCCTGTGCACCATGTTTTCCCATTTTCATGCACATAAAATCTGTAGATATTAATTTTTTGGTTTGGCACATACTCTGAAAACTTTCAAAACACAATTTGCCATACAGAAGAGTGTGAGATTGCAGCTTATTGAAGTTTGGATATTAACATTCTTGAGCAGCCCTTGGAACAATGGTAAGCTTTGCACTGTTAAGCACAAAAGTGTTATCATTTGTCTTCAGAGAATACTTTGAATAGATATTTTGCATAACCTTTTGATACCATGCTAAAAATATTACTGAAAATAATGGACCTCCAGACTAACTGGAGTCATACATAGCTATCTGAATGGTAGTTTTCAAATTAGCTCATTTGGTAAGATAATTAACATCCAAATCAATTAATTCAGTTATATTTGGAAATTAGAATGAAGTAACTCATGTAAACATTTATCTCTTTTAGATGAAGTTCTTTATCAGCTTAAGCGAGTGTCAGAGGCTTTCTGTAGGTTCAATAACAAAAGATGTCTAACTGAAAAATAATGAACTCCTGTAAGATAGGTGAATTAAACTGCATCTATATCCACTTGCATATAACTACTTTAGCATTCCTGGATCCAGGTGTAAATACTAGGGACCAACTAATTGTACACAAAAGCCATAAGGGTCTTTTGCCATCAGAATTTTTTCCCATTTGATTTTCTGATTATATTCATACATGCAATATACAGGTGTGTATATATAAATATACACTATATAAATATATTAGATGTATATATATATAAAATAAGAACTAATGTTTACCTAAAAACTGACTGTTAAAAGGTATCAAAGGTAGAAATTTGTGTATTCAACTTGCTGCAACTTATTGTAAATTATATATTACGCTTCAATTAGAAGGTATACTAGACTTGAATTGGTGTGACAATTCTGACAGGAAAAGCAGCAAAAATGACTAAATTATCCTGATTGATTGAATATTCTGTCAGATCCCGTCAGTATAGAGATACTGCTGGTTTATATCCTATTTTATGTTAGATTCCCATTAAGAAATAATGTATGAGGTTAACACATTAGTTCAATATGCTTTATAAATAGGAATACATTAAATATTAATATGCATTTTAGTATAGGCTGCTTATAGTATATAACAATTATTAATTTATACACATGAATATTATAGGAGTGTGTTGGAAATAGATACAAGTTCAGCAAGAGAACACAATGAATGCTGGTTTAAGACTATGGTTTCAGGCAGATTGTTCACTTACAGAAGAGAAGAAATGGGTTTAATGTGGTTTAACTTTACTTTAGATGCCTAAAGCTCCTCTGAAATTCTGGTGAGTGATGGAAATCATGAAATAATCTTCTCAACCTTTCAATCAAAATAAACCTCTCAACCTGCCTAAGGTCAACATCTAAGCATGGTGAAGTGAATCCCACCACAAAACCTATGAGAATTGAGTAGACTTAGAAAGATCTTATTTATTTAAATTTAATGTTATTAGTAATGTAGACTGGAATAATGTTTTGAAATAGACCTCAATAAATTAACTTTGTAGAAGCAAACTTTCATCTTTTGAGGGCGAGAAATACTTTTATATGTTACATATTATAAAAAAGAGGGGTAGAAACAAAAAGGAAAAAAATAATTTCATAAGACATTGAGTAGCAAATAATTTTCTACAGCAAAAATGTGTTTGTGAAGAATGTCTTTATCCTCACTCATTTGTGGGGGATCAATCTTAACTAACTTTAATCATCTAAACAATGTTACTCAGAATTCATTTATTGACTGACAGAAACCTTTTAAAGATGATTCATTGGGTATATACCCAATTTTTAGATGGCAAAAGCATAATCGGTTCCTGCTTAAGATTCTGGAATTCTTTTAACCAAGTAATGAAAATATATTGGTGGTAACTTTTTTTTTTTTTAAGCATTTAGAAATCAAGGATGGAATTTTACCTAATACATAATCTGTGACGAAACTGCTGTGGATTTAATTCATTATTTTAGAATGCAAATTAATCTTCTCATGGACAAAATAATAAGCACAGATATAAATTTGAGCACATATTCTCCTTAAACACTTTTTTCTATTCTCCAAAACATGCAAGGTGCATATCCTCGTATAATAAACCTATTAAATAGCTACTTTTATACCAGAACTGGATACCAAACTCTGTCATAACAACTTGATGGGTTGGAAGATAAGGGACATGGTGTCTGGCTGTTTCTTTGGTTTGCTTTGATTTGTTTTTTTCCTCAAACTTCACATAAATATCTGTTCCAGAATTCAAGTCTCTGACAAATGTATTTTTGATGTCTGCTGGAGCAGACACGTAAGACATGCAACTGGAAAACTATATTGAGTCGTTTGCAGAAGGTCTGATCCACTTCACCGTCTCAATCAGCACCTGTAGCAGGTGCTCACTGTGACCTCCTTCTCCTTGTTGGCATCTTCTCTGATCCTGTACCATACATGCAAACTGTTCTTTTGTGTAGAACATGATCTTCCCACCTTGCTTCCTCTTCACAATTTCTCTAAAGGGCCTGTGAACATTCATGAAAACCACTCCACTGCATCCCTGTGATCCTCTGTGATGAGGTCATAACTGTGCAACTATTCATAGGTTCTCAGCTCCTTCTCTTTGTTTCCCATGTTGCCACAACTCATACAGGCTTCTAGACATACCATTTTTTTTCCAAAGAGAGGCTGAGGTTTTTCCCTTTATTTTTGTCTCTGGTGTGCTACAATCTCCCCTCCCTCACTTATCTTCAGGCACTGATCTCCAGTGGGAAAGATACGCCATTCTCCTTGGCAGTGTCTCCTCTAAGATGTTCCCATGGTCACAGAAGTCTGCAAAGGACACCAGCTGTCAGACCAGAGGTAAGTGTGTAAATGCATCCCCTCTCCTGATTTGGCCGCTCCCCTTTAATGGCCATGCCAAGAACAGCATCTCCATGCTCATCTCCTATACTGTAGATTAAAGACCCATACAGTGACTATTCATTCAAGGTGGCAGTGTCATCAGAGTCTGTGCAGATGAGCAGCAAGGAGGCCAAGGTGACGTTTGTCTCTTGCTTCTGTAGAGTCTCCACAAATGCCCTACTGATCTATCCTTCATCTGAGAACTGTTGCTGTGAAGTACTCTTACTTCATTACTCAGCTCCACCAGCAGGCACTTATCTCAACCAGAGTGCTGCTCCTGAAGGGGAGGCACCCTCTCAACACCCCAAACCCTGCTGGCTTCTGGAACACAAGGCAGTCTCTGACTGGACATCTGTGTCCTTCCCTAAGATCTCCTCCTAGATTAAGGCCTTTGACATGTTGGGGTGCTCACAGCAGGCTTTACAGTTACCACTAATGCCCCATCAACTTTTGCAGCACTGAATAGAAGGTGTTTTTTGCCCCTGTAGACCAATGGAAATGGTAGGTGCCTTATACCTGTATGCCAGTCCTAGTTATTGGGCTTTTGGTTACAGATGTAGCTGGGTGTTAGCTAAATAGGAAGCTGGCCATGAGCCTCTCCAGTTCCTGCATAAATTCCCACTCAGTAGGCAACTTTTCATAGCCTCTTTTGCTTCCCAACTTCTGTAAATGCTGGATTCCTGGCACTATCCCTTCTCTGCTGTGTTCCCCTTCATCTCATGCTGTGCTTGTCAGACAATGCATCTGCAAAGAACCTCTGGTGAGAATGAAAGTGTTCAATAGCTATCTGTAACACTTGTCTTTTGGTAAAGGAAATGAGGAACTAAAGTTTTCAGGGCTAAAATATTCAGAAAACATCTGCAGATTTTGTGCTGGGTGCTGCTCTCATTGAAGTCAAAATTAAAAAAAGAAAAAACAGCCAAAGGAAATTTAATGAAAATTCTCACTGAATTTAATGGAAAAAGATCAAATCCTTTACAGACTCCCAGAATTGCATGTTTACAGTTCTGAAAGAACTTGGTCTTAGGGGCAGTCAGCTTGTAATATTTTTCCTCTTCAGAAAAAAAAAAAATCCCTGTTATGCTTTTGAAACAAACACAATCATCACTTTAATTTCACTTTAGCATTCATGGCAGTGAAAACCTGCTTGGTAGAAAAAAAATGAAAACTTGCATGCATTTTCTTATTAGCAGTCTAGTATGTCTTCTGAGAGCTAGGGCCTTGAAACACAAAATCATATGATAATTTAGGTTAGAGGGAACTTTAGTACATTCTACACTGACCTCCTGCTCAGAGTTAAAATGGTGAATTCAAGCCAGGTTGCTCAGAATGCAACCATTTGGGTCCTGAGATGCCTCCACAATGGAGGTGAAAAAGGGTCTCTGGGCAACCTGTTCCACTGACTTTTTGTCCACATGGGGAATAATTTTTTCTTTAAATGCAGTCCTAGGCTCTCTTGTTTTAATTTATATGTCTCTCATCCTGCCATAGTGCCCTACTGTTAAAGGGCTGACTCTGCCCTTCTGTGACCTTCCCACAGGCACTGCTGGCTGTTGTTGGGTCCCCCTTCTGTCTTGGGATAAACAGGCCCAGTCCCTCCACTATTTCACATGACACCACATCTAAGGCTTCTGTTGATTATTATGTAACAAATCGGTTTTGCCCTGTTAGTGAAGAGGAGATCCAGCTGTGTGTCAGTCCTGCTGCCAAACCCAGCATCTGAATCAAAAATTATGTCAGAAGCTGCCCAGAGATATTGGGAGTTTGCATTTCACAACATTTTCCTTTCCTGTGTCTGGTATTTAAAATCTCCTGTACAAACAGAGGAACTGCTATACTGAAGCTCCCTCAAATTTTAGAGAAATTTCATCTACTATCTTGCTATGATGGTTTGAGGTTGGGTGGATGCCAGGTGCCCACCAAAGCCACTCTGACTCCCCTTTTCATCTGTACAGGGCAGAAAAAATAAAACTAAAGGCTCATGGGTTAGATAACAGAAAGGAAGCGATCACTCAGCAGTTACTGTCATGGGCAAAACAGACTCATCTTGGGGAAATTACTTGAACTTATTACCAGTCAAAATCAAAGTAGATAATAAGAAGAAAAATCTTAAAACCATCCTCTCTCCACTCCTCCCTCCTTTTCAGGCTTAACTTTATTCCCAATTCTGTACAGGAGAATCAGAATCCTTCTCCCTGGCATGGTGTAGGGAGGTGGGGAATAAAAGTCAGTCAATCACGTGTTGTTTCTGTTGTTGCTTCCCTCTCAGAGAGAGGAGTCCTTCCCCTGCTTCATTGTGGGGTCCCTCCCATGGGAGACAGTCCTCCATTAACTTCTCCAACACGAGTCCTTCCCACAGGCTATAGGTCTTAATGAACTGCCCCAACATGGGTCTCTTTCCATGGGGTGCAGTCCTTACGGAAAAAACTGCTCCAGTGTGGATCCTTATAGAATCACAAATCTTTCCAGCAACCCTACTCCTGAGTGGGCTCCTTTCTCCATGGGTCTGCAGGTCCTGCCAGGAGCCTGCTCCAGTGTGAGGTTCCCACAAGGTCACAGCCGGCTCCTAGGCATCCACCTGCTTTGGCATGGGGTCTTCCATGGCCTGCAGGTGGATCTTTGTTCCACCATGGACCTCCATGGGCTACAGGGACACAGCTGTTTCACCATGGGCTGCACCATGGGTTGAAGGGGGGAATCTCTGCTCCAGTGGCTGGAACACCTCCTCCCCTGCCTTCTCCACTGCCATTGGTGTCTGCAGGGCTGTTCCCCTCACATATTCTTACTCCTCTCTTCTCTGGCTGCAAGTACTTCTGTGCCATAACATTTTATTTCCTTCTTGTTAAATATGTTATCTCAGAGTTGTTACCAGAATCACTGGTTGACAGCCCTGGCCAGAGGTAGATCCATCCTTCAGCCAGCTGACATTGGCTCCGTCAGATATAGGGTAAGCGCTACCAGATTTTCAGAACAGCCGCTCCTATAGCTCTCACCACTACCAAAAACTTGCCACACCATCCTGATACAAATCCTCAGGTTCATATTTCTGCATTCTGGACTGTGGAAAAAAGGTAGAAAAAAAATTAGAAAAGAGGGGGAGTGAATTAAGTAGGAAGGTTCACTCAGAATAGAATAAAAACATGGAATACAAATATTTTCCTGATATTTGTCTTTCATATGAAATGTAGGAGGCTCAAGCTAGATAGCTCTAACACGAGTACAACAGCACAAAGTATAACTACAAGAGTGCAGCAGAGCAACAAGTTGAGTATTACATGCTTGTGGATTTAGCTGGATTTTATTAACCTTTCTAGTTTCCCACAGCATGAACTTTTGTCACAGGCCTAAGATTTGTTGCACATTATTAGGTTTTCATAGCAGTGATCAGCTGCCTTTGCTTCCTGGAGTTCTTCACTGACTGTTGTCAAGACCCCTTCCACCACAGAAAATAGACCTGCATTCAAAATCTCTTTTTGTGAAAGATTGATTGGCTTTCAGCTGCATTAGTGTGGATGGCAAACAGGTGGTCATATTGTAAAGAGTCTGACATATTTTAGGAACAGTATTAAACATGAGTGTCACAGTGGTATGTTGTCACTGCAAGACTAGTATAAATAAAAGACAAACTGCAATACAGCACTTTTTTGCAATGCATGCAATTATCCTAATAGAGAAAAAACAAAAATAGTAAAAATATTTTAAGATTTTATTGTCAATGATTGATTTAAATTTTTTACTGTACTTTAACTGGTGGCAAAATAAAAAGTATTTCAAATCAATATAGACATACTCATATTTTGATTACTGATGATGTTATGCATGTTTAGACTAGGCTGACATTTTATCAGTTCAAAACTTCCTGAGATCTAACCTTTTCTATGGTTCAAATTCTGTTTATGCTATCCCTTTAAGTCTTGCTGTTAAGTAGCCATTCCCAGAAGCTAGGCTTTTTTTAAGGCAGCACTTTTGAGAATGATTTTGTAGAAGCAAGAAGATCAGCATTTTCAGCAAAGAAAAAGACATTGCCAGAATTACTGAAAGCATCACTTACAGGAATTGTTAAAGAAATATACAACTTTTCTCTCTCATGTAGACAAACCCCCAGCTAATGAAATTACCAAGATACCTGTGGGCCAGCATATGCCTGGATATCCTAAGGTTAATTAATATCTTTGTACAAACCAGAATTTAGTAGACAACAAAATTCCTTTTATGCCCTAGAAAAATAAAGCAAAAAAAAAAGTAATTGACTTGAAAGAAATATACAAAACTGTATATATTGAAATCTGTAGTTGTCAAATTAACTATCCAAATTACTATTAGGGAAGAGCTCATATATACTTTCTAGTCAGATATTTCCTTAGATTTCCTACTTGTTTTTTTTCTTTTTTTTTATTTACGAGAATATGATGATGATTGCAAAGGCAAACTTTTCTTATTTATTCTTAAAATATTTTCAGAATTGCAAGTTGCAGCTTTTTGTATATTTATATGCTTTTGTGCTTGTATCTGTGGACTTGTAGATAGGTATACTGCTCTGATATTAATTAGGGAGCTGAGAGAAAGCTTGCAAATGAATGATTAATCACATGTCCATACAGAGTATTTGGGGTATGTTCTGACTACAGATTACACAGAAGCACAGTTTGGCTATATGCGAAATAGAGCCGGAAAGGGATGGGGGATCATTGTATAGGTTTGAAATACCTATACCACATAGAGGCTGGAGTTTCTTGGCTACCAGAAATAAAAGTTGCCATTTACAACTGCAGGGAAACAAACATGTAGTAAAGCGGCAACCAAAAACTAATGGAAGAGTGACATTAAATATGGACAGAGAGATTAACTACAGGAAACCCTATTTGTTTGAAAATGATGGCAAAGGAATAGCTCCTTGCATAATGAGTTTGTTAATTTCAAGGCCTTCCTACGGTTCATGCTCAAGAATACTAAGTGACAGAAGAAAAAAAAAAGCCATGGAGAAAGACTAGGGAAGCTGAGGGGAAAACGGTTTTAAACTCAACCTGTCTTTGAAGCACTTAACTTTGAACTGATCTCTCTGGACCTATTTTTCTCATTAGGCAGAGATGGCTAAGAGCAGCACTCATTAAAGAAGCATGAGATTCCCCAGGGCTATTGAATCAAGCTTGAAGTTAAAAAATGTCTTAATCATCTCTTTTTTAATCTCTGTATTTCACTCTGTCTTTTTTTCTTGCTCTCCTTTCACCCATCACAGCTACATAATTACCGGGTGAAAAATTTTTAAATCCTGGATTCAAAAAGCTAACATGTTATATTTTTTAAACAGCAAAACCCCCACAGTTTTGCTGTCTTTTGATGATATAGGTGAAAGGGTGGCAGAGCAGAAACACCAATAAGGTATGTGTTATGTATTTAAATGCCAAATCTGCTTAATGTTGGTTATATCTATACTGTGAGGTAAAGGATGTGACCTTCCCTTCCCTAGGTGCTAAACTATGGGTTTATGCCACCTTGGGAAAAGGTCTGGATTCCTACCCATGGTCCTCTGAAAAAAAAGTAAAACTGGTGGCTGGATAGGAAGGGCTCACAATAGCTACTATAACTTTTTTTTGGATACTTTAGTGGGGGCACATTTGTGTATGATTTAGAGTGTAACCAACCTACAATTAGGACCTAGAAAAGTTTCATACATTGTTAAAGAAGAGGAAGTTGTATGAAACAGCACACTCCTCATGAAGCTGATAGTGCAGAGCTTGGACAGGGTCACACCTCACCGGGTTAAGAACTGGCTGAGTGGTCAGGCCCAGAGAGTGGTGATAAATGGTGTAACATCCAGCGGACAATCAGACACTAGTGGGGTTCCTCAAGGCTCAGTACTGGGGGTGGTTCTGTTTAATGTCTTTATCAATGATCTGGATGAGGAGATTGAGTGCACCCTCACTAAGTTTGCAGACAACACCAAGTGGGGTGGGAGTGTTGTTGGGTAAAAAGGCTCTGCAGGGGGATATGGACAGGCTCCATCAGTGGGCCAAATCCAGTAGTATGAGGTTCAGTACAGCAAGTACCAGGCCCTGCCTTTCAGTTACAAAAATCCCAGGCAAAATTACAGGGTTGGACAATAGTGGCTAGAAAGTGACCTGGGAGAGCTGGTAGACAGCAGTTGATCTTGAGCCAACAATGTGTCCAGGTGGCCAAGAAGGCCAATCAGAAATATCTGAAATAGTGTGGCCAGCAGGACCAGGACAGCAATCGTCACCCTGTGGTCAGCACTGGTGAGGCCACACATTAATTTCTGTGTCCTGTTCTGGGCCCCTCACAACAAGAAAATCATTGAGGTTCTGAAGAGAGTCCAGAGAAGGGCAACAGAGCTTCTAGAGGGTCTTGGGCACAATTTAGGAGTAGCTTAAGGAAATTAGTTTGTTAAGTCTGGAGAAAAGGGGTCTCAGGAGAGACCTTATCAGTCTTTACAACTCCCAAAAGGAGGTTGTAGCAAGATGGTGATTGGCCTCTTCTCCTGGGCAGCCTGAAAAAGGACAAGAGGGCATAGCCTCCTTCTGCAGCAGGGGAGGTTCCAACTGGATATTCAGAAGAATTTTTTCATTGAAAAGGTGGTTAAGCATTGGAATGGGTTGCCCAGGGAGATGCTGGAGTCACCATCCCTGGAAGTGTTCAAGAAACAATTGGACATGGCACTCTATGCTATGGTTTAGTTGATGATGTCATGTTCTCTCAAAGGCTGGACTTGATGATTTGGAAGCCTTTTCCAGATTTAATGATTCTACCCCTGCTTAAGACAACTGGTGGATTGAAAGAAACCCTTTCCACTGCTGAAAATTTAGGAGACAAAACAGGAGAGAAGATTTAATTGGTTTCTGTATCTCCTCTCCCTCTTCCACATATTAAGTAAAACAGTTCTCTCCAATTCCTTCAGTGTGCTACCTAACATGACTTTACAAGGATAAAGCAAGCATGGATAAAGAAAGCACCAAAATCCTGTGTGGTATCATCACAGCAGATATTGGTTACTGCTTCCCTAGAGATGGGAACCAAGTTCCAAATGAATTTACCTAAATTTAGTTTCTTGCATGTGTGGTGGGTGCCTGAAGTACCACAACTGTCAATAGATATAAGCCTTGACTAAAACCTCATCCACTCACCCAACTATAGTCATCTAGTGTCATTTTAGAGCCTGTGAGATATCCTTCTCACCTCCAGATCTGTGAATGACACAGATCTCCTGAAAATTATATGTCATATTCTCTCATCTTCGACAGATGTATTAGACTACTTAGGGCATCTGAGGATTATTTGGCTTTGTGAAAATTAACTCATCTCTGGATTTTTATTGATTTAATACATGTTTATGTTGAGGAATACCTTCAGTGCTGATACATTCAGCTTAGGATGCAGCTGCAGTTTGAGCTGTGGGTTGAGCTCTAGGTTTTGCAGCCCCAGCCAAGAGGCCATGAACTGCTGACCCTTTGCAGAACAGAGGGCACAGGGGGCTGTGGCCCAGCCAGATGACCAGGAACTCAGAGACACAGCAGGAGCCGATGACCCCACACTTTCTCACTGACACTGTGAGGGTATGGAAGCCCAGGGTTTCCTAAATTTGGGACCCCTCCTCAGAGGAAGCAGCTCAAGGCATTTTTTTGTTATTTTGTTATTGCACCAAGACAATTGTTTTAAAGATAGAGAATCCTGGGAAATGTCATTGATTGTGTAGGTGGGGGTGTGTAGCTGTGAAGGGGCATTGGCCCCAGCTCAGGTGGTGCAAGTATCACCGGATAGATAGAGTGGCTTCTGCTAGAGTGGCTTCTGGATGGTCAGATAGGGAAGCTTCCTTAACATTTATACAAAGTTTTCCTAAAATCTAAACATGAGGCTTGAGATGTAAGACTTGAATCCTGCCCCAGAAGGTAGTTAATACAGGATTTAGATTTTTAAATATATTTTTCATGTGTTGCTTGAGACAGCTCATGCTGAGATAGCTATGTGAATGAGCAATTGCAACAGAGGGCTGTCATAAATTCATTGAGTCCTGTTACTTATTACTTCCATATCCCCTCAAAATTATTGCCTCTATTCTACTATGTGGGGAGAGGGAAGATCCAGCCTGTAAGGGAATACTGTTAGTATATTTTCTTTGTTCAAAAAATGAAGACTCACTCAGTCTTTACTTAAAGAGATTTCATCTCTTGTCAGATGACTGTTCTTGAATGAATCTCGATAACAAAATTTATGCAAAAAAGTTTCAAAAAAGCTTCCATTTAAAAAAAATAGGGAGTTTTACCTGGTCTCTCTGTCTCTTTCTCTCTCTGTCTCTCTCTCTATATAGGTATGTATACACATAAACTTGAAGTAGATAAAATGAATAAAATAGCATACAAGAAATAAAACTTCTGTATGTATCTACACTGCCAAAGAGTGACCATGAGTAAGCTTTGATTCTTTAAATTGGACACTTGCTTAACTGTAAACTCATTTCTTGACTATTTGGACAAACTCAGGTATTTTATTCCAAGACAGTACAAGGCATGGTTCAAGGCAAGTTAATTCCAAGGAATATTACTAGAAAACAATGAGCCTAAGACTCCATCAGACATAGCTTCAAGAACCCTACAGTCTGTCATTATTCCTTAGTTCTACTCATATTTTTCACCTCTTTAAACGGAATGATTTTATTACTGATAAAATGCAAAAGATAAGTTCAAAGTTTATTTCTACATACTAATTGTATATGATCAATGTTGGTGTATGCAAATAAAAAAGTTTTCAAATGTGTCCTTTTTTTAACATTCTATGATATCTTCAGCATCATAAATTCCATATGATGAATGAGGCCCAATATTTTCAGTCTGCTTGCAGATAAAGGATAATGATCCAAGTGTCTGCCTCTAGATTTTTTGTTTGCTTGTTAGCCTCAGATCCATACATGTGTCATGAATATTATAGTGACATAAGGTGACACATAAGTTTTTATGTGATCTTAAAATAGGTAGAATCAAATTATTTTCTTCTGAATTATCATAGAGACCAGTGGCTGCTGTTTGTCTTATTCATGGGAGAACTGTCAGATGTAGAACACTATGTAAGTGCATATGCTAAAAAAATTTTACAGTGCCTCTCAAAGTTTTGTAACTAGAAATGACTGTAAAAACAGAAAATAAAAGTGAGATGGCTGCATTGACAAAATATCTACTTTAGTAGATTATTTGACTAAAAGCAGATATGTTTTTTACTTTATGGTTCATCTACTGCCTTGCTTGAGCACATCTATGTAAGGTCTTAACACACATTCTGCACTTGGGAGAGCAATCAAGCAGATACAATTTGAATTTTTATTAATTATTATTTATGCCATTAACATAAACATCTCTGTGTTAATTTACTACCACAGAACTAGAAATACTAATACTTGCTCAACTGATTATTGGGAAGATTAAATTCAAACGTATTAGGAATATTGAAAAAAACTTTGTGTAACCAAACTGTGTCAATTTCAGCATTACGGAACCACTTGTCCTGGTTAGTCACAGACAGCAACTAAGTACCATGCAGCCTCTTGCTCACTCCTCCCAACCCAGGCGGGATGGGGAAGCAAAATTGAAGTGTTCCTGGCTGTGTTCCCTCTTGGCTTCTTGTGCACCTGCTCACTGGCTCAACATGGGAAACAGAAAGTCCTTCACTTAGAAGTAAGCATTACTCAGCAACAACTCAAATATCACTGTGTTGTCAACATTGTTCTCAGACTAAATCCAAACCACAGCACTGTACCAGCTACTAGAAAGAAAATTAACTTTATCTTAGTTAAAACCAGGACACCACTTAAAGAGAAAATGCTGTCTGTGAATTTGGAACAAATCACTTCATCTAAGATGAAAAAAAAGTGAGAGTTAGGACTTTATCCAGCTAATTACCCTAAAGGTCTACAGCATAAAACAGAACTAGAGAAGCTGTGCTTTCACTACAGGGTTATAGCACTGTCTGGATCCCTCTTTCTCATCTTTCAAAATTAGACTTACCTTTTTCCAACTGCAACAAAAATAGATGACATTCAGTTACATAGCCATCACTTTGATCAAAAGAATCTCAAGATATTCATTGTCTATGAGACATTGTTTTTGTACAGTAAGTCATTATCTTGTAAATTTAGGAAATTTTTAGTGATAATGACACTGATGCTTAAGTCATAATGTGATAGTTTCAATTCATGAATATTTAATTCACATTTAAAATACTATAATTTATATTTTGCTTTTGGAAATAATTTTTCTCTAACCCTTTCAATATTGTTTTTTCCTCATGAAGGTGTTGGCAGATAGAAGCTGATTTCTCGGGAAATCATGTTGAATTACTAAGCTTGAGAAAAAGCTACATAAACACTGCATGATGAATAATTATCTCTCTATCACAACAGACATTTTATAAAATATGTATGCATGATTTAGAAGCTATTTGCAAGAAAATGTTCAACTAAGATATCATGAAAACTGAGTTAGCTCAATTTATTAAAATACATAGCAATTAATATGTGCACTACTATTTGTAGTGCAAAATTATGTTTGACTGTGTAAAACACTTAAATTAGGGAAACTTTATAAATTTAAGTTATGTGAAGGCTGACTTTCTAGATGAAATTAAATCCAGTTTTGAAGACTGACTAGCATATGTAGTGATTAAAAAAAGTTATATAAATGGTGGTGGAATAAGGCACGGCCTCTGCAGTGTTAATGCAAAGACCTTTATTGGTTTCGAGTGCTTCTTTTTATACTTTCCAAAGCTGGGATAAGATGCTCCACTTTATGCCTATTGGTTACACGTTACCATGATCACCTCGTGAACTGAGAGTGCTGTGGTGACACTGCATACATGAACAGGATGAGATGTTTCATCTTCTTGGTCACAGGTCATGCTGCCCGATCAGCTTCAAGGTTGTTGCTGCAGAAGAATCAGCCTTGCTCCTCATGTTGTTTAATTCATTCTGCTCCACAACATACAAATATATACATATATATGTAAATATGTTAAAAGTGTTAGCAAATGTAATTTTGTGATAAACATACTTATGAAGGCAGACAAAAGCATATTAAAAGAAAAGTATGTTATTTTAAAATAAGTGCTTTCTTTTTAAAGCTTATTGAAAAAAAAAAAATTTTACTTTTCACATGAAATTTCCTTATTCCTCTTAATATCTCTCCTTGAGGGAGTACAACTCTATGCTGCAGTGTATATTTAGAACTTCTAGGGGGATTTTATAAGCTTTTTTACCTTAAATACTCACTTTAAACCTCAGAATAAATCTTCATTTAAATATTAAACAAATGTTAAAAGACCTCAAGAACTGGATAGAGTATGAGGAGATGTCTCTGAAGAATAGTGATGAGCATGATCAATATTTCACGAGTGAAAGATTCTGAGTGAAAATCAGCGGCTGAGGCAGCAAAGGGAACCTTGTGGCTGGTGTCTACTACAGGCCACACAGTCAAGGGGAACTGATTGAAAAAAACCTTTTTGCTGAAACTGCAGTGCAAGTGACCAAATCAGTGACAGCAAGACTGTAGGCAGCCTGAGCTGTGGTGGTCATGTACTGGTGGAGTCTGCAGTCCAAAGGATTAAGCATCAGGCACAGACTAAAGTCAGGATCCTGGATGTTAGGAAAGTAAAATTGCAGCTGTTCATGGAGTTAGTCAGTAGGACCCCCTGTGAAACTGCCCTCAAAAACAAGGGAGAAGAACAGAGCTGACATATCTTTAAGGATATTTTTTCGTACAGGAGAGGAACTCCCAGTTCTCAGGTGTATGAAATCATGAAAGGAAGACAAGAGTCTGGCATGGATGAGCAAAAACCTCCTTCTCAAACTAAGAGGAAAGAAGGAAATTCATAGGCACTGGAAGCAGGGACAGGTGTCCTGGGAAGAGTATAGGGGTTCTGTCTGGCTGTGTAAGAATGACATTAAGAAGGCCAAGGAGCACCTGGAGCTGAGCTTATTAAGAGATGCAAAGACTAACAGGAAGGGTTTCTATAGGAATGTCAGCCAGAAAAGAAAGTTCAAATAAACCTTCCTCAGTGATCCATAGAGGCAAATTGATATAGAGAGACAAGGAGAATGCTGAGGAACATTTTTTTGCCTCATCCTTCACTGGCAGCCTTGTTTCCCACACTGCTTCAGCAAGTGGACTCGTAAGAGAGGGACTGGGGGAGAAAAGTTCCTCCCACTGTAAGGAAAGATCAGATTTGTGATGACCTGGTGAACCTGAACATGCAGAAGTCTATGGGACCTGATGGAAGGCATCTCAGAGTTCTGAGGCTTTAGTAATTGCCAAGATGCTCACCATGATATTTCAGAAGTCATGACAATCAGATGAAGTCCCCAGAGACTGGAAAAAGGTAAATATTGCACTCATTTTTTTAAAGGATAGAAAGGGTGGCCCTGAGAATGACCGACCTGTGAGCCTCACCTCTGTATCTGGAAATATTGTGGAGCATATTCTCCTAGGGGATAGGCTATGGCACGTGGTGGACAGGAAGGTGATTTGAGATAGCCAGCATATCTTCACCAAGGACAAGTCCTGCCTGATCAACCCTGTGCCCTTCTAGGATGGTCTGACTACATCAGTGGACAAGGGAAGAGTAATGGATGTCACATCCAGACAGAAATGGTCAATGGTTCAATACTCACAAGGACATCAGTAACAAGTAGTGTTCCTTAGAGGTCCATATTGGGACTAATATTCTTTAATAGCTTCACCAAGGATAAAGAGAGTGGGATTGAGTGAATTCTTAGGAAGTTTGCCGAGGCTGCTAAGCTGACTGGTATGGTTGTCACATCTGAGGGGCACTGTGCCATCAAGAGAGACCTGGACGAGCTCAAGAAGTGGACCCATGTAAACCTCTGGGGATGAACTAGATGACTTTAGAGGTCTCTTCTGATACAAGCTATTCCATGATACTAAAACAGGATAGAGCCAGGCTCTCTTCAGTGGCATAAAATGAGGCAATGAGCACAAACTGAACACACAAACTTTTGGGCACTGCTTTTCCACTGACCATGTAATAGGTTGCTTATCTTAAAAGATAAGCACTTCTAGAAAGTTAGATTCTGTTTATCTTTAGCAATTATCTGAAGATTACTGCTCAATAGAGAAAAGATGCACTTTTTCTAAAAAATATTTTAAAAGCAGGTCTTATGTTCCCACTTCTTAAATAATGTTACAGTCCAGGTATTAAAAATGCCTTCGCCTAAATTAAGATGCAAGTAAGACCATTTGCCAAAGTCAATAGTAGGGATTTTATTGAACAGTAAATGTGAGAGAGAGAGAGATGGGGACAGAGAAAGAAAGAGAATTATAGTCACCACCCCATGGGTACCCTTCATCCACCATGGCCTTCTCTGTGGTGTGGGTCCCCAGAGGGTTTTTCGGAGGATACAAATCTGTATAGTCCAAGTCCCAGATATCCAGAGCCATATGTGTTATTCCCACAAGCTGGGATGACATGTGAATAAGCAGTTGCTTTCTTTCCCACAGTTTGCCATGGTGGGCATTTTTGTCTGAATAGGTTACCCAAATCTGCTTCACCAGGCCTGACATCTTCCTGTTGTTGCATCTGTGCTTTTCCTACTGTCTGCACAGTAGAGTCTTGTCTGGTGTGCTAATTCCAAACCTTTCACCTCCATGTAGGCCTGAAGTTAACACCTTCCTTTTCACCATCTGTGCCTGTCTTAAATTAGCTTATCTTGTGGGAACTTCCTCCTTTGTCAGTATTTGAGACAATTTATTGCCTTCTTCAAGTGCTGACAAGAGCATCTACTGAAATGGAACTTAGAAGTCCAGACACAGTTCCTACCATAACATTTTGCAGCAGTATTGTGAAATGAATAAATGAAAATGAATAAAGGAATAAAATGAAACAAAAATAATTGCATGAATGGGATTCTTACATCTCATTACAGATGACACTCTTTCTCACCTGACTGCTCAAACTGAGACAATCAGACTTTGACTTTCTGTTTTCTGCTTCTTGCACTCCTGTCTGACTACAACATAGCCTTGGGAGGAGGAACACAGTGATTTTGAAATGTCTCTTAGATGGTGAGGGCACCAACCCTCAATGACTACAGAGCAGGAACAGTCTGCACCTGTTGTAGTGTATACTCCATGTTGGGGTGGGTCCAGGGAGGCTGGACTTGGTGCTAGTATGGGTATGCCCTTTGGGCAAGAAGATATATAATATAGACAGATTTTACAGAATATTTAGTGTTTTAAAGGGAATGCTCTAAACTAGTATGAAGACAAAAGCTGGACCTGAATACTTGGCTGCAGTGAATCTCTTTTCTTTTTATCTGAATGTCTTACAACCTAGTCAAGACAGCATTTTCCCAAAATGTGAGCCATGACAGTTTATTCTCTCTAGGCTGAGAGTTTTATTCCCTGAAAATTTTACACCAGAAGCCAAGTCTTCCAGCATCCAAAAGAAATGCTTTAATCATAAAACTTAAATTCATAGGGCAAATATCATTCTGTCAACTGTATGCTCACTTGCCTGGGCAGGCATTTGACAGTTTGTGTGAACACTGGCAAAATTTAAATAATTTAAATAATAAATGATTTAGTTAATTAATTAATACTGAAAATAAGGCAATGGGTGAAATCCCACACATTCATTAAACCAATATTGGAAATGAGCATCTCTTAATCTGATTCTTGGCATCTTCAAAATAGATCTATGTCTAAGCTACTAATGCTGCTTAATCATCCTTATAGCCAAGAAATACATATGGAAATTTTAGAAATCTTTCAATTGAACCATTTTTGAAATAATCTCTTGTGTTTTAATTAATTCATCCTTCCGTATCTAACAGCTAAATCTTCATTGCTGAAAAGGCTTAGATGTAAATTAACCTGGATACAGTGCAACTCCATTATTAGAATACCTTTTACCACTTGTCTGTTTAACTAGTAAAGATATTTGGGCACGAACTTTCTGAAACACAAGACAGATACGTGCAGTGCATCTTGAAAAAACCTGCTCAGTCAGAATCAGTAACTAAGAAAACAGTATCCAAGTTGATTGAGCAAGGTACAAGGAAAAAAAAAAGAAGTGTTAGGATTCTAACAACATTCTGCAGAAAAGTGAAGGAAACTGAAGTGTGTGGGATGGGGTTACTTGTTATTTATTTTGACAATATCTATGCCTCACTTTTGACCTGTCAAGAAGTAGTGCAATCTTGTCACAGCAATTTTTTTGGAAATGTCTATAGTATGTACTTTATTGAATATAATTCTATGAAAGACTAAGTTATACAAAGCAGAATACTAGCATAGGTAAGGTAGGTACATGACACTTTGGCTGATCTAATTCAGATGGCCTGAGAACACATCAACCATGAACTAGAATCTAATTAAATACTATGGAAAGGTAATCAAAGAAGTGAAACCAATTAGTTTATAATTCTAACAAGTACAATTTGAACACTGGGTTGTTTTGTTCCATTTTTTTCCCTGTAGGGCTTAAGGAGTATACCTCATGAAATGTTCATAGGCTATGTTTTTTTAATGATACTCCACTCTTTCTCAGAGGGTGTGACTGAAAAGTGTAAGAGAAAACACGCCTTATAGATTAAATGATTGCAGCCATCAAAAACTATAATATTTCAATATGAAAAAAAACTCCCTAGAAGGACCATCCTGTGTTGGAGAAATTAAAGAACAAATTTTGCCTTGCCCTCAAGTAAGATAGGCTATATAGGCTCCTCTGCTATGTTATTGTCTGTTTAAAGCTAGAATAAGCCTTTTCCTTACACATTTAGTGGATTCCATCTTCTGAGATGCTCCATGATCTAAAAGTGCAGCCTTATAAAGGACAATTGATATCCTTAAACACCATATATGCTTAAGGTACCTTGACATATTGGACCCTATAAATGTACTGCATGGTTGCTCTGTATGTTTATATTGTAATATATTGTTTATATTGCTCTGCATGTTTATAAGTCTGGCTGCTGAACATAATTCTGGCTCAGAAGGATAACCAGAATTCAAATCAATCTTATAAAAAAATAGTAATTATTTTCAAAGAACATAATGACAGATCATGATCTGTAGGATTATTTTATTTTTCTGTCAACTTTACATATATATCTTCAGACTCTATACCTACATCATACACACTGGTGTTAGCATTTACCCTGAAAACAATCAAATTAAGGGAGACTTGTTTTTCTCATTATTTGAATTAATTACTGTGAATTTTATCGTAGGCCCAGCTAAAATGAAGTATTTTTTATTTAGTTGTGATCTTGTAGGTATGTGTTGCCCTGCAAAGTGGAATCTAAAATACTTTCTCTTAGTGAGACTATTACTGACATTTAGCTTCTCTGTCTGGATTCATATTTTCACAAAACACACAAAGAGTTAATTTCTTTTAGATTTTTGTCTTTCTTTCAAATTTCGTAAATGGCAGACTGCTAGTTCAGAAGATATGAGAGAGAAAAACATAAAAATCCATGTGATAAGAAGCATTTGTAGTAAAACATCCATACAGTTAATTAATGGCCTCCACACATTCTAGTATTTGCATCTATCATCATAATTGCTCCTTGGGTTTGATCCCACAAAATTCACATGCAGAGCAACGTGTGCATTAACAAGTGTAATTTAAAGCCCTGCAAGCACACAGGAATTTATATTAATGAGAACCCTGCTGGAAGTCACTGCTGAGAGCCTTAGAAAAGGTAAGGCTTTTAAGAGGAACCAGAACACAAACATCCTATTAGCATGAGAAAGTTCTCTCTTTTTCTTTATTTTATTTTTTTTTCCTGTGTGACTGTGTGTGTGTTAGTCTCTGCACTCCCATTTATATCTACAGCAATTGCTTCCACATCATTACCTGAAGGGGCTGTGTATATTCCCCCATAGCGCATGTTAAACATCTACCTGATGACTGATAATAAAATATATGATTCTTCATTCCTTTTAGGCTGCTGACTTATTGGACAAAGGGGCAAAACTTTGTATACTTGTGCAGAATAAATCAATACCAACCAAAGTAATTATCAAAAACTACTCCCTCACCACCCAATTAAGGTAACCCACACATTCACAGCCAATATCCAGCCAGCTCTAATGTGAAATTTTTTCTGTCCTTCAATTCACTAAACTGTTCTATTTTATAAGTCTAAATTAAAAACAAGCAGATAAAGTAAAGGTCATGGCAAGCTTTTGGTGTTTGATCTGTTGACAAAAAAATAAAACCCCATACAAATATGCCCACCACAAAAAATAACCAAAGAGCAAAATACAAAATGAAAAATAAAATCCCCAGTAAATTATTATCTTAGAAACAAGACTAACAGCCAGCAGGATATAGTAGAGCAGGCAAGATGCACAACGGCCAATCATGTGGTGGCTTGTGTATTTTATCAATAAATAGATTTTTCATGAGGCTTTTCTTACATTTAGGAAACTTGAGGAGAGTTTCTACTCCTCAGAATGCCTAGCTATTAAATTAAATTATTCCCAAACCTAAAGTTCTTTGAGACAAAATTGAATTGAGAAAAATATCAGTACTTTAAAGAATAAAAAGAAACACAGAAAAGAATAGTTGCAGTTATCGCATAACCAACAAAGACTCTGAACTTTCAGTTTGATGCATACTTTTTGAAAGCATAACTTGTTAAAGAATGAAGATGCTCTCGCAATTATTTCAAGAACCCTTTGTTTTAAGGTTGCAAGGAATAAGTGTTTAAACAACAATCTGTTTTACATTATATCAGAAATTATGTTTAGCGATGTGCTCATATACTTAGGTCACAATGAACCCAGAATTTTTTAAGAATTAATTACTTGATCCTTTTCAATTTTTCAAGATTTTTCCTCCTTAAATGTGGTATTCATGCATTCAGATTTAGTCTGGGTCATCTTGTACAGGTGTGAGCAGATTTTTTGTTTGTTTTTGTTTGTTTGTTTGGATTTTGTTTGGTTTGTTGTTTGTTTTTAAAATATAATTTTTATTAACAGGTGTGTTATTAATTAATACCCTCACTTCAAAAAACACTAATGGTTGTTCATATGTAGCTTGGATATAAGATCTTAATATATGCACAAAATTTGAGATTAATTTCTTCTTTTGAAGAAAGAGGGAGATTGATTATGCAGTTATATTTCAAAAAGGATTTGCATTTTCAATTATTTTAACTCACAATTACTTGCAAATTCTCATGACACTTACCTTGTCCTCAAAGGAAAGACCAAGAGATCTCTCTAGGCACTTAGATGTCTAATTTAAGACATTGTCTTATTCAGAACAAAAAGTTCATATAGCAAAATAGCCACCTCAGGATAGGAATGAACATCTCCAGAACAGTTAAATCTTTCCCTGAAAGAACTTATATTCCTCCATTGAAAATTTATATGAATATCTGTTAGTGAAGTACCTCAAGTTAGGCAAGATGTAGGTAGGACTAGGGTTCATGGAACAAGGCCAAACAATATGTCATTTTTATCACATTTGTAGAGATTCTTGTTAAAAGTTTGATATGAATTTTGTGATCAAATATGAGAAAAAGTTAAAACCAGGGCCAGTTATATCATCTGAAATGTTTAGACATGTCTGAAGAATAGTCTTTGAAAAACTGCAAATATTTGTGAATGTTGTTTTGCACAAGTGGAAGACAGATGAGTATAAATTTTCCATTTGCTGATTTTCAGGAACAGCAGAGGCTCTGGGAGCTATGACATCAGCTTCAGGCCCAATGACGTGAACAGGGTCAGACACAGCCTGGGACATACATGGAGTGCCACAGGGACAGGGTTGTGCAGGCCAGTCCAGGAGGTGAGACAACTTACCGCGTCTGGCAGGGCAGGGCTGCACTCAGCTGAAAGCAGAGTTCAAGGGAAGGGGTGGACCCCAGCTGTGACCATCCTGCAGCTCTGCCTGGGAGTCTCTTCCCACCACCACTGGCTGGGTGGGGTCTACCCCTGGCTGCGCTGTCTCTACTTTGTTCTTGAGCCCCAAAACCTCTGGGGAAGGCTGGGACTGAAATACTTTCAAAAGGCTTCCATTAATAAGCTTTGCAGATATAACCATCTGTGCAGCTCTGTCTTATTTTAACGTTAGCTGTTACTTTCTTTTTCATATGGTCTCCTTGACAGGTAAGTTCATTTTAAAAAGGGCTGGCCTCAAAATTTGGACTTCTTCATAGCAAGGGAAATGATCATTTTCATGATTTTTCACATCCTAAAGCACAACGGGATGGTCAGAAGAGTCTGATTCAGTAGTTCTTAATAACACTGAATAAGTCCAAAATTAAATGCAACTCTTTGAGAGCATCAACCATAAAATGATTCACTGTCCATCATATGTTATAAGGTACATCCTGATAGTTTCCAGCTTATGCATTTTACTTCAAAAGTGATATATGGAATTTCTGAATTGGGATGTAGCTGTTAATGAAGCGCAAAAAATTAGAGATATTTATCACAGAGTGTTGCACATTTCAAAATTAATCTAAATTAAATCTTCCATTGTTCTCCTACTGACTGTCAACATTTTAAAAGTAGTTGTTTGGTAACTTATATGATTTATACTTGTCAATGCCTGTATTTGGAAATTCAGAGGTAGCATGAAGAGTTCATTCTTATATACTCAGTTTTCAGAGTAAAAAATATGTAAAGATTAAATAACTGGTTTTTAATTATTTTAAAATCATGCATATTCTCCATGGCTATAGTTCACTTATTTCTGAAGTGGTATTCAACATTAAAAGAAAAACTCTCTGTAACAACGATAGCATAGTTACTGTAGCATTCTGGCTTCTGAGGCTCCGTACATTTAAGAGTAAATTTACTGAGTTTCCTTTCTTTCTCTATTTTTTTTCTTCTTTAGCTTAATAACAGGAACACAGATAATTCTCTAACAATTCTCTAAGCAATTCTTAGGAAATTATCACATTGATGAAAGGAGAAAGAATCCCAACTGCAATTTCTATAAATGCTATAAATGATTGACATCTACTTAGCACAGTTGAGTTTACTGAATCATAGGAGCTCTTTCAAAAAATATTGTATTGGTCTAAGTCAGTGTTGTCATAGTTTAACCTCATAGGCAGCTAAACAACACACAGCCATTCACTCACTCCCTTAGAGAAGAATGGGGAAAAGATTTATAAGGGTAAAAGTGCAAAAATGTGGGTTGAAATAGAGATGGTTTAATAGAGAAAGACAAAGTTGCTCATACCAGAAAAGCAAAAAGAGGAATTCATTCATAACTGCTCTCAGCAGGCAGGTGTTCATTTATCTCCAGGAAAGCAGGGTTTCATCCTCTATATCAGCTTCTTGGGAAAATAAAGGCCATAACTGCTGATGTTAACCCCTTTCTCCTTTCTCTCCTAGCTTTTACTGTTGAGTACAATGTCATGTGTGGAATATCCCTTTGGTCAGTTGGGGTCAGCATTCCAGTTCTATCCCCTGTCTAACTTCTTATGCAGTCTTATCCTACTTGATAGTGAGAAGGCATGAAAAGAAGCAGAAAAAACCTTGATTTTCTGCAAGCACTGCTCAGCAACAGCTAAAACATCAGGGTATCATCAACACTGTTTTCAGCACAAATCTAAAACATAGTCCTGTATAAGCTACTACAAAGAAAATTAAACCTACTTCATCAAAATCAGGACAGCCAGTTACAAGTTAAATACATCAGTTGGTATTAATAGATAAAGATCATTTTGTGTCTTGCCATCCTGCTCCACTGGCAGAGAAAGAGTGAATACTTCTCAGATACAGACAGAAGTGTATTTATTAAATGCCGCAGTCATTCAAAGACAAACAGATGGCTGCTATTCAAACAGGGAAAAGCAGTGATTATACACATCTGTACAATACCAATAAACTCTAATATATCCGGAAGCAATTAACTGCTTTTTTTAGAGTAAAGCAAAGAGTTACTCAGAACAGCTTTCATTTCATTATTTGGTCAATTTTACATAGGAGTTCTAACTATGCATAAATGGTTTTCATAATAGTGAACACAGTGGTCTTCAATGATTGCTTACTGTGAGTTGGGAAATGCTCACATGGAAGAATATTATAATTTCTTTCTGTCACAACCCTCCCCCCATTTCTCTGATTCGCTGTTAATAGGAATTTGAGTCAAGATCTCTTTGTAAAATTATTGCCCAGTTCTCTCTTAGCCCTTCACTGCACTGACATGCCAAAAACGTTGGGCCCAAATTGCATGCCGTATGTCAAGCTGGAAATGTACATAGGAGATAAAATCTGAAAGCTCTCGCCTCAAGACTTATGCTCTCTTGTGAGTTCTAATGTAATGGCATCTATGTCTGCTACTGAACTTGAGTTTCACAGTTCATAGTACTGAAACAAAAGTTCAGCCATCTGGACAGCTATGTTAATGGGTTGTATTATCCCACTACATTCCTGTGCAGCTTTTCCAATCAGACTTTAAATAACGAAATTCTCTCTCTAGAGTTAACGTTCATAGGCAATGGATTGTTGTTTAAGTAAATTATCATACTTTGCCTAGCTAACCTCATTTGTGTTAACATCCAACTGACTTGGACTATCCAATCCAGCAATATGTTATCAATTCCCAGATTTTGACCTATATCCAAAAAGTATGTCTAAACAATGGACTCCAGTTGCCCACTGTCCTAAACAGTGGGTTTGTCTCTTGACTCCATTTTAGAACATCCAAGTGGTTATGTCCAGAGAAAATTTGTTTTACACAGGATTCTTTCCTTATTATCTTTAGTAATAGAAATGTAAGGTAGTCTGTCTTAACTGTCCTTGATCCTTGAAACAGGTTATTTATTCATTCCTTATACACTTTTTTTATCAGTGATACAGTCATGGACATCAAGGTCAACAGAGAATATCAACTTATTCAATCTGACTTTATGAATATAATACACTCTATATTTCATGCAGATATTTGGTACTAAGCACAATTATATTGGGTATCTTTACTTGTATGGACAGACCAGCTTCCTTTTGCCTGGGCATAAGACCAAAACTTTGATTTAGAAGCCACCACCAAAGTTTAGACTTCTAAATTTTGGTTTAGAAGTCTACCACAAGACTGTGGCAGTACAGACCTCTGAGACCATGCAGATTAAGAGGAATTTCCTCTTCTCTAAAGCAGTTGCAAAGCTTCAAGGACCGATGTAACATTTATCCCATTAGGTATAAGTCAAGACAAGGAAGTGTGTGTTAGTGTGTTATATTCCAGGGGTAGCATAAACTGATTCTCTAATAAGTCACTAATTTTTCTGGTCTAAATCAGAAACTAATCAAAATTATTTGGTTTGTTGTGAAATATTAGTCTGATCTTCTTTTTTCTTAACTTGTTATTTTACCTATTTTTAATAATTCTATAAACTCCAAACCACTTTTAATTTTCTAGGCAAATATTTTCCAAAATGAAACCAGGCATAACTAAGCCCAGTAAATTATTTCTGAGACTCCATGAGAGCAGGACATCTTCTCATTATTACAAGGTTAGTGAGTATTTGCCAGCAAGCTAGGTTTTTGTCTCATCTAAACCACATACTATGAATTCCACCTAATTTACACTTTTAATACTATATAATTGTGAATCCTCTGATCTGTAGATATCCAGATATCTTGTCTTCACTGTTCCTTCCATCAACCAGCAGATGTAATCCTATAGAAAATAAAACTAAAGACATAAAAAATCCTTAAAACTTTAAATTAATATTTAATAATATAAACATACTTGAGTAAATTAGCATTCTTAATTTTTTTACAGCATAAGTGTTTATATGTCCAAATTAAGGATTCCAGTATTGTAATAATTGACTGAAATATGATGAATTATGTTAATACATAAAGAAAAAAAAATTTGTAATGCAAAGAAAAGGAAAATTGGAAAAAACATCTCATAGACCAAATACATTCATGCAGACATATCGGTTCCAACTGCAATATTTTTCTATAGGATATGAGTGGGAGATGGAAAGGGAAAACTGATAACCAAATGTTAAGGGTTTCTTGAGTTCTGAAAGAAAGACATATTTTAAAATCTGAAAAAAAACCCAATTTGAGCAAATCAAAAATCAAGCAAGAAAAGCCCAAAAACAACAACAAGACCCATCAAACAAAACTGTAATAAATATTCCAGAAAGGACACGTATGCTAAAAGAAATTGAATCTTCACGGGTAAGACCAGGGGACCTTCAGGAATTTGATCTTGACAAACAATACTAAAAAATAAGGAAGAAAGAATTGCTGTCAATATATGCATAATATTTTATACACAGCAAAAATGCAGAGACAGTAAGACGTTAAAAAAGGGTCAGAGTCCCTGCAAGAAATGTACACAGGACAGACAGAGAGAGAAATTCCTTCAATACTAAGCATGCTGTGCCTGATCAGCGCAATTGCTTCTCTGTAGCAAATTCCCCTTCACTTCCAGCAGAGAAAACTTTGCTTTTTGATTTGCCCCTCAGCACATTTTGCAGAAAGTATGTTAATATTTACCCACATAACTCATACTGTCAATATTGCAGGCACATATAGAGATGCCTGGGGCACAAACAAGCTTTCCAGAGGTGTCAGATGTAATCTATGTAATGCTGCAATCAATTCTGAAGCAATATAAATTTATAGGAAGCCAATCTTTTAACAGTAAGAAGATCACAATTTGAGTAAGAAGTGTGCAGGGACACTTCACCTTTCCCACACGTAATTCCCTTCTCTTTCCTTATCATACTATTATTTCAATAAAGATACAACATGGGGGACAATATGAAATGGGAACACAATAAAGAACTTTGATTGTTTGGGAATCTATAGATTTTGAGCTACAAATACATTAAGAGCCACCCACATGTTCAGGCAAACTGGAAATTCAGTGAGTATCTCTTTATCAGGATATCTGTTCTGTTCAAGGAAGATGCAAATTCTTCATGCACTTTACAGTAATTGTCACAGGATTCACATAAGAAATAAACCTGGGAAAGGTGCTATTTATATGAGTTACACAGAACTTAAAAATCAAGTTAATTCCCTAGTTCTTATCTGTATACTTTTCCAAGCGGATTTTTCCAAGATAAAAATATTCAGCAATAACAATTTCCAGTATAATGAGACTAAGTCTAAACTCTGAGAGTATAAACTGGTGGACTGCCTTGGGGATAGGCAAAGGCTTCTGGCACTTCTTTATTTAGTATTATAGATACTGTCAAGGAGAATATCTCCCCTTATGAATTTCCCCAGCAACTAAATAAAAATGCACATGTGCATGCTTATGAACCTGCTTGGGTTTATAGACTGTTGAGAGGAATGTATTCCCTTCAGATCCCATGTATGCTGTGATTCAACACAAAATAATGATGTAGTTTCACTAAACTACTTGACACTAACCTATAGGATATAAACTATCAACATCAGTTATATTTTGGCTGATTTCAAATTGTAATCATAGTTGAAGGAAGCTTATGCACAGTTTTATAGATACCTTGCATACCAGTCTTTCAGGTTATAGCTACTGACCGGGGACAGAGCACCTAGTTTATGGGTTTCCTGTAAGGCTGGAAAATAGAATAAATAAAGACTAATATTTCAGTATTAAGTGAACAAGGTCTTACTTTTATGTCTGCCTGACAAATCAAAAATAATTCAGGTAAATCAACATCTAAGGAAATAAAGTGTTTAACTGGGTTTATTTCTGGCCAAATGAAAAACATGCAATCCTAATAACTATATTATCTGACACTACCACAACACATTAAGTCACAGCTAGGTCACAAAACCATTGTCTTGGCTGGAGTTAAAATAAAAATACGAATGTTTTGGGGTCAGTGAGGTTGCAGACACATGAGTTTTCTTGAGCCTAGGAAAATTCTGCCTTTTTGTTTAAATTCTCAGTAGTCAAGTCCGAATTTCCACTCTTATTTAGTTATACCTAACTGTAACTAGCAATCCTTTGATAATGATTTTTAATACTGTAGGCAGGTTTCTTTTAAAAAGGTACTGCACATTCAGCTATGTTTCAAAAATAAGTTTACAAAAAGTGAAGGAAAAATATTTTGAAAATATAACTGAAAAGAAAATAAATCTTTTTGTGTACTTTCTCCTTCCCCAAACTTTTCGTGTGAACATGAAATAATTTTCCTTGCACTGGTTATGAGTTTGAACTTCCCCATTCTAGCTGTCTCAAAAATTAGCAATGTCCACCTTTTGGCATCCTAGAGTCATATCTAAATGGAAATCTGGTAGAGTTTCCTTCAGCACTTCTTCAATCTGGAAGCCCTGGAGCCCTTTGTTTTCAAAGATAAATGGTAGCTCAGGTCTTAACCTAATTTCAGATGATGTATCCAAATCTTAACTGAAAGTTTTTAGAATAGTAGGAGGTAAGAATAGTAAAAAGTTAGAGGAGCAGAGAAAAAACCCTGAACATCTTAACAAGATTCTCATCAGATACGTATGTTTCAAAGAAAATGAAGACATTGAGTCTACTCAAGTTTTCTGAATCTCCTAGACCTACCAGAAATTCAAAATTTAAGAGACTGATAACAAGAAAAGAACCTGAACACATTGCCTTTGAAAAAAACCCAAAA
Source organism: Diglossa brunneiventris (assembly GCA_019023105.1). Lineage (NCBI taxonomy): Eukaryota > Metazoa > Chordata > Aves > Passeriformes > Thraupidae > Diglossa > Diglossa brunneiventris. Next base: position 46,100,854 of record CM032352.1, on the reverse strand, counting down.
ACACTCCTTATGTAAATATTTCTGGAAGACATGTTTTACAACATAAAGATTTACATTTACAATAGATATTTGTGAAAATAAAAAGAACGAAAGTTTCATGTTTTGTTACTTCCTAATCATACTTACTCTTGTTTATAGCAGCAAATATACAGCTTCCAATGACAGTGACATTAGGTTATTTTTCCTTTATTTTCCCTCTCTATTTGTTAATGTTTCTTTTGCATTTGTTGTAATCTAAATGATTTGGTTTTTATTGCAGTGCTGTTCAGATTCTCCTAGATGAGCATCCCATCACTGATGGTAATTGATGCTGGCTGCCACGGAAATGCTAATTTGGTAGCAGTCAGTGTCAATCAGTCCTTGTCAGTTATATTCACAGGAAATATGTGGTGGTCACTGTGATGACTAACAAGTAATCAAAGCTACTGACAGAAGGGAAACTCTTAAAATACAAATGTGTATGTAGGTTCCTGGTCTTTTTTCCCTGTCATGCTCATTTAAGCATTATAAATAGAAGTGATAGGTAGCAAAATATTTAAACTCAGTATGAAAATTTCCTTGTCTCTCATGTGCAAAAGACAAGCAAACATCTATTTTTGAGCTTTAAGAAATTCAGTGTTTAAAAGTATAGTCTTCCACAGTGGGATTTAAAAGTCAAATACTTAATTATTGAAATAAAACACAACAACCTCTTCCTTCTAACATTGTCATTGCTAGTACTACAAGCATTCTAAGTATCTTTACTGTAGGATTTCTCTAGCAGAAAAATATGGTTTAAAAGTCAATAATAAATGACATATTAGAGAGATGGAAATATCACAAAAATATGCACAAATGCACAAAGCACATTTTTGTCATTTTGTTCTCTCTCAATTATTTTTGTGGTTTTATTCACTCCAAATAGGACTAACTGGAGTTATGACTTTTTTGATAGAGTAGTGCTAGCCGTCATAAAGAATAAAAAGGTTCACTAAGAAGTTGTAGTCCTTCATAATTCTGCATGGCCTTCTGACAATGTGATGTGATCTCATTTCAGAATGCCTCCTAGCTTCTTCAATCACCTGAGTTAGGTAAAAATGAAAATATGAAATATTATCATTTATAGTGGGACTTATTTCCATCACACTAAGAGTGTGTGGAAAAAAACTATTCCAATTACATTTAAATTGCATAGAGAACTATCAATAGAGCAAAAGAGGTCTTGGGGCTTGTGTGAATGCTTTTCACAATTTTCCTTGCAAATTTCACCCAAATATTCTTGCACATTTATTTGAAGACCTCTTCCTGTTTTATTTCAGTTGGAGGCAGTTCCTACAAGGAACAAATCCCATAGCTATTACTGAACTTCATCTTGACTTGTTGAGACAAGGGAAGAGAAAGTCAAGGCAGTTTTAATTGTGTTCTTCAGCTACCTGATGTGTGATTACAATAAAACAGTCCAAGTTTTCTTGTAGGAGCACATCAAAACCCAGGCTGTGCAATCTCCATCCTTGGAGTTATTCCTACTTTGGCTGAATAAAGATTGATCTTACTTTGTTGGTCCTGACTCAAGCAGTAGATTGGACTGAATTATCTTTCCCTTTAACACAAAGGCATTAATTTTAAATATATATCTTAGAGAAAGGAGAAAAAAACTTCTCATTAAAGGATATTGATTTAGTAGTCTTAAAAGCTTGTTTGGGCTTGATGTTGGTTTGGGAGTTTTGGGGTAGGAAGGTGTTCTTTTTTTTCCTCCTTTACTTTTAAAATGAAACTTTGGTTGAAGTTCAGCAGAATTTTCATTTAAGATGTGAATACATCCAAAATAAGAAGACAGAAGAAGCCATGGGGACTGTGTCTATGTTGTAAACAAAAGAGAGGGAGACACACATGTCTCTATAAAGCTGAGAGGACTGTCTTGCTGGTGTTTTTTCTGTTTTGTTTTCTCTTGCAGCCCAAACACTTTGGTATCTATAAATTGTGAACTTCAGACTCCATTTTGCAAGATGTAAGGAGAGAGATGTGGATATATGAGGCACTTAAGGGTGACAGTCCAACTTGTTTGGCTGAAGGATTCTGGATTTGATTGAAGTAGTAGGTAAAATACAAACTGTTGAAGCTGGAGCAATCTTGGCCATTTCACTGTTTGGAAGCAATTTGTAGAGTGACCAATCCCTGGAACAGTTCCTACATCCCAACTTGGACAAACCTATTGTGTTTGTCCAAAATAGAGGAAGGGAACAGAATGATACTTAACTAGCAATAGTATGAGATCAGTTCCTTGCTCTGTTTTCCATGTCAGTATAGGCGTGCCACAAATCTTCCGAGCTCCAGTGTCCTGAAGTTGAGTGAAACCCTAAATGAGTGATTGGTAAATTTGTAATAATTTGGATAATATTTTGTATTAATGGTCTTTCAGTATGCAAACATGATTAATTGGACAAGAAAAGGGTGTTTTATTTATATAGCAATGCAGAGTCATCTATTTAGCTATTTATGGATGATTGTGCTCATAGAAAGTTGTTTCTGAACCACACACTTCAGTGGCATTTAAGTATCACTGGAGAACATCAGTGATAAACAAAGTAAATGTTCAGATTATTTATTCATCATTGATTGCTATTTTGTAATTGAAAGCTTCTTACTCAGTCTTGGAGATAACAAAAAAGATTTTTATTTCTAGACAGTAAGAGTAGGGTCTTCATCAAATCAAGTATAGAGTTCTTTCTGCAGTTGAATCTAACGGAAGTATAATTAGAGAAAACACATGGAGATAGTTGGAAGGACCAGATATAAACTCAAAAAATAGCAGTCGCTGATATATTTTAAAACCCTCCAGAGTACAAGTAAATTTAGTAGAGATGAAATAATGCTGCTTAAACTGTGTTCGCACAACAATGATTATCTGTTTATATTATTTATATAAGAAATAATAATAATATCTTTAAAGATGAAATATGGTTAAGAGCATGTGGTTTATTTATATTGAAGCATGATAATACTCTGTTATTTAATTCTGATTTGATCAGGTTTTAGCGAGGCTATTAGAATATCTTGAACAACTAAGAAAATACCATCGTGACCTCTAAACTTCATGCAGATTTTTATTTTCTGTCTTAATCTGTCTCCATTTCATGATACCTTTTCAAATTTCCAGAGGAAGACAACCTCCTCAAGAATTTCCTATATTTATTTTGAAGAGCCTTTCCAAAATAGTACAAAGTGAGTATTTTGTACTTTTTTATTAACTTTTTTCATTACTTTTTTATTTCTTTTTTGTTGAGCTCAGTGATTCACCTATGTCAGCTTTGACTGATTCACCTATACCAGCTTTAACTTCACCTGAATTCTCTTCTTTTCTTGAAAACAAAAGTCATGTGTAAAGATTTACCGTGCTAAAGATTGTTCCTTGATATAAATCATTAAAGAGCAGCAAAACCTAACCCATGCCCAGCAATACAGTCACTGTAATGGGGAGGTTATGAGAAGTCGATCTTCCACCTCTTTGTATGTTATAAAAACCCTGCATTTACTTCATCCATTCCAATCTACCTACCTGACAGGTGCCAGGGTTTTTCCACAGGTAAGGCTGGCCCTAGGACATTCTCTTTGTTCAATCATTTAACTGACTCTTGAAAGAGGAGTAGTCATACAACCAGTTAAAACATATTACATAGAAAGGTATTTAGCAAAAACAGAAAAGTGTCCACAAGCTCAAGGACTGCCAAATTTAGAGAGAAAACTTCAGTCCAGACCAATATCTTTCTAAATTAAATAAGATTATTGCTTTCACATCTTCAAACTATGACAAATCTGTTTTGCATTCTGCATTTTCCATCTTCATTTATCCACGAGGGCTAACTGTACTTAACAGTAATGAAAATCACATGGTAGATTTTAATGAATCAAAACCTTGGCAGAGAAAAATTATGATTATGGTCTAGCAATTTGTTAGTTTTGAAATGAATTGATTTTATGAGTTACCGTCAACATCATCAAGAATAGGTCTATGAGGTCTTTGTTTATCACTATATAGCTTGATAAAATCAGCACCAAGTCTCTCTATCAAAGTCCAGACACCATGCTCTAGAAGTCAGAAATAAAATACTACCCACATCTGGGATTAAACCAGTATGTTCCTCTTTGAAAAATCATTAGAATTCAGATGAAAACTCATTAATAAAAGTCAGAAGAGTGACATCTTAAAAGGCAGCATATTCATGATGCAGAGACTTAGAAAGGAAAAATAAACCACAGATGCTTTAAAACACAACAATTTAAAAGACTCTCAAAATTTTTAAAAGTGCACCTTTATGTATTACCCATATTACCATATACTAAAAAGGGTACATCTTAGATGATATAGGAATACATGTCAGTAACTTTCATTAGTGTCAGTGCGTGGGGATGTGGGTGTATGTGTGTACAAGTGGAGGTGTGTGGTTAACACATATACTGTTCAGAATTTGTCCTAGAGTCAACTCTTACCCAGAATGACATTACCATCTTATGTTATCTTTTTGCTATTTAATTCCCATATTTAACAGAGCCCTTCAGAGAAGAAGAGTTTAAAATTATTTATTTTTTGTACATTATTTGGCAGTACTGCTGCCTCTATGATTGCCACCTGGAATATTTTTGTCAAGCTATTTCACAGGCTACAACAGCTGTTTGTGGAAATGGATGGCATAAGTGTGTTCTTAAGTGGCATTAGGGAAAGGGGAAGATGAGACAAAGATAAGTGCTCTATATGATACAAGGAAGACTAAATCTATCATAGGAATTAATTTTCCTAACTATTTTGATAATTCCATGTTCAGTTTTAGACCATATAAGTCTAAGGATTGAGTTGTGTACAAGAGAATGTTGTGGGAGGAATGAGGAGCTGTCCTTTGTGTGTAAGAGAAGTATAATTAAAGCTGACAGTACAAAATATGAATCACCTGGAAAGACTGTGTTTCAGAACTGTTTCCTTCCAAAGGTCAGGGATACTGTGGAATAAGATTTTTGTCCCAGTTTAGGTGCAGAATGCATAAGACTGTATGTATCACATGCACATTCCTGTATGAGATCAGTGACCATGTAGCTTGGTTGACTTAATTTACCTATACAGCACAGACTATGATGAACCAAGCAGATAAACATGTCCCAGACCATGTAATATATAATGTATATTTGCAACACTAAAAATTTCTAAAAAAAAACCCAAAAAAACAAAACCAAAAAAAAGCAAGTTAGCAATTTACAAATGATGAAAATTATATCTGTCAAATCAAGTAATTATTTTTAATTCTAATTTTATTTTTACAGAAAAAGAATAAAGCAATATTATTGTGAAAAATAAGCAATTAAAGCTGTTCCATACATACTTCCTAGTAAATTCCCTTTCCTCTGCTGTTGTGCTGACCTTGTGTTTCCCCTTTGAGTCTAAGATTGTGTGTTTTAGTTTTGGGAATGGTCACACCCAGCTGCCAGTATTGCCAGTTCTCAACCAGCAGGGTAATTTTAATGACAGGGTTTCTTTTCCAGTAGTAATGTGATATTAATGATTTTATCTCCCTTGCTGAAGACTTTACTCGGGGATATTTTTATGTTTTCTAACAGACTTTACAAATAAATAAAAAATGAGGTTTATGTTATTTTCCATGAGGTTTCAAGTGCATGCTAGCACTAACTGTAACAGGGAGCTTTACGCTTATGTTCAGATATTTGTACAGGGACATGCAGCGGCCTTAGATGAGACTAAAGGTTCATCTGACACCTCTGTAGGTCTGAATGAAGCTGGCATCACAGCATTACATTGCTACAGGCTGTTCATACAGCTGTTCAGACCTATTTTACCATGTCACCATCTTCTGTCTCATCTATTCCCAAACACAATTTTGTACCTGGGGCACCTAGATATAAATCATGTTGAACGCAAGGAGTTTCCTAGTATGTTATTTGAAACTTTCTATTTGATGCATACACAGGATGTTTGAAAAAAATACACCATTCACAACATCTTTCTGGAGCAATAGTTGAATGAAGGAAAGTAGAAGGAAGGTCTTACCTAAATTTAATATGGCATAGATAAAACATAACATAATCAAAAGTTGTAATTTATCAAGATTCAAATCAAGGGTTTCTGAGGGGTCTTGTTAGTTTTCTAATATAAAATAATTTAGCTTTTATATATTAACACTTTTATTATTTGTTGAAATCCAAACATGTTTACAGTTCTTAAAATAAGAGGAGTATTTATATTCACTTATGCTTACTGTACCTGCATATTCTCCTGTGAAAAGACATACAATTTATAACCTTAAAATCAGAGCCATTCATTTGGAGCTAGAATTTAATATCAACAGAACCAGCATTTGGATACTATATCTGTATTATGGTGGACAGTCAGCTCAGTGAACCAATACTAAGTTAAGGGACTAATTCCTTTAATTCCATTTCAGAATAAAATCTAGAATGAAAAGCATCAATGTGCTGTTTCTTATCTATGAATCAAGAAAACATCTCATCGAATTTTTTAGGTAAGTCAGTCATATTAAGATTTTTCTGCTCATATCCAAGACATAGAACTTTTAAAAAAGATCACTTTTGACTTGAAAAATATCTAGTACTGCAATTTTTAGATGGAATAACTCTTATGGAAGTCAGAATCCCCTCTGTTTTCTTAATTAAAATTTAAAAGATTAAAAATAGTGATGCCCCGGATGAATAGATTATATAGATATTCTCAAGATTCTAAACTCTATCTGACACAAAAGGTCTCTCAAACTCTTTAACTAGGTGTTATTCTATTTCATTATGATATTGTATGCTAGTTCAGTGGGAATGAAACAAAACTATTTTGGTGTTGTATTATATCTGAATTACTTTCATATTTAAGAGACGTTAGTCTAAGATTTTAATTTTTATTATTTCTTTCAATTCTGTATGCAGATATTAAAACTCCTGCATTTTAACTCTGCATTCATACTGAGCTTTTTAAGCGATCACTCATTTAAGTTCTGATAACATGGCATAGAGCATGAACATTTTTTATTCCCCTGAAATGTTTAATCACACAACTATTACACTTTTAAAGGAGTCAGCAGACAGACTTCAAATCTGCATGTCTCAAACGTGAAATGTCAACTTGATTAGTTATGAAAGTAGGAATGAGTATATAGATTTAACAGCAATGAACACTTAGAGTTTAAAATGACTCAGTCACACATCTGTACTGTCAAGATAGCTATCCTAAACTTAGATCTCTAATTAGAATATTTATGCATTCTGTTGCTCTTGGTTGCAAAAAGATTCTTTCTGGTATAGACCTAATAAAAAATATCATATATTGTCCCTGTTTTCTAACATAGAAATTCTGGATAGGTACTTTCTTAGTTTATGACTCAAAATGCACTAGAAAACTATGTAGATAAACAGCTGACAGCTTTTGGATAGCATAATATTTTCTGATTTTTTTTTTAACAGGATGAAGAGCAACTCCCTGAGATGTTTATTAATAAGGAAACTAGAGGGGTTTTTTTTTGCCAGCATCTGCACCAAACGTTTAAAAGAACTCTACTAAAGTATTTATAGGACTTGTGGACCAGCTGAGACTCAGTATATTAACGTACACATAACTTAAAAGGTATTTATCTCTGGAATAAAAAGTTCTCTTCTATACCAATACAGGCACATTGGCATGGATGAGGACAGAGTGCTCGTAACCATGATCATAGAACCAGAAACCAGCATTTGCTCTTGTTAAACTTCATATTGCTCATGGGTGCCCAGCCCTTTGATTTTTCAAGATCTCTCTGCAGGGCCTCTGTGCTTTCAAAGCAGTCTACAGCTCCTCCCAGTTTAGTTTCAAGCAAGCTTAATTTGCATGCCTTCAAGGACTGTATCCCAGCCATTTATGAGGACATTGAAGAGAACTAGCCTTATAATGGATCCCTACAGGACCCTGGTAGTGGCTGGTCACCAGCCTGATGTAACAATTTACTGCAGCCCTTTGTGCCTGGCCTGTGAGACAGTTCCTCTCCCATCATATGATGTGTTTATTCAGCTGTGTGCTAGACATTTTGTCCATAAGAAAGACTGTGAGAGACGTTATCAAAAGCCTTACTGAAATCCAAAATAAATTAGATCGACTGGCTTCCCTTGATCAGCTAAGTGAGTGACTTTGTCATAAAGGAAATTCAGTTTTTCAAGCAGGACTTGACCCTCAGTGTATGCTCCTCAATGTAATCCAAATGCATTTGTGAGTGCAAAACTAATTACCCACTGAGAAGATGAATTACAGCTCGAGAAGTGATGGTGCCTTCAGTTTCAAAAGAAAAGGGTCAGTGGGTGAGGCCTACAGGGCTAAAAATGAGATTAAGACATACAGTAAGTAATTTAACTCTTTCTGTATGCATAGATCTAATGGAGTTATCTGCAGGAATTTTGATACTAGCTAACTCTTCTGATCTAACATTGAGAGATTTTGTTTCTTGTTGGTTTTCTTTTTTTTGTTGGTTTTTTTTTGTTATTTCCTTTTGGCTCTGCAGTTTCTTCTGGAATGAAATAAGTACTTTTAGTGCTATAATGCTGCAGAAATAACCAGCAACAATCAGGGCATCAGGACATTAATGTTGTCTAATAAATTGTTCAGGAGATAACCTCTGAAATTAGATCTGTCCATCTGAAACTCCATATATTAATTTTGCTTCTTTGTGAGAATTCCTCCTCGTGTTCCTGCAAGTCTTCTTTCAAATAGCTTTCAAATAGATTCAATTCTGTCAAGCACCTGAGAGAACACCTGAAATACTACCAAAACATCACCAAAAAGCTGTGAGACTCCAACCAATTTCCTGTCTATTTTTCTCCACTGCTTAACCCTTCCCTAGCTAGTTTAATCCAGCAGGCAGCAAAACACACAGCTGCTCCCTTACTCCCCACTCACAGTGGAATGGGGGAAAATATCAGAAAAAAAAACCTAAAATCCCCATCTTGACATAAAAGCAGTTTAATCAGGCAGAAAATGAAGGGAAAATAATAACAAAACCAGCTACAATAGAAACAGAATTATTAAAAATAATAATAATAACAAAATAACAAAAACACCAATAACAGTAATAGTAGAATTTGAAAATACAGAACAAGCAATATATATTGCATCACCTCAGCACCCAATAGCCAATAACCAACAATCTTTCTCCACAGTTGAGCATGATGCCATATAGTATAGAGTTATCCCTGTGGCCAGTTTGGGTCAGCTGTAGTGGTTGCATCTCCTCTCAACTTCCTGTGCCTTCCAGACCCCTTACTGGTAGGACACTATGAGAAGCTGATGAGTCCTTGACCACTGCTCAGCAGCAACCATAATATCAGTGTGTCATCAACATTCTCATGCTAAATCCAAACCACAGCACTGTACCAGCTACTAATAAGAAAAGTAACTCTTTCTCAAATGAAATCAGGACAGGGATGCATTCCTGTAATTAACATATCCAGTTAAATGTTTCAATGACAGAACTTGGCTCTAGGTTAGGAATTGAACCTTAAGAGTAGAAAGGTAAATAATAACTTTAATTGGAAAATTTTCTCAAAAGAAAAAATAAAGTCTGAAAAAGTAACAAAAAAGTAAAATTTGTGCCAATAGACTTAGCAATAGAATAACAGTTTTAGAAAAAAATTATTTTAAAATACAATGAAATCAAAATAGTCTCAATAATTGCTTTTTTAGAGTGTTTTTGCAAGAAGCTACTGGCCTTATTGAAAAAAAAATTATTCTTGAATTTTTTTTTTGCTATTTTTCACCTGAATGAAGATCATTGAAAGAAAAGGAATGAAATAGCAGCAAATAAAACCAAACCAAAACAACATACCCCTCCCCCAGCAAGAAGCACTCAAGCAAACAGGATACTAAGAATTCAGCATAAGTCTTTAGGTAAACGTTTAAATGGAATGGATAATCTTAATTTGGAATTGAATTAAAGCAAATAAGGTTAAAAATAGATGAACATTTGGAGAATGAGAAGCTTTAAATAAAACACTTTGAAATCAAACTTTATATTTTAGTTGTTTTGGTTGTTTTAATGGTAAGTACTGATTTATAAATTTTAGAAGAATATCATAAAGAAGATGCTGGTATGCTGGTATTTCAATGAACAGAACAGAACACAGCATAATAATATTGGCCCAGTACAAATTTTCTTTCCTAATTTTCTGATTAATTCTATTTAGTTCACAATTTCAGGATGGTAAACTTGAGACAGAATGATGAATGATAGGTACCTGCTATGGTTTCCAAATCTAGGTATCAGATCAGGATCCCAGAGGTTGCAGATTCCTAATCTAAATTAAAAGTAAACAATACGGATGATCCTGCTCTGCTTGTGCAGCTGAAATTATTGATCTAGAATCTGAAAATATGGGGATTTAAAATAATTTTTCTTCAAATTTCATTCCACTATCTTTGAGGTTTAAGAGTATTTGGTATCTGTATACCAGTTCAGGATTTTGCACAGGGAATATTCTCTACTGGTTGTTTACAGTGATAATCTGTACAAAGCAAGCCCAGCAGATATCAAGACTTGACTTTTTGTGCAAACAAAATCCTTTCCTCCCCTGGCTATTGGAAATTAAGATATACATCTGAATGTCTGTGTATGTGTGAAGTCTATAAATTTTTTTCTGCTCAAAGATTTTTTTCCCCTAGGAGAATTAGATGACATATTTTAAATTATGAGTAGAAAGTAAACAGATAAAAATTTCCTAGGTCAAAGTTAACTTACTCCAAGTGATACATAAACAAAAGTATTTTACTAGCTAAGTGTCTCTTTTAAGATTATATATATTTTTCTCTTTTTAAGAGTCTAAACTTCACTTATGATATCAGTTTAAGGACATGATTAATTTTTCTCATTTGAAATGTCTCAGGTTCCTAAACCCAAGTTATTTACCCATTCTTTTATTTATAATCAAAGGAAGCACTTTAAGAATGACTCATCAAATTTAGATCAAATTTAGAGGTCAGTTTTAGGATGTTGTAATTGCCTTTGGAGGTGCCTATCTATCTTTCCCGATTAGAGTCCACTTATCTCAGCTGTCTCTGACAGTAGCTTGTTACAGAACTAGGCCTAAAATAGTACATACTGTTAGATTCTAGAAATTATTAGGAACTGATTTTTTTTCCTGGCAATTAGGAGAGACTGGAGTTTTCAACAGACCTTTTGTTTTCTTAATTCGTAAAAATTTTTACAAATATTTGACGTGAGGAAAACTGTGACTTATTTTTTTCTTACAGAGCAGTTATAACTTTAAAACACTCACTCATATTTTAAAGTTATAAAATCTCGAGTTCTACTGTTTTCTTCAGTTTTCACTGTACTAATGTAACAGAGGACAAGTTTTTTTTAACCTGTCATTTAATCAGAAAACTGCTATTTGCTAGTGGATTTTTTTTCTAAAGATAAATACTATTATGAAAGAAATTATTCTGGAAAAATAAGTTACAGTGAATTTCTCTATGTGTCAGAGGGCTTTAGTTTACAATTTTAGCACATTCTATTCAGTGTGGGCAATTACCAGTCAAAGGATCTGAAGGCAACCAGGTTGCTTATTGCTGCATTTCATTAGTACATGACTTCAAATATACACTTATGCAGATGCATGTCAGTTACCATGAGTACCTACAGCAATCCACCCACAGCAGATAGAATTTCATTGCAGGCTACTTTATTCCTATTTAGGATCACAGAATCATGGTTTAGGCTGGAAGGGACTTTAAAGATCCCTAGTTTCAACCTCTCTGTCATGGGCAGGGATACCTTCTGTCAGACCAGGAAGCTCAAAGCTCCATCCAACCTCACCTGAACACTGACAGGGATAGAGTATTGGCAGCTTCTCTGGGCATCGTCCAGGGTGTCATATCCCTCGTTTGGCCTTTTTTTCCTCTCTTTGCTCCAAACCCCATACTGAAGCAGCCCTTTCAGCAAAGTCTGCGCCCTATTCTAACACAGCTCACCCTGCCTGTACCTCTCTCTACTGCCCTGCCTTCAGCCTGCCCTCACAGAGCCCTGCCCACCCATGCCAAAATGCAGGAGCATCATTTACACCTGTGTACCTCCAGGCCCATGGCTGGTACAGGCTCTCGTGTTTGTTCCAGCTGTGCTCCTTGGGTTCTCTCCGTGTTCAGAGCTGGGATTGATTTCATGCAGCAGGAGAAGGCTGTGCCACTGAGATATGACTGAGAGATTTTTCAGGCACCAGGTGAGGACAGGCAGCAAGCCAAAATATGGTCAGGCTCCTGTAAGTCATGTTGCTGTGCAGTGACACTGAGTGTCCCTTGATCTTCCTGGTGGAATTGAACTGTCACCACAGAGCTGCTGGGAAATAAAAACCAACAAACAAAAGATGTATGAGCCAGTCAGAATTATGGCCTGGTCTCTGGAAGAATGTGGGCTGAATTTATACTACTCCTTCCACATCCACAGCCTCTTCTGGATGTCTTACTCCTGCTTTTATTGCTCTAGAGGGAAAGAAATGTTCTAAGAGAAGAAAATTATGCTGAGAGTTCACTTCTGACCCCCACAAAGGGTTAAATGGTCAAGATTTCCAGTTGCTAGAGCAGCAGGTATTTCAGTGTCCCTGGTGTATACTGGTGGGTTGGAAGGTGTATTCTGACCTCCCCCCCAGAGCACACTGCTGCTGATGGACAGCTGTGCTGCAGTGTGCTCAGGCTAGTCTGGATTTCTGTCCCCAGGGAAGCTTTGTCTTCTACCATACAGACCAAAGCATGCTTCAGTAGCTCTCAGCACCTCCCTGTCGCTGCCCTGCCTGAGCACATGGACAGGGTCGTGGTTTTCCTGGGCAGAGTTATCTTCTCCAGTGCCACTCTATTCTCTGGAGCCATCCTGCCAACCCAGCACCTACCTGTGCTGCAGCCATTTCTGTTCACTGGGCATCCTCAGGGTCACTTCTGCTGAGCATCCTGAGCCAGGGTCATACTGGACTGGCCATATGAGTCTACTGTCATTCTCCAGGGAGGTCACAGCCTGTGGGTGCTGAGTACCCAGGAGAACAACCAGCAATATTTTCTCCCCAAGTGGGTTGTCAGTGGCAGCAATACTGCCTGGGTTCTGAGATTATGGGGAAGGGTTCTGATTTATTGAGTTCATTAGCTACTGAAAAGCAAACTTTGTAAATAATAAAACACAGTAATCTGTGTTTTATAATTCTACTCTCTAGATTCAAACTACTATATGAAATAACTTCACAAAATGCAATGGACGTTTCTCTTCAGTGTGGAAAAAATTATTTCTTTTGTTACTCTGTTGATTTTTCAAGATGACTACAGAAGTGCACAGACAAACCTGGCAGAAGTGGAAAACAAAACATAAGAGTAGAAAACAGAAATACAAAAATAAGGAGTTTAAATTGTTTACATTCCAGTCTCACCCTGAAGCAAAATTCACTTTTTTCATGGAATTTTCTGCCTCTAAGCAAGTGCAGCATTTGGTATTGTTATAGCAATTAAATCACAGATCTACTCACACAATGAATGGATTTTAGATTAGAATTCTGTTTTCAAAGCACATAGCTGTGTAATTTAGAGACAAGATGTAACCAATATTCTACTTTTGTCTGAAAATAAGTCCTATTTTTCACACCACAGTACAAAATTTAATTCACTAATGAAGATGATTCATATAGTGAAGCATCCAGAAAAGACACACCTCCTCACCTTCAAAATTAAGCAACAGAAAAAGTAAACAAACAGAAAAGGCTACATGAAGGGTCCATGAAGGCTACACATTTATTTTTCTTTGTATTTCCATTCTGAATATTTAGTAGATTCTAACTGTCCTTTAAATTTGGAATTTGCATTGATTAGACAGCTACTACTAAAATGAAATTGTTCCTGTAGAAATTACAGTACAGCCCACAGAGTTAGGAAAAGTAGGATCTACTTAAAGTAATTCATACCAAAATAGCAATTGATCTTGCTTTTTACATTCCGTGATTCCACTTCACAAAAGAAGACTATTATCTGAGAAGATGGCTAGACTGTTGATAAATGCATCTTTTCTACATCAAGATTGAGAAGGTTTAATAATAATTAAGATCATTTGAGAGGTAGCTGCCAGAAACACTCCTAAAATCAAAGATCAAAGCCTTATTGGGCCTGTTACTGCACTATTACACAGAACAAAATACAATAGTGTCCAAGAAGCTGGATACAGAAAGTACCTCAAGTCCTTTGTAAAGGATCTGGGTTTTTAGCAATTGCATCTGAAGTGTAGGTAATGACACGGAAGTATTTTTGCTGATTTCTCTGGGGAAGATATTACTTTTGCTACCTCTCATTTTTAAAAGTAATATTTGCTTGTTTGACATTCAAATACAATATCTTAGCCAATGTTTATAGATGGGATTTGGATACATTAAAGTTGCATTTTTCCTATATTTACCTGTTTAATATATTATTACAACTTATGAATTAATAATATTGAAGTAAAATGTACCATACAAAAAATATTATCATGCAAAAAATGAGGTATTTTTGCTGAGCTGACAAATACTTGTCTTTAGGTTTCCTCTGGATTATCTTCAGCAGCAATAAGAGCTTAGGAACACTCTGCATTTTTGGTCCTTTTATTATTTCCACACTTAAGTTAAAAAAAATGGCTTAAGGCAAAGCATGCTATGGAGACTTCCACAATGAAGCAAGAGGGGATAGCATACAGCAAACTAAGCATACTCTGTTTAACAAAAGAAAACGACAAAAATAAAGAAAAAGGGCCTCAGCAGGACAATTTTACTTTTTTTTTCTGTTTTTAGAGTGTGTCGTGTGTTTACTGTGGAGATTATTGTTAAATATGGTCTCTGCTTTATGAAGGAGTCAAGATATGCCATTTCTAATAATATAAGACTTACTACTGAATCTGGCAAAGAGACAGGAATATTGATGTACAAAAACTATTTGAATTGAGATAATCTGTATCTGAAATTAAAGGGTTAAAGTGCAGGATCCTGTACTGTACACATATTTTACCTTTACAGGACATGTATCTGCTGATAGGGCTGTTCCTGATAGTCTTATTTAGTTGCTTATTTTTATGACTCAGTGTAAGTACAAATGATATTTCCAGCGTGATTTGGGCTAAAAAGAGAGCATCATTCTGGAACTCTTGGGCATGTAAACACAACAGAACAAGTAGAATATTATGCACAACTAACTGAGCATGTAAAAACCCATTCTGATACACATTTAACAAATATTTTCCCCTTATGCCCTTTGTAACGTAACCTTTTGGAGAAAGTTATTTAATATTCTGAAAATTCAGGCTTTGCTGCCGCTTCTAAATTTATATGTCCTGTTCTCCTGCTTCCATCACCATCATCACCTTAGTGCTAAGCAAAATACCTTATTTTCAAATGCATTAAAATAATCACTCTTTCTTAAAGTCCATGTTGCATTAGCTGCAACTTCAGAGTTTGATTTAATGATGAGGTTTTTTGCACACAATAATTACATATTAGCCCCTAAACCATTGCATATGGCTTCTCTTATTAGAACATTTTCTATAAATTAATGGTTATAATTTAATTAAGTCTGTTTTCCATAGCTGTTTTTTTAATTCTTATTTTGTTATTTGGAAGGTAAATATTCACACCTGTTAAAAATTAAAGGGAAGGAAGAGAAAAGGGAAGAGTGAGAAGGTCACAGAGGGAGAAGTTAAAGTAGAGGGAGAAGAAAACTAGAGGGGGGAAGAAAACAGGATTGGAGGAGATCGAGGGAGGAAAGGGAAACAAAGGAAAAAACCCAAAAGAGGGGGAAAAGTAAACAAATAAGAAATTTGAGCTCAGATGATGGATAAATTGAGTAGGAAGCTGTGAGAGATTTTTTTCCAGGATAGTAAGATGCTCAATGTGATAAGTGGAGTTCTTCAATCAGTAACAATGCCAGCTGCACTACTAAATATTCACTTAGAACAGACATTCTGAAGTGGGCCAGTCAGTTTGGAATACTAAACAATCCTACAGCTGCTTTCCGCCTTTCTTTTGCATTAAAAATTATACTTTTTTGAGAGAAAATTTATATTTCATATGCCAGTTTTTCTATCATGAATGAAGCCATTTTTATTTTCTGTGGCAAGGTGAAGGGCTAAAAGTCTTTCAGTATGTTTCCTTTCTCTACTGAGAGAATCAGTTATGACTGGAAAGTATTGCACTGCAGGCATTTTTTGTCACATGCTGAGAGTTTCATTTTTATTTATATGATGTATTACTTTCTGCCCACTTCAGATGCTCTTGCCTGACACCTAACACCAGCTCCAAGAGATATTTATCAAATTGGCAGCTGGTAGGAAGAAGAGACTGGCTTTATTATCTTTGTCCTCTCCCTTGCTCAGACCTCCCATAAGGCCCATGCAGTATCCTCAATCCAGTGAAGATTTTTAGAGGCTTGAATGTTACTGGACACTTGAATAAATTTCTGTCAACTGCTAATTGCTTGCTGGTGTTTAGAAAATAACTTGTGACCTCAAAATCCAAATATTATCAGTAACATTGAAGTCACTTAACAAACCACCTAGGGATCTGATTCAGTTATCTAAACATAATTTCTCAACTCATCTCAGATGCCCTAAAACTCATTTTTCATAAAGACACAGATCTTCTACAGAAACTGTGTCCAGCACATCAGCCCCATGCACATATTGGAAGACAATGTATTTTATAACAGTGGGCATGTTGCTTTGATGGGAAAAACTACAAAAATATATTTTTATCTGAGGATCCTCTTTGTGTAAAATATACATTCTTTCAATAAATTATATTAATGAAAAGTAAGAAATGCATCCTAAAATGTGCATGTCTATATGCATGCAGAAGAGTTTTAATGCATATAGGGTTAGCAGGGCTTGGAGAAGAGATTTTCTCTTTTGAGTAATGCTGCAAAAATGAAAGCCCTGTGTATTTTTATGGAAAATCAAGTACTGATGTCAGTGATCCCCAGAAGTGTGATTTTACTAGCAGTTGAAGGAATAAAAGCATAGCTGTTTGCAAGTTGTAAATGTGGGATGGACTTCAGTAAAATCAAATAAATGGATGAAAGTACAGATTTTTTCTTTCTAAGAAGGGGCAGTCATGAAGATGTAGCACCATATATTGGAACTGAAATCTGTTAATTCAATTTCTGATTTTTTCAGCAATAATAATTTGAAAATATCATTACTGTTATTAAATTTTAGAATGCTCTGCCTTTTCAGTATCTTACACATGCAGAAAGCTTCCTAGGGTCACGTCACTCAAAGAGTGCCATCAACAATCAAGGAGATGTCAGCATCAGATTAGCATCCCCTAAACTGGTGCAAATTGAAGTGTGCTGCTGTCTGTGCCTCTCTACCCCAGCTCCAGACCATCCCTGTGGCAGCAGCAATGTGGGATTGAAGGACAGTACTTTTGACTGAAGTTCAAGTTATATGGATTTGATAAATGCTTATCTTTTTAGGAGAATTTTTTTTTAGGAAAATCTACTGTATTGTCACTACTGGTGATAACGATGGTTTTCATTATTTATAAGTTATATAATTATTTCTGGAATACAGTTTTATTGTTAAGAGCACTAAATACTCCCCTTTGATGCAGTAATCTTAGCACAGTTTCAGTGCTTGGAATTCCTCTAGGGCAGATTTTACCTGTAAGGGAAATCCTACTCTCACAGTTACCATAATTTGTTTTCCTTGTATTTTGATTATTGTTTTAATAAGAATAAAAAGGAAAATAATAAAATTGTATTTTGACAGATGTGTCAGACAAAAAATATCTTCAGTGGTGTACCTTCAGAGCTGAGACATTTTCCATGTGACAGAAGAAAGCAAACAGCACCACAGGCTGTACTGTACCTGCTTTTTAGCTGAGCAGTTAACTACACAACATACAGTATTTGTCTGACCCAATTACTTTTGAATGGACTTCATTACAGTGAATAATCATAAAAATAAATATTTAGAGATTTTCAGACATATACATTGCGAGAACTTACATATTACTTTATATTTGCTGCATCATTTCTACAAACATGGATGCTAGAAATGCAGGAAGTGAAAATAGTCATGAGAACTGCTGGATGTCTTTGGACAGAAAGCAAGCACAATGCATACACAGTGTGTATGTAGCACTGGTCAGATCTTTTATAGATAAGAGATGGATAAATTTGCTTGCATTTTCTTCTGAAACCTTTTGCTTTTGTGTACTTAAGAGGACAAGACCATTAAATGTATTAAGCCAAATAATTTTATTAGTTTTGGAAGTCTGCTGTGCATCAGCCATTGCTACTGGAAAAGGTCTACTTTTGCACAAACAGGTAATGCAAACCAATAGAAGGTAATTTGTTAAGCAAAACAAGTGAAAATGGTGATCAAGCATCCTCACACAGGTATTCCAGCATTTTCTTTGGGCCAGCTGTAGGCTAGTTCTAACCACTGCAACATTTAATGCATTATGAAAAGCTGAACATGATGCCTCAAATTTTGTTCTGGATCCAAGAAACACACCATATAGATGGAGCTACAAATGGCAGAGTGTAAAGGGCTCTACTATGAGCCCTGACCTCCCTTCTGGCGTTGTGTGCACAAGGAGCAGTGAGATGCCCATAGCAGGTGCAGACCCCTCAGTCTGAGGTCTTGCTCTTGATTCTGGGGGTGCACCTTTCTCCCTCCTGCCCCCCCCCAACTACAGCTACAGACTAGAACCCCATCATACACTCCCACACTGTGACACAAAGTACTATTGTTCCCTTCTTCCAAGGGCCTGGCAGTTCCCACTGGAATGACACCTATACACATTCCATAAGTCTCACAATCCTTATTTTCGGTGTAATTCAAAGAACAAATCCCATTCAAGCAGTGAATACTCTTTCCCACAGCTTTTGTGGCCCCTGGTTGAGCTACATATATTATATAACCCTGTAAAAGCAAGGAATAACCAGGAAATGCTGCAGATCAGTAAACCTGTTAGGAGAGAAACAAAAGCCTTGTAAAAACATCCAGTACCAATGCAAAGAAGACCAGGGCTCTGACAACACAACAAGGCAGATCAGCTTGCCGCACTCCTGGTGGATCCATCTAGTTTGATACCTCTGGCACTTAGCAGTGTTATGCTGCAGCCTGCACATCCCACTGTGCTAACAAGATAGAAACCTGTTAGTGATTCTTCCTTATCCTTATTAGGGCAATAAAGGTGTCAGCTGATGTATGCTGTGGTTGAATGACCATCTGTTCAGGGGTAAACAAGTAACTTGAATGCTGGAATAAACATCGAGAAGCTTCTCTGCGTTATGGCTTCTGCAGTAAACCCTGCCACACAAAATGCAGCCACCATTTCAGACATTTCAAGATAACAGGCTGGCAACAGCTTTAGATATCCTGAATTTACCTGCATAGAATCACATCCTGAAGCAATTGTGTGTTTTGTAAGAGAACTGCTGCTGATTTCGCTGGACAAATTCCTTCACAGATGGCACACACTTAGCTACATTTATGCAGTTGATTGCCCCAGGATAGATTTTGTGCCAGAACTCTTGCTCCCTGAGGAAGTGTTTTTATTTTAGTGTTTTGATTTTTCTGGGTAGCTCTTGGAAACTGGTCTTTCTTGCTCTCAGACCAAAAGCTTGGAGAACTGACTAGACTCTATAGTGTTCCTTGAAAACTGGAAAATACAAGAGCTGTAAATAATTGCTCTGCATTATTATAACAGTACTTTTTTATGTACTTGAAACAAACAGAAGACAGTTTTCCTTTTTTTAAAAAACTCAGTCGGTTCACATTTTTTTTCCTCTGTGAAATTTCAAAAGCACACAAAATTTTATGGGACTTTCACAGATGTATGTTAAGTAATTATTCCTAATAAAAAAGAATGCATTTAGGTAGAAGATGATCAATTACATCTAATTCTGCTCTTTTATATAATGTGAAGGACATTCTGTAGAAGAAAATAATTTCAAATTAAACAATCAAAATGTTCTGCTCCATTTTGAAAGGGAACACACTGACATTGAAATGCTCCACTTAAAGAAATTATCAAAATAGTTATTTATCCTAAGAGACATTTGACACAAGTCACTGTTTTCAAACCCTTTGTAATCTTCCTACACTTTCATTTTAGTCACAGACTACTTATTTTAAATGTAAAACTTGTCTTTAATATTAATATGCTGGACACACAGTTTGTGCAAGTAGATAAAGATTTTCTGCTTTCCTAGACTATGTTTTGTCTCAGTACCTTTCTCTTGCCTGACAGGGACAAACCTCTGCATTTAATCTGGACTCAGATGTAGTATTTATTATTCATGGTAGTATAGCGTTGCTGGGATTCATGGTAGGGCAGAATTATGGTTTGACTGTCCATATTCCCATATCATCCTCTCTCCCTCCCTCCCAAGCTCATGGGTCTGCTTCTGCAAGTGAAGACTGTTTCTGGCCATGCAGGAGACAAAAGGGACAACTGCTACCTTGAGTAACCAGCACCTTCAATGACTACTGCAATAACTCCTTTTCAAGTATACATATTTAGAACATGTGAATTCTTAGTTTCCTATTAAAGTATCTTTTCTCGGGGCAGGGGGGTGGGAGGGGGCAAATGGGTGGGCAGGAAATAGAAAAATCTCTTTTCCTTTTTAAAGGCAAATATTCTGAAACAGAAATTATGACCTCTCAATAGAATTTTAAATTATTGCTGTAAAGACAGGAGCTTAGTTATAGTCTTTCTAGAAACTGATTGCTCTTACACTTTTTTACACTTGGTTTCGATAGTTACACTTTTTTACACTTGGTTTCCATAGTCTTTCCATAGTCTTCCATATTCTTCCTTGCTTCTTTCCCACCTGAATACAGTGCCACTCTCTAAGTAATGACAAAGCATGTTATTTTGAGACTTAGAACTTGTTCCCTCTATATTATTCCTTTCCTTTCCCAGTTCCTGTCCCAGCTTCACCATTTTTTCACCTTACACTATAACTTCATGAATGCAGTCCTCACAATTTCCTCTAGTTCCTTAAGGCTGCTGCATCTCAAAAGTCAGAATGAAGTTGCAGTTTGAAACAACCAATGCTGACAGAGGATTCTTTTAGCTGCAAGCACTTCTGTAGGTACACAATTTGTAGTAATTGGAAATGGGGCTGTGGTTGAGCCTCATCCCTAATGGGCTACAGCTATGAAAAGCAGGTGAGCAGTATTGAAGGTAATGAGACATGGAGTGCCCAGGTGCACTAATCTAGCATGAAAGGGAACAGGAGCAATGCATGAACAATCAAAGGTATAAAAGGTTGGGCTTAAGAAAAAGAAGAGTTCATGCTTGAAGCCTTCTGGAGAGGTTTGGTGTTACTTTCTATGGGTTGGAGCTTTCTGAAATTGTATGGTGATACTCTGTATCGTGGTCCTCTCAATTGCAATATAAGCTGCGACAAACTACAATCTCCTGTTTCACTTTGTGTTATCTCTGCTTCCTTTTTCTCTCTCAACAATTCACTTTTTTCCTTTCACCAAGACTTCTCATGGCTCTTCTGCTAACCTGGCGTTAATGGCAACCTCTAGATGCCAGAAGCACAGGACAAGAGGGAGAAAATGCTGTGTGTCTGAGATATTTACTTTCATAGAAACAAAGATTGCAATTATACTCTTATTCATGATGTGTTTTCATGAATATTCTGGTTTAGATATCCCTCTCTTTTCTTTGCTGCTCCTCTTGTCTTATGTGCATTATTTTGAGATGCTAGAGTACTCAGTACTGAAACATCTGTCTTTGCAGGTAAAATTGAAATACATCTGCTCCCTGCCTCCCTTTTACTTCTGAAATGGTACGCAAAGAAAGAAAGGGGAAAAGGCAATAGTCTTTACACCACTT
Source organism: Diglossa brunneiventris (assembly GCA_019023105.1). Lineage (NCBI taxonomy): Eukaryota > Metazoa > Chordata > Aves > Passeriformes > Thraupidae > Diglossa > Diglossa brunneiventris. Next base: position 46,078,999 of record CM032352.1, on the reverse strand, counting down.
GCATTTTGTCCTGCTTTATTTTCCTCTCTGCTTTCAAAAGCTTAGGGACTAGGGTGCGTTAAGCACATCACCTGCTGGGCAAAGGAGGTGATATCCCACTCTGCTCTGCACTGGGGCAACCTCAGTTTGAGTATTGTATGCAGTTTTAAGCACCACAATATGAGAAAGACAATAAACTATTAGAGAGCACCCAAAGGAGGGCCACAAGGAAGGTGAAGGGTCTGGAGGGGAAGACTTATGAGGAGCAGCTGAGGTCCTCCTCATAAGTCTTCCCCTCCAGACATATTCTTCCCCTCCAGAACTTGCTCTGTTCAGCCTGGAGGAGACTGAGGGGAGACCTCACCACAGTCTACAGCTTCCTCATGAGAGGAAGAGGAAGGTCAGGTACATCTCTTCTCCCTAGTGATGAGTGACTGGACTCAAAAATGGCATGAAGTTGAGTCAGGAGAGGTTTAGGCGGATAGCAGGAAAGGATTTTCCACGCAGAAGGTGGTTAAGCACTGGAACAAGCTCCCCATGGAAGTGGTCACAGCACCAGCCTGTCTGAGTTCAAGAAGCGTTTGGACAAGACTCGGGCACATTGTGAGACACTTGGGCTGTCTGGCACAGGGTCAAGAATTAGAATACACCTGAGTTGGAAGGTACTCATGTGGGTGACCAAGTCCATGATTCTATGACTCAGAAGCTATAACCATCAGAGACTAGGGAAATGCGAATCCTAATTTTAATTCTAAAAGTAAAGAAAGTTTGGGTTTTTTTTCAATTCAGTGTGCCTGTCCTTTAAGATAACTAAGTTTTTCAAGTATTAACTGCATTTGTGACTCCTTCTTTTTATCTTTTCCCTCCTATGTTCTCTGTAGCTGTTTTTGTCTGCCTCAGTGGTATAGTAACTAGATAACAGAATTAAGGATGACAATATAAGATGAGAACTCCCAGGTTTTTGTGTGGAAGCAAAAATAGTAAATTTCATTTTTGATGGTGATGGAACACAAGCTGTCAGAGATTCTTCATTCTCAAATAATCTTTCTAGTAACAAAAAAATGCACAACAGCTAAACATATTAGGACTGATACATTGTAAAGCATCATGGATTGACAAAATGCTGAACAGTAGCAGCCCATGATGAGGTACCTCCAAGCATTTTTGAAGAATGCAGGAGCTTTGTTAAGTTAATGTCTGCTCTAATCTTGAAGTGACAGAAAAGTGAGCTAAATCCTTGCCTTTGTAAATCTATGTCACCCTACTGATATGGTTGTAGCATTCCACTTTGCTGCAGCAGTTGTAGTGCTTGTCCACTCTGAGATGTGATGAGTCCATTGAAATTTAAGTCAATCAGGGAATAAAGACAAGGTGAAGCAAGCAACTTTTTTGAGTTTTGTTTATTGATCTGGTTTTGGGGGTTTTCTGTATCTGTTTCAAGATTAGGATGTTCTTTTAGAGATAGAGCCTTACCCCAACTATTGAACAAAATGCAAAAGGCAACATTAACAGCTGCAACAAAATCACAGGCAACAATGAAGAATTTACGATGAAGAGCAATATCGCACTGCAGATAACATAAATTATAGGTGCTGCTAATTCTGTGAGACCTTCACTCAGTACTGTGATAAATAGTGAGCAATGCTACATCTGCCAGAATTGCTGTGTTTTCAAACACGCAAGAACTTATGATTTCATATCCAGTAACAAATGTTTTAGATTAGTGTAGTGGGCTGACCCAGGGTGGATGTCAGCTACCTACTGAAGTCACTCTATCACTCCCCTTTGCAACCGGACAGAGGAGGGAAAATGTAACAAAAGGTTCATGGGTTCAGATAAGATCCATGAGAGACCACTCACCAAAAACCATCACAGGTAAAACTGACTTGGATTGGGGATATTAATTGAATTTATTGCTAACAAAATCAAAGCAGGATAATGAGAAGTAAAATAAATCTTAAAACCACCTTCCCCTCAGCCCTCCCACCTTCCCAAGCTTTACCTCCTCCCCCAGTGGCACAGGGAGGTGGGAAATGGGAGCTATGGTTGGCTCATCACAGGTTGTTCCTCCTGCTGCCTGTGGAGAAGAGTCCTTCTCCTGCTCTAGCATGGGGTCCCTCCCAGAAGAGACAGTCCTCCATGGACTTCTTCAACTTAAGTCTATCCCAAAGGCAACAGTTCTTCACAAACTTCTGCAATGTGGTCACTCTTCCAGAGATGCAGTCCTTCAAGGACAGCCTGCTCTAGTGTGGGTTCCTTATTTGATCACAAGTCCTATTAGGAAACCTGCTGCAGTGTGAGTTTCTCTCTCCATAGGTCTGCAGGTCCTTCCCAGGAACCTTCTCAACATCCCCCAGGTTCATATCCCAGTCTCAGGCATCCATCTGCTCTGACATGGGTCTCCACCAAGGGCTACAGGTGGATCTCTGCTTTTCTATGAATCTCCATGGGCTGCAGGGGCACAGCTGCTTCACCATGATCTGCTTTGGCACATGGAATATTTATTACAGAAGTGTTGCCACCATTTCTGGTTGGCCCAGCCTTGGCCAGTGGTGTGTCCATTCCAGAGCCTTCTGTCAGGCTTCTCACAGAAGTCACCCTGTAACCTTCCCACTACCAAAACCTGGCCATGCAAACCCCAAATTCAACTGACGTTCATAATGGTGCTACATAAAATGTATGCCATTGGGCTAATATACTTAGTCTTTCAACAGCATTGCTACAATAGAAATTCAAACTGAATATTCAGATATTGTTTCTGCACAATAGTTATGACCTAGAAATTATTTTTATGGGAATAGTGTCCCCTATGTCTCTCCTGAGCTGAACGCTATGGGCTTGCTGTAAGCCCCTGCCATGACATAGAATTTAAACCTCATGATTCAATCCCCACAATGGGTTGCCTCAGTTGCATCCTGTATCCCACAGCTAGTTTCCTCAGTTGCAGCCTGAAATCCTCTTCTGTTTCTCACTGACATATAAGCTGTGATACCTATTTTTAACACCTATTTGTTTCTAATTCCTTCACATAATTTTTACTCTTACACTATGACAGTTGTATAGTCTACCCCATAAAAAAAAGCTTGAATGCATTATTGTAACACATATGTATTGTTGTTACTTTTTTCCATAGAAAGCTGAAGACATTTTTGTTATTTCTCATCCATCTACTAAAGTTAGAATAGTATACTTGCTAACATGTTGAAGTAACTGTGAAAAGTAGATTGAGTTGTTACGCAGTTTGGCCTATCAATTGGCCATGAACCATTGGTGTGATTAAGGCAGGTATATCTGAGCAGTGAGTCAGAGAAGTCCAGAGATTTCTACATAGTCTTTTATGAACTGATTTAAAGAAGGTGAAGATCTGGTTCAGCACATGAAATCACAAACCATGAGGTATATTTCTCGTGTATTCTTATACCTTTACTCTTCTTTGCAAAGTGTGCTGTCAGTATTTGCATATGCAGAGTCATACTTTGTCTAATGACAACTCATCTAAGTATATCTATATATTAACGTGAGGTAAAGTAGCTAAGATAGAATCAGCATGATTTAATTTTAGACAGTGAAAAATAAGAACAAAACAAACCCCAAATTCCCTCCACCCCCATCTTACCAGTATCATCCTCACTCCTGACTCATCTACATCTTCCCTCCTCCCTGAGCACTTAGGCAAGGACTGGGAATGGGACTTATGATCACATCACACTTTTTTTTTTGCTGCTTCTTCCTCTTCACATCCTTTCCCTGCTCCAGAATGGCATCCCACCCATGGGAGACAGTACTCCACAAACTTTGCCAACATAAATCCTTCCCACAGAATGCTGTTCTTCATGAAGAATGCCAACATGGGTTCTTTCCAAGGGGTAGAGTCCTTCAGGAACAGACTGTTCCAGTGTGGGTCCTCGCTGGGCTCCCAGGTCCTGTATGAAAACCTGGTGCGAGATCTCCGTGGGATCACTGTGTCCTTTGGGCACACACATCTGCTCCAGTGTATGGCCATCCATGGGCTGCAGATGGGTATCTGCTCCACCATGGACCTCCATGGGTGGCAGGTGAACAGCTTTCCTCGTCATGGGCTGCTTCATGAGCTGCAGGGGAATATCTGCTCTGACTCTTGTAGCATCTCTTCCCAAACTTCTTCCCTGACCTTGGTGTTGGCAGAACTATTTCCCTCAAATTTTATCACTGCTCTCCCCTGGTTTTTACCCTCTCTAAATACTGTCCCAGAACTATTGCAGCACTATACCAGCACTGTTGATGGGCTCATCTTTTGCCAGCAGTGTGCTGTCTTGGAGCCAGATGGAACTTACCCTGTCATGGGAGCAATTTCTGGTGTCTTTTCACAAAAGCCACTCTTGTAGCCTCTGCACTACCAAAAACCTTGACATGGAAATTATATATTTTTAGCAAAAATAGCTTCCTACACATAAGTAAAAATAACATCGTAACACCAACATAGAGTGACTGGTTGTACTCATTTAACCCCTTGCCTCTTCATCATAATCACACACAAGCAAAGAAAAACCCAATTATTCTGTCATTCACAATGGTTGATCCATACTGTGCCTGTTACCTGGCTCAATTACTGTCCTCCTTTCAAATTTTCAAGTGCTCTACCTCAGTCATCAAAAAGGACTGTGGTGGGCTGCTCTTGGATCGCCACCCACTAGGTGTCCACAAATTCACTTTATGACTTCTCTCTTCTGCAGGACAGGAGGAAAAAAAAAAAAAGAAAAATTTGTGCAAGTCAGCTTAATGAAGAAAGGTGAAGGATAGACATGGAAGCAAAGGAAAACAAAAATATGTATTCTCTACTTGCTAACCAGTCACTTCTTGGGAAATAGGGCCTCACGATGTGTAGCAGTTGCTTTTGAATATGAACACCTTAATTACAAATACCTCCCTCCTCCTCTTTTCACTTAGCTTTTGTTTCAGAAAACAACACCACATGACACGGAATAACCTTTTGGGGTGTTTGGGTCAGCAATCCTGCTATGTCTCCTCCCAAGCTCTTGCTCACCCCCAGCCTGTTGGCCTTTGAAGCAGGGGTGAGGAGTGACAGGAGAGCTAACCTTGATGCTGTATGAGCACTGCTCATACACTCACACTCACTCACACACTGCTCCCACTCCTCTGAAGCAGAGGTGTGATATCAGTACCATCCTGGCTACACAGCACAGCACTATAAGCATTGCTGTGGGGGAAGCTAATTCCACCCCAGCCCTAGCCTGTGTGCCAGCCTTCAGGTTACAGCAAAGAGAAATTTTTATGTAAACAGTTGTCTAGTCTTCCTATTCAGATGAGACCTTATTCTGAAAAGGAGTTGAAGCTGGGATGAAAGAAGCTAAAAAGAAAATTATCTGTGCCCTTGCTATTATGGCATTTGACAAGGAGAGTGGAATCCTCTGTATTCCTAGGAATCCTTATATAATCCTTATTGTATAAAACATTGAACAAAATACACATAAAATATAAACCCATCAGTTTTATGGCCTTGTGCCAAGAATGGCTGTAAGGCCCCAAAACCTCACTTGACAAACCTCTTAAAAAGGCTTATGTTTTTTTATGTACTCTTGAGTTAGATGCACAGGAGAAATACAGACAAGATATTCTCAAAAGGTCAAAACAACAAAAAACTTTACTGACAACTTTAGAACATCTGAGAACCTTGGCAAAAGTTTAGAGCAGCGTTCAGTCAACATAAAGAATTTCACAAAGCATTAATTTGGCACATTCAATTTAGCAAACCTCAAGTCTGTTCGATTTTATGCTACTCAAAACTCTGAGAAGAGGGAATTAGAAGAAGAAAGAGAGAAAAGATATAGCAAAGAACAAGTATAGCTACCACTCCTGGTTCTAGTGGTGTTTTACTGGCAGAAATTCCATGAGGAGGTGGGATCAACACATGCTTGCTTCATGCTTTGGATTAAGCACTCTTTGGCTTTCCTGGGCCCTGCCCCCAGGTGGGAATTTGGTCACTTGGCCACCCAGGAGCTGGGATAGGGGCTCCAGGGACAGGTGTGGAGCATTGCCTCTGGTATTCCAGGGATTGGTGGCCACTGCAGGGATGGGGTAAAAGCCTGGGTAGGTACAGAACAGAGCATCACCTCACCAGAGCAAGGCCTGACCTTCCCTTTCCCCTCCAGATGCACCCAAAATGTTTTGAACCAGCAATCCTTAGTCTCTTTTACTAAGTTTCCAAAATAGTAAGTTGACCTCATAGCGAAGAGTTAATTACTTTAAATATTTGTTAAATCTTTAAAATGTTTAAATCATTTGAGAGGGGGCATATTTTTATGAAATCTACTTCTAACATTAAAATATTCCCCCCTATGTTTATATTTCTAGTGCAAAAGCCGCTTGCAATTAGAACAAAAAATTAATAACATAAATTAATGAAATCCTAAGCTTTGATTTCTCTCTCTAGCAGACAAGACACTTCAGATTTTAGTCTGGTACATCTCAGTGGCAGTTCTAATATTACAATCAAGCTCTGTAATGAGCCTTCTTGAGTGAAAGGGAATCAGTTACAGGTCCTTCCTCTGATTAATATTTGAAATACTGATTGGATATGAGGTATTGAGTTTTTAAAAGTACCTACAAGTATTATAGAGATACCTAGCCATTTGTATGATAATAATCTAATCATTCATTCATTTCATCTTCCTAATAATATTCCCTTTCTCTTTCTTACCTCCTGTTATTGGAATTTTGAGCAGTCTGTATAGAGAATCTTAAATATATGCTGCAGTTTTCTTTTGGAGTCTTTAGCACTTCAAAGACACCACCAGTCATAAAAGATTTCTGCACCACCTATTTTTTTTAATGCAATATCATTATTTTCAGAAATGTATCTTATCATTAAGACATTAATTAAGTGTCTTTAATTTCTGGAAGTTTCTCTTCTTCCACCATCCATACAGTGGCTACACAATGACTAGCCTCTTCTCCATTAAGCTGTTTGATATGATAATCATGTCTTCGTAGAGCAAAAATTGGTGTTAAACTTTCATGGAATCATGGAAGAAGTATTAATCAGTAACCCTAATTAATTATAAATATTGGGCTATTCATGTCTCCTTCCTGCCTACACTCAATTATATCTCTGCAAAAAATTCATGACCATGTTGCAATTTATTTCTTGGTTCCTTTTGATTTATCACTATTATTCTGTTTGCAACAGTCATAGGACCCTCAGCAGTATTTTTAGCTGTGGATTTTCACTGTATGGTAACAAAATGCGGTATGCAAAGGAAGAATTTATCATTACTAGTTTTATGAGGAAAGTTACTGTTTGTGTGCTGTAGGCCTGACTGCAGATTCAGTCAGACGTTCTGCAAACTGTCATCTCTCATTGTCTTTTAGTTTTTATGATCTTCACATTTTCTCTTTAGAGTGAATATCAGTTCTTCAAATAAAGATACAATATCATTCAAGACTTTTTCTCCCTATTGTAATAAGTAATTATTTTTAATTTGTGGGTTTGCATTTTTTTTTTCTGTCCTAGCTTATATCTTAATTTAGAAAACAACAAATAAACAAAACCTTCCTCTTTGTTTCCCTAATTTATTTCCTAAAATCCAATATGCTAAATAATCCTAAAAAAGCAGACATTCCTTTACTATCCCAAAAGATGAATCTTTTAGCCAAATACATCTACATTTAAGTTTTCTTTACAGCCATTTAGTTTTTGAGTTCCCTTGACAGCATACCAAATCTATCTTCTTGGGTTTTAAGATTATTATATTTTTTCAAACCTACATTCTGCAGTTTTGTAATTATATACAAAATCCTGCATTGTATTTAAAATTATGCTTAATTTAAAAAATCAGAGAGCCTTACCATGTCATAGCATCCAGCAAAGCAGGTCATTTACATTCAGGTTGACTGAAAATGTAAAGGATGTTCCTCCTTTCTCAAATTTGAAGTCTTTTTCCTTCCCTTTTAAAAATAACAGAGCAAAATAATCTAGCACACATTATCTGATTCATATGCAATACTGATTTTGCTTTTTTGTCTGAGAAATAACCAGCAATCAACTTTAAAGTCTAACTCAAAAAGTCCAGGTCATATATTTTTTTCTAATTTGTTTTGTTACTCCTTTTTATATATAAACACATATCTTCCAATAAATATTTTTTAGGATGAAAATATGTCAGTAAACTTTCCTGACTGTCTGAGCATTCTTAAGGAACAGTTTTGCCATTAATTTTATCTTCCTATGATTTTTAAAGCAGAAAACCTATTAATGTTTCCATTCAAGATTGGTTGAGTGTTTAGTTCATGAAAAGTTTAGGTGAAAAACTGGACTTTATATTTTGGGTTTGCTTCTATCGGCTTTAGTCATTGCTTTTCAGTTCACAACCTATAATATATTCAGTGATGTCTTTCAAATGCAGTATAAAGGATATAAAAATTGAAAATAGTTACAATATTTATTGTAACTGTTTATTTTCATGACATTCAGGCTTTGTATGGCTCACTGGCAAACAGAAGACAGTAACATGAGAAATGCCTGAAGCAAATATTCCTTTAAGATGGCCTAAGGGTCTGCTCTACCTGGAAAACCAGTGAATGCCTGACAGGCAGGAAATACAATACTGGTTTTTCATCATTAATGTACTTCAAATTTTCATATTGTTTAACATTGCATGACAAAATAAAACATGTTTTTACTGTAAAATTATTTCCCAAATAATTTCAAATTATTATGCATTACTCTTTAGCTCAAAATCATCTATGGTGATGTATAACACTAAATACAACAAATTGAACTAGAATGAGACATACCATGACAATGTTACCTAGTTTCACATTTGCAAGACAGCTCTGGCTTCCATGTGCTGAACTTACCTGAGAGGTATTATCAGCAAAATTTCAATTGCTCCTTGAGTCAAAGGCACACTGTCTTCAAAATACCAGCTGCTTTTTCTTGAACTACAGGAGGTATCTAATCGCTATTTGCAAGTTAAAAAAAAGAGTTGCCTGATTTCATTCCCTCCCTTCTCTCAAAACAGTTTAAAACAAAGAAAGCTTAATTAAAAGCTAGTATTAGATGTTAATAAAGTTAAGGGCAACTCAAAGTTTAATTTCCCTAAAAATCATTGCAATTGTTGAGATGGTGCCTGTCATTCTATAAAAGTTCATTGGAAAATATCATAACAAATCCACTACAGTGTGAAAGAACACCACCAAAAGATTAGCAGGAAACTTTTTACCTCAAAGAGCAAGGGATCTGCAGATTGGCTTAAGGTTTATACATGAAGTGAAAATCAGAAGGATCCTTGACCAGCTCACATATTTAGCAATAAATATGTACGGTCTGAGAGCAATTATACAGAATGGGAACAAACCAACTCTACCAGCAGATTAATTGTATTGGGTTGGAGATCCTATTTCTGCCTGTCAAGATTCCCACCAAAAAAAGCATACAGAGCATAAATTATTTGGGTCCTAAAAGCTTACTGTAATTTTAGATGATACTGTGTTAAGGAAATTCCGCCGTCTGACCATCCAGAAGCCACTCTGACTGTCACACTCCCACCACCTGAGACTTTCACTGCTGGAACCAAAGACCATGGGCAGCTTCAGGGAGATGACAAGTGCCCATCATGATGTCCTACACACCCCACTCACACAGTCAGACCAGGTTTCCATACTGGCTCAACCCTTGGATTTCCACAGCAGAATCTCAGACATCTGGATCCTTAAAACAATTTAATCATGGTGCAATCACAGAATAGCAGGCCAAGCTGGTGCCTCTGAGGACAGACCCTGACCAAAGGACTACTGGGCTTTCATACCCTCACAACTGGTGCATGGTAAAGTCTGGGATCTTCCAGCTGAGTGTCCCTGAGTTCTCGGTCACCTGGCTGGGCCACAGGCCCCTGTGCCCCTTGTTCTGCAAAGGATCAGCAGTTTACAGCCTCTTGGCTGGGGCTCCAACACCCAGAGCTCAGCCTGCACCTCGAACTGCAGCTGCACCCCGACCTACCAGCACTGAATGTATTCTGCAACACTCGCAATAAACCTTAACTGAATAATTATGAAAAAATATTACCAAAAGCAGAAGTTTCATCTGTTCATCTGAGTTTCATCTGTTTCAGAGTAAAACCACTTTTAACTAAGAGTTAATAATAGTATTATTATGTGAGATGATAGGAAGGGAAAGGCCCAGTCTTCATCACTGTCAGGTAGAGACCAGTTTACATTTGGATATAAGAAGGAGTTTGTTATTTCTACAATCAAGGAGCCTTACCAAATTCAAGATTAGTTATTTCTGTTTCAAAATCAAATTTCTTTCCAAGCTAATGAAAATGTGTACTTTTAGTGCAGTTTTTATAGGGAGAAATTGAGCAATTATTTAGTAGAACACAACAGAATGGCTCAGAAATAGGAACTAATGTAACTTAATGAAGTACATGATACTGACAAGATACAGAACAATGTATCCACGGTACAGTGAAAAGCCATAGCACTGCAGTTCCAAGCTTGCTCCACATTTCTAACCAGTAAAAGTAAAAAGGACAGATAGATTTGGTTTTGAGAATATTACTTTATCCAGGATATTTCAACATGTTTTGAGAATATTACTTTATCCAGGATATTTCAACATTGTACACATTTTCATAGGAAAATATATACCATTATTTATCCCAGAGGAGTACATGTATCATTATTTGATACACAAGAAAATTTTTTTGTTTCTTCTCCATTTCATGCTCCAATTCTTAAAAATTACTTATTCACAGTCCTTCAAGAGGAAAACAAGAGGTTGAGCCCAGAGCCCCTTGCAGCTCTGAGGCTGGGCATCTCTGTCTCAAGCACACAACATTCACCTCTTGTTTAACAAATGAAATAGCAAGCCTGGTTGTGTTAATGTGGACAAGTTGCAGCTATAAACTATGCAGTATTAACAAATAAATTTATTTTTGAAATTTACTTGTATGGTCACTTGATTTTAGTCCACTTCATTGGACTACAACCTGTTACTGTTGGGCTATTGATTCAATAGTTTGACCCAATAGCACAATCTCTGTACAAGATTACATGGTTAGTGGAACTTTCCAGTTCCTCAAAATATTGTCAATGCTACTGCAACATTTTCAGCAGATTTTAGTATTCTACGAACAAAACATCTGATTTGGCAGCACATCTCTTCCATGCACTTGGTTGTTGATATTGACTACACCACCATCTGAAGCTACTTTGAATACTCTAGTTTCCCCTCTTCTAAACAATCTCCCTTTTGAAAAAGAAAAGAATGAGAACAAGAAACAAGGAAGATGATAACACTTTTTCTGTGTTTCATAGCTTTGAAACTGACACACCAGAAGGGTTTTTAAAATTCACAGTAATTAGAACTTTCATTCAAAGTATAGGCCAGTGAGAGATGAATTAAAACCCAGTTTAACATCTGGGAAAAAAACCCTAAAAAAAACAAAAACCAAAACAACCAAAAACTGAAAAAAATAAGCATCAGTCACCAATTGCAAACAACACTTCAAAGTAATAAAATATTCCTTTATTCACAAGAAATTTCCAGACAGTCAACCGAGAGCAAGGAGCTTCTATGAGCTGTTCTATCAAGGAAACAAGTGAATGTATTCCAGTTCAGAAGGGAAAATCCTTTTCAAATATAAATACATGTTTTGTAAATTGGGAACATTAATCACGAGGCTAATTTTGCAAGGAAGGGAATACTTAAGACAATACTTCAAAAACCTGATTTTTGCTTGTATTGAGTGTTATTCCTTAACAATTTAAGTTAAATTAAACAGTAATTTTGTGGAAGTGTTTACCTTTCTCCATGATTACAGATGGAATTTAAAGTTTTAGATTAGATGTATAACAGAAATAAAGATAGTCAGTATGAGTCTGCCATCTCATATATATGACAAGTAGAACCTAATTCAAATCTATAGAACTTATTATAAATTTATTTCTATGTTTATGTTTGTCTGTAAATTTTTGTGTGTATGTATAAAATATTAGGAGAAGGAATGATTAATAAACTAGGAAAAAAAGCTAAAATATAGTCAAAGTTGGACAATCTGAACTGAGACAGGGGACAAATACCCAAATGAAAAATAACATTAAAAAATTAAAGCACTGGATAAAGGAAAATAAAACCCACCAGACTAATGTTCTCAGATCTGCTAATGGAAAAATTGAAGGACAAAGAAGCAAATGAAAGCAGGTAAAAAACTCTTTGAAGTCTATGAAGTTAAAATGTAAATTAATGAAGCCAGAAAAAGTGATAAGATCTTTTATACTTGCGTTTCAAAAAAAAAATGATTGTTTTTTTAGATATTAATGAATGAATATTCTGATCTTATAGTTTTGAGGATAAAGTACAAGCAGCAGCTATTGCACTATTAAGAGTTACAGGCATTTTGGATACTTTATTAAGATTTTATAAATTAAATCTTGGATTCATCATGACAAGCCTGTTTTGCCATTTCAATTCTTTCAAGTTCCCACATAATTTAAAAGAATACATAAAATGATCATATCTACTTACGTGACAGGATCTGCTAACCTTGTTTTGCTGAGCCTGAGGGGTAACTGAATGCCTGTCTCATTTTCTCAAAAGAGATTTGGCTGTAGTTCATTCCAGTCATGAATATAATGTCACCCACGTTAAGGTTATTTTTGTGCTTTTGCTCACAGCCTATAGGCTTATTCTGGCAGCAAGAGATCTTTGACTAACCCCATTTTATGAGGGAACCTTCTCTGGGCACAAGCCCAAAATATACACCATTACAGCGGTTCTATAGGGAATCCTCAGGAACTTAATGAATCAGCTTTATGACTTCTTTGCACTGAACCATTACAAATTTGCTGTGGAGTATCAGTGAATCTGATCCAAGAATTAATGTTATTGACCAGCTTAGCATGATTATTGCAGAGTTAAGCTTTAACCTAGAATTAAAGAAAGAGTTTTTTTTAAACCAGAATCAGATCCAAACAAGCAAATTTACAATTTGCATCCATTAATTTAAACTGTAAGACAGAATTATGTGGAATTTGCATGAAACTTCTGCAGTTATAGGTATAAAAAAAATCCTTTTTTATGGGTTCATGCTGCTACCTTTGTATTAGAAATGGAATTTGTAAATGTTTTGAGTGTCATTACCTCCTGCTGGCTTCAGTGAGAAATGGAGTTACTCAGTGCCTTAAAAGTATTGGACTTTTATTGTTTTGCAATGTTATTAAAATTGTCAACTCAGCTTAAAATATCTGCTAAAGTTATAAAACTTCTAACTGGTACATTTGTTGAATTTACCTTTAAATGCAAAAAAGTCTGTTGTAGTTTACTCTGGCATAATTTTCTAGTCTAACCTACATTGATTAGATTATTATTTCCTTCAATTTCCTATCTTAGAAAAAAAATAAGGGTTAAAAAAAAAGATCATTCCTTCACTTACTAAGCTGAAGTGTCCTTAACATTTGTACTCAAAGCTAGTAATGCTGGAAGTATACTGCATTAGCTGGTTTATTAGTTTTCCTGACAGCTTGGAGGCAGAGCCTCCCAATGTGGCATCAATACATAATGTGATCTTTTTCTGCAGAGGGTCATTCTTCTTGGAAGACACATCATGTTATGGCAAATGGCAGCCACAGTATTTTAGACCTACATAATAATAATAATGTTCAAGTGTTGGAAGAGGTAGGGGGACATACCATTTTCAATGTAATAGCTTTTTTTAAAATACATTTTCTGAGGTTTGTACTCTTTTGTGAAAATCTCTGACTTAAAAATTGTTTTCATCTTCTTGTTTTAAAATTATTTCATACATGATTATATTCACTAAAGAGAAACCATTTTAATTCACTGAGATCACATTAACCTTGACTATAAAACAATAAAGAAGTAATTGTTTTTGAAGTAGACCTTTAAGCCTTCAGATTCTTCTTTTCAACATACCATAATATATTGTTTAATTCTGTCACTCAAAAGTCAAGTAATGCATTCTTTATACTTCTTAGCCTTTGTAGGGGTCAAAACCCTTTTTGTATCTGAGTCAAAGCCAGATTGCCAAACTACTTCACAGTATTTTGGAGAAAAGGGAGAAAGAGATTTATGCAAGAATTTATACTAAAAGCTTTGTCAAAATAATGAATATAGCACTGAAATAAGAAAACTGAGAAAAAAAATCATCCATTCTATCAGTCTTGTTTGGGCTTGCTCCATATGGACAAGAGGTGAAGGATCCAGGGCGCAAGAGGTTAAGGTCTGTTTTTTCAGCTGGGGAGCGGAGAGAGAGAAAAAAAGTGAAAAAAGTGGAAAAAAGGGAAAAAGAAAAAAGGAAATAAGGAAAAGGTAAAAAAGCGGAAGGGAGGGGAAGGGAAGGGAAGGGAAGGGAAGGGAAGGGAAGGGAAGGGAAGGGAAGGGAAGGGAAGGGAAGGGAAGGGAAGGGAAAAAGAAGAAAAAGCTCCATTGAGTATTTAGAGTCTCCCACTATCTAAAGAGAGGTTATTCAGAAGACTGCTATATTCTTCTACTCTTATTATAGACTTGCAGAAGAAACTGCACAGTCACAAGCTGCAACATGGAAAATCACAGGGGCAACAATGAAGCGGTACTTAACATTAAGAGTTGCTAAACCCTGATAAAAGATGTCCAAAGAGGATATGGAATCTCCATCCTAAAAAAATTATTTGGGTAAAGTCCTGAGCAGTTCGACAGCAATTTTGAGGGTAGATCTACAACAGTGGAACATTGGACTAGGTGACATTCAGAGATCTATTTCAACTTACATTTTTCCATGATTAGGTGAACGGTTACAGTGTTTTAAGGATATAAAAAAGCTGGATTTACAAAACTCTAGTCTGCTCTTAATAGTATTTGCCAAATTTTGACACTCTATTGACTTGGCCAAGGGTTTTGGTGATCTATAGATCTATAGCTATATAGATCTATAGCTCTCTATCGAGAGCTTGCTGGAGTGTGTAACAGGCCAACTCTTTGTTGCACCTGTTTTAAATCAAATCAGGCATTGAAGTAGCTTATTGATTTGTCAATGACATCAACTGTCAAAGAGTTCAAGGTCGATAGCAGCCATACACTAAATACCAGACACTCCAAAAATGTCAGTTAAGCCCCTAAACATTTTTAATCCCCTTTTTATAACTAATACCAAAGCATTCTAATTCCCACATATACCTACAGTGTCACACTTCACAGGACATGAAGATGCACTTCCTCCTCTCCTGTGAAGAGTGAGTTCCCTCACTTATTTACACCTTTTCTGGGAGAGATGGTGGTGCCCTTGATTTACATCCACCCAGCTCCCCACAACCTGCTAATGCACATGAATGTGAGACAGAACACAGGCCTAGTGGGAAAGCAAAACAGAACAAAACAGTCCAATCAGTCAAAACAAGCAAACAAAAAATCCCCACAGTATAAAGAATGACAATGAAACCTAAATGCCCAAAGTTGTCCTCTGATCCTGTGTGGCATGCAACTGACAGTCCAAGAGCATTCAAGCCCTCACTGCATCTTGTGTCATGCCTGACAGCACAGCACTTGGATGTCCTAGCCCACTGCAGTGTATTTAATTGCTGAGTCACACACCATAATCATTCCACAGGCTTCTTTTCTGTATTGTGCTTTGACTACAATGTGGCCAAGATTCCAGGGTCCATGTGACAAATATATAGTCACTGACATTTAGACAGCTTAATCTGAAATGGAATCTCTACTTAGGTTTCACTAGCAGTGTTTAACTGCTCTATGGTCAACGAAAGAGAAGGGGCTGATATGGGCAGGGGAAATGCTGCTTTTGATAGAAGGAGAGAAATAAGTGGATAAAAATATACCATGCTCATTATAGCAGAGAGAATAGAGATCTGAGCATAGAGGGTCTGATAAAGTCTCATGGGAAAATGGGGTTTGCACTTCAGACTGGTTTGAGCTGTTCTATACCTTGTGCAAAGAAGAAACAAAATTCTTTCACTCTAATTTTCAGTGTCAAAAAGAACATTTCTGCTTCTTCATTTTACTGACATTCAAAATATATAAATGAATTATCAGCATAGCTACTCTGTTTAGTTCAAAATCTGTAAATTTTAACTTTCAAACAAGCTCTAACATGGTTCATGGTGTACAGTGCTCTGTTTCACTGTGTTTAGTTGAAGCAATTAATCTTACACTAGAAAAAGCAGATTCAGCAAATGAAGTTTTAACAAATCTGGCTTTTGCAGATCTAAGACCCTGAAGCACCTGCAGCTCCCACAGCTTGTCCCATTGTGAAAGGCTTATCAAGCACTATGTCATTACTCCACAGGTCAGATTTATAGACTCACCCTGCCCTCTCTTCAGATCTCCAGGAAGCTTTTTGCCTCCAGGGTTTCTTGATTCTATGGGAATTTCAGGACAAAGGTCCTTTAAGACTCAAGGGACTGTTGGTCCTTGGGGATTGAACATTCCTCAGAATGGGGTAATTTTGAGGATGAAGACAGTTTCAACTGCAGAAAATCCATGAATGAGGACTATGAGAAAAAAAACCAGAATCTGTGCATTTTTATCATACTCTGCAATTGCATAAAAAATCAACACAATATACAGAATCTAATGAATCAAAAATAATTTTTAAAGATCTATTGTTATTTCCTCAGCTCGCTAAACCAGCAGTCTCAACAGATTTTTAGAGGTTTAAAAACACTATGCTGGAGCAGCAGATTTATGAATACACAGGAGAAACAGGTGCAAGGGATGTAGGAAGAAAGAAAGATGCTGAGACGATATTATGTGAAACTATAGCATTGTATCTAATAATGTATTTTAATTAAAGTCCTTGCTAAAGGATAAACCAAATTTTTGTTTTGTCTTTATGGACCTTCAAGAAAATGTTCAAGTCCATCAGTCTGTTTCCTATGAAATTAAACACAATACAGAAAACATAAATAATATGTTGGACATTGTGGAGAAGGTCAAAAGATGTGGAGGAAAAAGCCCTGTAATTTCTCAGACTCTTTCTTGTTATTGGGGGGTTTTTTGATTCCAAACATTTTATAGGCATGATATTTACCACACAGATTCTCCTCTAGACTTCATTCAGAACTGATGTCTCAGTATCTTTAGCATAACCGTCGCACATCATCTGTAAGACCTGGCCTCTTCACTGTTGAACAGCACATTCTCAGTGCACATGTGCATTTTCATTGTTGCTTATAATCACTACAGAATATAGTTGTATATTGATATTTAATGTCCTCTCTACCAGCAAAAAATATAATCCAAGCACTGGAATAGTTTCTAAGTAACTTCATCAGTATCTGGTGGAAAGGAAAGCTGAAGACTACACCACAGGCATTTTTCTTAATGAACTACTGATCTTTACAGGACTGATGCATTTCTGTCCTCCCTTCTCTGGCCTGTCTCTGCTGGAAATAGTAAGCTCAGCTCTACTTCACACTATCTGTAACAATAAAATCCCAAACAAACAAATTTATCTTCAAATCAGTCAAAAAAATCATAATTGATTTCACACAGTATGAGAAGTGGAGAGCTAAAACTGATTTAAATCCTTGTCTGAGTATGTAAATCCCTGGTAGTGGATGAAAGTGGATAGTCTGGAGGATTTTCCTTTTAGCTACAGGACTTTCCTGTAGCTAAAACTAAATTACTATTAACTTGTATTCTTGGTTGAACAACTACTCATTTCTCTCTTTTATTCCAGATTGAGAGGATAATCTACAATGAATCTACCACATGAAATACCTTTCAGAAGTTTCATAGAATCACAGAACACGCTGAGTTGAAAGGGACTCAGCAGGATCATCAAGTCCAATTCCTGGCCCTATGCAGGACCATCCCTGTGAGTCACACCATGTGCCCAACAGTATTGTCCGAATGCTTCTTGCATTCTCTCAGGCTGGTGCTGGGACTGCTTCCCTGGGGAGCCTGCTCCAGTGCCCTTCTTCTGAGTGAAGAGCCTTTTCCTGATATCCAACCCAAAACTCCTCTGAGTCAGCTTCACACTGTTTCTTCAAGTCCCATCACTGATCACAAGAGCGAAGTGCCCCTCATCCATCCCAAAACATCCAAAAAGGATGTTTTGGACTGCAACGAGGCCTCTTCTCACTCTCCTCTTCTCCAGGCTGAAGAAACCAACTGACCACAGCAGTTCTTCATAAAGCTTTCCCTCCAGACCCTTCACCACCATTGTGACCCTCCTTTGGATGCTTTCTAACAGCTTAATGTCTTTTTCATTTTGTTGTGTCCCAAACTGCACACAATATTCAAGATAAATCTGCGCCAGTGCAGAGTAGATTGCCAAAGATCATTCTGTCTCATCTCTGCTATTTACATACACTTCCAGGTCTCTGATTCTTTTTGTATGTACTTATGCAGGGTCTGTCTCTGTAATGATTATTTTAAAGAGGTAGGGGATGTTCATATTGAGACTGTCATTGGAACTGTTCATTTATGTCATTAAAATATTAAAATAGTTTCTCAGGTAAAAAGGTCATGTGTCATTTAACACTTTCTAAAACAAATGCCAATCCTGGCCAAAGACTCAGCATAAGTCATCACCTATTTCTAGCTGGGAAATTGCAAATCTCAACCCTGGCTGGGTGGGTTTGAGTAACTTAAAATCCAGGGCACAGGTTTACACATTACTTGGACCAAGCACATGACTAAATAATTTTTCTAAAAGCATAGATGTAGCCAATGTTCTGACCAAAATTCTACCTCAAATTAATGAAAACTTAACTCCATATCTGAGCAATAGAAATAAACCCATCTCCCACTTAGAGAGTGGGATTTCTTCTGTATATCATGGCTTCTCAGTATGGTGTAATAGCAATTCCAAAAGTACTTAAAACTTTTACTACAAACTTTGTTACTTTGGGACCAATACAAGCAAGAGATTTATGATAAGGCAGAGGCCAGCTTTTCAAAACAAGTCTAGTTTTATTACTGAACCAGAATGTAAACTTTTATGGGTTGGAATTGAAAAACAAAAAGTTTAATGTCCATGTTGGCAGTATTGTGTTCTGCTGAATATGAAGCTTCATCTCTGTCTCATTTTTGAGTAGGAGAGTTTTTATCACTAATATCCTATAGAGAAAATCCTTTGTTCTAAATTCTGCTCATGCTGTTTTCATATGCCTCCTCAGTCCGGTATTCATTAAAACTTGATATATAGTCATTCATCTTTCATTGTTCTGTTTAAGAAACTCCAATCCACCATTCAGATTTTTGTAGTTCTTTTGTGCCAATACAGACATGTTCATTTGCATAATGATTGTCTCTTGTTTCCTGTTTTCAGACGCAGAATTATCTTCACAGCCATTAAAAATAATAATAAATTGGAATTAAAAAATAGATTTAGAAAAATGAGATCTACTTACCTCTTATTGGAAATAATGCAGAGCCTCTTAATACCCTGCACCCTACCTATATCTCACTGGTTTGTCTTGGCATTATGTGCACAGCATGCTCAAATAACATCGGAAAGCCCTGTTGATTGGATATGTGTCACTATATGTGGAAAGCAGGACTTTGTAAGATCTTTGAAGCTTTCAAATCTAGGCTTGTGCTCCAATACCTTCAAATTCCAGGTGGATTAGGAACTCCCAAAAATCTCCTTCTTTCTCTGTCCATCTTCATTGGCTTCCCTAAACTGCCTTCTCCTGCAATTTTTCCTACTGATAGAAAACCTAATGTCTCAATTAGGACCTTCAACAAGAAAAGATAAGTTGGCTAGAGTCTTGAGATTAACTACTGTATGAGTCAGAAGTAAGTATGATTAAACTCTGAAGAAATTACTTCAGTGCAACTTATTTCCTTTAGGGTCTTTTGGGGACTATCCTATAGTAGGGCAACTGTAGTATTTTCAAACCCATAAAACATACAGTTATAATGGATTCACGAGGATGCCAAAGCTAAATTCTTCTTCCTCCTTTATTATTTAATCCTCTGTATTTTTGTACAGAAAAAGATTTTTTAATATTTCTTAAGAAATTTACCTTCTGTATTTATGTAATTTTGCACCTAAATTTGGTGAAATTAGAGAATTACAGAGTAATGAGTTGTCATGAATACCTATCCAAATTATATATGGATTTCTTCTCGTCAATCCAGCTTGCTGTCAGTTTACCCATTTATAATGTCAATAGTGAATATTAGAGTAAGTTTTTAATTGTGAATGACTTTCACAGTATCACAGAATGGTTGAAGTTTGCAAGGAAACTCTGCAGGTCATCTGGTTCAGCCCCCTTGCTCAACCAGGGCCACTAAGAACAAGTTGTCCAGGATAGTGTTTAGATTTTTTTTTCACCATCTCCTAGGATCAAGACTCCACAACCAGCCCCGGAAATCCAATTGCAGTACTTGATCATCACATTTGAGAAAAAAAAAAAAAAAAAAAAAAAAAAAAAAAAAAAAAAAGGTGTTTCCTGGTACCTCCTGTGTTTCAATTTGTTCCCATTGCCTCTGATTCTGTCACTGGGAACCACTGAAAGAACCTGGCTCCATCTTATTTGCACCCCCCCCTTGAAGTATTTATGTTCATTGATAAGAACTTCTCTCATTTGTGCTGGACAATCACAGCCCTCTCAGCTTTTCCTCATAGGAGAGATGCTTCATTCCTTTTCACATCTTCGTGGCCCTTTGTTGGACTCTATCCAGGAGGTCCA
Organism: Diglossa brunneiventris; assembly: GCA_019023105.1. Classification (NCBI taxonomy): domain Eukaryota; kingdom Metazoa; phylum Chordata; class Aves; order Passeriformes; family Thraupidae; genus Diglossa; species Diglossa brunneiventris. The sequence continues at coordinate 46,058,362 of CM032352.1, read as the reverse complement.
TGTCCCCCAGAGGAGCCCAGAACTGCACACAGCACTCCAGGTGTAGCCTCAGCAGCACTAAGTACAAAGGAAGGATCACCTCCTTTAAACTGCCAGCAATACTCTGCTTGATTTAGCCCATTTTGTAAGGGGCACATTTCTAGTTTATGCTCTACCTTGTTACGCAGTGGCACTGTCAAATGTCTTTTGAACTAGAAGACCTCCCCATGTGCAGGACTTTGCATTTCTGCTTGTTGAACTTCCTGAGATTTCTATCTGTAGCCACATTTCACAGAGAAAAGCAAGGCACAATTCTTCCCATGAATATTTCTGGGTTTCACATTCTCTGAACCTCAGAAAAAGGAAAACAATTCTTATCATTTGCTGTGCCTGTGTTTGTGCAAAAGTAGAATGCAATGTGGAGATTGTTTGCCCAAAGTAATGGTGTTTTGTTTCCTTGGCCTATCAGAGCCAAGAGCATGTGTGTCTCGGGACTGTCGATGGACAGTCACGAGATTCTGTGCAGTTGGAGTGCAGTTGTGTGCAGGATTGAGTGCTTGGCAGATTCAGTTTTAGATGTATACAGTAATATAGTATAATAAAGTAATTCATTAGCCTTCTGATAAGATGGAGTCAGATGCATCATTCTCTTTTCCCTTGTTGGGGTTCCCTGTGAATACAATAGCTATCAGCCCACTTCTCCTGCCTCCTCATGTCCCTGTAGAGGAAGTATACCCCTTTGGTGTCACAGCTACTCCTCTCAGTTCAGCCTGCAAACTTTCTGCCTCGTTATCCAGATCTTTACTGAACAGGGTAAAGAGGACCAGATTCAGTATTAGCCTGTGGGGTTCACCACTAGTCACTGTCCTCCAACTACATTTGGTGCTGCTGCTGACCCCTTCAATACCAGTCAGATAGTTTTCAATTCAGCTCACACTTCTCACTGTTTGTTCACTGTGCACCTTGATATTCCAACAAAGGGCAGCTGCTAAGGTTTTAAATACATCACTGCTGATATTAGCTTGCTTGTATGCATTCCTGGCTCATACCTTTCTGTGTCAGGCTAATACTCTAGTCCTGATGTATGCCCTGTTTGCATGACTTTTAATGTATTGATTCTAATTCAATCTCTTCTGATAAATCATATTCATACAAAAGAGAAAGATTTGAAAGCTTACTTCTCTATACCTGCAATCATCAACTTCCCCTCAGTGCATAAATAACAACATTTTGGTCTACACCTGGTACCTGGAATCCACATAGAAGGAGAAGTTGTAAAGCAGTTCCACAGTCACACATACATTTCATATATTCCAAGAATTTTCATATCTACAGAATGCTGGCATTCAGGTTAATGCTCTGATCTAGGTAGGAAAAAGCTGGTATGGAAACTTGCCCCGAAGGACGGTGAGTGAATGATAAAGATAACTTCCATATCTTGCATTTGGTTTCTTTATTTTAAACTAAGATAGATAAAACATAGTGAGAAGTTTTATTATAGACGAAATGCACTTTTGCTAAATTACTGACTCTTGTTAAACAAGGCTCAGTAATGCTACCATCTTGGCTAAATGTAGCATGTAAGCACTTAGATTTGAGACCATTTTTGGTTTAGATTTGACAATTTCATCTATGAGTCCACTGAGGTTATGCCTCTTCTGTGAAATAAAACACAGGACCAGGGACCTCCTGTGAGAGTGATAACATGTCTTATCCCAAAAAAAAGGTTGTAGTGCGGGAGAATCCTCAATTGTAAGGGATTCTGACTCTTACATCTCCAAAAGTTCACTGCCTTTGTCCCTAAGACTACTCAACACACTGCCTATCCAGACAAGGATGCAGGACTATCTTTCCTGGCTGATTTGCATTGCCATTTGGTATAAATACAAATGAGCAAGAAAAAAAAAATCTTATTTTGAGTATTTATGCTCAATAAATTACTTCCTATGAAAGCATAAGTAGGATCAAAAGCATGTTCATGTTCACAGTCACACAGGAGAAAATAAAGGGTTAAAGTGAAAACAGAAATTAATTCAAAGTTATTTAAAAAAAATAGTTTTACATTCCAAACAGTGACCTGCTTTCATAGTCTTCACTGTGAAATCAGTAACAAATATCGAAGTATAAATTTGTAACAGAGGAAAGTGATGCTTGCTTTACATAGCAACCAAAACCACATTTCTATCACATCCACAGTATTGTCTTTAGTTTTCCCAAATTACAGAAAATATGATTCCTAGAACTGTAGATTTTATCTTTGCTTGGACAGGTTTTCAAACATGGCTGCTCTTTCATCATGATTGGGAATTTACTGGTTTATTTTTAAGATGACTATTTTAATTTCTGCACCTTCCTAGAGGATTTAAATTCTGCAATTATATGCACTGTATCTCAGTCTTGGCAAATGAGAAAGCCGGTAAAAAATTGGAACAAGTTTTAACCACATGCACATCAGGAAGACAGAGCATAGATCAGAAAGACATGAAAGTAACACCCTGTAGATTTTCTCCTCTCATAAAAAAATGCAAGCGCACAGGGCAATCAGTGTACATGTAAATTCTGTTACTAAAATATTCAGTTTAATCAGTAAAATAGGCACAAGCTCAACAGTTATACTGTGCAGCTCAATCTGTGATAAATATCAAGGCATGAAGCATGAGTCATAAAGTAGGAAAACGCAGTGTATCAAAATATTTCTGACTAGTATATATTAGCTTCAGCCAATTATGTAAATAGCAATATGACCTGAAAAGTGAATAGTCATTTGAATGAGTTTGAGTTGACAATGAGAATACAGCTTGATCACATTTTGAAACTTAATTTCTAGGATGGTTATGAGGTGCTGTCCTTCAGAATGACATTGAATATAGCCTGTGTTTTGAGATTCTTCCCCAGAAGAGGAAATTAGGCTGAGGATTCAGGTTTCTTGCTATAAATTCATCAATCTCTGCTAACTGATTTCTGAGGTTTTTCTATCTCATTTTCTATTCCCTCGCCCCTTTGCACACAAACCCCCATGACCTCAGTAATTTTTTTAACCAGTGACATAGAATATTTTCTACCCACTGTAGCAACCAGAAAGAAAAAGCAACCATCTTAAAAAGTGCTTGTATGAAACACGTATATCATATATGAACATAAATATCTTAGAACATATCAAGATAAAAACATGCAAACAATTGACAACTTCATCTTCTAATGGAACCCCACTTATTTTGGAATACGTGAAAGAGGAGGAAAGAAGAAAACGTAGTCCCACTTAGATTTGTCTTGAAAAGAAAGTCCTTTCCGTCTGGTGATGTTTAGTGTTTTCTGTCGACGGCAGGAATTCCAGAGGATTCGGCAATGCCGCTCCTCGCCCCTAGAGGCGGCAGGCGCGGCGCTGTACTCGCTCCCGCCGGAAGGTGGCAGTGTGGGACCGCCCTGTAAAGCTCCCTGGCGCCTACAGGGGAGAAGAATTTCCATTAATTTCCCACTTTATTCCCAGAGAGGCGTTCACCCCCTCCACCGTCCCCCAGATCACTCTATGGGGGCGATGCCAAGAGTTTTTCTCAGTCTCGAGCCTTAAATTTTGCAATAAATAACAACACAGTCAAAAGCTGGTGGGGCATCATCTGTTTCGCCTACGTTGGTTGGAGTCTCGCTGCCACCCACTCTCCTTCCAATCTCTCACGATGCCCTTGTAAAAAGTCCCTCTTCATCCTTCCTTTATGTCTCTTTTATGTACTTAATGGAGAAGTTATTTTCAGAATATATCACAGAATAATAATTTTTTTCCTCCATAGGTATGTACTCTCCTTGGTTTTAAACTTAAGCCAATTTCTTATATATTACTCATGTACATTCTTCCTCTAGATTAATTCAGCCTTAAAAATAAAGTGTTTCAAACTGTCTAGCATTTCAATTTGGCATAAAAGCATTTTGAAGGACATGAGGCCATTTTCTTGGGGTTTTTCAAGTTGAGATATTAAAAGACAGTAAATCAGTTTTAACTAACCTGGTTCTTTGGACATATACCTATCAAAACTGTTATTAGATATGATCTCTTATAATTTAAATACATGGAAATCTGGCTATTAATAGGAATTGGAAAGTACCCTTAAGAAATAAGTTGCAAGTATATTTCTCTTCCTAAGCAAGCAGATATAAATTTCTAGTGCTTTTAAAATTGAAAAAAAAAAACAAAAAAAAAACCCAAACAAAACAACAACAAAAAAACCTCCAAAATAAAAACAAGAGTGAAGCAAAATAACCCACAATAATCTGTTTTAATTTTTGCCTAAATCTCTCTCAAACAGAAAATTTAGATTATATACTATTAGAAAAATACATTTTATGTGTTATTGAATGCACATGCAGGAAAATAAAGTAACTTCAGAAACGTAAGGGTCAGATTAATATTTGTTGGCTTGTATATCAGAAAATATAAATGAAAATGTTGAGCAAAGTTAACAGAGTGACAGTGAATAAACAATATCAGAAACATATCTAAAACTAATTTGCAGGAATTCATGTGTCATAGGTTTTGCTCCCTTAGACCTATAATTTTTCACTATCTACTTAACTTGTCATATACCTTTTGATTAATAAAAATACTTAATTTATGTAAAGAATTGAAAGAATCCAATCCTTCCATTCACCAGATTTTCCTGGAGGATTAACTTCATAACTTTCTTATTTTTATATCCTTCTTTAAATACTTCTTGCATGCACCAATATTTGATACCTAGAGAAAAGAGTACCTATGAAAAATATATCTGCATTTTCATACATAGAAATGATGCTTGCCTGTTAGATACATTCAAATAGTTAAGAATTTGTGCAAAAATTAAAAGAGACGAGTTATTACAGAATAAATGATATTGTCTTTGCATATCCTAGCAGTGAAAACTTCAGACAGTCCATACATCCATGAATAATCCCCCTGCCCTTAGAGTCAGACAAAATTTGATAAATAAGGAACAAGCATAACCACAGATTTTGAAAAACAAATCAAAAACCCCCCTTGAAACTACCAGGGGTTGAAGGAATTTTTTTTTTTGAACCTTGACTCAAGTTCCTTAATTCCTTGTAATCAAATTCAAGGCCTTATTTGAGTAAAGAATGTTATAAGTTCTACATGCCTGGGTTTTTTTCTTCACAGAAAACAAGAGAGAGCTTTTGTGCGTTTCGATGCGGGTGCAAACTTTGTCTGGGAAAAACCTTTTGACCTAGCAACTTTGAAGCACGTCTGGCACAAAAGGTTCCAAGATATCCAAAAACCCCTCAAATAAAATGTTTCTAGAATTAGCCACCTGTTAACAACATTATACCAGTACTTTCTTTGTTCAATAGAGAGTACTTTAAACTCAATAATGTCTACCACAGACCAACCTTCACTTCTATCACAAGAATCCAGAATTGCAACACTATATGAATAAAGGACATGTCAACAAATAATTTAATTCAACCAAAGCTTCATAAAAGTGAAATTATTTTTTATTAATTCCAATTATCGTAAGACATATTGGCTTTGAAATTCAATATTCTTCCTTTTTTGAAATGTAAGTAATATTTTTAGAATTCAATACCAAGTAATGTTAAGAAAAATATACTCATATAAAGCAACTCTAAATCTAAGTATTGACACAATTTTTCTATCAACGATGTTTACAGAAAGGATTACAAATTAAATCACTTAATTACATATATCCACTTTCAGTATCAAATTTGTATTTTTTAATGAAAAACTATATTACATAAACAATTATTTAATTTATTACCAAAAGAGACCTATTTTCACTAATTTCCAAAGTGCTTGTTGCTCTGCCTGCAGGAAAAAATTGCTCCTAATAGGAAGGAGGGAAAAACAGAAAATCCTTTATGAGATGTAAAATCTCAGAAAACAGATACTAAATATAAGTATGAGTATGAGGATTAGGAATTAGTCAATATGTCCGGTATGTCCTAGAACTGTTGACCAATCAAGACAAAGGAACGTTTTAGGATTACACAGAAAAGAGAGAGAAAAAGAAAAATTCTTATTTACTTATTCTAATTGACATTCCCTACACTGAGATATTTTTAGAGGAAAATATTACATCTAGATAGATGGTGATGCACATCAAATCTGTTTTTGAAAGTTTGCTGTATCTCTTGCACCATAATGATGTTTAATAAAGTTCAATCTGGGCTATAGGAGTACAAGAAATTTGTGATTCGGTTTCAGTTTAGACATATGAGGTGAAGTTGATATGCAATGGTTTTGCTCATTCACAAGCTGATTAAACATCTTTTTCTTTGGAGATAAATAGGTATTCTTGGGAAAAAATATTCTCATACATGCATCTATAAAGAATTTAATTAAACACATTCAGGTCTCAAACACTTACTCATAGAAGTTTAAACAGAGGTGCTCATAATTTCTGTGCCTATTATTGCAATCCAAAAGACAGCTCCCACCCTGCTTGAGGAAGACAGTGAAAGCGTTCAAAACAGCTTCTGAAAAAGACCATGGAGTTGTATTCTGATTTATACAGAGTTATTAAATTGTTGGATGTTACAAATGAAATAGCTGCTTGTAAAAGCAAACAAAAAGGTTGAAAGAATGGGTGACAGTGCAAGGCATAATAGGATGGCTATAAACCAGCTGGTGACACAAATCAGTTAAGCACTGCAGAACAGTCACGAGAACTTTATTCTATATATCAGTGATCACAACCAGCTGTGTACACAGCACAATACTGACATCACACGAGATTGCCAGCCCTATTGCTGTCACAAGGAATTTTTCTTTTCCCAGTCACCTTTCCTCTCCAATGAACATAAATTTCAGATTAGAAGATAGTGCCTTTGCTTGCAAAACAGAGAGAAAATCTGGAAATATTTTGCCTGAGAATGTGCCAGGAAATAATTATAAGTTGCTGCTGAAAAGAATTAACTTAAAACAATGGTACTGCCTTTCAGTGAAAAACTCTACGCTTAAAAAGAAGGCATTTGAATTTATTTGAAGAGTGCACAAATTTTGTGGGTTGGTTTTATGCTTTGGAATTTTGTCACACATACATATAGACAGACACACAAGGATAAATATAAATGTGTATATATTTATATGTGTGTCTGTGTGTGTGTACAGACTCTCTGTTAAAAGAACAGAAGTGTTTAGGCTGTGAAAATGTGCAGTACTGTGACCCATACCTTTGACAGGATGCTTTCAGAGGGCAGAAGTAAGATAGCCATATGCACCAATTTCTCCAACAACTACTTAAGAGTAATTGCTGCAGTACTTAGCTGATGCTAGCAAATCCTTCTCTGTGGCAGGGTCTAAACACTATGCATACAAAAATAGCAGCACTTCTAGTTATCTCAGAATGAAGGCAGAGCAGGCTTGTCTTGCCTGTGGGGGATTATAAAGACCTTGCAGTGTGCATTCCCACACAGAAAGGCTGGGAATGGGGCTGAGATGAGCAACAATCCTTTTATGTCAAAGACTTGGGGAAACTGTGTCACTGAACAGACTAGATAATTGTCATGCATCTTATTCCCAAAGCAGTTATCAAAGGCTCAAATCTGCATTATTAAGCATTTGCTCCTAAATGTCTAGACAATTTACACCAGATAACAAGAAAGAATCCATAGCACAGCAAAGAACTAAACTAAAATTATCTCCACAGCAAGTTATAGACTAAGCCACTAGAATACTCTGCCTTTTTGCTGACTTAAAATGAATGAAGGACATTTATTTTGTTAGTACTGGTTGCTCTTAAAGACAAGGAACAGAAGAAATATGTGGAATTTTAATGGTTGCTTAGTTTTGGAATAGAGTTTTCTTGTGCTGCAAACAAGTGTCTTTCATTTCTACTTGGTAAATTTGATCAAAATGCATGCAATTACTTTTTTTCCCTGAAGGCAAAACACTCATAATAAGATGGGTAATATATTTTCATCTCATATATCATATTAGAAAACTAACAGAAAGAAAATGTGAAAGGCTAGTCATTCCAGGCATGCATAGCCCATTAATTAAATAAAAGCGTAAATCTACAATAGTTGCTTATGTTATTTATGAAAGTCTGATGAGCTTGCATGGTGCTCTGCTTTTTGGATGTCATTTTTTGTTCATTATACTCCAGTGTCCCAGAGTTGTCTAAATTAACCAGAAGCTACTTAAAGGCAAGAAGCACAACACCATTATGATTAACCTTTATTTCTTTCAAGTACATAAGTTCAGGTATCTCAAAGCTTCTACAAAACAAAGTACTGAGAATTCAAGATCTGCTTTGAAATTCAGGAACACTTTTGATGAACTAGGACTTGAATTAATAATCTTGGGAAATAATTAAAAATTAATCTTCATATAATGTCAAAGCAAAAGAAAGATTTATTAAAAAAATAAATATAATAAGCAAATGCTTTCCATTGTGGCACTCTGAGAGGCTAATTTTATTGCTATAATTTGAAGGCTTTTCCATATGGCAGTTAAATTTAGTAAATTATTAATTCTATCACTAATATTATGAAACAGTACATCCTGATTTTATATAATTGCTTGTTTGATAATTTTATACAGAAATACTACATGTGCTGGAGCTCCAGGAATCCCCTAATAGTGAAAAAAATTACTTTTGAACTTACAGTTTTAATTATTAGTTATGTTAGTTTTACTACTGTTTAGGAGTCTTTTAATCCCTGTAGTCCTTGAGAAGTGCTATTTTAAACTCCAATTTCTTATCTAACTGATAGAATTTTTTCAAGGTCCCAGCCTGCCTTTTGATCCAAGTGTGATCATCAGCAGCTTTTTTCTTCCCAATATTTAAATCCATTCAGTGGAATACTAGAAGGTCAACTCTGTGCCAACACAGAAGGACATTGTGTTTGATAAAGCTGTTTTAGCCATTGTAATTAGAAGGAAGGGGAAAAAAACGAATCAAAGAAAAGGTACAAAAATTACTTTATTAGTTGCTGCAGACTTTTATACCATGTTTTTCCATTAAAATCATCACCTTTAGTTACTGTCAGTTTAATCCTTTCTAAGCCACATCCACTGTTGCACTGTTATTATTTGAGGAAATACTCCTACTATTTTAAACTCATCCAAATTAACTCCTCTAGTGATACATGTTTGTAAATTACAGAGTCAGCCCAGGCTTTTTACCCCTTTGAGGGACAACCTCTGTGATCTCATGGTAATTCACCTTTATTGCACACTTTGTCATTTGATTGCTTTCCTTTCCTAGGCATGATATAAAATAAATATATAACAAGAATAATAATTAATAACATTCACAGCTTAACATGACCGCAACATGACTTTATACCACTGATGTCACCAATTAGATGAGTATTATTCAGCAGTCTGACAACAAATTCAAAAGGACAAACCACATTGCATATGAGTGAAAACCATAGTAAAAGTTGTCAAAACATTTATCAATGTAGAGTTCAGGAATGCTCAGTGAAGAATCATAAAATTTCAGAACTGCTACATTATCTCAAGCTCTAATTAAGTTATTTAAAATAAAATCCGAACAGCTTACATTTCATGATGCCTTTGTAGTTTCTGAAACTAAGGATATTACAAGATTGAGATAAAATTGTGAAACTTGATAGATGTATAAGAGAATGAATAAAGCAAAAATGAAATAAACTCATGGTTTTCCTAAAATTTACAAATATAACATATAAAATTACAACTATCCAATATTCAGAGGAAGGATTCTTTCTCAGTAATCACAAGTAAGTACTGTGGAACATCATATTCTACCTGGTTATAGAAATAAAATAGAGAAAAAAATCTGTAGCTTTTTTTTTTTTATGTATTTCTTGTGAAGCACATACATATTTTATTGTCATGAATTCCATAATTCTTTCCTGGGCTTTTGTTGTCATTGAGCCTAATAATAAACAAAAATGGAGAACTGATTTGTCTCAGTGACAGTGCTGTTTTATCAGATGAAAGAATGAGTTTCTCTCCAGTAAGGTATCTCAGATGCAATATAATTTCATTTCTTGTTTGCCCAGGTCATGTTCATATGAAAGGAATTTTTCATGTCCACAGGAAACGAATTTTTGTTGAGTTTTAGTCCTTCAAAAAATGAATCAGACTTTTTGGATTGAAATCACCTACTTCTGTTAGGTAAAAGTTTTCTGTTTCGTCTTCTTCAACAATAAAGGAAACAGTGAAAACAATTTTTTTCTCTTAAGAAAATGCCTGGAAAATTTCTCACTATTTTCTGTTGAAACAAGTTCTTTCCCAATCAGCATTATTAAAAGAAGGTGATGCTGCTTTTTAGGACAATTTTGAATGAGAATTCTTCATGATTGGTTTATTCTTTTTTATTCTCTCTCTTAATGATTGGACTGGTTTTCTATTCTTGTGTTGGTAAATACATGAATCGCTTGCACAGTTGAATGCAGGTAAACCTTAGAACAAAGGCCAAAAAACTGGACAGTGACTTTAAATAAAGAACTGTGGGTAGGTCAGATAGTGCTTTTCAATGCTGGTAGGCAGATGCCATACATGACAGCTCCAACTTTTGTGTGGCAGCACTTGATACCTAGCTTAATTTCATCTAGGGTCTCCCTGGAGGGAGTAGGGTTACTGTATTTCCCTCAGATGAAACAGGTAAGTCTGTGCACAGAAATACTTTTTATTTTCTCTTCTTGTAGGGGCATAGTTTGAAATAAACTTCTATTGATAATTAATGGAGGGTGCTCTGGGATGGTTATCTTCTGCCTCTTTAGAAAAGTGAGAGAAAAAAAATGCAAACCACATGAATCATTCTGTTATGAGCAGTCAGCCTCTGGGCTTTGTCTAATTTTACTCCTCTCCCCTGAGAAGTCAGAGTACGTGTTTTCCATATGATAGAAGAGCCTCCTCCTGGTGGTTGTCCCTACCCTTAGGAGTGAACCTTTCCAGCAGTCATGGCTCGGGGAACACCCGGGTGAAAAGACGAGTGAGAGTTGCTCACAAAGAACTGCTTTGGGTAGCCCTTGAGCAGTAAGGTGATGCCTCTTTCACAGCTGTGACATTTCCTGTAATGCCTTACCTGCCTCATGGGAAAAATCCCTCCAGTGCAGTCATTTGCCTCCGAATGTGGCCTCCCTTTCCCTTTGTCTTTGATTGAAGCAACATAGAATTGGCTGCTGGCAAGCAGGATGCACACAAAAAGGTACCTCAGGAAATTAAATTCCCTTAAATTTCTTCTAAATGGCTTCCAATGCTCTAACTGTCTCTTTTATCGGCAGCTCAGGCTTTTCTACACTGCAGCACAGCATGCAATGTGTACAGATGCTTGGGGCTGACTTCTTATAAGCCCTAGACAAATACGGTGCATAAAAAGAGTGCCAGGTGTTTAGGGCTGGGATGCTAAAGAGGCCAAGAGCACTTACAGCTCTCATCGACTTCAGGGGCAGCTGAGGCTTCTTGAAAACTCTCAGGAAGAGCTCAACAACTTGCAGAAGTTTTAAAAAGGTTTCTCTCTTTCCGTATTCTTTCTTAGAATGGCATGCTATTCATAAGATACTTACTGCCTTAATTTGATATCTACTAACAGATTTAAATAGTAATGAGCAAAACTATTCTGCAAAGTAAACAAATAAAAGTTAGACTTTTTTAGTAACTAACAGAAGGACAACTGTGTGTTAGGATTTAATTATGAGAAGAAAGTGATATTTGGCAAAAGGCATCTGTAATTTGTGTTTCCATCATTTTATAAAGCTTCTTTTAATGGATTAAAATCACTTCTGGCAGCTTTTTCCCCTTTGCTGCCATAAACTAAGCCCAAATCTCTACTTTATGGAAGATTAGCTGTTAGAAATGCAAACAGAAAGTTCTGAATAGAAATAAATAAAAGTATCGGTATGATTGCTTCACTTTTTAATAGCCAAAACATTTCATAAGATGCTTTATTTTGTTGTAAAATAAGCTTTTCACATCTTTGCAGCTGTTTCACATGTACCTGAAGGAATATGAATATATATTTAGATAGTCTTACAAATATGAATATCCAGATAGTCTTAAAAATATTAATCATTATCACACCTCTGTATTGAATGGAAAAAATATGGTTTGGGGTTTTTTTCCTCAAAATTAAAAATAATTAGGCCTTTTTTCCAGCTTGGAAATCTGTAAATTAGGTAGTTATATTTACTTTTCTGAGACATACATTGCAGCACTCTATGAACCAGCCTAAGGAAGAAATAAAAATGAAAGGTTTTTCATATAGTTTTTCTGCTCTTTGCAAATTTCCTCTATTTCTTTTTTGTTTCCTCCTCTCTGTTACTTTGTGAGAATCAATGTTAATAATCCAAGAAAAATCTGCACTGTAGAGAATTTCTGCAACAAATGCTGGTGTGTTGAAGTGGCAAACCAGCACTGTAAATCCATATTCAAAATAGGAAAGAGCAACATTGCAATCTTGTCAACCACTAGCACAAATATACACCAATCCTTAAGGCGGGGGCTGGAGGGGGAGTGTGAAACTATCTTTCCAGAAATATGATTGATATAATGCCAGAGATTTGCCTCTTATCTATAGATTAAGACTGTGACTTCAAAAACTTGAACATTTATACCTAGATGGTGTGAATTTTAAAAACTATTTATAGAAAAAATTGTTTACATAAAAATGCAGCAAGGAAGTATCAGAAAAATTTTTAAAAACAATTTATATGCACAGTAATTATAAATGAGGTCTAAAGAGATCTATAAATAGACAAAATATCATTCCATAGATTTTTTGTTTTGTTTTCTAGGGCTATAATGGATTATGAAATATATAAAATCCATAGCAGTTCAGCTACTTCAGAAAGGGAAGCACCTCAGGGAAATATTGTGCCAGATTCTCAAATACAGTTATGATCCCATTGTACCACTCAGCTGCTACAAATGAACCATAACCCAGTTGAAAATTTCTGGCAAAGGATTTCCTGTCTTCAGCAAATTCTCTTCTGACATATATCTATCATTCCCAGGCACTGTAGCTTTATGTCTTGGTACAGTCTTGCTATACTCTTTCTCCACTGATACAAAAACCCCACCAAAATTCTGTAGCACCAAGAGACTTGGACCAAGAAAACATAGGACAGTTGATAGAGGCTCAGACCCTTCGTATTTTTTTATCCCGTGTTGAATCAGACACAGGTAAAAAAAAAAAAAAAGGCATTTCCAACCAATTTGTTTTTGTAGCATAGTAAGACCACTGTGTTCACTATGCTAGTTACAGTTATCATGCACATCCTGCTTTAATTTTGAGCTCTTGACTACCTGGGAATTTTCTTTTAATTTAAAGATTTTCACTAAGAAGATAGCTATTTTCTTTATCCTGAAAAGAGAAAGAGCATTTTTCCTCCAAAACCAGGTATGGTCTGTGTAGCTTTTTATCTTTTCTTATCAATTTACCCTAATGGCCATTGGCATATATCTTGTTTTACCTTTCCTCCTTCTTTTGAGATCTCTCGTATTTCCTTAACATACATCATGTAAACAAACAAAGATCCCAAGGTCATGTCTATTTCAGCATCATAACTTCTAAAGGATGCAACAAAACTGTCAGTCTCCTTGTCAATGGCAGTAGAGCTTCTCTCTAATTAAATAGAAAATGGGATTTTCTCCCTCCTACTGACAAAATAAAGGAAACAAAATTCTGAATAATGTGATTCTCTCTGACATTTCAACATGAATGGATGGAGCTGTTATCCACCCATTAGGAAACAGTAATGTGCAGAGCATGACATTTATAGTAAATATAAAAACTGTAACCATTTAGATTCTAGAATTGTCCATGCTTGCAGCTTTATATTAGTGGTAAAATCTTGTGAAAACAAAAAAGTGACATGGTTAAAAGCTCAAACACAGGACAGCACAATATAACAGATTTTCATTTTTGAAATTCAAGAGAGATGTAAATGGCCATGACATTTAACACTGCTAAGCAATAACAGTTATTAAGGTAGTCAGAATTAAGATAATTACATTAATATGTGGTACTGTTTGGCAACGAAAACAAGAAAATAACTGTGCGGGCTTGAAGTCTATTTATAATGCTCACATGTCTGTGACCGTGTGACCACTGAAGGGCAATGAGCAATTTCTTGATAAAATCTGCATCATTATTCTCATATAACAAGAGGAAAATATAGGGCACAAAGAAAGACAGCACACAGTGTAGTCACACAAATAGAGTGTCACACTTAAAAGCAAAACCTGGACCACATCCAATCTGGGGATGAAGAAATAAGAGTACTAAAACCTCACTCATAATTTTAGTCCCATAAAAAATGGGGAGCACTAGAGCCTTTTCAAGTGTGTTTGAAATGGTAATATTCAAGAAAATTGCTTTACAGAGAACTGTTCATGTTACTTTATGATGTAGGAAAATATTTAACAGCACTCTCTGGAGGAATTAAAAAAAAAAAGAAATAGGTCAGGATTTCACATAAGAGAAGAGGGAAGAAAAATGCAAAGGAAAAGAAAGGATGCAGAATAATAGATAGAAAACCACTTAACTCCATGAACAAGCAAGTGAACCCAAAGTGCATGATATGTTGTGTTATGGAATTGCAAACACTATGGTTCACTATGGATGCACATGACTCAACACAACATTGTACCCACAGAAGCACCTGGAATTTTTTCACACCTCAGAAGGTCTTCAAGGCTTGGTGCCTTTTCATGTGTGTCATAAAATGTTGGGTCAAATGTATGCCCCCAAGAAATTTTAAAAAAGTCAAATCAAATTTATCCAAACGCATGTAAAATTAATTTGTTTGTATTGCTTTTTCATCTACCTACTGTGAAATGTCTTGATGTCCAGAGAGAAGTTACAAGTTTACCTTCAAGAAGTAAATTCTATAGAAAATAATGAAGTTACATGTGCCTGAAAAGAAAGAGTTAGAAAAAAAAAAAACCAAAAAACTCAAAAAACCCACTTTAAGTTATTAAATGCATGCTGAATATGCTTTACAAGATACTGTCATCAGAGAATAAGAAAGATAAGAACAAGTAAGATAACTGTTATATATTAAATAAATTCTTGATGCAGCAGCCACAGTAAAATTTCCTTTCAAGGTGAAAAATTGTGCTTTTTAAAAAAATAAACAAATGTGCCAAGGAATATGTATGAAAAACATGAAATATAGTGAACGATAATATTTTATTTGTTTTCTGCATAGAAGAAGCTATTGCTTCTGTGTGTGCTATTTCCAAGGACCACTTTGATTTTAAGAACAGACTTGAGATGAAATTAAGAGAACCAAAGCAAAAGGGAAGCCAGTCATAGCAGAGTACACCTTAAATATGCTGATAAATAATAATGCTAATGGGTCAACAAAAACCAAACAAACAAAAAATGAAGAGAACACCATCCAGTATAGGCTGATATAAAATTGAATTAAGAAAACTGCTTGGTTTAAGAACAAAAAAAAAAAAAAAAGCCAGGGTATACACTCGGTGAAGATCCTATAGCACCTTTATTACCTTTATTTTCAAAATTCAGGGTTAGACAAAGAAAATAAAAATCCATGTCCAGATGACACTTTCCAAAACACTGATCAAATATACGCTTTGAAATTTTTTCTGAACAAGATGAACTATATTACATGCCCAAGTTAATATTTTTTTACCCAACCAAGGTTAATGTGTTATTCCCATCTCTACACTCATGCTGTAGATTTATTGATTCAAGAGTATCTAATCATTTTAGGATTATTAAAAAATTTCACCATGATGTTTAAAGCACCAGGAAAAGAAAACAAAACCAAGACCAAAATCAAAATAACAACAGCAAAACCACAAACAAACAAACAAACAAAAAAATGCCACAAAACTTCCCCTGAAAAAAACACCCAACAATTTACTCAAAGCAAAACATTTTGCAAAACTTGTCAGTTTTGATGAAACCTTCAAAGTACTGTTTGACAGCTTATCTGAAAGGGTAAATCAGTTTCAAGACTGTTTTTTCAAAGAATGCCTCATCCTCCTGTCAAAAAGAGCATTGTGCAGTGAGGGTCCCCTCTGTTCTGTCTAGAGCAATGTACTTTGCAAACTCTTGGAAAGCTATGCTCCTTCTAACTTTGACATCTTGAGTTACTCTACTGCATCAGAATTACACATAAAGAGGATATGGAAACTCATTTAGCAAAATTTCAAAGTACACTGATTAGATTACAACAAATTAGTGTTTTTCAAAAAAAATGCTCTGAACAATTAATGTTACAATTTTTTAGTTAAAACTTTCGGAATGGCACAGGCCTTACTTTGACTTCTTAAGAGAGGAATGATTCAATTTCTTACTAATGCACAATTGATGATGATTGTTTTATATCTAAAACCAGCATGGCATTACGTTCTGATAAATTATGTACTTAAAGCAAAAAGATATGCCTTATTATTTATTTATTTATTTATTCATTGATTTGCTTGCTTTAAACTAGTGATTTAAAGCTGGTGTTTGGAGCTTTTAGACTTAAAATTATTTGTAATAATCACACATATATTATAGCATCAGAGTCCTTGTGCATGGTAAGAATTAAATGTACTGGCAGTCACACTTGAACTATATCCCCTCATGATTTTCTGGGAGATGTAGAAATAGCATGAGGGAGATGTTTGTTATTCATTCATCTGAGTTTTAAAAAAATTGTTTCTGCTTTACAACATGGGCTATGGATGTGTGCAATAAAAATATTTAAAGAAATTTTACCATGTACAAAAAATCTGGCCTGGGGCTATAAAGGATGGAAGCAAAAGATTCTCTGCATAATTCCTTAATAGTGTGTAGAGTATCTCCAGAGAACCTACATAAAAATTAATGCATTAAAACTGCTTTCTTTAGTATTTAATTTACAGATTTTTTTTAATTTATTCAAGGTTTGAGATTAGTTCTAGGAGATAAAAAGCCATATATAAGCCTTGGGAGAAAGAATTCTAACTGCTTGCAAAGAACAGACAGGGAGTGATGACTGACTGCTCTGACTTTCTGGAGCAGCAAAGTTTACAGCTGTACTCTCCCAAGGGGTATATCTCAGGAGGAGAATTACAGAGCTTTACCATAGTATTTTAAAATTGTAAATTAAAAACTCCAATTTTTTACACAGGACAGTGAATAATTCTTCACCCAACTGGGTCCTGGGAGATTATTCAGAGTTGTTTCTGGTATAATCCTTTTCATTCTTCATTTGAATTTGCCACTCACTGGAGGAAAGCAGCAAAGAAAGTAACAAGAAGGAAGCTTTCTAAATTTCTACTGAAAAGGTATGTTTGCTACATGTCCTATGATTCCTTGATCTCCCTTTCCTCTGAGTAACCTGAGCCCCTGCTCAGGATTATAGAAATATAACATCCCATAAGAAAAAAATACAAAACAGAATCTTGTGAATTCCAGAGAGACAAAGAAGGACAGAGGGATGGTGGTAGTCCAGCTGGCTGAATGCAAATGTCTGCAGTGCAGACACCTCTGTCACACCTACATTACTATTTACATATATTCCTTCTACAGTCAGTGGAGAGGAACAGCTAAGTCTAAGTGATGATTCATATTGTCTTACGTGGAAGTTAAAAATGCATGGAGTGTTATGTCCTGAATTATTTATTTATTTCTTGTCACTGGTTTTGGAGTCCATATACTAATCTTAGACGAAAATCTCTAGAATGCAAATGCCTAAGGATATGTGATATTAATTCAAAGAATATAAACTAAACTTCTCCAAGAAATTCTGTGTTTTCCAGTTCAGTTTAATACTAAACAAGTCAATTTTAAATTAATATACTAAATTCAAGCATATCTATGAGTCCTTAAATCTCCCAGTAGAGAATGTGGAAATAAAAGATGTAGGGCAAAACTGGATTTAGATGTTGCAACTCTTGTGGTGCAGACATGTTGATTTCATCCAGCTCTAAAAATGGAACCTTGTATAACATAAGTCCACAATTCAGGAATATATGTAAACAGATATAGGTAACTGTACTGTGGGAGTTCAATAAACCATAATTTGTTACAGTAAATTGAATTATGTCTAATAAAATTAGATGTGGATTTTTAAGAATATTCTGTGAAGTTATAAATGAATCTTTGATTAAAACCAAATTTTTTGCTGAGGCATTTAAGGCAGAAAATAGGTTTTAACAATTAAAGCATGTAGCAGGATAGCTAGCTTTGAATATGTTTTTAATTCATTATTGTGTTCAAATGCTTCATGATCCTGTCCCAAGTCAAGTAAACAAAAAGACCATGAACATGATTAATGTCCACTGCCAATGAGTACAGTATCAAAATAAGTATTTATTTTTATGTCAGCATTACTCAATATATAATGAAGCTTTGCAGAATCATTCAAATTTTTTATTGTTCCTTAATTGAATCTTGATCAGCATTTCATTAAAAAAAAAATTTTAAACACACCCATTCAATATTCAGTCTCAGGCACATTATTTGCTAAACCTTTGAAAAAAACCCAACACTGTCAGGCCTTAGTAGCTGATGTCAGTAGTAGATATTTGATAGTTATTTGGTAGTTATTTATGATGTCTTTAATAATTTAACTGAATTTGTATGTAAATATTGGAAACCAGACTTCTTAAAAATCCAATAAATTATCTTAGAAATCACTCCCCAGTTAAGTTTGTTTGCAATAGTCCTCTGAAAAGAATGAATATAAATCTAGTTTTAAAGCTGAATTTGAAAGGAAACCTCATTCTGAAGGCCAACTCAGCATTATAATAGTGTGTATAATACAGTATCATTTGTTTAATGCAGTTTCATAGTGACTTCATTCAGCAGTTGGCCCAAAAATAAGAACCTTTTAATTTATTCTCTTATCCAACATAGTTTTAGAAACATATAGACTGTAAAACCAGTGGGATGCCAGATCTTTGCTATTTTTATTCAGAAGTGGGTAATTGTATTTGCTTAGTAATGTGTTTTGAACCTTGAGAATCCTTACACCAATTGCATAAGTACCTTAAAAATTTAGAAGAGTGACAATAGTATTCTTATTATTCAAGACAATCATAATAAAATACAGAAGACCAAACTGACTTTTTGTACAAAATAAAACACATGGGTACAACAAAGGGAAGAGCCGGGTCTTACCCTTGGGTTGCAATGACCCCCTGAAGTGCTACAGGCTTGGGAAAGAGTGGCTGGAAAGCTGGTAGAAAAGGACATGGGGCTGCTGGCTGAACATGAGCCAGCAGTGGGACCAGGGTGGCCAAGGAGGCCATTGGCATCCTGGCCTGGATCAGCAATAGTGTGGCCAGCAGGAGCAGGGCAGTGATTGTCCCCTGTACTTGGCACAGGCGAGACTGCACCTTGAATCCTGTGTTCAGTTCTGGGCCCCTCTCTGGAAGAAGGACATTGAGGTGCTGGAGTGTGTCAAGGGAAGGGCAACAGAGCTGGAGAGGAGCCTGGAACATAAGTCTGATGAGGAGAAGCTGAAGGAGCTGGGGATGTTTGGTCTGGAGAAAAGGAGATCTGTGGGGATCTCATTGCTCTCTGTAAGTAACAGAAAGAGGGCTGTAGCAAAGATTGATCTCTTCTCTCAGGTAAGTGACAGGACAAGAAGTAACAGTCTCAAGTTATGCCAGCAGAGGTTTGGATTGGATATTAGGATAAAATTCTTCCCTGGGAGTGTGGTCAGACATTCTAGCAGGCTTACCAAGGAAGTAGTGGAATCACCATCCTTAGAAGTCTTCAAGGTTTGTTTGGATGTGGGCACGTGAGGACATGGTTCAGTGGAGAGCATGATGGTGCTCGGTTAAGGGTTGAAACTGATGATCTTAGAGCTCTTTTCTAGCCTTAACAATTCTATGATTCTGATGTTTGGGTTATGTTAACCCACTTTTTCTTGGTGAAAAGACAGAGATCCGTTTGGCATCATCTGTAACTTCTCATCTCTTATTGGAAAATGTTGTAATCAGACATGTTGTGCCTACAGCATTGTTTTAAAAACAATTTTCTCAAGAGAAGTTCTAAGCTTTCAATCTGAGTATGTGTTTGGACTTTGCCATTATCTCTAAAGAATGTGGTTTAGACTAATGTCATGTACTACTGAAATCTGAGTTGGAAGTAAAGTTAGGTGTCTTCTTTCTCTGTTGCGAATCTGAAATTTGAAAGTAGTAACTGGAAGGCCAGTTAACTTAATAGTTTTAGAAATTACTGAGAGCTGTTGTTTTGGAAAAATGGCAATCAGTTGAAGTATTATTCATATATTAAAAGCTCTATCAGGAAAAACAAATAATAATTTTTAAAAATTATTAGACCTTTCATCATTTCAGAATATAATCCAAAGTGGAAAAAATTTGTGGTTTTTTGTCAAGGATAGGTAAATTATATCTGGTTTATTAAGACATCTTCATAGAAATTTTTCTTATAAGAAGACTGAAACAAAGCAATATGACATTGTAAGGTTTATAATGAATATTAGAGATCAGTTACATATCCTCAGGCACTAATGTTGTACACAAGCTTGTCTTCCTAATTTTATTTCAGGTTAAGAAGGGAGAAATGGACACTTATCAGGCAAAATTAATCAGAAAATTTTAAGACATCTACATTAAGGCAAGATTAATTATGTCCTGAAAATATACCATCTCATTTATTTTGCAAACCATTAAGGCAGCACAGGGATTTTAACTCAGATGTGTTTGACTGAGTAATTTCTTCACCTTTGCATCAATATAATATTTTGTCATATCTGTGACTGCCTTAGCAACAGCACAGCCAACTACCCACAGCTAAAGGAGGTCACTTTTATGGCTTCTATTTCCAGAGATACCAAGGAGCAATACATCAGTTCTCTCATCAAGATCAACATCTTCATCAACTTTTAGTAGCTAAACTGATGATTCAGCCACTGACTGAATTCATTGAATCACAATCATTCATGGACTAGCAAAATGAAAAATGTTTAATAAGCCAGGATGCTAATATGCTGCTAAATTTTCTGGATTCATTTCCCAAGTGTGTGCACTTTGAGTTCATTAGGACTGAAGTAGGTAGCTCTTTTACTTTCCAAGTATTGAAAGTTACCTTGAACTTTATGCCTTGAATTTAGAATTCAGCCCACTAGATGAACTTGCATGATCGACTTTCCTGTATGATAATGTCTTCATAGAAACAGCATGCCTCATGTGGAAGTAAGACTTCATTTAGACATGGGATTTCTAGGTTCATTCTGATAAATATGGCATTATTTTTATTTTTACATTATCTTATAAAAACTACTGAGGCACAGCACAAACATCTGTTGATTTCTAATGGTGGTAGCAGGTGTCCTGTGGCAGGTAGGCCATAATGATTTAAGGACATAGATGGTATATTGTGAAGCTGCCATTTCCAGGGATATTATAATGTACTACTACCTCAGAGCTGATGGACTTCTCCTTTAAATCAAGCCTAATATTTTAGTTTAATGCTAATTCACATGAAATCTGCTCTTATTGCTGACAGTCTAATTGCTGGTTTCTCTCTGGAATGGAATATTGCTGTGGATGAACCCTCTAGAGGGATGTTTTTCTGAGGAGTTGATATCTTAACTATACATGGTGAAACAAGTCACCGATACACAAAAACATTACTTTCAGATGAGTTTTCCTTAATTTAACTAGAAGTAAACCCCAAGTTTTGTGACATTTCTAGGCCGGTCCTCAGAGAAAGATACTACCCACAGGCTGCTATGAGAAGGGGTAGGGACAGGGGCACACATCAATTGATTGCTCTCAGGGGACTGGCATCATCTTTTCCTTTATTAGTTTCTAAATAGCTAAAACCCTACTTGTTTTTAGTAAATTGATAGCCATCTAAAAAGATTTGTCAAGAGGACAGTCAGAGCAGCAAACACACCAGCAGAGGAAGGTCTTAGCATACATCACCATCTACTGTCATCCTTATCGGTTTGTGAGGGAGCCAGAATAGCTGGGCAAGAATAAGTGTAATGCCCTCCAGGGCTGTCTTTGGAGCTCTCAGCCCATAAAAATTCATTTTATTGGACAGAGATGTATAGAGTAATCTTAAGCTGCATGACTAGTAAGAAACAGAGTTAAAAAGCTAAGATCGCAATATTAGAATCACAGTGGAAAAATAAATTACAATTTGAAGTTCTTTGCAATCATAAGCAGCCATTTTAACTTTTTGTTTCTGTAACATACAAAATCAGATAATTATGTGATATTTATTTAATTTTGGTTTTAGGTGTTGATCATGTAAATCCAAATGCTTATGCATTAGCAACATATCTCATATGCACAAGGGATAGAATTTAGCACTTGTTTGCCTGATATTTGAGACATTTTACTTTGTATTGAAGTATTCTAGAGATGCCTGCTTCTTTGACTGACACTGTGGGGAAAATCTGTTGTCTAGACAAGGTGAAAATCTTTATATCTTGTCAGCTGAATCTAATCTTTAATCATTACATCCTGATGTTTTTATAACGCAAATTAAAGGGACAGACATTATTATATTGATAGTTCATAAAACTTATGATTGTGTTGAAATATAGGCTTATTGTATTAATGTAGAGTTTGGCTAAATTTTGAAAAGTAGTTTTCATTGATGTAATTATGTTTATTGCTCTCAATTTTATCTTAAAAGGTACTTTTTTAAGCTTCACAAATAAACAGCCAAGGAGTGCTATATCAAATACAGGCAGATAAAAATTCTAGTCAAAAGGATAAACAAGACTTTTCAGAAACATTGACAAAAATATATGAGACTAACAATCCAGAAATTCAAGTCAATAATTAGAAAACATACATTAATCAGGAGATCTACACACGAAACAATATAGAAGTAGAATAGGCAAAAAAAAAAGAAAGTGCTTAAATGAGGAATTACTACATTTTATAATTACTAGATGTAATAAATATAATTTTTAATATTATTTTTTTAAAAAGGGTAATTTTATTACAAAATTTAGATTATGATTGTGTAAAAGGTTTCCTACAGGAATTCTTACATATGCAAAATGTGCATAAATTAAAACCTTTTATGAATCCAGGCTTTTGGTTGTGTCTATAGATCACTGGCTAAGCCATAGTTGTTCAGGCCTTTTTTGACTGTTTTCTTGTATTGCAACGTCTTTTTAAAATAAATTAAACTATTAGATATATTAGAAAACATGCAATCATATTTTCTCAGATATCTCTGTTCTTTGTTCATTATGAGACTGGTGTGACTTCTTTGGTAGTCATTAGCAAAATTCCCAGAGACTGCAAGATGGAAAATGAGGGAAGGCTTAATAAGTGAACATACTCTGTAATTCTCTATTTAATATAGCAGTTGTATGCTAATAGTATCATTTATTATTATACAAAATTTTATTACCTGCTTGTATTGGTTTAGTTATTTAATGTATTTGAAAAACCCACCAATTACTCTAAATGCAGATGTATTTACTACCAAGTAGTAAAAGTCCTTAGAATATGCAAACTCTTGTGTTGTTGAAAAAAAAATCTATTCAGCTAACAACATCATATACTGTATAAAGTGAAGGCAATTTAAATTAATTTTATTAAATTGTTAAGTAGAACAGAGAGAGAAGAAAAACAGGTAGACAAAAAAAAAGAGCCATACAGTAGACTGCTCAGCTATCTATTATCCTGAGCTGCTTCTCCAAATCTGTTTGTTACTAAACTACATCTTATTTTGACACATAATCCTCTTAAGAATTGATCCCCCTTGTAAATGCAGCTCACTTCAGAATGTAAGCAAATTGGTTTGCAAGGATTGATTGATAAAGGGAAGCATGAATTCATCATGCACCATAGTTGCCTGTAATAGAAATGTGAAGGGATGACATTTTCCTCTGTCTACCCCTTCCTTGAACTGGTCAAATATTGGTCTGACTTAGCAAATTGTATTGCACTAGCAAAACAAAACAAACAAACAAAAAAAAGAATAATTTAACATTTAATTTGGAGCTTGACCCAAAATAAGTACTGTGTCTTATTAAGAGAATATTACTTTGGTAATACGCCTTAAACGCCTTACTGATCTTATTCCTAAACAACACTTGCGAAGGCTTACAGTCTTTCAGATCAAATACTGAATTTTGTTATGGGTAGTCTGTGAAAGTTCGACTTCTTGAGAGAATACCATTTCTCATAGCAATCCCCTGACACTTTCATACATGACTCTTCAGAAAGTAAAGACTGAATTAAGCTGCAGGTTCACTCCAATGGTTATTATTTTAGTATTCTTAAACAGTATAAGACACTGATACTATGTGACATTTTTATTCACTGGTCATATCCTGCAAGAAAGTATACAAAATAATTCAGCTAAAAAAAAGAAAAAAACGTTAAATTAATAAACATGTTTTATTACAATATTTTTTCCATAAGACATATTTCTTCCCATTTTTCATCCCATTTTTCATAGACCTGAATGCTTATCAGATAAGTAAAAGTAGGCAGGTAGAGTAAGCTGGGCAAACACAGCATGTCTGGGAATTCAGTGTGCAAATTTGGGGCAAAAAGCCCAAAATTTGCACACTGAATCTCCTGTCCAAGCTTGACAGGAGATCAGCTGCTACAGAGCTCAGCATCTTCTGGTAGGAAGTGACAGCTGCTTTCCTGTAGACAATAATCTGCTTTATGTGAGACAGGAATCCTTATGAGAAGTAGTAAAAGAGGAAGGATTTATGACAACTTTTTAAATGTGCAAGAGTCTCCCTAAAGTAACATCATCTGAACAAGGAAAATCTTCCCATACTGAAGGGCAGGGATTTGGAGCTGCCATTGAGCTGTGAAATCAGTGTTAGAGGACTCTGATTGTGTATCAATCACAGCTTCTTGCAGAAAGTTGTGATTGCATCTCCCAGTAAATTCTGATGTCAAAGGTGGCTGAGGATTCCTGAGAACCCTGGAAGACTCCCAGGATCTCTTGTCTTTTGAATTATTCTCTTTTTAAAATTAACACCTAAGCACTTACTAAGACTCCATCATTTCTTTTTATAGTGTCTTGGAATTGAGTTATGTTACAGATTACATAAAATAAGTAACATTCACTTGAAGAGTTGAAAGACTCAGATCCTGCTATTGACCCACTCAGTTTAGACACAACTTTTGCTGTTTGTAGCCACCAGGTCTTGCTACAAGAACTATTTCACATGAGTAAGATGCTAATATCAGATGATTGGTAGGGTTTTTTTCATCCCTGAAGAGTGATAGCTTCTGCTCCTGTTGACTCTTGCAGGTTTCTTGGCAAGAAATTATTTTGATCTCTTTAGTAATTCTGGATAAAATCCTCTCCTTAGCAAAGGAGATGTTTGCACTTTTTAAACAAAAAAAAACAAAAAACCACAACCAAAAAAAAAAAAACCAAACCCAAAACCAATCAACAACAACAAAAAAACCACTACAAATATTCACATTAAAATGGGTTGTAAAAGAGGCTGTGGTGCTTCCAGCCATCATAGACATGATCTACGGAGAGAGAAAAAAAATGTATTAAAGACATATCATTTAAGTTTGACCATATCATGTCTTCAGATGTGACATTCAAGTTTCCTGTTCAAATATAATGCCTGCTAGTAAAAGCATTCCTCAGAGACTCTTTTGCAAAGGAACACATAAACCCCTGATCTATACAAATATAGCAATTTATACAGATATTTCTTAAAAATACAGAAGTTAACAGACTCTGGCATTTAAAATTGCATACAGAAATATTAACCATAATAAAGTCACCATTTTATAGCTATTTAGTTCACTAAATACTGTATTTTTTTCATGTAGAGTAAGTGGGACATGTAAGCACCATATATCACACCTCTTCACTACAACATCTCTGACGATATGAATCCTAGTCCTTTGCAATTTTATGCATTTGTTTTGACTAAGTAGGTGGGAATATGAAGGTAATTACAATGAAAACAAATGTTGGTTTATAAATACAGACTTAGAATGTAAGCTGAACCAGAGATACATTATATGCTGTATCCATGGGTGACTGACTCTCTTGCATGGTACATTAGGTAATGAGCTGCTTTTTAAAGCACTGAGCCACAACTGCCTTGACCAATTGTATAATTTATATTTGTCCACCAGGACTACATGCAAAAAGAACTCTTTTGCTATTATAGAAATCCATCAACTTTGAAGAGGAGAAAATGACAGGCCTGGAGAATCAGGCCTTCTTTCTAAGAAGAAAGGGTTCTTGGAAGCACCCCTATACAAGTAAGATTAAGAATTGCAAAGTTAGTGAAATCCCTCATGTTTTCATGGGTAAAGCATAGGTGTTTATGTCCAAGACACTGATACTCAAATAATTATTCTTTATTGTATTTTGGGTTTTTCCTTATGAGCCTTAGGCTATCCTTCTAAACCTGAATTTTTCTAATACCACTTCCTCCCACAACGAGATTTCTGGCCATTTTCCACTGTTATGTATTCTGCCAGTACTGGAAATATCCTCTCTGCCATCTTTGGAACTAACATTCAAGCAGCTGACTCTGCTGCTAGGGCATCCTGTAGCCCCCTCTTCCCCAGACCATGAAAGTCCAGTGTCCTCATTTTTTCCTCCTGAGCCATCCTGATAAATTTCCACTGGAGTTTCTTCAATTCTCCAGACCTCCTTTTCCAGGTCTTCAGAGCAGAAAAGCCTTCCATTCATTTGCTAGCCATACTCCTACTGAAGCACGATGGGATGCACTTGCACTTTATGGAGCAAGCAGTTAATCCGATTTGCAATGAGGGAACTGTTGGCTCATACTCGGCTCTGTGTCCTCTGTAACTCCTGGGTCCCAGTCAGCCACCGGCTCAGTAGACTGTATCAAGGCTGTGTTTCTCCTTACTGAAATGATATACACAGAGGTCTGAGAACAGAATTTCTGCTTACCTTAAGCAAGAATTTTAGTGTAGTCCTTTCTTACCTACCCTAGTTTCCTCCTCTTATGCTTTGTGTTTATGTCCTAGTCCATAAACAAGACCCCTGCTTTTTCAAGTAGGTTTTCTGCTTTTCTTTGTCCACAGTGGGATGACTAAATAATGATTTCTTCCATAAAACATATTATTTTACTTAAAAAAAGAAAAAATATAACATCGTCACCTTTCCTGGACAACCTTGTTCTTTACGGTTACTTGTCAGAAAGTAATCCCAATTAGACGTAGAAATTCCCTAACTAAGCCAGATTCTTCTGTCGTGAAGTTCAGAATCCTCACTCCTCTGCTTCCTTCTCAAGACCCTCTTAAGATCCTGGGCTCAATCTTCTCATGGTTTCTGAAGCCCACAACACGGTACATTGACCACCAGTTTAGGAGTAGCAGGTCAAGAACAGCGTTATGCTCAGAAGGTCCTTCTAGCATATGCACCAGTATACCAGTGCTATCTAGACACTCCTGGAGTCAGGTAAGGGTCTGTGACCAGGACAATTAAAACAATGAATTTTAGAAAGCCTTGTACAAAGCCCTTTCTCACAGAATCATTTAATATCCTGAGTTGGAAGGGATCTGGGGGGTTCTTCAATTCTTGACTCCACACAGGTCAACCTAAAAGTAAAACAAACTATCTAAGAGCCTTATTCAAATACTTGATAAACACCAACAGGCCTGGGGCCATGACAGCTTTCCCAGGGAGCTTGTTCCAGATCTCTTCCTCCCTCTCACTGAAGATCTTTTTCCTAATATCCCATCTGAACTTCCCCTGGCAGCTTTAAGCCATTCAATCACATTCTATCACCAGAAACCAGAGAGAAGAGATCAGCACTTCCCTCTCTCCCACACCTCAGGAGAAAGCACTGACACAACTCCTCAGTCTCCTCTTCTGTAAGCTGAATATGCTTCTTAGGAAAGTAGTCTGGAACTGACCCTAATTTACTTCTTTCATAATATCCCTAGGATTGATTCCTTCTGATCTGTACTCAGTGTGGACTTAGGACTAATTCTACATTGTGTGTAGCCAAGGCAATGTGAGGGAAGGTCATTCAAAACAACATTCCTCAGTACCAGGCAGCTCTCCCCAATCTCCATTTTTTTAGCAATAGACCTGCCTTTCTGATCTGGGACTTGGCTGCAAGGCAAAGCTAAAACAGTTTTGTCTGTGCAGTGCTGTGTCAGAAAACATAATAACAGACATAAAGGACTTGGCACTTAATATTTACCTGTTATTCAGATATTGTCGGATCATGTTTCTATGAGATCCTTGAAAGATCTTAAGTTTTAAATATATCTACTACCTATGAGTAGAATGAGACATTTGTTTGCATCCAGTTTTTTAAAGAAAGGATACTTCTGAAAAACCTTCAAAGTTTAAAGCTTGTATTACCCTGCACATTTAAATGTGAGCAACTCTTTCCAGCAGGTGTATTTTGATTATTTCCTTTGCAACCTTACCGAGAGTGGTTTAAAAATACATGCAGCTTTGTAGAAGCTGATCCTTATAAGCATAATACATAAGAAACAGATGACAGGATTCATTGTCCAAGCATAAACCTATGCCTATATGTGACACTTTGCTTTTTTCAATAAAACATATTTAATAAACCAAATTTGCTTAAAGATATCATTCTATACTTTTGGAGCTAAGAACACCAGACAATAGTGTAACCACTTTCATGTGAAGTAAAAAAAAAAATTATCTTCCTTTACAGATGGTGAACTGAGAGAGAAACTTCAAAGAAGCTTTCTATCTACAAAAGCCTAAAGTTCACTTCTCATGTGATCATCATCTACACAAAAAAAAAAAAAAAAAACCAAAAACAAACTACCAAACCCAACAAACCTCATTCTTTCTTTCACCTATTTTAAGGCATAGACATTTTGTTAAACCTGTAAAAATGCCAAAAAAAAAATTTCATGTAGATATTCAAGGAAATACCTATGCTAAAGTGTCTAATTGATGACATGAATCCGACTCATAGTATTAGTACAGCTTTAAACGAAGATTAATGGAGCATCTGAAAACCATCACAGAACATTAAAGTGTACTTATGAACTGTTATCTAATTGAAAACAAATATTTTTGTATATATTAATGGTTTTGACACAGATTTGCGCTTCTGCTTCCCCTGTTTCCATAAGTAACTACTTCAAAAACTGCTATCAGAAATATAAAAAAGAGCAGAAAGCAAGCATGAGGAGACAACAGCCAATGTTAAATCTCATTTAAATATTAACAGTATTTTTTTTTCTTTCAGTTATGTACTCTAATTATCTTCCAATATAAAGTATGATCCATTGTCTGGTTTTATTTTAAATGTTTTAAGAATAAAAAAACCTATAATTGAAGAAAAAAAGAAAAAAAAGGCAGGCAAGATAGCTTGGAGCCATTGTTGTTACTGTAAATTGCAGTCCAGTTTTTTGGAAGAAAAAAAGAAGAAAAATTTATAAAAATAAAAGAAACAGAAAGCTTAAACTGTAGTCATTCTTGCTAGTTATGACATTTAACTGGCAATTTTTCTGTTAGGGAAGTACATACACACAGAGATGCCCACAGTCTCACACACACAGTCTCACTCCTATGAGCTTAACAAAGACCAAGCAACGTTTAGAAGCATCAAGCTTTATAAAACATTGCTTTTAGCTGCTTCTCTCCTCAGCAGTTTTCAGCAGTGTGTCAGAGAACAATCTCATTAGCTGAGCTGGAGAGTTATTAAACCCAAATTAAGAAGAAAGAAAAGGAAGATGACAGCAGAGAAACAAAACACACACAAGAGAGGAAACCCAGATTTCCTTCTTTACCCTTCAGATATTTACCTGAGTACTCAGTGTGTGAAAAGGTAATTTGTTTTTTAAATACTGTGCTATACACCTGATGCTAGATACTGTGAATCTGGGTAGGGCACACAGGGTATGTATTCTGTGCTAAGTTAAGGATTTAGCTAACATTTCTGGGAGTATTCTAGATTCACATCTCTGGTTGCTTTTCGTTACGTTATTGCTCAAGCTCTTTCTTATTGACCTTAATGGTGCTATGTTGGATCTAAGAAAATTTTAGGGGATTTCAAGTTATAGATGATATTCAGTTAATGTATCTCTGCTCAGTTCTTTCATTCCAAACTAAATTACAGTTTCTGGACAATTGTGATCAGTAGATGCCCTACTGAATAAAGCAATTATAATATTTAACACATTGTTTTACACAAACTAATATTATTTTAGGGTTTTTGTTGTTGTTGTTGTTGTTAATAAAATATTATGTCTCCTTGGATTAAAAAGATAGGCTATAATGGCTAACATTGACATTAAGCCTGGGTATCAAGAACTTAGAAATGCTTTCCTAGTTGATGATGCCACAGCCAGTAAAACTAGTGTCAGCATGTAAGTTTAATTTTGTGATATACCCCAGCTTTAAATAATGACAAAGCCACTTCTGTCACAACAACAGTCCTAAAGAGTGAACAGGCATCTACTGAGAACAGAAGCTGATTCTGAACTGACAATATCCATCCTAAGTAGGCTTGAAATATCAATATTTTTCACCTTGGTGTGAGAAACATTTCCTTCTTGTAGGAGATTTGTCTATCTAACGATCAGAAAACAAAAAGTGACTCACCAGATGGCAGATTAACTGGATGAAGGATCATTTTGTTCTGAATTACACATCAGGATTAGTTGCTGTTTATTCTGTGACTGCAGCAGATATAGAAAGAATTACTTTTTATTTTAGGAAAAAAGGTCGGACAGGATTTATTGTTTAAAATTTTCCTTCCATAAAACTGGAAGTCATCTTCAACAGCAATACTATGACTGGAGTCAGACCATTTCTCTCTCCATTTGTAAGACCTAACAAGGAAAGTGTTGCCACGATGAGGCACTTTTGAAGGAAATCCCTAAATATGCAAACATTAGCTTTGGTGATCTAATTTCTTATTATAGAAATGCTGCTCCATTAGGGAGAGAGAGAGGAAGAACTGCAAACTAAGGGGTCTGGTTTCAATGCAGAGTAAAGAACAACTTCCAGAGTAATCAAAAACTTTAAAGATTCAGTGATTTTTCATGATAGAAAAGTGAACCTCAACTATTTCCATATTTAATTCCATCTTTTAAACAAGCTTTCTAGCTCGGTAGATCAAACATTTGGTTCTCCACCGTTTGTTCAGTGTTATGCACATTTTAACAGCATCATTGCACAGTACAGAAAATTACTGTTTTATGAGAGGGAAGCAATTTATTTGTGTTTGAAGCACATAGAATCGGCAGAGGGCTGCAAAAAATCGTATGGTACATCAAACACTTGCAAACACTTCAGCATGTTTCAATCTTTTTGGTCCTGGCAATATCTATTCCTCTTTGGGGCTTCAGCAGACTTTAACACACTGGCAAAATAGAAGTTGGAGGTCATGTTTCTGATGAGACAACAGCTTTCATTAATAAATAAATTATAATAGCTACTGTGTGCATGTAATTTACAGTGCATAATTTTACTGTTTACCTGTTTTTAAAAATTGGTTGTTCTGTTGTGAGTGGTGATTTTGTGTGCTACAGTTTTCAGAGCCTTTGCAAATGATGTTCATATTGGGGTGTGATGAAAAAAAATCTTTTGAATCCTACTCTCAACTTATTCACACCATAAATGAGATTATGCAGGAGGCCTAAAGAACACTATTTTCTATCACACTGTATTTTAAGGACTTTGGTTTGGTTGTAAAAATCACGTGCAACAAGTAAGTATCGTGTGTCCATTGTTGTTATTTAAATATAATTCCTTTATTTAATTATATGTTTTAATTTGTTACAACTGCTAAAAAGAATGGTCCCTTAAATTAATCTAAAAATTTCCAATAACTACAGTGTTAAAGAGGATCCAGAAAGTTATTAAATAAATTCTATTAAAATATTTTCTTCATTTATTCACTGTGCTTTTTGTTATATCAAATTTCACTAAAAGAAAATAGAAATGAAATGAACAGAAACATTTATTAAAAAAGATTTATTAAGAAATTGAGGTTCTCTATTCTTCTTTAGTTCTTCAAAGAGAGCACCTTTAAAGAGATAAATTCTTTCTTTCATAAGAATTTCATAGAAATTTTTTAATTTTGGCTTCTGATATAATCATGACAGAGAGTAACTAGAACTACAATAGCATCACTGTTTACTGGAACACCAGGTAATTCAATTGGTTTCCTCCATGTCCATTTCCTCTACTATATTTTAGTTAATTGTTAATTAAAATTGAGAATAATCTTGGGTTTAGTAGCTGGGGATCTTAACAAAAATTAACCTCAAAGAGAGAACTTTGGCTAGATATCACTCTTTAACATCTGAACAAGATTAAAGCATACAGATAAATGCTCTTTCTTCTCAAGAGTAAGCCAAAATTTAGACATTTGTGTAAATTTGAGATTTCTTTTATATTATCATACCTTTTTTTCCATTTTCCTATTTTCCTGAGAAGGAGCAAAGGGAGTGAAATAAATGTGTGGTTTAGTGATCTATTCCTCATCAACATCACCTCTTAATGCATAAAGAAGTAAGTAATTCAGTAGGTCATTCTCTGCCCTATGTAGACCTATGCATTTGCATTTCATCTTTACCCTGACACTTCCTTCACAATCATATTAACTCAGTTCTTACAAGTAGCAATATAAAACCTCTAGAGAAAAATTAATATAGAAGATTTAGTTAAAAAAAATCTGAAATTACTTTAAACAAATTCCTCTAGCATTTCAGGCAGATCTCAATTTTTTTACCCATATTAGAACATAATCCAAATGGAGATGCTTATTATGTTCTGGATGAGTGGAGAATTAGAGAAATAAAACAGGCAACTGGGTGGTTGGGTTTCATGGGCAGTGATTATTAGGTGATATCACAGGGTTTGCATTGGGCTGAATCACTTGCCTTGTCAGAAGAGTGTGATGGATCCAAGATTATTCAGCCTGGAGAGGAGATGGCTGCAGGGGAGAACTGAACATCAGATCCTCACTGCCTGCAAGGAAATCGGCCCAGGCTCTTCATACCTATGTGTGGTGAAAGGACAAGAGACAATGGATATGTGTTGGAAAAGAAAACATTGTTTGGATATGATGAAAAGAAAATTCCCAACACGATAGCAAAATGCTGGAGCAATTTGCTGTAAAAGATTCTAAAGCAATGGTGATTTTTAAGACCTGACTAGATGTAGCATGAGCAGAGTTGAGTAGATCTGACTAAGCAGCTTTGAGCTTAGCACATCTCTTGGTGCAAGATGGACTAAAAACTTAATGAGATACTTTCATCTAAATATGTCATCTTTAGTGAGATTTCCTTAAGTTTTTTGTTGTTATCATGATGCCTCTGACCTATATTTTGGATATAGAGCCATATGACCATAGAATAATTCAACTGGGAAACTATCTCTTAAAGTATAATCAATTTTATAACCTCTCTGTAAGATTTGATAACACTTTATGGCAGCTATATAGCTGGAAAGAGTGGGAAAGAGTGAAATAAACATATGCCAATGTGGAGAAGCAACAAATACATCTTTGGCAGATTAACATTTTGCAAATGAAGTGACAAAAGATTAAATTAAGCATAGGACTAAATTCAAACTTTTTGTGCTTGACATTGTCCTTGCTTTCTCATATTCCCTTAAAAGGAAAACAAATTATGCTGTTTTGTTTGTTTGTTTGATTGCTTGATTTGTTGTTTTTTTTCCCAGGTTACTAATAGTATGTTTAATGATAGTTCTCATCTGGCAGAGCTTCCTGGAAAGAAGCCTGGGCTTGGGAAAGGTGGGGTTTTTATTTGTTTCTGCTATTTTGCTTTGGGTTTGGCTTGAGTTTGTTTTGGGAGTTGTTTGTGTTTTTTTGCTAATGAAAGAAAATTAAATTACATGCATCAAATTTGAAATAGTGTACTAATTGTACTCTAACAACAACTGACATGCTGTAGCTAAGGAAACATAGAATTATCTCGTTCAGTATTTTGTAAATAATACTGTGAATCTGCAAAGAATCATTGCTTAAAATTTACATAAATGTCCTACATTTACAAAATTACTGAGGAATTTCATTGTAGCAAAATGGTGCCGTTTCCCCTTTTCCATTATCACACTAATGTACACACTCTATTCATGACAGAATTTTCTTTCAATAACATATATTTAGAGCCAGGAATTGACTTCTCTGTATGATTTATTTTTATTGTATGGCTCTGTAAAAACAGAGTCTTTGTTTTCCCCTCAGCTAGAGGGATGTATAATCTGTGACAGTGAATACTCCCTTCTATCTAACACATTTTTGTCTTTTGCATGGAACAAGACACTAGAATTCCAGTTTTCAATATGTTAAATTTATTTTGAACTGCTAAAAACCCTTTGAATTCTCACACTTAAATTTCCATTATTATTTTTAATGAGGCAGGCCAAGTGTGACAATTTGCAATACCGTATTTCTCACTGTTGCTAGTAACAAACTTCTGACTTAAAGTGGTTGAATTTTTATTTCTTTCCTTTAAACTAAAGGACATCCTTTGTTTTATTTATTATGTATTTTGTTTCTAAGTGAAACTCACGAATATTAAAACTTTCTTAACATCAGTAATTGCTGCTGATGTTGTAGCAGCAATTGTACCCAGATTACAATTGTAATTGTACTCAGATTACTTTAAATCAATTTTTCCAATTCTGGTGTGAAAATTCCCAACCTTTCTTTTTTTTTTTTTGCTTTCATCTAAGCCTAATTAAGCACTTCACATGGAGATGGGGAGAGAGCACTCTGCTTGTTATCATCTTTATGGTCAAGTGCACCCAATCTCAATAAACTGCGTGCAGGAACCTTCTCATTTCTTAGTTATATATATAAAGACAGAGGAATGAAAGAAAATGGCATAATATTTGTTCATAAACATAAAATAATTATTCACACCTCTAAACTGATGTCATTCCTTCCTGGTAGCTGGTCTTTTAAATAATTACTTTAGATAAGAATTGCTAATAAAATATCTTCTGAATTTCCTAGGAGAGCTAATCATGGTTGTTTTTAGCTGAATTTTTAAAAATGTTGTGACTACTTATGATAGCTGTAAGGCTGGAAATTACTGGATGCAACAATTATCTCTCAATTTCTCTGACTCTTTCATGTCCTGGGAGCTGCCCCTTTCTTCCTACCAGTCCTTCAACCAAAATAGTGGTCCTCACAGATAAAATATGAAGGCTGTAGCAAGCCCATATGGTATTGCTGAGGGTTGTAAAGGACCAGCCTTCTTCACTTCTGAAGAGAGACTGTGATATGAATACAGAATATTCCAGTCAAGTAAACATTAGCACATTACTGTAGGAATAAATGAGATTCTGGCTCTGATAGTGGTAAATGGACATTGAATATTTGTGGTTGGATTCTTCTGTGATGTGTTCTGTCAGAGAGTATAATCCTGTCATACCAGCCTAGACTGCCAGGTAAATGAAAAGGCTCTGTCTTGTTCCTGGGCTATGATGTAAAGAAAAGATTAAGCTATTAAAGAGCATCCAGAGGAGGGTTACAAAGGTGGTGAAGGGCCTTGAGGGTAAGCCAAATGAGGAGCAGCTGAGGTCACTTGGTCACTTGTTCAGCCTGGAGGACACTGCGGGGGAACCTCATTGAAGTTACACCTTCCTCATGAGGGGAAGAGGAAGAGCAGGCACTGATCTCTTCTCCCTGGTGACAGAACCTGGGGGAACAGTGTGAAGCTGAATCAGGAAAGGTTTAGGCTGGGTTCAAACAGGTTCCCCAGGCAAGTGGTCACAGCACCAGCCTGACAGAGTTCAAGAAGTGTTTGGGCAATGATCTCTGGTGCATGATGTGACTTCTGGATTCAGAAGTTTGCTGTAATAATCCTTGTGTGTCCCTTCAAGCTCAGCAGATTTTATAATTCTTTTGACATGAAAGAGAAATGTTTCACAAATTATGTTAAGACTAGTTCACAAAAGACAGATTAAAGTGTTTGATAATTGTTGTCATATATCCATTCCAGCACTAAAAGCTACTTTTCAGCATTTTCAAACAAAAGATAGAGCTGTAGGCAGAGGGAGAGCACATAATGGGGAGACAGCATGAGAAAACTTTCCCCATCAGCCAGCTACTAATAGAAGTGATGGGGTATCCAGATGAACATCCTCCCCTGAGCATCACCTCCACTGCAGCAGATCATCCCTCAAAACAATTTTTTCATGTAGTAACTATTATCACTTTCATCAGAAACTATTCAAAATGTCTGATGTCAAATGTATGATGTGCCAGTACTAGCTGCAGCATGTGTTTAACAGGGAAATATACTTGCCATTTGTTGTTAAACTTTCTACTATTACTTGGTCCCTTACCGTAAAATAAAAGTTATTGAAAAAATAAAAATAGGAAAATGGCAGAAATGCTGGCAAATAAAAGCTAACAATATCGGCAAAAGAGCTATCAATGCATTATACATACCAAGTGATTTTCCTTAAGAAAAATCTTCAGCAGTGTAGGTTTGACAGAAAGAGCCAGCCTTTTTTCTCTCCCTCTCCCCCTGCTTTACAGTGTTTCCTGTAAAATAAACTGAATGCAAACACCTGGTACAAAAATGCAAATGCTGTTGAGAGAATTATGATTTTAAATTGAAACTTAAAAGTAACATCATGAAATACAGACCTTTCTGTTTTGTAGCTGGGTGATACTACTAGTCTTAGTAATAGCAAAACCCAAATCATTTACTCCTAGGAAAAAAAAAAACCTACTAGATGCCAGTCTGTGAACCCTAAAACATATACATACATGTGGGATAGGTGAAATATCATGTTGCTTTGGTTTTTGCAAAGAGAACTTGGAGAAAGGCAATTTTTATTAGTTTGTTTTTTGATTCTTTGCTTGCTTTCTGTAAAGTAGTTTTATTAGAAAATATCAGATCAACAAAACTGTATCTTATTTATGGGCTACTATCTGGCAAAACAAATAAATAAAATCAGATACCAGTATCTACCCCAGAAATTACTGTCTCCTTAACACTCAGCTGAATTCACTGATATGTGTCCACAGCAGAAGTTATTTTGCTGAGTTTTTGGGAGAAGAAATATTGTGTGTTTTCACAATTTATGTTTATTCAAACTCATCAGGCCTGGTTACAAAAATTATTTTTGCAATTTTACCTGTTCCAGAAGTGAATTCTTTATACTAAATATGGAAGTACTTTAGTTAGCAATATGAAGCTAAAAGTCTTGAATTCCCAGACACAAATTATATCCAGGTGTTAAATCTGTGAAACCATTCATCATCTCTCTCAACTCATTCACTGTGGGTGATTGCCTATGTAAAGACCTCCCACAGAGGATGCAAAATTATTTTATGAATTCCAGGACTTTGTGTGTGAATGTGCATGTAAATCCTACAATGTAAAAAAGACAAGTTATTTAGAGACCATCAAAAACCTGTTATAGCAATGAGGTATTCTTATACTTGGAATCTTGTTATCATCAATCAATGGCACAAATAGGAGAAAAAATGTTCCTATTTGTTCCTTCAGATGACCTCTCTGAAAATATTTTTTAAAAATTTCATATAAAGTAGTATTTATCAATA
The DNA here is from genome assembly GCA_019023105.1 of Diglossa brunneiventris. Taxonomy (NCBI): domain Eukaryota; kingdom Metazoa; phylum Chordata; class Aves; order Passeriformes; family Thraupidae; genus Diglossa; species Diglossa brunneiventris. The sequence continues at coordinate 46,020,952 of CM032352.1, read as the reverse complement.
TGGGTAGCCTCAACAATAAAAATGTTTATTATTCTTTGAATTCCTTTAAATAATCATTTTAATCATAATCAAACTGAGTCTATAACAAAGAATTAATTATTTTCAGATAAATTCCATTGCAACAAGTATTCAGCTGTTCATCCATGGAAAAGACGCACTTGTCACTAATTTCTTCATGAGAAAGTTTTAGAGGATCTAGTCCAGTCATGTTTCAAAAAAGGCAGATATGCCAAAGGAGCTACTAAGCTTCTTGAAGTTTCTTAAAACGGTCAGCTGGGTAGGTGTAATAGATCCAAGTTAACAGTAGACGCTTTACAATCTTTAACCTTCTGTTCAGCTGTTGTCAGATCTTTGTGTGTGGTGGTAGGTGGAGAAAGACTAAGGGGACCAATATGGTATTGCAACAGAGAGGAAATAATGAAGATAATGAGGAAAGCAGGTGACTTTCAATGGAGATGATTTAACACAGAAAACTTTACCCACTGAGAACAAGATTTCTGTATCTGATGCTACAGCCAACATTTTGCTGACTTGAACTTAGCAAATACTATTTATATACCCAGAAAACTACTCAAAATGTTTTACTGTAGTATATTTACAGATGCAAATTATTTGTTTAAATTACATGATTTATTTAACAAGTGAAAGTTTCAAAAATTGCAGGATCCATTTAAATAAACTGAAGCAGAATGTTGAACAGATAGAAAATTTTATGAGCTTCTAATGCAGCTGAGGTTTAGGAAGAAAGATCTGCAGCAGAGATATGCTTTAAGAGAAGCAAATTCTGCAATAGATTTTAAAATATCGTAATCTAATATCTAACACCTGATATGACATTTAGTTCATTGCTCTGTATAATTAAGAAGTAGGCAAGCTTATATGTTCTTACAGATGAAAAAGAAAAAATTTGAAAAACCAGAAAAACTTACTGTATTTGATATATACAATAATTGGAATTGTACAGGAATCAGACCTGTATTCATTTCTCAAGTGAGATAAAAAGGCACAGATATTACCCAATATCCTCCCAATTCATTGCATTATAATACTTAAGTGAATTTTAATCTGAAAATCTCCTAAGCACTTTCAAATATAACAGTTTCCTAAAAAGTTCTTATGACTTTAAGCCAAGCTGTATTTTTAAAATATTTGGTGTGGAAGGGGCTAACAGCGGGCCTGTTAGCTAAAGGAGCGAGAAGAAGCCGAGAAGTAAGAAGAAGCTGATAAGGAGCTCTCTCCAAGGCTGTAACCAAGGAGATCTAGAGAAGAAAGATAAGAGAACCCTGCAGCTGGATGTGAAGTCACTATAACTCTTTACCAATAGTATTATGTTGATTTATTGTGGCCAATAGTTAGTGTAGAAGAAGCATAAACAATTGGAAAGTGTATAAAAGTTAGCCATGTTCAGAAATAAAGTGTTGCCAACTGAGACTGCTTGAGGTCTCTGCTTTGTGTCGTGACTGCCTCGACAGCGACAATTTGGGCTTAAAGTTCAGTGTAGAATTTGATAGGGTAGTAAGCATGTAATGAAGAAGAACTTGACTGGACTGAAGCATTTTAACTAGTATTTGGACAAAATTTCCCAGATTGTATTATTGATGATATTCTGAAGTATTATGCTGATTTACACATATATAGTTACAGTTGAGACCAAAAGTAGCTTTTTTTTCAACTTTTGTTCACAAACTATCCATTCATGCATTGTTTTTGTCTTATGAAAGATATAGGGTTTGTTCAGTTCTTATACAAAAGCTTTAACACTTTTCTACATGTTATGTAAAGCTTTGTCTTCAATTTAACCAAAATTGCTTCAGCATTTGGTCCTATCCTGGAGATCCTGAGACTGGGCCATGTAATATGGATTAGAGACACAAAATTGTATCATTTACAGAAACGTGGATGAAAAATTTTTAAATTAAAACTTTTTTTTCGATTAATAATTTGGGGTTTTCTTCTATTGAAATGGCAGAAAATGGTGAAATATTAATTTATATGAACTAGAAGGTATTTCAGAAATGTCTGAAAAGGTGCCACGAATGAACAGGTTTATCACAACATTAGGAATGTGTGAGGAAAAGGTGGGTAAAGATGTTTTAGTATACTCTCTGCCATTTCTGCTGCAAATGGATTGTGGTTATTTCTTCTGAACTTTAAGTCTGAAGAACTTAATTCTGTTGTTTTCTGTTTTTTTTTTTTTTTCCCATACAGTTTCATGGTTTAGAATCCAATCTTGTAAATATGTATAAAATAGCATGAACTTGTCATAAAAAAAATTTCAGATTATTTTGTTAAACAAAACACAGATTAAAAGAAAATTCTTTTATGAGTGGCAGAGAAAGGTAAAGATGTAGTTGAAGAGCTACTTATCCTAAGGATGGAGGAACAGTTACATGGAGTAAGTTTGCAAAGGCTTGCTTTATAAGAAAATGTTGAGCTAAGTTTGAAAATTAAATTGTTTGAAAACACAAAAAATAAAATATCATCTTAAAAAATTACCTGTCACATTTTATTTATTAAAGAAAATAACTCTGCAATTTTAGTAGCGGCAATATGGCCATTTTGTAGTTTTAGCACACCACCTTCATCTTGTTTGGTTTTTTTGATCAAAATGAGAACACAACTTCAAATATTTTTATAAAAATATACACTAACTTCTTCCAGATACTGCATTTTCTTTGAATTCTTACAACAGTGGTGTGAACCAACATCAGTTGAGACAATTAGAAACTATACTGAACTAATGTATTCCATATTTAATTTGGTATCAATTATTTGTGAATCATCAGAAATCTACCAGCAAGAAGTAGAACTTCTCTTACCACTTTGGGTGCATCAGTCTGGAATTAGCATTTAGGATTTTGAAATTAAAATTAGTCCATATGCCAATATGTTTTTATGTATTACTGCACTTCAGTAGCAAACTATGAACCACAATATGTTTTAATATTAAAGACAAAAATACAATACTGTACACAGCTGCAGTTCTGCTGACAAATGATCAATGTGGACTCATGCAGTAGGGTCAAAAATGTTATTTGAAGGTGATAACACAAACACCTAATAAATCATGTTATAAATAACAGAAAGAGCTTCAAGATACAGTGCATTCAGAAAACTGAAATAAAAGAATTGTCCCTCATGACTTTAGGCTGCAGAAAGTTTTAAGACATTATAGAAAATAAAGCTAGGATAAAAAAACAACTTCCATTGTACAGTTCAGGTGGCACTCTTTGGAAAATTTCAGAGGGAAAAAAGTTGGTAGAAAATAAGTTTGAATTTTCCCTCTATCAGTATGACCAATAGTCATAAAAGACTTAGACCATCAATAGTCAAAAAACCAAAATTACTTTAAGTAAAATTACATACTGTTTCAAAAACTGATTTTGAATGTTTGTGGAAACTGAGACTTCATGGTTACTGCAACCAAGGTTGAACATTGCTCACCAGCCTCTCTTCATTGGTGGGAATGAAGTCCAGTACAACACCTCTCCTTACTGCCTCCTCTATCACTCGTAGAAGGAACTCATCTCGCATTGTATCATACAATCATATCACATCATACCAAATCAATCATCAGGGCAGCTTACGGCTCCTCTCAAGTAGCCTTGCACTTGATTGCTGCTATCTGGGGCAGAACACAAAATCTGTTGCACCGAAAATCTGTACGTGCTGTTTTTTTTCTTTACAGACATGGGAACTTTGGAATGTTAAATTTTGCCACTGCCTACCGCAGCCTGGGCTTGCTCCCTGACGTTCCAGAGCAGTGACAGGAGTGGGGAACCGCCTTGGCTGGGATGAAGCCACAGGCAGAACCTTAAAGCTATAGCAGCTCTAACTCGAGAGGCGGGGCTCCAAGGCAGGGACTGGGCAAAGAAGGCAGAGAAGACTTGCCAGTCTTGAAGCTCCAACCAAACTTTAACACCATAGCACAAACCAGGACAAAAAGAACACTGAGCACCTCAGTGCCTAGGATTATAAAGCATGGCAAAACAATGCGTGGATACAACAGGACAGCCAATGGGATCATACTTGGGGTGGAGTTTAGGGGCAGAAACCAACCAGGATAGGGGGAGGAGAAAAGTCTTGCTTGGGGATTGGTCTAAACAATGAGTGGCGGGGAATGTTCTGGAAGAAGGGGCAGGATTGCCTTGACAGGCAGGAGAGAGGGGACGGGGTTGCTTTGATAGGCAAGGAAGGGTCTGGAACAAGGGGAGGGGTACTTTGAGGAACAGCTGGAAGGGAGGACACAGCTTAGGGAAATACCAACCAGGGGGAAACATGGGGGATAACAGAACATACTATTTAACAATCAACTTAATAAAATAAACAGAAAACATGAACCACAACAAAATTTAGTGAGAATATATCCAGAAAAGCCTGACCAGATGTTCTGACATTCCAACGATCCATAGAACCAATGGGGCTTTAGAAAACAATATTTAAGTCAAGCTGACAAGGAAGTGGCTTTATAGTAGTAGATAAGATAAAATAACCACAATAATTTCAAGTATGAATGAAGACAAAATGTGAGAACCCAAAATTAATTCAGCTTTTTCTCTACCTTGAGGAACATTTGCCATCTACAGAGGAAAAGCATCTGTCCAAATATCTAGTCTGTACTCATCCAAATAGCCACTGTCACCAAATCCCATGCCTGACTCGAGTCTATGAAATAATACTCAGTAAAAATAGAACCGAGTTCCTGCAAAAGTTTTCAACAGTCCTCATGGATGCCTCTGAGTATATCAGCTAATAATTTTAATATGTGCTTCTCCATCTGAATTAAAGGAGTGATAACACATCTGATAGCATTATTAGGTTGTTGTCTTACAGACAGGTCAATCAGTATAGAAAAAAATTATCCCACATCTCTCAGAACATAATCAGGTTCTTATTTAAATAAAGTAAAACAAAAGCTGTTTTGCATAAACATGGGGAAGGATACAAAACAAAATGAAAATGTAGCTGGAGGGATGCTGGTTTTAATCAGGTAAAGACTGGCTGTTAGAACAAGGAGAGATGAACATAGGACAAAATTATGACAGCTGACAAATTAATCCAATTCAAAAGCTGCTCTCTAAGTTAATCTTTTTTCCTTCTCCCTGGGTTTTTAATGCAACATGAAAACACCCCCCAACAAAATAACAAAAATAGCCACAAAACAAATTACACTAAATGAATGTGAGGAAGCCAGATCTTCCCAGGCTGTTTAGAACATATTGAACTTTAATCATAGCCGTTATTGCAGAAGTAGCAAGTCTTTATTATCAAAACAGTTTTCTCTTTTGACAAAATTCTTCTCTCTTTCCCTTTTTCTGGTAAATACATATGTAATTTGAATAACAACTGCAGATGAAATATTCGCATCATCTATACTAAAAGCAAGGTCTTTTCATTTCAGTGAATGTTATGCTCTGCCTTGACAGAGCAAAATTTTCCATAAACATAATGATTATAGCTTAAGGTTTCTCCTAAGCATTCTCTCTTTGTCTCACCCATCTATTACACCATGCTTCTGTTGTGCATTGGAAAACTGCAATTTGCTTGTTTGCCTTTCTCATTTTAAATTAATCTACCCTCCATCACCACACTCGAGCGCAAATGAAAACAGCATTGCTAGAAAAGATATCCTAGTTATGACTGTGTGATTTATTTTTAACTGAAACAGCTGAGAATAAAATCAAAAACATTTAAATGAATTGTCTCAAATAAACATTTAATTTGGAAGATGAAACAGAGGTATATACAGTCTCAAAACTAGCATTGGGAGAATTCACATTAAACAACTCGAGAAATCTATTTGTAGAAAAAAATATAAATCCCGAACTCCTGCAAATAACGAACAGATAAATCAAGACTATCATGCAATTAGCTCATAATTACAGTAATAAAATTTATACTTTATTGTTGAGGAGTTGATTTTAATTTAAAGGAAGTGATGCTCTCCCTCTACTCTGGTTATGTGACAACCTACCTGGATTATATCAGCTGTGGGGTTCCCAACATAAGCAAAACACAGAGCTGTTGGAGAGAGTCCAGAGGAGGTAGGGGGAGATGATCATTGGACTGAAACACCTCTCGTATACAGACAGGTTGAGAGAGTTGGGGGTGTTCAGTCTGGAGAAAAGAAGGCTTTAACAAGGCCTTACAGCACATTCCAGTAAAATAAGAGAGGGACTTTTTACAAGGGCATAGAGTTACTGGACAATGGTTTTAAACTGAAGGAGAGTACGTTTTAATTTGATATTAGAAAGAAATTCTTTGCTATGAGGCAGTGGAATAGGTTTCCAAGAGAAGTTGTGAATTCCCTGACCCTGGGAGAGTTCAAGACCAGGTTGGATGGGGCTCTGAGCAACCTGGACTAGTGGAAGATGTTCCTGCTCAAGGCAAGGGGATTGGAGCTAGACAACCTTCAAGGTTTCTTCAAACCCAAGCCATTCTATGATTATATTATTCTATGGATATTTTTGTCCAAATTCAGAACACTTTGAACTGTGTTTATTGAGTGATAGAGACTAATTATGTAATAAGAACATAAGAAAATGAAAAAAAAAACAAAAAAAAAAGATAAAACCACACACACAAAAAAAAGAAAATAAAAAATTGAAGAGATATATTAAGAGTTTATTTCCACAGTGGCACACTGTTTATATTTTATGTCAGCAAGACAGAGCTCTAACCTTTGGGCAGGATTCCATTGGTTTATGCTGTACATTAGTTTACACGCAAACAAAGTTATCTCCCAAACATTAAATAATGTAGTTAGGAGAAAAAATAAGTAATTTTGTTAGACAATCTTATGTATGTGTTTTCTAAAACATTCACAAGCATAGAAGGATAAATGCTAGAGAGTATACATCTTTCATAATGTGGAGCCCTCAAGTTGTGAGGTAATGAATTTGGTTCTAGAAATGCTAGCATAGAATTTGTCACTTTGCATTCTAATGGCCCAAAACTCTGCTATAGTCTAGTATTACATAAAATACACTGTGCTAGCTCTATCAACTCCTGAAATAAGTAGTCATGAACAAAAAGGTTTTATTAGCTCTCTGTTACCCTGAACTAACAGAAAGCAACTTTTCATTAATGACTGGCCATGAAGTCAGTCTATTTCTTCTCTCATATTTTATTACTATTGCTTAGGGTTTTACTTACCACATCTCTTCATTATCTCCTATGTTGTGATTATGATCTTCAATTTTTTTTGTCAATTCCAATGTCTTCATCATTCTCTATTCCTTCTTCTAATTCATAGCAGTTATCTTCTGTTCCATCTATGGGATTTGAAAAATAGACTTTCTTAATGTATTTTGCTATAACTTTGTCCTATTTCTTCCTTTTTATCCAATGAAAAAAACTTTGGCACAAGGTTCTTTCATTTCCCTTGAAGGGGTTAAAGCATGACCTGATGTCAGAATCCATTTTGACTATAAAAACTGAATGATCTATTTTATAAAGAATTTGTAGCGTTTGTTTCTCCTAGTGTGACAAGATCAAAGTTCCCTACTCTAGCAGCAATCTTCACTGCTGACAACAGATAATCTTTGAATGCTTCTAGGATGAGCATTCCTGTTTTCCTTAGTAGCAGATGTATCCTACTGTAAATGATATTCAGGCAATCCTTCACTAAATTCGTAGATATTCATCCTGTGTTTGACACTTGACAACTATTCCAGTAGGCAGCTGTTCTTTTGGCATTGTTTTGTGTACCAAGAACACATAAGGAAGTAATTTTATACCATCTGTTGACACTGCCAATGATAAAGCAGTGTGAATTTCTTTTCTGCCTTTTTACTAAAATGGATTCTATGCCTCCCGTTTCAGCAATGTAACTTGATGTTTCAACTGCATTATCCATTTGACTAAGCACGTAGCCATGATCTTTACATTATTCCTGGAATGGAATGAGCTTTTTAGTGAGGTCAGAAGGTAGATGTTGGTAAAGTACAGATCTCTCCCAAAGGAAAAAGATATGAAATTATATCATTCTTATTCCCCTCTATTGTCATTTGCCTTCTTGCTCTGAAATGTTTTCTGATAATAGTATTTCTTGTTCTTTCAGGTTAATGATTTCCCATGAAACTGGGATTCGTCTTTTGTTTGTATATTTACAAATACCACAATACCACAGTCATGGAGTTGCAGAATCATTCAGACTGAAAATGTCTATCTAGTCTATCCTCCTACTCAAAATATGGCCACCACTAAATTCAGATCAGATTTTTCTCTGTCTGTTAAAAACATTCTTTTTTTGAGGGGTCAGCTGCATGATTTCTGAAAAATTAGCAGATGAAAACTTAATGTTTCCATTTTCATATTTACATCCCCCTTTTTTTTAAATTTCCTCTTATTCTTGCCATTGTGTTTTTTTTTTAGATTTCCTCACATTCTCACCATTATTAGTCTGTTGGCTTTGGTAGTTCAGGTTTCTATTTATTTGTGGGGGTTCTTTTTGTTTTTTCTTTTTGTTTTTCTCTTTTTCTTTCAAATAGAACCCCCATGAGTAAAAAAAATTGAACCATAACTTTTCCTGTGCCTTTTTGAAGTCAAGTGTCTCACCTTCAAACCCTCTGCTGTTTTATAGTTAATAGCAGAATTCAAAAATACTCATGAAACTACCAAAATCATAACGAGCTGCACAGTTCTGTAAGTAGGAAAGAGAAACAGTATCAATCTATTGCTTTTGACTGCATCATTACTCAATTCCGGGAAAATTCATCCTCTTTTTAGGAAAATAGATTCTGATGGAAGGTACAACTGGGAGAACATCCTGTCCATAGAGCAGGGTAATTTACCAGCTCTTTAGTCTGTAAAGAATATAGTTCCAGAGAAATACAGCGTTTCCATGACAGAGTAGATGATACTTTCAGATTTATAAAATAAAATTTAATCTGTTTCATGACAGGGATTTCAAGAACCATGGCTAGATGCTAATAAGAGAAGAAAACTGGAACCTCTTCTAGTTCCCCCCTTTGAAAGACTCCCCACTTTGAAAGACTTTGACAAATGGAGAAATTAGTGTGTTTAAAACAAGCAAGGAACCTCCTTTGAGATCTCACTGCCGTGTTATGGGTTTTCTGTCTTTCTCTGAGAATGTAAGTACATCCTACACCATGAGAATAGGTTCATGCAACACTCTAGTTACATCAATCCCCTGCCGTGTTTCAGTATGCCCACCCTGAGGCCATGGCTAGATCTCGTAAAATTAACAAATCCCTCCAAGCTAAGGAATGCCTTCTTCCAAAAATATCTCATCATAGGGACTTTGGGTGGTTCTATACTACATGTGAATTCTCTTTCAATCTCTCTTTGGTAGTGTAAAAAAACCCATAGAAATTTCAAGTAGACAAGGACTTAGAACAAATTCCAAATTCTTGAATGAGAAGCAAAAATACATTTAGTGAATTTTAACTAAATGGAACAAGCATTCAAAATAGCTGATTATCATTCCTATCAGACTAGAAGTTGACCTTGCAACTTTGCAATTTTTGCAAAGATTTTATTTCTTGTAAAAATTCAGCTACTCCGCAAGCACTTTCAGTATACAGAGAGATTCATCAGACTCTGCTCAATTTAAATGAAGAAGTAATTTAACATATTTGGAGTGATACCAACTAAATATCACCCAACAGTAATGCTGTTTGCAATGTGTCCAAAGCATCACTGACTTTTTCTTGATCCACCTCTTTCTGTCCAAGACTGGGGCCCCAGGTCTGAGTGAACACTGTTACAATCAGAAACCATACTTCTTCACTGAATTAAAGTATATTCAGCTACAATTGACCATCATAGTCTTATGTCTAGGGCAGTAGCTCTGACCAATAATCCTGGGTTTTTTCCTCACTTAAAGAACAACCCACATCACTAAACTCAGTAGGCAATAGAACACCTGATCACCAAGTTCATCCCACACAGTGAAGAACTAGAGATGGAGGTCTTCTATTTTATGAAAAAAGGTTATTTTTCTATATAGTGACAAAAAATGAGAGAGATAAACAATCACATCTTCTTCCTTATGAAGTTCCAGCTTCTGTCATCAAAGGTAAGCAGACAATGACAAGTACAGCTTGGGGGATGTCAAAGAAAAACAGCATGACCAAAGAGGCTGCTGTAATAAAAGAGAATAAAGAAAAATGATTATACTCTTTCCCACAGAGAGAAGAACATTCCTTAGCAACACTGAATTGTTCAGCTAGCAACAGCATGGACGTACTGTAAGACACAGAGCAAAGCTGTAAACTATGTAGAAAATTTGCTGAACGGCCTGGGCTCAAAGGACAGGGTCAATGGTTTGAAGTATAGTAGTAGTCAGTATATTGGTAGTCAGTCATTTGCAGTGCCCCCAGGGTTAATGGAATAAACCTATGCAACAGTACAACTGGGGTGGGAGCTGCACAGAAAGCTATTCTGCAGAAAATAGCATCGACATCCTGCTGGACAACCAGTTGAACAGAATTAGGGATGTACCCATGCAGCAAAGGCCAGTTGCATACTGGTCGTACCATCAAGAGCACAGCAGATTGAATGAAGTAGTTATTCCGATCAATGCAAAATTTTTGAGAACCGATATGGAGCACTGTGTCCCATTTGATATCAGCAACTGGAGGAAGGAGGCTCAGATTTTTAGGGAGCTGCAGGTCATCATTTCTAATGAGAAGCAGACACAAATGGATTTATTCAGACTTAAGAGGAGAAAGTTATAGTGAGATCTTACACTGCCTACAAATATATAATGGAAAGTATATGAAAAAGCAACAGATACAAGTTCCAGAAAGAGAAACTGCAGTCAGATATTAAGATATATCTATACTTTTTTTTTTAATTATGGTAGTTAGCCATCATTTAGTTGGGTCGTTTTCCAAGTATTGGAAAAGAGTTTCACAGAAGTTGTGAAATACCTACACTCAATTGCATAGATTCAAAAATCAAGCAGACAGCATAGTGAGTAACTTGATCTAATTCTAAAGCTTGAACTAACTTAGAAATGGTCCTTATGGAGTTGGACACCTCCATACACCCCTCCCAACATACATCATTTTGCTGCCTCTCTTTTAATAACTGAAACAACTGAGGTATAAATTAAAGTTTTACACACCTGCAAGTAGAAAAGGCAATCACTCTTTATGAAAGCAATTCTTGTTAGCTAGAAGTAAACTTCAAATCTGTCATTCCCTCAGGATATCTCTGTAGTGGGTTGACCCTTGCTGGATGCCAGGCACCAACCAAAGCCTCTTTATCATTCTCCTTCTCAGCTGGACAGGGAAAAAAATTATAACAAACATTCATGAGTTGAGATAAAGACCAGGAAAGGTCACACACCAAATACCGTCACGGGCAAACCAGATTCAAACTGAGAAAATTAAGTGAATTTATTACTAGCCAAAAGCAGAGAAGGATTATGAGAAATAAAATAATTATTAAAAGCAACTTTCTCCTACCCTTCCCTCTTACCCAGCCTCTATCTTCTTCTCCCACAGTGATGGGAATGAGGATTTTATAATCATTTCATCACACATTGCTCCTGCCACTGCTCAGGGAGAAGAATCCTTCCCCTGCTCCGGTGTGGAGTTCCTCCTATGGCACATAGTCCTTCACAAACTTTTCCAATGTGAGTCCATCCGATGGGTAGCAGGTCTCCCCAAATGGCCAGCATGGTTCACTTTTCCATGGGATGCAGCCTTTCAGGCTCAGCCTGCTCCAGGATGGGTCCCCCACAGGGTCACAAGTCCTGCCAGGAAATTTTTTCTCTTCTCTCCACAGGTCTTCACGTCCCTGACAGGACCCTTTTCCAGGATGGGCTTCTCACAGGTTCACTGCCTCCTTTTGGAATACAACTGCTCTGGCACGGGTCCTCTCCATGGGCTGCAGGGTCACAGCTGCTTCACCATTGTCTTCACCACAGGCTTCAGAGGAATCTCATCTCCAGTGCCTCGAGTGCTTCCTCTCCTTCCTTCTTCACTGACCTTGGTGCCTGCAGAGTTGTTCTCATATATTCACAATCTGCTCTTCTCTGACCACAATTAAAACTGGACAATATCTTTTTCTCCTTCTTAATTATGCTATCACAAAGGTGTTACTATCATTCCTGATTGGCTCAGCCTTGTCCAGCAGCAGGTCTGTCCTGGAGCCAACAGGCATTGGCTCTGTCTGACATGGGGGAAGAAGCTTCTTGCAGCTTCTCACAGAATGATTCAAGACTGCAGCAGGCAGGTGACAAGTTATCAAGAATAGTTAAGAGATGTTCCTGTTGATTTTACCTTATTACTAGACACAAGAGCTGTTGAAAATCTGAGGTCAGAAATAAGTGACTTGCAGCATGATCAATTTTGCTAGTGATGGTATGAGATGTTAACAGCTAAGCATGCACATACTTTTAAGAAGTGTCAATAAAATTTGAGGAATATATATGAAGAATACCAGTTGATTTTGTTCATTATCCAAAACTTGTCTGTAATGAAAGCCTTGTGAACACCAGAGATCAGATCTTAAGTAACAGATTGATGATGATAGTGGGAATCAATGACAGAATTTGATGTAACCTGTAAATGTAAGAATCTTCCCAGTCCTTCACCATAGATTTGAATTTTTCACTTTAAACTTTTAACAGGTTGTAACAGCTGCAAAAGAGATTAAAGAAAGGCTTTGCACTGAGTTCCTTTACTCAATTTCATTTTATGTTAAAGCTCAAAGAAGACTTCAGGGGTGGGGGAGAAGTGTAGGTGGAAGAAAGATAAAAAAGAGATAAAAGAAAAAATGAAGGAGAAAAAAGAAAAAGGAAGTCTTTGAAAAAAGCTTTCTAAAACCTGAGCTGTAATGACAGGAGTATAATTTTGAGAGTCTCTGGGACTACATCAGAATTCATAAAAGCAGGTTTCCATTTGCCACTGTGTTATTCTAGTGTAAACATTTACCACTCCAGCTGAGTTGCTGAAGGCAGATTACAAAGATGAATATATTTCTCTCTCTTGTGTTTTTTTTTCCCTGATAACTTTTGATCCATACTATAGATGTCCAGACTCTCTCAGATATCTTGCAGGCTTTTCTTAGGTGATTGTACTCCTAATTAACAGTAATTTGAAAGTAATTTTTCCTCCATAGTATAGCCTAAAAATATATTTTTTTTGCTATTACAAGACCACGATCTGTGATATTTATCTTGTTGTCAAGTGAGTACTAAGTGTCTTTTTGTGTTTGCAGCTCTGTGACTGCTGCCTGTCACAATAGGCTGGCAGACCAAGGACTTCCCTTCTGGACAAAATCATAGTCCTTAATTTCATGTGCCAGGATGAGGGCTACTGTGAGAGAAACTGGCTGGAGAAAGAAACACACAAATAGCTCCAGAACTTAAGAGGATGGAAAGCCCAGCTCTAACATCAAACTCCTAGCAACAGATTCAGTAACCTTGACAACTCACGGTAACACCTGCCTATACTTCTTAAGCTGAATTTTCAACACTAGACTTTATTTTCTAAAATAAAGAACTGTTCAAGTGGCTATGTAAGACTATAAAAAGCATTATAACAAATCTGCCCCTGCTTACTGCATCGTTGCAGGCACATCCTACTTCTTGCCTCAGTTTCTGCCAAGCCATTAATTTTCTGTCGCAGCAGAAACTGTTTTCTTTACTTTGTCAGAAGGGTCTTTCTGATACCTTTGAGGTTTGACTTATGTGATCACAATTCCTTACAGAAATTTCTCTATCACCAAGAGATCTGCCAGCTCCAGCTCCTTGTTCTAACTCTCCTCTCCCTTTGTTCAGCTTCCCACCACACACTCCAGAACAGTAGTCATTCTGGCTTTACACTATTGCCATAAAAGAAAAAAAAATATGCCAAAAAAGTTAGGCACTGTCAGTCAGAGACACTCTCTGACACCTGCCCATTTGTACAACTAAAATCAGATCACACCAGTGATACGTTGCATTTTTTTCCTCTCTGAAGGAAGGAGATCTCTGAAGAGGTTTAAAACTTCTGAAGAGGTTTTAAATCTCTGAAGAGGTTTATTCTAGAAATGACATAGTATAACACACACTTTCACCACTCTGCCTGTCAAAAATGCCTTCCTTGAAGTCTGTGGTTAAAACCTAATCTGAGTCTTGGCAGTCCTTGGAGAAAATGGGGAAAGTTCATGTGGAAGAAAGAATATAAAACCCAGTAACTGATGTGGTGATGGCCTACAGTCTCAATGTATTGCTGAAAATAGACTGAATAGCTGCATCTGGCAAGCTCTTAAATGTTTTGTTCAATAGCTTCTTTTGTAGGATGATCTGTTTTTCCTGCTGCTTCAAACTTTCTGAAAAATATTAAAAATAGAAGATAAAAATCAAATAAAAAATATCTTCAGATATTGCCTAACAGTTTCTCCAGCTGGAAGTGAAAAGGCCAAGAGGAGTGTGAGGGGATAGAATGTAAGAAAATAAAGATAGTGCAGAAGGTGATCTCACCCCTGAGGACTGGCAGCTGTACTAATTACCAATTGGGAACAGGCCTGCCCTTAACAGGCCACAGCTGTGTCCAGTGAGGATGAGTGCTGAGAAAGGGTGGGTTAGCTGGGTAAGGAGAGAGTTGGAGTTTGTTGGCTGTGCTGTAAGGAGCTACCCATGAGAAATCACTGAGAAGGTATGGGAGCTTTGCAATAAGATGACAATAGAGGAGTAAATTTTTAATGTCTTGATTTCTCTCACATGCTTTGTCGTTTTCACTGACCAGTTGTTTCAGCCTACCTTTATATTTGTCTGCCTGGGTTTACAAAGTATGTATAGGGACAGTGGAGTCTCATCATTCCTGATGGGCACTTCTTGAAGGCTATTCCAGTTTGTGACCCATGCCCAGACCTCTTTACAAAGAAATAAAGAGTTATAGGGTGTCCATGGGTCCACCTTTTTCCTGAATCACATGTATATAAGGTGTGGATGCTGTAGGACTGGAATTTAACTCTCTAGCACACCTCTACATGTAGTTGTTTCTCAAGCCCCTCCACTGACTCCAGCAGGTTATATTTTTTAAATGTTATTAAAAATGAACACAAATAAAATTTTTTCCAAATGTATTTGCATAAAGATACTTACTCAAAATCACATGCATAGCTGCAATTATGAGCAACATTTTGTTGTGAAAGGGAGTAGCAATGTTCATAGTTGCATAGAATGATTTAGGCTGTAAAAGATCTTTACAGTCATCAAGTCCAACCATCAAACTAGTATTACCACCTTGTTCACCATTAAACCCTGTGTTCACATACCATATCCACATGTTTTTTCAACACCTCCAGGGATGATGACTCTGCCATTTTCTGGGGTAGTCTGTTCCAATGTTTTTCAACCCTGTCCATGATTTTTTTACCTCAGCTGAAACCATTTCCTCAAGTTCCTGCAGTTCTTTCTCACATGACCTATGATACAACATCTAGTACCAACATTTCCATGTTGATAATAAATATTGTCCCATAGGTCATGTGACAGCAGACATTTTAACCACAACTTGCATATAAAATTCCTTAGATAATCTCATTCATGATCATTCAGGTAAAGCTGCTAGTCCAAGATATACGTTTAGTGACATAAAAAGGTATATTGCACAATGAGAACGTAATTGTAGTCAAGAAGTGTCCTTTGCTTTTCACTTCCTGTAGAACAGTTACATGAATGAACAGCACAGCAAGTATATTGAAAAACCTAATGGCTGGTCATCAGGTTTGTTTGGAAATACGCATTATTAATTCTTATGATCTTGTAATAAGTTAGTTTCTGTAGCCCTTTAGTTTATTTTTCAAGTTTTCTGAACATCCCAAGGAGTGTAATGCTGAAAATTGGCTAATATTGCAATGATAAAATCATAGAATCAATAATATTGGAAAATACCCTTAAGATCATGGGGGCTACCCATTACTTCAGCACTACCATGTCTCTGGCTGCCACATTCACATGTTTTTTGAACTGTTCCAGATGTGCTGAATCAACCATTTCCCTGGGCAACCTGTTTCGATGCCTGACCACCCTATCAGTGAAGAATTCTATCCTAATATCCAATCTAGACCTCCTCTGGCACAATTTGAGGTAATTGCCTCTGGTCGTACCACTCATTACCTGGGAGAGGAGGCCACCTCTGACCTTGCTACACCCTCCTTTCAGGTAGTGACAGCTATAAAGTGCCCCCTGAGCCTCCTTTTCCCCAGTCTAGCCATCTCCATTTCCCTCAGCCCCTCGTCACATGAACTCCAGACCCATTAATAGCTTTTCTGCCTTTCTCTGGACTTGCTCCAGCACCTCAATGTCTTTCTTGCAGAGAGGGGCCCAGAACACAGGATTTGAGATATGACCCTATCAGTGCTGAGTACATGGGGACAATCACTGCCCTGGTCTTGCTGGCCGCACTATTACTGATACAGGCCGGGATGCCACTGACTTTCTTGAACACCTGGGCACTCTGCTGACTCACTTTCAGCTGCTGTTGACCAACACCCCGGGCCCATAAAACTCTCAGCAGAACAATCTGTCCTTCTTTTATTTTTTCCCCTGGAAATATTATCCTGCCTCTCCAAGGTTTAATCTCATTTTCCTGTTTCTAGTCATATTTATGATATCTCTAAGCCCCTTAAATTTGCATCAATGACCTTGTAAGACTCAACCAATTTAACAGTACGTGATTTTATTTCCAGTTCTGCCTGAATAACAAGTTAACTAAAACTAAATCTAATAATGGTAGTGTTGTAGAACCTCAGTGGACACAATTTCATACCTATTTTAAGCAATTCATTTTATCCTTTGCAAGTTTCAGACAATTTAAATATATATGCTGACGACTCAAGGAAAAAATAATTTAATAAATTTAATTTTGTGGGTATATATAGTATCAGTAATATTACAAAATCCTCAATCTTTTTTATTTATGAACTGGCCTTAGGAAGAAGCTGATCTTTAACAAATGTATCAAAAATAAGCATCAGGCTCACATATCTTAGTTACTTAACTTGATCTATGTTCAGAACATTTTTGTACATGGATGGTATTTACTAAAGTATTGCAAGTATTCTTAGATTGTGCTTTTCACTGTGTTTTTTAATGACTTTGTTTCACTGTCCTTAGATTCGTATGTAGAGATACAGACTCATAGAGAAACATATGTTAAGACTGGTCTTCATCAGGTTCATTTTGGTTCTTGCTGTCAAAAAACTGTCAAATTACTGCATTTTCCATGAAGTACTCAAACAGTAGTGACAAACAATTATCAGTAATATTTGGCTTTTATTAATATTCTGTGCTTAAGAAAAAGACAGTTTCTGAAGTTCAGCATTTGTTCAATGTTTCCATGTTGTTCATTGGTATAATTAAAGTAATAAAGAAGGGCCAATGTAAGAAGTTATATGAACAACAACAGCCAGACTTCTGTTCATATTTTTGTAAGGATCTGCAGGGAAAATAATTTTCCCTTTATAGGTAGTACGCTGTATTGTTCATATTTACTTTCTGAGAAAAATGCATCTGTGTTTCTAAAGAAATTGTTGAAAGCTGCATTTAATTTGCCATAAAAAAAGTTTTTTAGGAACTGTAAAAAAAAAAAAGTAACCAAACAAAAAATTAAATCAAATTAGCATTACTCAAGGGTCACAGTGCAACAGCTCTCGACAACATATCTCAGAATACAATCTTTCCTTTTATAGCTCTTAAAAAAATAGGGATTCTTGTTCTTTTTTTTGCATGGTTAAAGAACTGTAGAAAAAAAAGCTGAGGCATGGGATTGAAAACATCATAAGATTGAGAAGCATAGTAAGTATAGCCTAAGTCAAGCTAAAGTCTGTGAAAGCCATTGATTCTGTCTGTTTGTTAAAAAAAAAAAAAATTAGTAGGCTTATGAAGAAAACACTATACTACAACCCAAGAGGCTGAGAGGCCTGAGATTGGTCAGCCTGGAGAAGAGAAGGCTCAGGGGTGACTTTATAGCCTTATAGCAGCCTTCCAGTTCTGAAAGGGTGCCAACAGGAAAGATGAGGAGGGACGTTCTCTGTGGGCATGTAGGGATAGGGCAAAAGGGAGCAGATTTAAACTGAAGTAGAGTAGGGTTAGAATAGATATCAGGAAGAAAATCTTTATTATGAGGTTAGTGACACACTGGAACACGTCACCCAGAGAAGTTGTGGATGCCTCATCTCTGGAAGTCTTCGAGGCCAGGTTGTCACAGCAGCCACCTATGTAGCCCCTCCAGCTATCAAAATCCATGCAAACCCAATACAAATATATTTTTACAAGACGTTTCATTCCATACACAGAGTGACCCAGCAATCCTATAAGATAGTTTTGTGTAAAGTTTCTGTTCTCATTACATTCCTTTTGGAGAAGAAGATTCAGATCTGACTAATAGATCTTCAAATACCTGTGACCCTCTTTGCTGTTGATATGCCAAGTCCTTACTAATAGCATATCACACATTTAAAAATATTAGACAATCTAATACCTCTTCTCATCAATCATTCTGGCCTTGGATGCATGTAGTCACTTTTCCAAGAAGCTTTCACATTAAATCTCCTCACTCTAAAATGGCTTAGTCTCCTTGACATTATAGATTGGTTGTACAATGTCAGAAAATATTAGGAACATACCATTTATGCAAGAGAGAGGAGACTCAGGGACACTATGAAGAACATATAGCTACACTGGAGGAGAATCTGAAACCATACCAGAATTCTTCCTTCTTCCAAAGAGAAAATTGATGTAAGTATTAAGCTTTCAAATCAAATCCTGAAGATGAATGAGCCCATGATGCATGTTGTGCTTATGCACTTTACCCTGTGTGTACCACAGAGAAATGAGAAAAAAATCTCTGAAACGGTGAGGAAAAAAAAAATCTCTGAAACAACAGAATAGTATGAGAGGTCAATTGTTTTGTAGTTTTGGGGTGTTTTTTTTTTATTTTTAATACACACGTATGCATATATTAACAGCTCAGTTTACATGTATTCTAAATGTTAGCTTCACAAAATCTTTCTTATACCTTTAATGAAAATATGTATTTAAAGCATACTAATTCAGTAAAAACACTGCATAGAATTTATCTAACAACATCTTACAAGGTTTTATTTTATGTATTACTACATATTTTAGGGCAACAGCATTATAATAATATTTTTGAATTACATGTTTCACAATATTTTGAAGTCTTAGGAGAAAATCCATATTTTTATTGCAAAACTAATCTAAGTGTTAGAGTATCTTGAAGCCAACAGCCATTCCTCTTCATACGTTAAGGCCACTGATGCAAATACTTCAGTGAAGATTAAATTCTGCAAGGCTATAATTACCCTTAAATGTGTGACATAAAAAAATTTGTAATGAACTTGGGCTAACAATTTTACTGCAAGGCCTGAATCCTATGAGCTGGAATTTTCAAGTGAATAACTGTGAAAAACACAAACTTATGAAGATGGAAAGCTTCTACGTTGGGAGTCTACCTGTAGAGTGGAGAACGCCGCAGTAAATTATTGCTTTTGTTGTGTCTCATACTGCATGTGCTGTATGACTGCTTGGAAATGCATACTCCTGCACCCACAGAGGTACTGGCAGCTCAACATCACATGCTGTTGAACACTTTCTGCAGCACTAGGTGCATCAGAATTATGAATTGAGGGATAAGTTCTGCCTTTGATTGTGGGAAAATCCCTGAAGTGATAGCTTCTGATAGCAATTTCTAATGAAGAAAGTTTGCCAGCTGAAAAGCAAGGGCAGAGTTTAGCTGAATGTTAGACCTTTTGTTCTAAAGTTGGATGTTTCCATTGATAGAAGTTAAATTATTATTACATGTAAAGACAACTTGATGCATTCATAATGCTTTATTTTTAAAAGAAACATTGCTTAGAAAAATTGTTTTAATCTCTAACACAAATAATAATATTATTTTGTCTGAAATTGTACCTGATGCAGAAAAATCTTGATTTAGTTATAATGACAACTTGAAATCTACACAGAATAAACTGAATTTCCCTTACACATTGCTAAGAGAGACTGCACAGAAAGTTTGAACAAACTAATATGAGTATGCATATTTGAGAGAAAAATGAATGGCAGAGTCTTCATTACAGAGTCCTTGAAGAGTCCTTGATCTGTCAAATTACTGACATGATACTCAGTTACTGCTTCATTGGATCCCGGATGCCCTGTCATGTCAATATACACAAGGGAGATGAATTTTGCAAATACATCTGGGCAGAAGCAGAAATAGAGCACTGAGAACAGAACTGATGACAGTTTTCCAGTGAAATGGTTTTCCATTAAGAAATAGCATTTTGATTTATTTTCTTTTCTGATTATCTAACAGGTATCAGGGATAAAGATATGGAAGATTTTTAAGTTCCTTTCACAAAATGCTCATGCAGCAGCCTAGCAAGACCTTGTAGATTATACACAGATGTGACCTAGTCTGTTTTCTGTTTAAGAACAGTAAATCTCATTATTCTAGCCTCAAAATCTCTGAATTTTATGGAGTGAATGGAAAGAGAAACAAGTAATTCTGGAAAACTCTGAAATGTCAGTTCACTTTTCTCCACAGAAAATTTAGAAATTCTGGTCCTATAAAAAAAAAAACAGAACAGTAATTGGTATTAATCCAAAATTGTATATGTGAATATTCACGTGCATATTTATGCAAATATACAGCAATGCTAAAATGTGTCAATATTCTTCAGAATTTCCCATAAAAGGGACTCTCACATTTGTCCCTGATAAATTATAAGATTTAGAGAAATTAGGTACCATGAAACCATGTACATGTAAAGATAAGCACGGGCTGTGTCTAAATAATGATATCAATCTAATATAAGCAAATCTGAAAAGTACAACAGCTGTAAGGGTATGATGCCTGCCCTGCTTATTTCAGGGACTTTTCTTCAAAGTATTTCTAGTCTGCTCCAGTAATGTCTAGGATCTAAAGAATGCTCTGTGAAAGTTATTTTCTACTTCAGTTTCATACAGTTACTGCACTTCACTACCACTGAGGTGATTAACTTCAAAAACATTAATGATAAGCATATTCATGTACTAGCTTTTACTACCTGTGCACTCTTCTCTTACACTCTAGTAGCCACTGAAATCACTGAAATTGAATACTGTGGGGTGAAGTCTCTAAGTGATACAGTGTGAATTGTGAAAGTGATTCATTGAGATTCATAGTTGGCAGTGTATAAAGGTGACAGGTAGACTCCTATCAAATTGAGACAGAATCAATGATAGATCCCAGATCAGAAATGTACATCTGTATGGTCTAGACAAAATGCTGACAGCAGAGAGTGGAGCTGAGTAAATAGTCAAGAATATCCCTACCCAGGACCAGGAGCATCGGCTAGCGAACATCAACCCACTAGGTAAGCCTCACCCACCACAACACTCTATTTCTCGATATAGGTTTTGTAACCTGTACAATTGCTCTCTACGATCTCAGCAAATTTCAGTGACGGAGGTCTGAAATCCTTCAGAAGACATGATAGCATTGTGGCTGCTCTGAATTATCCACTATTAGCGTACACATGTGAAGACACTTGAAGAAGCAAGTTCGCTTACCTCTAAATGCTGTCCTGTATGAATTTGTATTGACATGTACACTTGCATTCCACTAGACCTTCCTCTTTTTCTCAGTCTCTTTCAGCTTCGACTTTGCCTTTAGAAGAACTTTGATGGATGTGTTCCATTCTACAGGCTTCACAGTGAGTGAGATTGTAAGGAATGGGATCAGAGGCCAGGGTCCATCATTTATAAATAATGGATTCTTTTCTTACACAGTAAAGTAAGACTTATTATTGACTCTTAGAGTCTGGAACTGTTGACTACATATCTCAAAAAAACATGTTTCTTGTAAGCAGCCCTTCTCTTCAGATTTCGAAGCTTCCAGTACCATTTCTGAGAATGACTATGTATTTCTCAACCTAAATGTAAAAATGGCTACTTAAAGAAGCCAAAAGTAATAAAAAACCCCACCTGTTTAAAGTTCTTTTACACTACCTACATTTCCAATATCAGAAATGTGCAGATATAGTTATGGATTTAGAAACCACTGTGATGGGCATGTTTAGAAGACTGATAAACAGGGTAAGATTTAAGCGTCAAAACTTTATTGGACTGAAATTCATTAACACATACTACTTTTGGATAGTTCAGTCCATCATGATACATTATCATCATTATCACTATGTTTTCAAAGCAATTGCTCTTTAATAATCATAGGCTACATTAGCTGTTAATCCACTGTACCAGCAACTTGATATTGCATTGCCGTTATTGGTAGGTACATATCTTAATGGTTTCAGTTACTGAGATCAGGGTGGAGAGTCTCAAGAGGCAACCCGAAAGAGAAGTGCTTTCTTTAATTTTCCCTATTGTTAATTCTGTATCTTAAATCCTTCAGATTTCCAGAAAGTACAGTTTCTCTCTTCTACCCCTGGGCTCTATGCTGCACAAAGCCTGAGGGGCAAGGTGGGGATTATTTTACCAAGTACAGGTATCATAAGTGGCCTATCCTCTTCCTAGGCTTTTTTTTTTGTTAGTTTCTTTTTGGTTGGATTTCTTGTTTTTGTTTTTTATTTTTGCTTTTTATTTTCCCTTACATAGCTGCTGCTTCTTCCCTTAAAGGAAAAGCTGGCTTTTCCCATTGCTTGAGTGTGAGCTTCTTCAGTGACCAGCATTTGATCACCAATGAACTCTTTATGATTCTGGGGCCCCTACTTTTGGTCTCTGCCATATTTTCCAAACCATTTCCATTATCCTGCTCTTAAACTGTGCATCATAACAAGAGACACACAGTATCAAGATCACATAGCCAGTTCCCATAATAGATTCATAAGAACTGGCCAGAACAGGGGCCTTGCATGGTCAGCCTAAGGCACTCTCAGAGAAAGGCCTATGGCCACTTATTAGCAATGGCAATCCAATTTTTTATGGGGCCACCTGATTAAAAAAATGCTTCTCTATTTCTACTACATTAGCATAATTTTTTCTGGAATCATGCAGAGATAATTTATGGTATGCTAAATGAGTTTCTATTATTATGAGTGTGAAAGACCTCTGCTCTTGCTAGTCTCCGTAACTAAGTTGTAGTTCAGTCCCTGATATCATTCATATATTCCATTACATCTGTCTAGGTATTACACCTACATTTTCACTCTTACACAATATTTGAACAAAGTTCAAAATTTTAGCTGTAGAAAGTGTTCCTGACAATATTTTGTAAATGAGGGCACAAAGAATATAAGAAACCAAGCCTCAGTCTAGTAATACAATATAAGGCATGCATAATTTCACACTTTATGTGTTTTATGTAGTATGCATGACTGACTGTTGGAGTTATAGCTTAAAAGATTTAATGCAAGTCAGGCAAGAAATACTTTAAAGAGCCAGGAGCAGAATCTAAATATTCTCAGTTATGTAATGTCTCTTTTCACAAGATTGTCCTAGTCAATATTCTCTGAAAACATTAGTAATATTATATACATTAATGTTTTTCTACCTGTCATCAGAATTCCTATCAGTTGTGTGACACCATCTTCCTATAATGGACAGAGAAACACTTATTAGTGTTTTTTAGTTTGTCCTAGTCTTAATCTCTTTTTTTTTTCTTTTCCCTTCAAGATTTTTACATGAGTATGGTATGCTCTCAATATTTGGTATTTCAGAATTCTGAAAAGCAGTGTGATTTTCCTTGTAAAAAAACCCCAAACAAATGAACAAACAAAAAAGCAACTACAAAAGCAAAACCATAAAAAAACAACCCTGCCTACTGCCCCCACAATACTTTGCAAGGTAAAGGTCTTCAGTACAAGTAAGGAACTTTTTGTTGCATTCTGTGTAAATCCCTAACCTATCATCTTAAGGAGGCCATATCACATTTTAGTGATATTGTGTTATTTAGACCACAGAGAGGGATTTAGACCATATGATCTTTAAACTGCAGGTTTTCAAGTCAAGGAGCAATACAAAAAAAATATCCTAAATTTGTTATTTTAACTATATGTCCCTGAGGTTTTTTTCCCTGTGGCTTCTTCCAATATTCCATTGCTTCAGTCTTGATACATCACTCATGCAAGGTATTTTAAGATCAGTTACCAAGGTTATCATCAGCTTGCTTTCCATTTTCTTGTCCTTGTAAAGGATCTTTCATCGGATTTCCTTTTCTGTAAATCATTATGCAGAAGGGAAATAATTTGCTATTCTTAGTTCTATCTTTAGTATAAAACTTTCATTTTCCACAATGATATCCACATGTAATGTTGAATAAAGTTTTGTGAACCCTGTGAACTGTGGATTTGTTGCAATCCAAAAGCAATATAATACAATTTAGAGTATTTTCAAAGGGATGAAATAAAATTAAGTCTTGAAAAATCATCAGTTTTGTTAGAAAGTAATAATAAAACCAAATTATGATGTTAAATAAATCTGAAACTACAGATCATATTATGGTCTACATAAAATTGAGAAACATCTGTCAGAATTCTATTTATATCAGAGTTTATTGTTTCAATAAAAATAGAATTAGTTTTATGAGATGAAACAAGCTCTGCCATGCTGTTAATTGTAATTAAAGAAACCCAGAGATTTATACCCACAAAAAAAAGATACTTTGATACATTGATTTGACTGAAAAATAGATACTTATGTATGCCCTAAAGCAACACAATGAGCAAAAAAGTATTAGTGACAAATAAACTCTTAATTTTGAAGAATTTTTTCCTGGTTATGTCTACAATGGCCAGTTGTTTTGTAATCTATGTTGTAAAACAGTCTGTGGTAATATTTATACATTAGTCCCTGGATTAGTTAAGATGTTGATGTAACAGCTTCACTGTAAATACTCCATTGTCTCATTCTAATTCTGAGAAAGTGATGTTGGGATGAGTCAAGTGTCACTGAATAGTTTTAAAGCATGAGTTTGGTAGCTTTCTAATTCTTGTTCTAAGTACAGCTATCGCAGGGGATGAGAACTCTCTATTTCAGCTCCTGATAACAGGAAATAGTAATACATAGGTTTTATCTTTTGGTATTACCTGTTTCATTCTACTTTAGACTTCAATTGCTTGACAAGAAAACTGTCATTCTTTATATGTTACATTGGACATGGTGTCCTCTGGAAATTGTCAAAGATTCTAAATTAGAAGGGCTGATTATAATAAAATCTTTCTTGGCCCAGGAAGGAGATGCTGGGACTCTGTCATCTGAGTCAAGTCTGTTAAATAAAGTGCTACTGCACACAGATGAATAGGTCAGATCTTTCAGCTTTGAACCTGTGCTACACTTGGGTTTCCTGAAAAAAAATCCAGCAGTTTGAGATGTGAAGAAACACATGAAGTAAAAAGCAGATTTGGGTTATAATTATTCCAGACTTTAAAATGCTAATAATTAGTACTACACCATCTCTGTTGTAGGATGATGAAATCCGATTTCAAAGCACCCATCAGAAACAGCTGGTCACCATTCAACACAGGCAGTGTTGAGCCAGAGGAAGGTAAAAAATAAGCTTTGATAAAATAGCTTACATCAGGAGCATTGATTCTTCAAGCATTAAAATTCATCAGCATTAAAACAGGTTAGAGATTGAAGAACCACCCTAAAATGCTAGGTTAAAATATGCCTTTTATTCTATCTTTGTTCATAGTTCAGAAAAGACTTATAAAATAGATTAAGTAGATGCTTCAAAATAATAATCTAAAAAGAGCTCAGTTAAACATGACTTTTGAACACTCACAAGAATTTTTTTCTTAAATGCCAGTGCTGACTGTAATTTCCAGTTCAAAGGGTCAAACCCATAAAACAACCTCTTTGTTGCCATAAGGCTTGGGAAAAAAACAGACAAGTAAATTTTCATTATATAATTTTGGTATTGAAAATTTGATTGAAATGAATTTTGTCTAGACTAAAACATTAGAAATGACAAACTTAATTTCTCTTCAGCTCTTTGTTTTCCACTTTCCAAATAAAAATGTATCTGTAATAGAGCTGATCATAGAATTTGGGTTTTTAAAATATTTTTGTAAATTTAATAGACAAAGATGGAAGGCATAATCACTTTGAGTGATTTTTAAGCTGTTTATTAAATGTATTATGTTTACAATGCTTTGAGATGTATATTAATCTACTCTAAGTGCAGCTTGCCCCCACTCTCCCCCAAGGAATTGATACAAAGACTATTCTAATTCATGTCATCTTAATCAAAACTTTCTCTTTAATGAATAAGCCATTCTGAATTTTTCTATACAAAGATTGAGAGCAGACAGCCTTCTCAAGATTTCATTATTTTCAGCAGGATGAAAGAGACTTTTAATTTACTGTTTTCAGAAGCTAAGGTCCAGTTTGGCTTGTTTTTTAACATTTTATTTCAGGCCAACATGGAGATTTTTTGTCTTGTTTTTTCATTGGAAACTGATTTCACAAAAACGAGCACGGAAATAGCCGATGACTAAGCTAGGTGTTGAGGACAGGAGATATCTACAGAGTGATTTGGACGGTCTGGATAGTTGGGTAAGGGACAGTTTTAGGAGGTTCACTCAGGCCCAGTGCTGTGTCTTGCACTTGGGTCTCAACAATCCCATGCATGACCACGGGCTTGGAGAAGAGTGGCTGGAATGCTGTCCAGCAGAAAAGGACTTGTGTGTGCTGGTCAACAGCCAGCTGCACACAAGTTGTCTGTGTGCTCAGGTGTCCAAGAAGGCCAATGGCATCCTGGCCTGTATCAGAAATAATGTGGCCAGCAGGACTGGGGAAGAGATTCTTCCCTGTACTCAACACTTCAGTTCCTGTGCTCAGTTTTGGGCCCCTCTCTACAATACATTGAGATGCTGAAGCATATTCAGAGAAGGGCAACAGAGCTGGTGAAGGGCTGGAAGAAGTCTGATGAGGAGCAACTGGGAGAGATGAGATTGTTTAGTCTGGAGGAAAGGAGTCTCAAGAACGGACCTTATCACTCTCTATATCTACCTGAAAGAAGTTCTAGCAAGTGGATATTTTCTCCCAGGTAATACATGATAGGACAAGAGGAAATGCCCTTGAGTTGTGCCAGAGGAGAATGAGGCTGTGTATTAAAAAAATAGGGTGGTCAGGAATTGGAACAGACTGCCCAGACAAGTAATGGAACAACCTTCCTCAGAAGTGTTAAAAAGGCTGCGCAGATGTGGCACTTGGAGACATGATTTAGTGATCATGGCATTGTCAAGACAACAGTCAGACATCAGACTTGATGATCTTTTCCAGAGAGAGGTCTTTTCCAACCTTAATGATTATATGATTCAAAATTTTGTTTGTCTGCAGAAGAAGCTGGTCACTGGACTGTGTTAGAGCAAATGCACACATAAACCCCTCTGTCGTTAAGCTCTGCAGCTCAGTTTACAAACATTGATTCTTAGGAATAACATTTGGTTTAGGTGCATTACTTTGGTTCATGGTATGTTCAAGAGCTATAGCACTCCAAACTCATATGAACAGTCTCCCAGTTTAGAGAAAGCCTCTGGCCCCAAACCCAAGCCAAGATGTACTTCAAGCATTTTTGTTTTAAATCAAGGTTTCCATTATTTAATTGGCTGGAGCAATATGAAGTTTAAGCTTTTTTACCTTTTTTCTTTTGCTTATGATGGTATATATGTTGAATTCTAATAGTTGTGTGGCCTTATAGACAAAATACTTTTTACTGCTTTTTTCTTAAAACCTACTTTTTACTAACACATTTTAGAGTCATTAAGAAATCATTGGTTGCAATTTCTGTTCATTATTAATGTAATTGAGTATTTATTAACAAATCTTTATTAGCTAAAAATATCTTGCTAGCCCTGAATCAATACTACTTATTTAGATCAATTATCTCATGGGGTACAGCATATCCCAACCCAACAAGTCTAGACTTTCCATTTGATTTTAAAAATAGGAGATAATGTTTTACTAAAAAAAAAAAAAATTAATTAGATTTGCTAACTTTTGATACAAAATGATTATATTTTACTTATCCAGATAATTTCAGCATTAGGTTGAATTAATGATGAAGATATTGAAAAATACACAGAAGTGTAATTCTTTTTTTTTTCTTCCATATGATTATTTATTTACCAGTTTTACCACTGAACACTAACCAAATTATTCTTCCACAAATCCATATACATAAACCTTCCATTCTCAGAAGGGATTATTGAAATCTGACACAGAAAATTTAAAAATTTGCCATTGTTGTAAGAAAGTTGAAAAACCTGGAAAAAACTAGGAACTAGCATTTTGGTTTTGTACTAACTTTCTTTCCAGAACTTATAGCTCAGTAATCATGTGCACTAGACAGGAAAGAAAATTAGTGTAGACTGTGATTTACGATGCATCCTGTAGGAATTGCTATGCACAAGGCTTGGCACAGCAAGGTATGGACTGTGCCATGGCTGCCTGTTTTCACACAGAATGAGTGTGCTGGGGTTCTACCCTTTATCACTGCATTGAGCACAGCCAGTTGATGCAAAGGATGTCAATGAATAACAATTTTTTTCCTCAAAGCAAGCAGAAACAGGGAAACAGACATATGGGAGATAGAAGTCTTCAGAGAGCAAACCAAGCATTTCATCATGGACACATTTTCCTCCACCTATTAAAAAAAGGAAAAATGCTCCATCATTATTTTCCTTTTTCTTTTTTTTTTCTTTTTATTTTTTAAGAAGCATTCAGATTATAAGAGGTCCTTTAATTAGGTATATGTTTCTAATGTTAGGAGCGAGACAGTTACACAAAGTAATTAGTTTTTTAATTTTTTTTTATTCATTCTACTAAATAATTGTCATCCTTTAGTGAAGGATGATTGAAGAGCTGGTTATTCTGTCACTGTAGCTAAGGATGTTGATAAGAACCTATAGAGAACTATTTCATACTAAAATTGCAAATATATGAGCAAGTATCTTTCCCTCATTATATCACTTGAGCAAAGTCAGAAGCCTGATGTATAGGGATAAAGGGAAAGGTAAATTGTATGTTTCCTGCTAGTCCTACCCCATTGGTTATGAAGCACAACAAATCAGTGAGCTGTTTTCTAGCTATGTTACATACTGGAATTATGTTATCAAATCCCATTCCATTTCTCTTTCCACCTTACACTTAGTTTTTCATTTCCTAAATTAAATCCTATCTTAATCCATAGCTGAGGTCTCATTTTTAATTTTTGTGCACTGTTAGTGCCCTCCTCTGGATTTTTTCCAACTTTTCCCACATTTTTTAATATTATTCAAGACTTCAAAATTATTATCTTAGTGCTCAGAAGCAATAAATTCCCTGTTACGACTACATGCAGCATTCTTCCAAAGAAATCCCAGATTTCCTGGATTTGTCATTTCTTTAGATTTCTGTCTCCCAGTCAGGTTTTGTATTTGATAGCCTCTTGCTCTTTTTCACAAATACTGATATTTTGCATTATCACCCATTTAAACTGCATTTTTTTCTCCTGCTTACCAAAGTATTTTTTTAATTCTCTTTCATAATTTGTAAATTGTTTTTATTTTATCAACTATGCCCCAATTCTGAATTTTGATCCTTCTTTCTGATTGCTTTCATCTCTGCCAGTATGATGAAATGCACAAATTTTATAAACCATTTCTCTATTCCATTGTTCAGCTTGTTAGGGAAAAGATTTAGTAAAATCATCTCAGAACATGCTCTGTAGGATTTTAGTTAAAATGCTCTACCAGTCTGATGACAAAACATTGATAAGTAACTTTTATAGCTGTTTTTAAAGTAGGACTTTCATCTGTATCACTCAAGAGACTGCCATATTTTTGTCTTGATAAATTAATTTTGTATCTTTATCCTTTTAAATGTGTATAGTAAATGGCATAGTTTGTTCAATATCTGTGTAGATATTAAAGTTGATTTGGCTACATTTTACATTTAAGCTCTTTTTTTTTTCTCCTCTGACTGTCAAGGACTGCTTTTTGAATTCCATTATCTTCTTTCAATTACTTTTATTCCCTCTTTCTCTCAGAATAGCGAGGTTTTTCTTTGTTTTAACTTTCACAAGAATTACCTTAGAACTTTAGATTCTCAATTGGTTTGTTGCTTGTAACTGGAATAGTTCTAAACCAGTAGTATTTTACAAACCAAAGTACAAGTTTCTTTTATCATGTTCCAGAAAATCTTTGGACTTTGTGTCCTGTAATATTGATTGGATCAGGTTACAGGAGATGTAATTAAAACATCACTTAAATAAGTTTGATATTCAGCAAATCAGCCTCTCATTTTTTTCAAATTTTCGAACAAATTGTCTTATAATAAAGTATTTGTAATTTTTTCATAAATAAACTACAATGTCAGAATATATAGACTAGTTTGCATTATTATCATTGAATTTGAGTTGTATCAGTAAGGCTGAAAAATCAATTTATTACCTTAGGCCTGGTCATGAAATTGTTTGGTTTTTATGATAGGTTTTGCATACTTTTCATTGCACTTTTTTTTTAATTAGTCCATTGACATTAATTCAAAGTTTTGCCCCTCTTTGTCAACCTATAAAATGATATTTTGTTGAAAATTCTTAACTAACTCAATGTAATGAATAACCACTTTTCTAAAACCAATGATGATGCAAAACCACATAACTAGGAAGTTTCTTAGACTGATAACAATTTAATAAATTATTGTGGAACTATTATGTTATAAATAGAAGAGGAAGATGTTAGTTTGAAGCTCCTGCATTTTCTATGTATTAGATTCAAGAGGGCTTTAAAACATTTTGGTTTAGATTTGGGCGCCCATCATAATGAAAAGCTAATTTAGATACCAAAACCTGCTACAGTTTCATCTGCATGTGTTGATGGAAGCAAACAGACATACTGAGAAGCATAGCAAGCTCTGAATAAAAAAAGAATCTTTCAGATCATCCTAAGGAAAAGCATGCTTTAAGGTCATTTTTTTAAGAGTCCTAATAGAAAATATTAATAAATACTGCATTAAAAAATATGCCATTTTCTCCTCCAAAAATGACAACATGCTTGTACTATTAAGGAAGCTTCCCTGTCCAAACATCCAGGATCCACACAGACAGTCACACTTGCAGCACCTGAGCTGGGACCAAAGCCCCTCCACAGCTACACACCCCACTCACACACAGTCTGACCAGGTTTCCTCACCAGCTCAACAGGTTTCAGAGAGCAGAGGCTCAAATGTCCCTATCCTCCAAGTAGCTTAACCTTGGTAAAATAATTAAATAAAGTAACAGCACAAGCTGGTGCCTCCAAGGAGGGGCCCCAGACAAAGGAAACCCTGGGCTTCCATACCCTCACAGTGACAGTGGGAAATTGTGGGGTCATCGGCTCCTGCTGTGTCTCTGAGTTCCTGGTCACCTGGCTGGGCCACAGCCCCCTGTGCCCTCTGTTCTGCAAAGGGTCAGCAGTTCACAGCTTCTTGTCTGGGGCTCCAACACCAGAGCTCAACCCACAGCTCAAACTGCAGCTGGACTGTAAGCACTGAAAGTATTCCTCAAAAAGAATCACTTTAATTGGCCACAGAAACTAATCAAGGCAAACTAACAGTATGCTTGCTGAACTTGATAAATCAGATGTCAATTTATGAACACTAATAATTCTTACGTTGCTAAAAGGTTTTTAAACACGCTGTTGGTTCAGACTGGCTAACAGTGCTCCTAAAATAGTAAGGAATTTACCTATAGGCTTAAGAACATGATTCAGCCAACCTACCAAATAAGGCTGCCAGGTTGTGAAGATACATTTAATCAGCATGTTTTCTTTTTGCAAGCACGTACTCAGATGCTTACTGCCTACACCTTAATATGATTCAGTGATAAGTTCAGAAGTACAAAAAGTATCTATTATACACTTGGGGGTCTTGACACTGTGGGCTTGATCTAAAAACTCTTAATTCATACAGGTATTAACTTCAGCTCAAAACATAGCCAGTCATAAAAAGTAGAGCTTCTCCCCAACTTACTATAAGAAATGAAATATTCTGGTTATTAGAACACTTAAATCAGAATTCTGGGGTTTGATTCTCCTAACTCAGCACGATACACTCTCCATTCCTTTGGGCACTCCATTTTTTCAATTGTTAGCTAGTGACCAGCATACAAATCTGGCACACCTTACTGTCTTAACAAAGAATTGCCTTTTTTTTGGGTGAGCACTGAAGTGTTTTATGAAAGCACCTAAAACTCTTACGCAGTAAATGAAGAAAAGGAAATACCTCACTTTTGTGACACTATTTGTCATATTTTTTTTTCACAACTCTCTTACTGCAGAGAGAGTCAAGGTCCTGACTTGGTATTGTAACAGATTAGAAGTATAGTTGAACTGTTCCCTGGGGCAGAAGGAGAGTGGAAACAAACAGAAAAATAGACAGATACCCCAGTGGCTATTTTTTTATTATCTTCCAGTGGGTGGATAGCACACTAGCATATTTAAATATTACAGACATGGCTTGCAGCATTAACTGGCAGCAGTAAGGGGTACAAATAGCTTGACTGACTGGCATAGCTTTTTTATACAACTTATGCTTCTATACATGCTTTCCACGTACAGCACAGAATACAGTACTGGCAGAAACTTGACTGACTGACAACAGAATACAGACAGGCCAAAGATTTGACTGCATGAAAAAAAGAAAAAGAAAAAGAAAATTATATTATTTATTTAATTATTTGTAACCTATATGCAAAGCTTATATATTTTCAACAAAGGTATTTTATATATTTTAATAATTAATATCTAAAAGTAAATTCTTTGTCCAAAGAGTCTCTTAAGTTTTATTACACTGTGTTGAATCTATGTTCTGTACATGTTCTTCTAGGCGGCTTTTCAATACTTAGTGGGATCTTATATGAATGAAGAAAGACATTTTGCAAGAGCACATAGTGACAGAACAATGGGAAGTGATTTTAAACTGTAAAAAATAGGTTCATATTGGACATAAGGAAGAAATTTTTCTACAATATGGATGGAGAGAAGTAGGATCAGATTTCCTAGTGGCATTGTGGATGGCCAGTCCTTGAAAGCATTCAAAAGCAGATAAGATAGAGTTTTTACAAAACTGACCTAGCAAAAGATATCCCTGCCCATGGCCAGGGAATTGGACTAGATGATCTTTAAAGGTTCCCCTCAAACCCAAACCATTCTATGACCATATAGACACAAATACATGTAACAGGGCATTTTTTTCCATGTCTTACAGAAAAAGTCGTGTGATTCTATGTTAAGAAATAACTAATGGATGTTGGCTACTAACTGTCTTAAATTTCATTTTGCTTTGCTTTTGAGGTATTTAAACTGATGCATTTGACTTAGAATGTAATCTGTTAGATATTATACTCTGGAAGGTAATCTTAGACTAACATAAAATATACAGATAATGTAAGATCTTAATTTAGTAACAAGCAACAAATAAAAGAGTGCATGTCAGGTTATATCAGCATCAGTAATCTATATACAGAGTGAAACAGAAGCACAATAATAACAGAAGTACAATCCTTTTGGTACTTGGTAACTACATGTCCTAAGATGAAGGGTGAAAGACCAAAATAAATAATTGTAAGTAGAAGCTGAGGTAATAAACAGCTCATAATAATCGTGGGACATAATAACAGATCAAAAAACAGCCTAGGCTTTTTTTTTCCATCTAATTTTGATAGCTGAATCTTTTTGCCTTACCATGTATTCGTCTTATATTTTAACTCTGACATATGCTCTGCTCTTTGTGGTCCTTAAAAGCTTTATTCATGGCATCCAAAAATCCAAAATTTTATATGTAACTTTTAATTTAAAATTATTTGTCTTTTAAAATTCTATTTAAAACTATTTGATTTGAAAACCGCACAGCAGTACACAGAGATAAATGTATATATCAAATGGTAAGCATCTGAAAAATAGACATTCTTTTACAAAATTTTCAGCAGTCAATATAAAAGTAAGACATATAGTGGTGTGTCCAGGGAAAAAAAATTATGATCTCCTGCTAAGAAATGCAAGACAATGAGAGATGATCCTTTATAAAATGTAGTAAATTTAAAGAATTTATGGTATTCTTTATCTGTTTTTAATAACTATTATAACCATTTCACTGTCTTTATGTAAATAATGCCTCTGAATTCCATGTTTAATTGATTGTAGGTATAAAGATGACTTAGTATGTTGAACCTGAATTACAGATATACAACACAGAGTTCTACAAAGTTCCCACTGTGTTAGAGCACAAGCTAGTGGTTTCATTTAAATTTAAATCCTGAAGATTTTAAATTTTATGCATTAAGCAGCCTAGATTATTTTAATAAGCATTTAATAGCAGAAAATCATTTTCTTTTTTAGATTAAAGAAGCTTTTGAAATTCAGTGGGAGTATCTCAATATATTATAAGTTGACTGATTCTTTCTTTTATGGTCTTTATTACTTGATAGCATGGTAATAGGCCTTAGGAGACTTCCTACTACTGCACTAGGAAAAAGTGAAATTATTTGATTAATATTTATGGTAGATTTTACTTATAGAATGAAGGTAACATGTTCCCTGTATCTAAGGAGAAAAAAAGTGTTACAGTTCAAATTCAGAGTGCCATCTAGTGTTGAATAGAAATGTAAAAATGCAACCATATTTAACCTGAACACATACATCTCTTAAACCAATATACATCACCAAAGATCACATAGTACATTACAATAAATAATATTTAAAACTGTGATTTATTGGCTCTTGAGGAGGCTGCAAAAAATTGTATGGAAACTTGCTTGTATACCGCTGTATTTACAGTTAAAAATATCTGTCAACATAATATATTAAATTCAAATATTTCTTTGCAGAATGCAAAAATATTTCATATGAATTAATTATGGTCTCTTAGTCTCTCATCTTTCCTTGACCATCTATAACAGAGAATATTAATCTGTTTTTAGTTTTTTCACTTGTGGAATACAGTTGCTATTATGTGGGGTTTGTTTTTTGAAAGGTATTGAAGCTATCAATTTCTCTTTTTCGGTATATCTGATTGAACTCCTTTGCGTATAAATTATATTTTTGTGAAGTTCTCTTCCAATTCTGATTAAAAAAAAAAACTTTTAAGTCTTTGACTAAGATATATCAGTAAGATTGTTTACATTATTTATTTTTGTTAGTTTGTTTTAACATTTAGAATTAAAAACCACAGTAGGATGCAGGATTCAGAGCAGAAATATTTTTCTGTAACATCATGTTAAAAAAAAATAAAAGGATGCCAAGATATAAGATATTAGTGATGCCAAGATATTTGTCTTCTCCTTTTACCAGAAAAGCTCCAAACTAAAGGAATAATGTTTTTGGAAAATGTGCTCTTACTCTATCAGGGTACTTTTTGCTGTCACTCATGTCTTCTGGAAATACCAAATAATACATTGTGTGAACAACTGGAGCTTTTATATATAACATCCTGCTTTACACATCTGCAATTCTGCTTCACACATCTGTTGGTTGTCCTTAGAACAAAAGTCTCAATTTATGAGTTACTCCTCCTTCTTTGTTCCTTTTACTCTTTACCTCAACTCACCAACAAAAAAGCCAATTTTGGTAAAAAAACCTAAAACTAAAATGAGATTAAAAAATTAATACCTTTTCAGTACATTCAGCATTTAATCCAATCCTTTGC
Source organism: Diglossa brunneiventris (assembly GCA_019023105.1). Classification (NCBI taxonomy): domain Eukaryota; kingdom Metazoa; phylum Chordata; class Aves; order Passeriformes; family Thraupidae; genus Diglossa; species Diglossa brunneiventris. The sequence goes on along the minus strand of CM032352.1, from coordinate 45,985,356 downwards.
TCCAAGAAAACAGGCAAACTATGTATATTTTTCAATGAAATTCAAGTTTTTACTGAGAGGATATTTTAGGCCAGTAATTAATATCTTGACAGATTTATTCCTTATTGTACAATTATGAACAATATATGCAGTTTAAAACAGCATATGTTTATCTGGGATCTCTTACTGGGTATGTACACTCAACTGGTGGTCTCTTTTTTTGTTTTAGAATTATGCATTTCAACCTTGATTACATGGAATTTTTTACCACATGGAATGTGAGTGGTTAAGGAAAGCTGTAAGCGAAGTGCTGTAGGAATTCCACCAGAAGAATTCTGAAACCAGATGAAATGCATCACTGAATCTCTTTCATAACATTTCTCTACTGCTTTCCTTCCAGCACTTCAGAAAAATTTATTCTGCTGGAAAATCCTGTCTCCAGGCAGACTGCCTATTGGGATCCAATAGATGATGTATCAATTGACATTTATTTATTTCTAAGTTCCAAATGATAACAAATGACCTGTAGGTTAAACAACAAATAAACAAAGCTCAAATTAAGACTTTCTTCCATATGTTTGGAACTGATTGCAAGGGAATTCAAACATTCCCATACAATTACCTTCAGAATCAGGAGGAAGTTGTGCAGATGTGTTCTACAGATAAACCAGTTGACATTTAAACTTTGTCTCTTATTTCTCCTATTGCTCAAGAAAGATAAATTACTTCCAAATTGAATCCAATTAGGTTCAAAATATAAAAATAGGAATTAGTTTCATTATTTCCAAAAGGAAATTACCCTCTCCTTCCAGAATAACAAATAGAATCATAGAATCATAAAAAGTTAAGGGTTAGAAGAGACCTTAAAGATCACCTTGTCCCAGCCTCCCTGCCACAGCAAGGACACCTCTCGCTAGCCCCAATTGCTCAAGGTCTTATCCACCCTGGCTTTAAACACCACCAGGATTGGGGCACACACATCTTCCCTGGGCAACTTGTCCCAGTATCTCACCACCCCTACAGTAAAGAATTTCTTCCCCATATCTACCCTAAATTCCTTGTCTTTTAGTTTGTACCCTTGTCTTACCCCCTATAATTCCTGATGTATTCCTCTCCAGCTTCCCTGCAGATCCCCTTCAAGTACAGGAAGGTTTCTATGAGGTCTCCATGCAACCTTCTCTTCTCCAGGCTGAACAGTCCCAACTGTCTCAGCCTGTCTTCATAGGGAGGATGCTCCAGTCCCCTTATTAATTTCATGTTTCTCTTCTGGACTGCAGAATTCCGTGTCCTTCTTATACTGGGGACTCCAGAGCCAGATGAAGTACTCTAGGCGGGGTCTAAGAAGAGAGAGGGACAAAATCACTTCCCTCACCCTGCTGGCCACACTGCTTTTGATGCAGCCCAGGATTTGTTTGGCTTTCAGGGCTACAAGTGCACACTGCCAGCTCATGTTGAGGTTTTCATCAAGCATCACACCCAAGTTCTTCTGGACAGGGCTGCTCTCAATGACTTCTCCACCCAAACTGTGGATGTGTTCTCATTGTTCTCATTTTAGAGTATTTCAAAAGTGATAATAATTGTCTCTTTTTAGTTACTGACAGGCGCTTAAATGCAGAAGTCTGTCTGGTTATAGGATCTTCATCCTAGAAGATACTCAGAAACTATCTGGAGATCATCTACTATTTCTTTAAACAGCTGGAAATTCACTTTTCTGAAGTTCATGGTCCCAACTTGACTCTTTGCCAGGCCCATATTTCTTGAGATGACAAGTTCAACCAGGACCTGGTCACTACAGCCCAGGCTACCTCCAATCTTACCTTCTTTAATGAGCTCCTCTGCATTGGTAAGCACCAGGTCCAGTAAGATTTCTCCACTGGCTGATTTGTCCAATACCTGGACCAGGAAGATATTCCAAATACACTCCAGTAGTTTTCAGGATTGCTTGCAGGTAGCTGTGTTGCTTTCCCAGCAGATGCCTGGGTGCTTGTAATCCCTTGTCGAGATGACAGTTGGTGAGCTTGGTGTTTCCTCTATCTGAAACAAGAATGCCTCATTAAGAGGCTCCCTCTGATCAGCTGGCCTTTAGTAGACTCCAACCACAAAGTTTCCTTTATTGGTTTAGTCCCTGATTTTCACCCACAGGCCCTCAGCCTTTCGGTGGCTGTTTCTTAGAGGCAGCTCTTCGCAGTCTATTCCTACTTTCTCAGGCAATCTCTTCTGAAAAATTTGAAGCCTTCAACTGGGGTATTCCAATTGTGTAACTAATTCCTCCTACCATGTTTCCATAATAGTAGTTAGGTCATAGTTTTCCAATTGCACTATGGTTTCCACCTTCTCTTGCTTCTTTCCCATGAAGCATGTGTGCATTCCTGTAGAAGCACTTCAGCTGAGCTACTGGCCTCTTCACCTTTGGGGATCAGCACTCCCTAATTCCTATGGGACAATGCACAGCTATTTTCCTGATACTTCCTGAAGTGTTGATGTTTCCTGGTTCTTATCTGTCAGTCCTTTTGCCTTCCAGATGTAATTTAATATGTTGCTAATGTGTGCAGCCACTTTGCTTCCCATAAGACTCTTACCCCATTTGGCCTGGTGCACCCCATCTAGTGTCTCTTGAAGCTGTGTTGAAGGTACATCCTGTCACTTTTGCACTGGTTTTGGCTGAGGTAGAGTTCATTTTCTTCACAGAGTCCTGTATGGTGCAATATTTACAATTTGCTACCAAAACAGTGTTGATAACACACCAATGTTTTAATTATTGCTGACAGTGTTTACACTGAACTAGGGATTTTTCTGCTTCTCAGTTAACCCCTTGTAGGCTAGGGCTGCACAAGGAAGGGACACAATTGGGATAACTGATCCCAACAGATCAAAGTGTTATCCCATACCATATGATGTCATGCTCAGCAATAAAATTTAGGGGAAAGAAAAAGAAAGATGATAAGATTTGTAACTATGGCATTTGTGCATTCAAGTAGCTGTTACCTCATGATAAAACAAATCTTTACTCAAACAGCTGAGTACCTACCTGCCAGTGGGAAGTAGTGAATGAATTTATTTTCTTTTGCTTGGATACACAGCTTTGGCTTTATCAAATTGTCTTAATCCATGAGTGTTTGCACTTTTACACTTCTGTTTCTCTTCCCTATACCACTGCGGGAGAGTGAACAAGGAACTGTGTGGAGTTGAGTTGTTGACTGGGTTAAACAATAACTTTCATATGTTTATTGATAATACCTAATACATGCAAACATATACAGGGAATCTATGATAGCCACAAAATCTCTTCTGCTGATTTCCTTTTCTTATACCCCTGAATTGGCCAGACATTTTCCAACCAAAGAGAATGGAGTTAGACTCTTCAACTGGCACCAAGCAGTAGGACAAGAGGCAATGGGCTAAGCAGAAACTGATGTTCATGAAGTTCCACCTGAATATGAGAAATAACTTACTGTGTGAGTGACCACCCGCTGGAACAGATTGTCTAGAGGGGCTGTGGAGTCTCCCTCACTGGACACAATCCTGCTCAATGTGCTCTGGGATGGTCCTGCTTGAACAGGGAGATTGGGCCAGTGGACGCATTTTGGTTCCTTCCAACCTGACCCACCCTGTGATGCTGTGAATCAGTAAATTCTTTTAATTCTTATACACTAACATACATATCTGTGTATATACACACAGATGCTGACATATTCATAGATATTATTAGATATCAACATATGAACTCATAGTATAAATCTAATGAGTAAGAATACACGCTTATATTGAGTTTTGAATAAAAAGATTCCTTTTTATTAATTCAAAAGTTGTTTGGTGGCATTAATATGAGCCCAAGGGAAATAACATGTTCCAATTAATTCTACTTAAGGCATTGTTATTTTTCCCCACTCTTTCAAGTAATAACACTGCTCAGATTAAGTAACAACTAATAAACTACTGCTTCATTCACTGTCTACTTAATTGACAGCCTCTGCCTTAAGGTAGTAACTAACAAGCTGGCAATTAAATGTCCAAAGTCAGTGAAATCAATTTCAAAGTATAAACAGAGTTATATTTCAGGACTGCATAGGTGCTCTAGTCTATGTTGTTATTTTTTTTTTTTAATACATGAAAAAACAATGCAGATACAATTTCAATTTATCATTTTCTCAATAGGAATTAAGCAACTCTAGAGATTTTATGATTTTGACTCCAATAGGGCGATTCAATAACCAAATCAGGTTTTATTGACATCTATTTTCCATTGAAATGTAAAATTAAAAGTAGATAAGATTCTCAAAACACAGAAGTGGTTTTGCAGTTTACATCTTATTATTAAAACAAATTGGAGTATTTAGTAACTTTCATCTACTTAGACATATATTAGTTTAGGTCATCTTTAGCTATCGCAAAGCTATTATTCTAAGACAAACTCTAATTTACCTGTAGTGACTATCTTTCCTAAATTAGGAGAAATACATTAGAAGTGTCTTCTCTGTCTTTAGGTAAAAGAGAGATTTCTATCTAGAATCCCTAGGCTTCTGGAGGGTAAACTTCCTTCTGAGCTATCTACTTAATAGCACCAGCAAATATTTTCATTGTGAATAACCTATGGTGTCAATAAACAACAATGAATTATGTTAAATTTACTGGTTTTAATCGGAGTTCAATGATCCTAATTATAAAAAAAAAAAAAAAAAATTCCTTTTTGACATCCACACCATCTTTCTGAGGGGAACTAACTTTAGTTTTTAACTTCAATTTTTTTTTATGGATATATGTGACCTATTATATGTTTTTTAGTTTATCTTATCTTCCTAGCTTATGGTCCTGTTTGTCTTTTTTAAGGGTGAGAGCTCTAGTTCACTCAAAACCTCTCAGTTCTTGTAACAGAAAACTTAATAAATGATCATACTCTAAAACAAAATAACCATGTCACTATTTTTCTGAAATTACTGCAGATACTCCCTCCTCTATGCATTAAATCCTTTCCAGATTAACTTTATATTTAAACATTAATTTACTAATTTTTCATATGAAAGATATTTTACATCAACGCCCTTTTCATGCTTTAATAGACACAAGTCTTCAGTTTTGCTATCGGTTTTAAAGTAACATAAAACTAATTTTTTTAATCTTCTGAATAAATTCTCTAATAATTCCTATCATGTGAATCTTTTAAGAACTACTGTACTTATAGTTTGTATACAACTAACAATTACAATGTCAAGACCTCATTTAGTATGTAATCATCCAATTAGAACCAGTGACTGCGCATAAAATATACACATCTTAATTTACTTTCATCTGCTATTCTTTTAGTACCTCATTGCTGTTCCAGAATTATTCTGCAGTTCTTCATACTTGGTTTCATCTCTGCTACTTCAATAGCAGCTTTTTTTTTCCCTTCAGTATTTACCAGTTTTTATAACTTTTGGAGTTGTGCTGTACAGTCAGGCACAAGAATCACAGAATCCCAGAGTCATTGTTTGGGTTGCAGAGGACCTTGAAAGGCCATCTACTGCAAACTCACCACAAAAGCAGGGACATCTTGCACTCTGTGATTACTCAAAGCTCCATACAAACTGATCTCAAGCAATTCCAGTCATGTGGTATTCATAACTTCACTGGGAAACTTGTTCCAGTATTTCACCACCTCCATTGTAAACAATTTATTTCTTATGTCAAATTTAAACTTAACCGTATTCATTTGAAAGCAATTTCCCCTCATTCTGTGAGTACAGGTAAAAAGTCTTTTCTTGCAAGTGTCCTCTAGGTACTGAAAGGCTTCAGTTAGCCTTCAATGAGTTCTCCTCAGAGCTTTCTTTTCTCCAGGCTAAAAATCCCCAGCTTTTTTCATAGGTAAGTTGTTCCAGACTCCCAATCACTTTTGTGGCCCTCTGCTTGACCTACTCCAATAAGTCCATGTCCTTCTTTTGTTGGAAGTCTCAGAGATGGATACAATATTCTAAGTTGGATCTCAGAGGAGAGGAGTAGAGGGGTAGAATCACCTTCCTCAACCTGCTTGTCACGCTGCTTTTTATGATGCCCGGGGTGGTTGCCTTTCTGGGCTGCAAGTCCACATTACAGCCTAGTGTCCAATTTTTCATCCAGCAGTATCATTATGCCCTTCTCTGCAGCGCTGCTCTTGATTCCCTCCTTCTCCTGGAAGGCTGGGAGGCAGGTGTTCCCACCTGCCTCTTTCCCCCTGTCCTTTTCTGGGCATATTAGGATTGGTCATTCACAGGCGTATGGCTTTCTGCAATTAACTTAGAAGCAGCCAGAGCAATGAATTATTTGGGCTCTTCCATCTGCCATTCTTTCTGCCATTCTTTCTCCATGCTTCTTTTATGGGTGTGCAGATGAGTTTTTATCACATAACCTAACATAAAATGTAATTAATTATTCAGGTATTTAGTCCTTCACTTTGTATAGGATTTGGAGTAGATGTCATATGTTTACAGAAAACTATTTCTTTTCACTCCCTTTCCTGATAAATTACTGACCAGAAAAAGCTGGGTTGCAACCCTTCTCCCCAAGCATAAAAAAAAAAAAAAAAAAAAAAAGAAAAGAAAAAAAAAAAAAAAGAAAAAAAATTGCCAAAGTGGGGAAACTTTCTGTCTTGTTCATTGTGAGTAAAGATGGAAGAGAAATCCTTAAACCTTCCAGCTCTGACATTATCTTCTCTGAACACTCGTCTCAAGTTTTGATCATCTACTGACCTTATAAAGTTCCCATCAAGCTTAGTTCACCTGATCTACTTGAAGAATGACTTACCCTTTTTTTTCTTTTTTAATGCATTTCAACACTTCTTTTTCTACTGACTTACTGTGTTTTCAAATTTAACCTGTCAGGTTTTAAGAACTTTTATGATTTTATTTTTAAACTTGAATTTATTAACTTTCTTTTCCTTCTATTTAGCAAAAATGTTTTCCTCAACACATTTTTTAGACTTTATCCTGAAGTAGTATAAATGGAGCTTTTGAAGCTCCATTACACTATCTTTTGAAAGCTCCTGAAATTTGAAAATGTTTTACCCTTTTCTACACTTTCTTTATTATCTTCTTTGTGAGCTTCATAATTTTCATGTAATTCACACGTTTTTCTTCAAAGTTAAATACAAAAGATATAAAGCTTTCTGGCTTTTGGTAATCCTGGAAAAGCCTTGATTCCAAGTGGATTGTGGTCACTGCTACAGATCAGATTTGGACAGTAATATTATAAACCTGTGGCACTGACCAGGACGAGGTTCAAATAGACACGCACAGACAGAAACATGTATTTGCATTGTCAGGTGTCTTTCTGCTCCATTCCTGAACTGTGTAAAAATTCAGGCTAATTTTCCTTTCCTTGTTTGTAGTTAGTCTTTTTCCTCTGATGGTCATCAACATCTGAGTTTTCTTTCTCTATGGCATTGATGATTCATTCAGATTCAACATGCTATAATTTCTGTTGCAATTTTCATTGACTAACTCCTGAAATGGTGATAGTATTACTTTTTTCCTAATCAGCAAATGAATTTCAGTGTTGTTGACATATGAGATAACATTCAGTTTGTTTTCATAAATAAAAATATTCCTTCACCAACCAAAGGAAACGCCTGCCAGCAAACATTTTGCATCCAGTGTCCTACAGATAGCATTCTATATATATTTTTTCAACAGTTTCTATTGTTATTACTATGAAGTCATTAACTGCAAAGTAGGTATCACAAAATGCATCTCTTTTATTCACTGGCAGAATGTTCAGATATTGCTAAAAAGCCATTCACTTTTGAATGTGCTTGATGTGGCTTGCTTGCGTTTCAAACCTAACTATGTATAAGCTTGGTGACCAAATCAAAAATGTTTCTGTCTTTTGGCAGATATTGCCAGTGCAAAGGCACGTTTCCACTTTCCAGAGGAGAACACTGAAACCATAATTTCGTATCCTTTGAGAGACTTGCCTGTAAGACCTTTTAAAAAGAAGATGAGTTTGTTAGCCTGAAGAAAAGGCTGTTCTGTTCTCTGAATGTTACTTTATGATTTTTTGCATCCCCCTTGTTCCTTTCTCAGTAACACTGATATTGTTCTATTCAAACACATCTTTTGGGACATTGCTGATCTCATTCTATTATTTCTTGAGCTCCTCTGAGTAAACCACCCTTTCTCAAGTGGAAGTTTGTTGTATCAGAGGATGTAACCTGTTTTCCTGGCTTCACCTTATTTTGCTGCAGGAAGAATACTATACAGTACAACAATTTGTAAGCATTTCAACTAACAGATAACACCTAACTATAAAAATTACCTACATTTATATATTTATTTATTTAACATCTTTCTACATGGAGTCATTTTTCCACAGGGAACTTGTATGCTGCTCTGTAAAACCCAGAAGCTCTTCAGCATGAACTGACACCTTATTGCCTGTTTTTTTGACTGGGTTCTTCCTAACCCATCACAAAGATGCACATTTCTTTCTTTCCTTTTGTCAAGTGGTGCAAAGCAAAGCTGGTCCAAGGGGGGTAATTAGATGTGAGCTGAAGGTGACTCAGCACAGGTATTGTCTTCACTGACCAGGGTGAAGTCCCACAGCACCTGAGTAAAGGGATGACCCAGGTGAGGCTGGGGGTGGCCTGTCGGTAGAGTGGGGTAGAGATGGGCCAGAGCTGGGGCCAGAGATAGGCTGCAATGCAGGTCCAAGGGGCCAATCCAGGAGACAGACTCCCCACATGGCACTGGGTGTGGGACTGGGTACAGGCACCCCTGCAGCATTGCCAGCACCAGTCTGGAGATCAATTAATCCCAAAACCCATCAGCAGAGAGGAGAAAAAAATCACCCTCCATTGAGAGGAGAAAACATCAGTCTGAAAAGCAGAACTATCTGAAAATACAGTAGACTAAAAGCTCCTCTGCAATTTAAGATAACAATTCCATTTCAATAGGACCAATCTTCATGAACAAAAGAACTAAACAGCTGTAAACTATTATTATTATTACCTTCAAAACCAGCAGCTTTATGCTTCAGCTACACTGATTGTTTTCATCCTGTTTATAGCAAGAAAAGTTCGCATTAATTCATGAGAAAAGGTGTCATCTAACTCATGGCCCTAAGTGTAGCTCAGATACTAATCTCATGTTGTCTTTGTATAGTTTCTAAAACTTACAATAAAAATACTCTCTACCTTCTTCCAGGCCTTAAAAAAATAAAAAAAATAAAAAAAAAAAAAAAAAACACCAAAAAACAAGGAAAAAAACCCTGAATTATTGAAGGAAGAACTCTTTAGTTTACTTTATTTGGGGACTTTTTTTGGTCTGATAACAAAGAAGTTCTTACAGAATTAACATCACAAGGAAGATTCCATATATTCCATGTAATAGTATGCCAGATTTTAACTTCACAGTAAGTTAGATTTGAACTCCATCTCAGATAAAACAAATTTTTAATTTGAAAAAAATATGGAGGGGATTGTCCTTTGTTACCTGCCAGGTGCCCACTAAAGAGTCTTCATCACTCACTTTTCTATCAAGACACCTTGAAAAAAATGTGATTAAAAGCAACAGGGAGATCACTCACCAATTGCTGTCACAGGCAAAATCATCTTCACTTGGGGAAATTAATCTAATTTATTGGTAATTAATTTTAACAGAATAGGATATTGAAAAATAAAACAAAGCTAAAACTACATTCCTTCTACTCTTTCCTTCTTCCCATGCTCCACTTCCCGCCTAACACTTCTATCATCTTCCCTAAGAAGCCTGCTCTGGCACCACCTCTCCATGGGCTGCAGTTTATTTCAGGATGTATCCACCTGCTCCAGCATGGAGTCCCACAAGGTCTAGAGGTGGATATCTGCTCCATCACAGTCCTCATGGGCTACTGAGGCACAATTTATGTTGCCGTGGTCTTCTCCATGGGCTGCAGAAGAAGACTTTTTCCTACCTGGAGCATCTTCTCCCCTGCCTTCTCTGGCCTTGGTGTCTGAAGGGGCTGTTTCTCCCACATTTACACATTAAACTTTCTCATGGCTGCTGTAGAGTTTTTTACCCTTTCTTCAATATGTTATTGTAGGGGCACCACTAGTATTGCTGGTTGGTCTTTGGCCAGTAGCCAGTCTATTTTGGAGCCAGATGGAAGAGGCTGACTCTGACAAGGGGGCAGCTCCTGATCTCTTCTCACAAAGCCCACCTGCTACCAGAATCTTCCCATGTATGCCCAATGAAATATCTTAATCATAATGTTCAATGAATGCACTTTAAAATCTACCTATTTTGTCTACAGCATTACATATTTAGCTCTGTCTGTCCATAGAATATTTTAACTGTAACATAATATTTTATGTAAAATAGCTATGATGTATACATTGGCTATGGGAATAAGATTTATATATATATATATTTTTATATGCTATATCTAGAAATGCATCTGTGGATAGGAATCTTTGTTGCTAGATCAAAATCAGATATGGAGAGTAAACCAGCTGGTCTGCTCAGAAGGGATTCAGCTGCTCACACAGAAGTGCCTGATGTAGTCTGTGACTCTGTAGGCTGTGCAATACACCTGAGTAGGACGAAGCTGTATGGCACAGCACTTACATGAGATCTGCACCCTGTTAAAGTAGAAACCTTGAGGCCAACATATGTCACAGTACCTCATGCCACAGTAGACACCTATTTTTATGCACCGCAGTTGCACTTTTTCTCTACACTAGTAATAGTGAAGACTTAATGGGCTAGCTTGGATTACACATCCACATTTCGGAGGTTCAGAATTGGTGCAGATGAATTCTCTCCTCCAGTGTTTTTGTCTATCTTAAGTTATAGCAATTCTTTCTCTAGAGGTCTTCATTCTGCCAACTGTTCTCCCCTAAGTTTAGGTTTAAAGAATTGAATAGATGCTAAAATGGTCTGTAGTAAAAGCTAGCTGTCCAGAACCCAACCCAGGAAAACAACTCGTGGGATGAAGAGCTACTGCTAAAGCAAATGAAATGGAAATTGCCTTTCAATGTGTTTGCCTATGATGCTGGCTTCTGTAAGACAAAGCTTCAACTTACAGTTGGGCTAAGCTATTAAACTACAGTGAAATTATGCAATATCATCTGAGAAAATAAGAAAAAGAGAGGGGACTGACAGAGGAAGGGAATTCATGAGCATGCATAAGTTTCCCTGGTTTGCAAACATCCTTTACTCTTTTTTTACAGAATATCCTCCATATCATTTTGAAGGTAGGAGGAACAAGGAATCTGGTACAAACTTACACTCCCTTGGAAAGGAATAACTAGCAAATGAGGAGAAAAAGTATGAGTCATAATCTTAATTTTTTGTAAAATACAGAAATTAGAACATTGATTGAGAGCACATCCTCTCTAACTGTTCAGCAGCAGACCTACAATTTGTAAAATATGACAGCCACTTTCAACTATATTCAAACTGAAATTACCCAAGAACCACAATCTTTGGGTTTTTTCCTGCTTTGTTCTAAGTAACATTTTTAAAATATCATTTTTAAGTACGAATTTTCTTTTATGAATATAGCCATTTAAAAAGGGTGAGAAGGTTTAGGCCATTTTCTTTTAAAAATTGTCAATCACCCTGTAACATAAAAGTATGGATAAAAGGAATTATATTACCTTAATAAATACTAATTTCAACCTGTGCATACCATCTGTGACAGGGAATAATATGGCAGTTTCATTTTTCATGCTGTAATGAGCTGTTAGAAGTAGAACAAAGCTGGTTATCATCATATTTTTCAATTTGGCCAGCTGCCAGTGTTTATGACATCTAGTAATTCAATCATTTAATAACTCGAGGTTTTAAACAGCTTAAACCCCATCCACCAGTTTAGTGTGGGCTTTAGATGACTGAGTCCAAATAGTGATTTGTTCTGTCTTCTTTTCAAAACCTCCCAGTATTCCTCTAATTTCATTGAACATTTTCTTATTTAGCCAGAAAGCTCCTTGAATATCTAACTGCTCGGGAGAGACAGATGCTAGATGTGGTTAGGGCTATAGCTGAGCTTGTGACTACGTTGTAGACAATAGATTAATGGAAGGGAATTTAGATGTTAGATTTCTTCTTATCTTGAGGAAGTTTGAACTTACCTCTTCCACATACTGTAAAGGAGTCTGTGCTGATTTGGGCTGAGGTAGAGTTATTTTTTTTTTTCACAGTGGCTGTATGGGACTGTGTTTTGGTTATGTGCTGAACACAGGGATGATAATATAAAGAATTTTTTTTTTTTTTTTTGATGGCTGAGCAGGGCTTAAACAGAGCCAAGACCTTTTCTGGTTTTCATACTGATATGCTGGCAAAGAATATGGGGATCCATGGGAGGTTGGGAGGAGACACAGCCAGGACAGTGACTCAAATGAACACAGGGGTATTCCAGACCCTATGACATCATGCTCAATATATAAAACTGGGGCAAAAAGGAGGAGGAATGGTGTTTGTCTTCCCAAGTCACCATTACGTGTGACGCCTTGCTGTCCTGGAGATGGCTAAATGCCTGCTTGCCCATGGGAAGTAGTGAAATAATTGCTTGTTTTGCTTTGCTTGTGTGTGAGGCTTTTGCTTTCCCTACTAAATTCTCTTTATCTCAACCCACAAATTTTCTAACTTTTACTCCTCCTTTATTTTCTCCTCCATCCTGTTGCTGGTGGAGGCAGCAAGTGAGTCCATGGGGCTTGGCTGTTGGTTGGAGTTAAACCATGAGAATGTCTTAACTACCAGGCCATTAAAAAAAATCTTTTTGTGGTATGTTTGTTTGTTCGGTAGTTTGGTGGGTTTTACGCTTTGTTTTTTTGGTTTGGTTTATTTCTTCCATTACTACTAATAGTGTCCTCTGATGCAGCCTCATCATGAGAAGATGCACAAATCCTGATGATAGACTCTTTAAGAAGTCAAACATCATGCCTATATCACAGGTCAAACCATGGGATGCCCAGATTGGCAACAGCAGTTACCATGTGCTGAGAGGCATGTGAGGCTTATGATGTACCTTAGAGGGAATGTCTGAGGGGGTTTCTGAACCCCTCGGGCTGTGTGTGTGGAGAGACCATGCAGCAGCAAGGATGAGAGTCTGCTGAGGAACACCAAAGATTCTGGGAGTCTGTGGCCGCACCAACCAGATTTCCTGATCCCAGAGTTTTGCCCCCAGCCCTACTCTCCCCAAGGGGGCTCTAATAATTGTGACCACACATCAGAATGTCATGTCTTCTGCACCTCCTCAGTTCTAGCACCCAGAGCAGCTACCCAAACACAGCTCCCAAGGGAAGCAGCTATCCAAGTTTCTGGCTGCAGAGTGTGTCTGAGGTTTCCCCTCACGTCTGAGGGCAGCAGAAAGAATGACTGAGAGATGTGCCCAGATAGAAGAAAAAGGTAAAACAGATAGAGGAGTATCCAGAATTCTGAGATGATGACCAACTGGTCAAACTACATTTTGCTGTCTCTGGACATCTATCTTGCCTTCCCATGTGCACCTAAAAACATATAGGAGATTCTGGAATTGGAAGTATTTTTTTGGAAATCTGGAGGGGTCCCACTCAAATGGAAGCCAGCAAATATTTTTTCCAGTTTTCAAGGACAAGAAAGAAGACCGTGGTAATTATAAGACTTTCAGATCAATTCCGTGCTTGATAAAATTATGAACAGAATTATTCTGGGAGTGATTGAAAAACACTTTAGGACAATGCAGCCATTGATCAAAGACAACACAGGTTCATGAACTGCAAATCATGCCTTATTAACTCACTGTCCTTTTATGATAAGTTTATCCATCTTGTGAATGAAGGGAAGACAGTGGATATGTTTGGTTTTTTTCCCCCTCTCTCCCTCATGTCCAGTGAGGATTTTAGGGAATAGCTTATGGCTCTTTCTGGGATCAGCATTGAGTGGGTGGCCAAGTGCTAGAACAAACTTTCCAGGAAAGTGGTCATGACCCCAAGCCTGTTGGTGCTCAAGAAGAATTTAAACAATGCTCTTAGCTCATAGAATCGTGGAATGGTTTGTGTTGGTAGGCACCTTAAAGGTCATCTAGGTACAAGACCTAACCCACACGCATCCGCCACGTAAGCTGCTATTAATTTTCCCGGACCCTTCTCTTCTCCAGACTAAATAGTCCTAACTCTCTCATAGCTTCATACGAGAGGCTGTCCAGTAATTTGATCCTCTTTGTGGTCCTTCTCAGGACACACGGTTATATTGTCCTGTGTGGTGTGAAGATTTTGGTCCAATGATCCTCACAGGTCCCTTCCAGCTCAGAATATTCTATGATCCAAATGCTTTATTTACTATTTGTTAAAGAGATTATTTCAAGTGGAATTCCTACACTTGATCAAAAAAACATATAGGAACCAAGGAGATTAGTGGAATTTTTTTTTTCCTGCAATCACAAACAAAACTATGAAGTTTTCTTGCGTAATGCTTTCCATTGTTAAATTTAGAAAAAATATGAGTCAAAAAAAATCTGCTTCCATTCACCTTAAAAAATACTTTTCCATAAAATCTGTACCATTTTACAGATAAGAAGGGATATCCCACAACTTATTTTTAACTTCTGAAAAATGAAACAGAAGCTACAAACAAAAGAATCATTGGATGGGTTAAACTTTTCAAAATAAAGAATTTTGGAATATTATTGATTAAAGTCCATAATCACTTTAATGTATCCCATGACTACTTCTGATAATATAGCATATAGAAAAGATTTAAATATCATGAAGGTAATAACAACTCAAACACTGAAGAAAATTTATCTTTTACAGTGCCACAAAGATAGTGATAACAAAATGGACCCTGAATGACATGAACAAAAGTATTAAGGAAACAAAGATGAACAAGAATAGTCAACATGGCTTCATGAATGGGAAAACATGACCACCTTCTACAATAAAATGACTTGCAAGGTTGATTAGGGGAAAGCAGTCATTACTATCTACCTGGACTTCAGTCAAGCCTTTGACTCTGTCTCTCATGAGATTCTCAGAGACAAACTGTTGTATGGGCCAGATCAGCAGGTAGGTTGCAAACTGACTGGAAGCTGGGACAAGAGCAGAACAGTAGAACAATGCCTAGTTGAAAGGCCAGTAAGTAGGTGTGTATCCCAGGGTTGAATATTGGCTCCAGTGCTGTTTAACAGCTTCATTATTGATGTGTGTAATAGGGAAGAGCATATCAGTAAGTTTGCAACTGGTGATGAGCAACCTGCTCTGGGTAAACTGGCTGGAGCATGGAGTCAGACAAGATGACTTCCACAGGTTCCTTCCAAACTCAACAACTCTTTGACGGTGTGATGACCCTTACGTTTAAGTTATTTCTTGCCAAATCTGTGGTGCCATTGTCACATAAAAAAACACAAAAAAAACCTGTATATGGTGTAAAGAACTGCCCAGGTTTTAGCAATTTTTTTCCTTATTTTCCATTTTCTCTATTATAGAAGAATCTTTTTTTTCCCAATCATTTCCTTCCCCCTTCTTTTCTTAGCTTTCAGTTCTCATATTCAGTATTCTCATTAATTTACTCTATTTTCCTCTCAAAACTCATTTCTGATTCTCATATTTAATTCATCTCTACATCTACATTGTTGCAAAGATTTTTCTGAACCTTATCCAACAGTCCTCTCTTTTGGACTTCCTTGTTTCTGCTGTCCAAAACTTTTTATCATATATATGATAAATATTCATGATTTTACATCATAGCATAATAAAAACTGTAACTTAATTGATTTCATACAATAAATTAACAAAATAAATTAATATAAGGGACTTCAACAGATAATGGAGTAGGCACTGGAGGCTTTTGTTAAGATTAAGTGAAATCAGTAAGACAGAGACACAGGCTTCCTGAAGCTGTGATTTTTGCTTTCACAGGGATATAAATTAAACAGAGAAGTACTGTATTAGCATATTAATTAGTACAGAGGTTCATACACTTTTTCAAAATGTGAGTCTGAATCATTCCAGATTTCAGGATGCCTTCTATCCAAGTACTTTAGCCATAGCTAACTATTCAAATGTGGACTAACATGATATGTTTTTTCTTGAACTGTCACCATGTTTAGGTAGGTGAATTTAGCTTTTAAATTCTCAATGAACAAGTGTTCACACTGGCCTTTTTGGAAATGGAGATAAGAATACTTTATTCCACATGTGACATTTGAGAGTAAAAACACTGAAAATAATTAACTGCTACAATGTTAGAGAAAGTGTGTTGACTAGGCAGCCTAAAAGTGCCTAAACCTCTCCAACATTGTGTAGGTATTAGTTATAATATTTTATGCTGACTAGAAGGGCTGGCAGTGATGTTTAAGAAAAGTGCTAACATAGTAGCTGAAGCCTATGATCAGCAAAGTCAGATTTAAAAGCCCATGAGGACTGAATCTGTTGGTGCCTTCAAGAGTTCAATGTGTTCTATATACACAGATGGTCTAGCCTACTATAAAATTTTGCCCATAGAATTACAAATGGTGAATTTCTCTGAAAAAAACTCCAAAGGGTATTGAGATCATTAACCCTTAATAGACATACAAAATAATAGAATGCACAATAAAACACGTGTGGAAGGATGTGCCGTATCTTTTCACATACTAAGCAAGTGGAGGAAACCTACTTCTTTGGCCCTGTGCTCCAAGAAAGATTTATGACGAAAACACTATAAAAAGTGTATTATTGGTAAGTCAAAACACTATAAAAAGTGTATTACTGGTAAGTCAAAAAATAAAGAAAAATAAATTTACTTTTCTGTGTTTACTTGCTTACTTGCTTGGTTTATATTGAGATTTGTTGTCTCCAGACAACTTTCTAGACTGGCGCAGCCCCATGATTGATCTTCCATGCAGGAAGTGAGGGAGGAAGTGACAACACATACTTCAAGGACAGTCAAAAAGAAGTTTAGGGCCTTGAAACAGTTGATAAGGGATTCTAGGGCACAAGTTTTATTCTTTTTTGTACTTCCTGATTGCAGCAACACTAGAAAAAAAACAGACGTGATGAGTCAATTAAAACATGACTTCATAGCTGGTGTCCCCACCAAAGTTTTTGATTTTTTGACAATGGAATTATGTGCAGCACCAAGCACCCTGTCATCGGAGAGGACTCGCCTTTCTCACCAAGGAGGGAAACTCTTTGCTCAAGAACCAGCAGAGATCATTGGCAGAGCTTTAAACTAGATGTGACAGGAGAAACAGACAATACCAGATTTCTCCCTGGCAAAGTGCGGGATGATATGCAAAGGTTAGAGGGATGAGATTCCATTAAGAGCCTTTTGCCAGTGGCTCTGGAAAGTGCTGGCCACAGCAGATCATCCTTTCAGTCTTGCAGAGATGAGCCAGGGACTCATCCAGTGACAGAAGCCAACAGCAAAACACTAGGGAAATATTTTAAAGGAATAAAGAGGGGTTCTCTGGAAAGGCAATGCTGCCAACAGCCCAGCTGAGGTGCTTTTACACCAATGTATGCAGCATGAGTGACAAACAGGAAGAGCTGGAAGCCACCTTGCTGCTGGAAAGTTATGACCTTGTTGCCCTTAAAGAAACTTGACGGGATGAATCCCATGACTGAACTGTGCCTTTCAATGGCTGTTCATAAGAGCAGCTGAAGAAGGAGAGGTCGAGGGGTTGTCACCAAGATGATTAAAGGGATGTAGCATCTCACTGTGAGGGAAGGCTGAGAGAATCAGGATTGCTCAGCCTGGAAATGAGAAGACTTCAAGGTGCCCTAATTGCAGCCTTCCTGTATCTGAAAGGAGCCCACAAGAGTGAGGGAGGGAGACTTTTTACAAGGGCATGTAGTGCCAGGAAAAGTGAGAAAGGCTTTGAATTGAAAGAGAATAGTTTTGAATTGAAAGAGAATAATTTCTTCCTAATTAGATATTAGGAAGAAAGTTTTCATTGTGAAGGTGTAGACAGGGGACAGGTTGCTCAGAGAAGTCGTGGATGCCCCATCCCTGAAAGTGTTTAAAACCATGTTAGACAGGGTTTAGAGCAACCTGGTCTAATGAAAAGTGTCCCTTCTCATGGTAGTGGAGGGTTGGAACTAGATGATCTCTAAGATCTCTTCCAACCAAAACCATTCTATGATTGCTAATGAATCTATTTAGCCAAAAAAAGACACTAGCCATCCTTAACTTACATTCACAGTTACTGTAAAATATGGAAAGATGAAAATAGTAATCAAAAAGGCAAGGTAGGGATCGAAAAAAGAAAATAAAAAACTAGAAGTACAGCTAATTCAGTTTAAAGAAGACCACTGGTTATTGTATTTCAGATTCATCCTTCCCCTTACAGAAGTGTCAAGGCTCTTTATGTAATCAATAAAAAGAGTAAAGCATCTCCAGAAAGCAATTTGGACCTTATAGGGCATGTCCCTCTGGAAAGTTTTTATTTCTTTCTTCTGACTGTAAAGTGAGCTTGGAGTACTATTAATTTACTAGGCTTCTAAATGTAAAGACATAAATCTTTGGATTTATGTGGAAAAAAAATCTTTATTTAGATGGTGCTCAGAATCTTACAATACACAAAAAATAAATTAGAAGATTTGAACAAATGTAAATTTATCCACTTCATCTCTTGAAAAATGAGTTATAGATACTTTTAATAAACACTTCAGTAGTGTTTTTATTATAATTTTTAATTCAAACCATCTCATATTTGGGCTTCAGAAACACTTCTATTCTGGTAAAGGAAAAACTCAGCTCAGGATCAGACTTCAGCACCCGTTTCTATGAAATATATATCAACTTTATTTAAGGAAATTAATTACTTCAATCATGAAATCAAAGTCATATATGTATTTTGGTGGTTATTTAACCTAGTTGGAGCTTCATGTCACTCAACTTGCCTTTATGCAGATTTGAATCAGTGACCAGTTTTCTAGTGGTGCCCTGAATTGTTTATTTCACCAGGAATCTACACAAGCATTTGCACTAATAATAGAAAAAGTGAGGCATAAACCATTGTAGGAATCTGTAGAATTGTTTTAAGTTGAATCACAAATGCACTTTTTAAGACTTCTGAGTTTACCCACATACTTTATTTTAATTATGTCACAGACCCGTTATGAGTGCTTTTAAATAAAACTTGGCAAAAAGAAGTACTTCCAATGCCATCTGGCCTGTAGTAAGCATACAGTCTACAGGACTAGACAAGAACTCTCTCAATGAAATTATCCTCCTATTTTGGACAATATGAATATCTTAGCCACGGCACCACCTGTATCAGTTTTACAGTAATGTTTCTGTTTTGATGGGTTAATCTTGGCTAGTGTTCAGGTGCCTAGCAAGCTACAAGAAAACCTCATCCACAGATGTTCAAATGGGCTGGCTCATACATACTTCTAGGTTACAGCTTTGTTCTCACAAAACACTGAAACAGACTGTATCCATGTCTGGTGAAACTCAGGCTTATGTTCATCTGAGGAATGATATTTCTGCTTATACGGGTGTATAGTATAATAATAATAATAACAACAACAATAATAATAGTAATAGTTGCTGTCATTGTTATTGTTGTTTTCTGTCTGAGATGGATGATAATTGTTCAATGGTAAGGCGCATATGAAATCTCTATTCACTGTGAATCATACATGAGAAGTGTTACACATATCTATTGTAAAAAGTTGGAGAAGAGAAGAGATCCAGGTGATGAAGAAATGACTAATGTATTTTTTACTACTGAAACTGCATATAATGGAAATAGAAGAATTTAATTTTAACGGCAGGACACACACAGCAATTCTGACAGCAGCATAGCTCTGCAGAGCAGGCAGAGAATAAGGGCACCCACACCCAGACTAGATGTGTGAATCTGCAGAGCATTAGCATGTAAGGTAACAGTATAGATGTATTAGGTTTAGGGGGCAAGGTTTTGGCAGCAGCTGGACTGCAGCAGGGGTGTCTTCAGTGAGAAGACATCAGACCCTTTCTCCACGTCCATAAGAGGTGGTTCCAGATGTCTCCAAGATAGATTCTCTGCTGCCCTTCAGCAATGTTAGTAGAACATCTGTGATAACATATGTAAGGAGGGTTACAGATGCTACACATCAGCAGTTAAGTATCAACATGCCAGTGTACTGCCCAGTTTTTTCTCCCCTCCTTACTAACCTTCTGACATGAGGGGGTGCCACAAGTGAAGTATATAACAAACCATGAGGCCACAATATGAAATAGATCATTTCCAAGACATGGGATTTTCTCCTAAGAAAACCAGCATAGGCAGCCTCAAAAGTTACGTCTTTCTGTTAAATTTCACACCAGTAATGACTGAATAAATTACTAGGAGAAAGCAGAAAGCCAGCCAAAATAACAAGAAAAACAGTATGACTAAATTAGTCTAATTTTCAATGGAAAGAGGAATAAAAGCAATATTCATTCAAGACATTAAAACCAGAAAACATCTATTTCTATGCAGGTTTTATTAGTTACATGAACAGCAGTATTTATTCCTTATTATGTACATTGCAATTTAGCAAGGCATGGCTATGACGTTAAACATTCTAAGATTTTTTTTTTCCAGTTCAGTTTGGGGGATTTTTTCTATTGTTATTTTTTTAATCATTTAGGCTGAAAAATGTCTTCAAGATCATGAATTCAACTGTAAACCTGATGCTGCCAAGTCCACCACTAAACCATGTCCCTAGAGTGCCACATCTACACACCTTTCCCATTTTTCACCACTTCCCTGCCCAGCCTGTTCCAGTACTTGAAAGCTCTTTTGTTGAAGAATTTTTTTTCCTCATATCTAATCCAAACCTCCCCTGTTGCAACTTGAGGCTGTTTCATCTTGTCCCATCAGGTTACCACAGAGAAGAGGAGGAGCCCCGCCTTGCTACAGTTTCCTTTCATATAGTTGCAGAGTGATAAGTTATACCTTGAGTATCCCTTTTCTCCAGAATAAACAACCCCAGGTCTCTCAGCTCCTCCACAGAAGATATGGTCTCTCACTGTTTTCAGTGAAGACACAACAATACATCTTAACACAGTTCACCATTGGGATTCTCCATCATATTCCTGATGAATCATTCACAATTATTGCATTTACTATAGCATTAAGCTTTTTTCCTGGATGAGGGTCAAAACTGTCAGCATGACTTGTTCTGGATAATTTTTCATCTTGTGGTGTAAAGGATGATAAATTAGAGCATGTGCACACATTAATTTTTCTTGGACATCGTTTATGTTCCCAGCTATGATCTCCATTTACATGTTAAACAAATGTTTTAAAGTCTTTCATAGGTTTAAATTTGGCAATGCAAATTGTACAGTTTTCATATGCTTATTAGTAAGGGAATGCCTCATACTTTCATCTTTCTAGTTTTTGTCCCAGTGCAGTTGTTGGGAACATAAAGGGCTGGCATGCAATTATTTGTTACTAATAGCTACTTACCCACCTGGGAACTTGTAAGTAGCCATTTTATAATTACAAATATGTTTTATGCCTTAAAAGTACACCTGCCAATGACTTAGCCAAATTGCAGTACATGGGTCACATTCATTCATCGTGTTCATTACGAATTAAAAGTAAAATTAGTGTACATTTAAGCCTAGACAGCAGATGGCATTCAATGGTACAAGCATGCTGCACCATATGTCTGCAAAATGCTTTCAGAAAGTACTTGACAGTTCCCAACATTAAAAAATAAAATTAGATAGTAAAAATAAGTATAATATAGATATCATTTAACTAAAAATATTTTAATGAAGCCACTGAAATTTAGTCCCATTCACATTTGGTGTGATGAGAATTGAATTGTCAAAAATTTTGTAAAGATAGAACACTTTTTTATATTCAAAAATTTATATTTTCATTTCCTTAGTTTTATTTAAAATCTAAACATTTGTGCTGAAAGAAAATAAACTTCAATTAGCACTAGCAAAAATTTCACAATATTTTTTTAGCTGTCAGATTTACATGTTAATTCAGCTTAAATTTAGAGGTAGGTCTACTTAAATGTAGTGCTTTCTTGTCCATAACCCATGGAGTTCACTGTCATATCTGGGAACATCATGGCAAGTGTTAGTATTGCGTTTTTTTCTTTTTTTAAGTGACAATTTAAATTCTTTGAAAACAGATGGCTCTGAAACATTTTTCTGCACTTACGTTACATCCTATCCATCATAAAGTCTAAATTATTCTCTTTTGCTATAAAAGGAATGTGCAACGATCCTGATAGCAAAAATGTACAAATCACATAATACAGAATGTAATTCCACAGATAAGGCTCAGAGTTATGCTTCACAGAGCCAGAAAGGAAGTCTGGTTTTCAGTGGGTTAAATGAAAACAGCTCAATTCAAGTAGTAAATGATGCATTTGAAAGACAGTGAAATATAAAATGAGAGTCTTTAGTCTGTGTTGTAGAAGTAGCATAGTGGGCATCTCTCTGAGAAAAGGAACTATTGCTCCTTTGTCATAAACTTTTTAAAACACCTACTATTTTTTGCTTCATTAATAACTCATAAATGGAATGGCATAGGGCCATACGGAGACTAGTTGACAAAAATAAAAGACAAAAAAAGAGATTTTTCACACTTAAAGTTTGGGGCATTGTTGTGGCTATTGTTAGTAGATTACCACCTCATAAAATCAAAAAGTGTATCTTGCAAACGTAAATATCAAAACGATGATGAATCTTTAATATGCATAAACCAGTGTCTTTTGCATTAAAAAAAAAAGTTAAATTGTATGTACTCTTATAATTTAAACTATAAGATTTATTTAGATGTTATATTTTCTAAAAGACTACTCTCAGATTAATGTTAGCACTTTGTCTTAGGCACTTAGTGCATAAATGTAAGATTAAAACCCTCTAGTGTAAAGAAACGTGAACATTTGTATGAGTAAATGGGGATAGACAGATATATAAAGATACAAACATCTTTTTACACACATTAATCACAATTTACTTAAAAAAATATGACCCAAAAAGGTCCTTGCAACACAAAATCAAAGGTAGATTACTGAAGTAATCTTTGAATCACTGCTGAAGAAGTGAGCAAAACTAGTGGTAAGAAAATGAAAGGGAAAAGGTAAATTCCACATAATTTTGACTTAGAAAAAAGTAAATTTTAAAGAAAGTTCTGTAACTTCATTGGGCTTTTTTTTTAAAGGTCTCCTTAAGGTGAATGCAGATTTCTAGATATTGTGAATTCGACGTTTTCTCAGTAGTAGAGAGGAGATCATTAGTGTTATTAATGAACATTTATTAATAGATTTATGTTGTGTTTCAAACAAGTCGGTCATATAAAGGAATACATTCCACCTGGCACATTTGTTTTAAGATATTGCAGAGAAAGACTGATTTGCATCTTCAGTTCTCACAAGATGTGACAGGTTGTGAATGCTGAAACTGACAGCAGCCTGTGAGTAATAGCTACATTGCTATTGTGTGTCTAGGAAATCAGAGACTATCAAAGTCAAAGAGTAAACAAAAGATTGCATTTACATTAGTCCTTTACCAACCTTTTCTTATCAGAAACAATAAACACCAGGGACAGACAAAACTGGTCAACGTGGCCTTCTACACCTCCACCACAGAGAAAGAACTTTCAAAGTTCCACAAGTGGTTTTCTGCTCCCAGTGAAACCCTCCATAAAAGGGAAACTGTTTATTTTTCTGGAGTATTTCGCAAATGACATGTAGTAAGTAGTTCATGTGGTTCATGCAGGCTATTGATAACATTATTTCAGATGTCTCCATGTAGATTTTGAGGAAGAAACACCCCCTTATTGCTGAAATGTCACTTTTACTCTAGGGTTATTCATAATGGAAATAGGAGCTGTGATACAAAAAGCAGTGAAAGTGGCAGCATTTTCCAGTTAGACAGCTATGAAAATGAATGCACACAATTTTTTCTCTTTTTCTTTTTAAGTTGTTAATACAGCAAGTACTGTCTTAGTCTTTGTAAACATGCAATTCTTGGTCACACTTCAAAGCTGTAGTCCCTCATATGTCTTTGCTCTCAGACATCCTCAAGCCCTTGTAACACCATTCCTAGAAGCCTTGAACTCCAAAAATATTATAGACCTCAGGGTCACAATCTAAATATGTGACCTATTCTGATTATTTGCATAATATTTTCATTATCTAATGAAATTGAATGGATTTATTTGTTTTTCAAGTCCTGAATTAGTACACACTTTAATATAAATCAAAATATAGCAAATCTTAAAGGAATTTGTAGTTAATCAAGATTATTTATTGACATAATATTACAATGTTACTTGTGATTACTCATGCCAGAAAGTGGGTGAATAACCTTAGTTTGACTTTGTCTGATTTCAAGTTGCAGGCATTATGCATTGTGACATTGCCTTCCAAAAAAAGAATCCTTCAGTTCTGTTTCAATTATTCTCTAAAATAACTTGAATTTTAATCTGTTTTAACAAATAAAGCCTTATTTCTTGACTAAAGACATTTCCAGCTTGGCAACATTGTGGAAAATACTTGGTTATCTGAGACATCCTCTTAGAACTGGTGCATAAAGCACAACAATCCAGACCATTCTGGCTCAGCAGTCATAAAAGTTTCCCTACAGCAACTCAAATAGCATAAACTACCCATATTTAGGTAATTAAATTATATTTCATGAGGTCAAGACATTTGTTCAAATCACTCTCTAGCACTGCAAACTCCTACATTTGTTGTGCTGAATAGCTCCCTAGGCACTTTGCCGACTTTCTTGCCAAGGCATAGGATTCAATTCCCTAGACATAGGTGCCTAGCACAATTTTGGACCCCCTGTAGTGTTCCCTGAAGGAGGTGCATCTCTTGGATATACAATGTCACATGTGCCAGCCCTGTACAGATATCTTGGTAAAACCCAGAGCATCTCAGATAACACCTCATACCTGTGTTTAGGTATGTTTAGGCAACAAATTTCCCCAGATTTTCATAGTCTTGTCACTTAGACACTGGAGTTTCCTAGGGACACCTATGATATATGCCAGTGTACAAGTGTTGGAAAGCAACCCCTCTCCTAATAATGTAAGGCATCTCTAATGAATGTTTATCTTTAAAATTACTTTATTTAAATAACTTGGTTTACAACAGTTTAAAATTTCATTAAATGTTCCAAACATTTTTGTGGCCTGCATCATTTCTTAAATTTCATAATTCAATTCAATATGTCAAAGATATTGTAACATAAAGAATATAGTTACTTAGCTAAGACTATCACAGGAAATATGAAAAGGAGTCAGTGACCTTCTGTGACGGAGTGACTACATGGGTGGACAAGGGAAGGGCTAAAGATGTCATTTATCTGGACTTCTCTAAAGCCTTTGACACAGTCCGCCACAACATCCTTCTCTCTAGAATGGAGGGAGTTGGATTTGATGAGTGGATTGTTAGGTGGATAAGAAATTGGTTGGATAGACATATCCAGAGGGTAGTGGTCAATGTC
The DNA here is from genome assembly GCA_019023105.1 of Diglossa brunneiventris. NCBI lineage: Eukaryota > Metazoa > Chordata > Aves > Passeriformes > Thraupidae > Diglossa > Diglossa brunneiventris. Next base: position 45,960,025 of record CM032352.1, on the reverse strand, counting down.
TGAGTCGCCCTGGACATCAGTGACCATAGTCTTCCTTTCTTCTAGAAATCCTGAAATACTGGAAATTGTAACAACAATATATGTAAAGCTATCACTTTAGTTCCTGAGTGTTTGATTTCTGAAAGCTGCCTTGATCCATGTCATAATCAATGGTGCTGTTAATCAAACTGGATTGCAACAATATCTAGGAAGCATTTTACTAGTTGATTAAATTAAATACCCATCAGAGTTAGGAAAGAAAAAGGTGACAGTAACCTTTCTACTGGCTGTTGCTGGGCAAATCCCCATCAATCTCTTTAGGACAGAGTTACAACCTGTGCAATATCATGCCCAAGCAATTAGGAGCAGTCATAGTGTCTGGTTTGTAAGTTATTGGACTATATCTAGTAATGTATCTAGAAATATATCTAAAATGTATCACATTTTGTTAATGCATTCTAAGACTATACATGTCTATGACAGCTCTCCCCAGCAGTCATCTTCCACTGCTCCTTCAGCAGTACAGGATTCTTTGATCATCTTCTTTTAGCACCCCTACTGTCTGATCCCTTCTAAGCTATTTTGTTTCAGTTTCCAAAGTTTCAAACAATTTTGATCTTCTGACTCTGAGCTCCTAAGATTATCTTTGCTTCAACATTCAGCTATTCTAGACACTCAGAATCATTTCTAATAATATTTTGGCTTCATGGGCTAGCATTTCCACTGCTCTGGATAATTTAACCCTCTTCTTCACTGTGTTAAGTCACTAGTTTTGTTTTTGGTTTGCTTTGGTTCTTTTTCTGAAACAGTACTGCACCTATTAATTTCTATTGAGTGGTTTGCTTCTTTGCTATACAATTCACTTCACTCTGTCACTGGAATTATGATTTAACATACCTTATGTGTTTAACATGAGTTGGTTGTGCGGTAAGTACAAGTAAGAAATGCTTCCTCTAGAGTATTATTTGAATCTTTCTTTCCCCCAATAAATCTTTAGGGAATAATGAGAAAAATATATGTGTTAGAAAGGTAGCTAAGAGGAACATGTAATAAAGATTGTGGAACAGAACTTGCTAGAGAGAATTTTTATGAATTAACATTAGGAAGTACCTTAACTAGTACAATATTAAACTCAATTTTGCCTGTAGGTAAAATAAGGACAAAGCTATTAAGAAAATGTTGATCCATTTTTAAACCACTGACCTTTCCAAGAATTATATTTTGCACTGGGTATATTTCCATGTTTTCTTACACAGTGCTATTCTATAATGTAGGCAAGGATAGAAAGGATCAGATTAAAGCCGGCATAACTTACTCATTATTCATCACTCAGAGATTTTTTGTTCCTGGATTATCTCCAACTTGATTTCTAACCGAAAAGTGTCATCAATTTAAATTTCTTAGCCTATAAGACTCTATAGATTAGAGTGTATGTAAACATATATAAAATATATGTAGATTAAATTGTTTTGAAGCAGTAGAAGACCTAGTAGACATTACAAATTCCCACAGGCAATTATTGCTGACTACACTAGTGGCAGTACAGTGTTTAAATAAGATATTTACAACTCTGCTTTACATTTTTGAATTACAACTCCTTACAACACAGCACTATAAATATATCTGGTTTCAATTAGCCTAGGAGATGAAAGGTGATTGCAAGTTTCTAAAGTTCATTAAATAAGTGACCTCACATTTTTAATTAATTCAGTCATGACATACTGCAATCTATTATTGATAACGTGTTCTAATTTGGATTTATTATTAGCCTTTTCTGTACTTTAAGGTATTTGATAATTTCACATACTGTTGAAATTAATATTTAAAGTTTAACTGCAATAAAAGAAAAAAAAAAGTCCTGTCCTGTCTCAGTCTTAAATTTGTCCTTTGATTACATTTGATGAGACAATCTATATGGTGACTTCAGGAGTTTGATAGATCTATTCTAGAATCTGAAGTGAGGAACTTTCTCTTCTGTTATTATTTTAAACAATGTGTGGAAGAACAAAAATCACAATTTAGCCTCATGTGGATGGTCTCAGATACCAAGGTATCACAAATTGCTTTGACACATATATCTGGGCAAGTAACACTTACATGCTTAATATTAGGTAGGCTGAGTTTGGTCTTGGCCTCCAAAACTAAAACTCAACCCATTTAATTTTCTGAATTTTATGTCATTTAAAAATAATGTGTTGTAACTCTACATTAGAATATTAATAATTTCAGTCACATTAATTTAAGTCTCATCTAGAGGAAGTAAATTTTTGTAATACAGCAAGAACAAAATGCAAGAGTCTTCTTTTCAACCCACCAATGCCTTTGAAGTTATACATGCAAAGCAGACTATTATGTAGTTTTATAATTTTCAAGATCATCTGCATGTCTTGAGCACAGAAATTTCACTATGGAGTAGATAAATTAAAAGCTGAATAAAAAGAGCTTCAGATCTGAGAATCACATTCCTAAGACCTGTGCATAGGTTAGTAATAAGAAGATTAAAGTTTTTATAATGGGATATAATGATATTGAGAAAATTTGTCAAACTGCTGTTCTCAGGGTTGTCTACTGCTGTAGCACATACTGCTACACAGACACAGAAAAATCAACATTAAATACTAGCTTAAATCCTAGCTGTATATTCATAGTGTACATGCTATAGGATATAGTCTGTCTAGAAAGTATATGATTACATATATCTTATATAATATACATACACACAATATAGAAATTCATATACACACACATATAAAAATATTTGTCCTTTTTGTCTTATTATAAATGTGGCACGTGACTGTTTCATTTAGTTTTTTGAGACTCTGACTCAGATTGCCTCATCAGTCTATAGCTGACATCTGAGAAACTAAAAATGTAACATATCTGACCATGCAAAGACACAGTCTGGAGACAAGAGAGCAAATGAGTAAAGGCAATTTTTCAACTTAGGGTGAGTAACAGAATGGTTTTCATTAGAGGAGACCTTTAAAAATAACCTAGTCCAAACTCACAGTTATGGGCCAGAACATCCCACACTGGGTCGGGTTGCTTAAAGCCTATTCAACTTGATTTTGAAAAATTCAGCGATGGGATATCCACAACCTCTCTGGGCAGTCTGCTCAAGTGTCTCACCACTCTTGAGATAACAAATTTCTATTTAAACCTCTTTCAGTTCTGTTGCTACATGACCAGGTTAAAAAAAAAAAAAAAATTTTCTACCATCTTTCTTATAAATACTTCTAAGAATGAAGAAGCTACAGCAAGGTGTTCCCAGAGCCTTCTCTTCTCCTCAACCTGTCCTCATAGGAGATGTTCTGGACTACGAGTCTTTTTCTGGACTTGCTCTTACAGGTTCATGTCTCTCTTGTACCGGGGGGCCTCAAAACTGGATGATAGAGGTAAGGTCTCCTGAGAGCAAAGTGGGGGAGGGAGAATCACCTCATTCAACCTGCTGGCCACATTGCTTTTTATGAATACCTGGATATGACTGGCTTTCTAGGTGGCAAGCACACATTACCACAACTCATGTTCAGTCCTTCATCCAGCAACACACCCTAATCCTTCTCTGCAGGGCTGCTCTTGATCCATTATTTCACAGCCTGCATTATTACTGGCAATTGCCCATTCAGGTGCAGGGCCTAATTTTATTGTTCCAGTAGAGATACTTGAGGAGCATCACTCAGTATTGATCTTCCTTTGGGCCTAGAGACATTGATCATAACAGCTCTTTGGATGCAGGCTTTCAACCCACTTTCCTATCCATCTAAACACTCATCTCTTCCATTCAGGGATAAGAATCCTCTCAGCAAATTATTGTAAAAAATTGAGTATTCCTATGTAGGGATTGACAGTAAGAGTCCAAAGAAGGAACTTTGTAGTGGTGAGCCCTCTGTACCTCTGTGGAAAGCATCTCTTTGCAGAGGAGGCAGTTTTAACCCCTCAGAGAAATCAGACAAAGTGGAAAGATAGTGGAGAGCAGATGAAAAATAAAATAAGAGCAATATATTTTTGAAGCCATGAATCTTGATTGTGTTGTGATACTTTTTTCTATATTTGTCCTGTGAAATTATAAAGTAGAATAATCTGCATCTCTTCAAAGCCAACAGAGAAGCCTAGCCTGGGTATAGAGGGAAAATATCAAAATTCCTCGGGGATGACTTGCATAAATCTCTAGATATATATCTGTCTGAAATCAACAGGAATTTTATTAGCACTACATCAATTTCCCAGCAAGTGAACAGATGACCATGTGAATTTTGAAACATCTGTGTGTAAATGTGAGAATGAATGGTTGTAGGAGACTTAGCAACCTAATCAGTTTTATAATAGGAGATCATTGTAGAATTTGATTCATGTTGACCTTAGATCTCCTATCTTTTGATAAACAAATTCAACAGAAACTTTGACTGCATTTCACTATTTAAGAGAGAAAAAAAAATGTTTCATTAACCCAGATATTTGTGAAAATTCCTGGGAAGAAAGTAAAATTCACCCCAATCATTTGACGGCATCAACAGATTACTCAAATTTCATGTCACTTCTTGCTAGCCAAAACATAAAGCTGAAAAAAATGCAAAAAATTACAGAAAAAAAAAGCCCCAACAATGCAGGAACACAAAAAAAAGCCGTATTCTCTCTCTACCTAAACATGCTATAATGGAGCTAATCTGAGGTTCACTTCTGATCTGACATTTTTCTGAAGTGAAATGAACCATTATAAGTTTTTTTCTTATGCAGTTTGGTAAAAAGCACTTTGTTACTGTTTTGAAGAAAAATCTGGAGGCACATGAAGCAACCAACAGATTCTTGCTTACCACTTTGGTTAATTTTAGTTGAAAAAAACAGTCACAGCACAATAGGAAAAAAAAAAAAGAAAAAACAAAGCCGCAGGAGTGCTCAATCATTTTTGAGTAATGGTCCTATTTGCTTTTTCTTAAGTTGAACTTCCAGAAAGCAGTGGGAATAATATGTTAATACAACATTTGGCTAATACCTGAAAGTGTCACTTACATGGCTTTATCCTTGATAAAAATGTAGAACATTTTCAAAATATTATGTGGGTGTCTGATAAGACTAATGGTGAAGTTGTACCAAATATGAGTAAGACTATAGTAATAGGGCATTATAATGGAAAATAAGTGCAGAGAAAATAGTACTCCTACATAATACCTTTAAAAGACTGTATGTAGCTTTCATGCAGATATTCATAATATATTTGTGTATAGATATTTCTACATGGATACGGATAAAAGTATATGGCTATATATGTGTGTATATATATATATATATATATATATATATATATATATATAGACACACTACAAAACAGGGATGAACTAAGGTGATCTGCATGACATAAATAATTATGGTAATGACAAAAGAATAGAGTTGCCCCTTAAAAATACAACTGAAGAGGAAAAGCATTCAATTAGTTAGTAGAAAAAAAGAAAAATATCATAACTACAATAGCTGCAGTGTAGTAACATTAATAATACAATAACACTGCTCACATAACACTTCTCATGGGCAGAGCAGACCACATAGCAGCTTACCTGCAGGTATTGTAGAAAGGCTGCAATACCAATATACCCACCTTACAGAAAATGAAGTCTAGAGGTGTAAAGTTCCTTGTGAACAAGAGACAGAAGCAGGAATACGCCTCTTGATTCCTACCTCTATGCTGCTTTGATTGCTGTTAATTCAGTTCTTGCCATACATTTAAAAATAAATCACAACTACTCACAATAAAAAAATAATGAAAATTTTGCCAAACGTTTTTTCAGTAATCATAACTTTTCACAATCTGCCAGTCATTGGCTTAATATCAGGTTTAAGCTGCTACTAAGAAAAGAAGTTCACATGATGCAATAAGCATAGGAAACTGAATTTCTAACTTCAATCAGAAATTTTACACAACATTTTGCCCTGTATTGTTTGATATGTCCATGTATAAGCAGGACTTCCCTTGCCATAGATTTGCAAATCTCACTCTATACATATGAGTGCATGTTACTCAAATGAGTGCAGTTACAAAAATTGTGAAACAAAGTCTAAGCTCAAATGATCTTTGTTTTTAGGAAAATAGTATGCTAGACATTCTACTCATAAAGCTCTGTGGTGGTTCAGGAATAATTTATACCACTTTTTGATAAATCCATTATGTTCTTGGCATGGAAAATATAAGCCAGTTTAGGCATAATGCTAAAAGAGCTTTTCATACCACAAAACAAGTAATATCTTTTAAATTCCTTGCTACAAGAATCTGTAGTATCATTTTCTTCAGCAGATATTTTTATTCAGATTATAAAATGTATGTTTCGCCTAGTAGATTTTCATTATTTGGTAATTTCTAGTAAGTCTGACAAATGCATTTTACTTTTTATTTTATTTTATTTTATCAGGTATATTGTCTGGGGTTTGGCTAGGATGGAATTATTTTTTTTCCTAGCAACTGGTACAGTTCTGTGTTTCAGATTTAATATGAGAATGTTGATAACACAGTGATGTTGTGTTTGTTGCTAAGTAGTATTTCATCTATGACACAGACTTTTCAGGTTCCCACTCCCTGTCAGTGAGCAGGTGCACAAAAGCCAGGAGTTAGCACAGCCAGCCAAAGGCTCTCCTATACCACAGAAAATCATACTTAAATTATTAAGCTGTTCTTATTTCAACCCAAGTGCTTTCCTTTTTTTTTTTTGCCTCTCCTCCCTATCTCACCACAGGGGCAGGGGGGAGGGAGAGGAGCAAGGAGCACATGTGCAAGAGAGTGGTACTTTGCTGCTGGCTGGGATAGAAGCCAAAATTTATGCCCAAAATTTAATAGCCTTTATAGACTGGAAATTCTCAGCACTAAACTATGGAGTTAATATTAAATAAATTTATCCTTCTTGAATTTCAATAACATTTTTGACCACATTTAGTTTTTTAATATCCTGTGATGCTTGGCATAATTTTAGCTCCTCTTCAGTAGCATTTTTCTAACCAGTTTCTAAATTCCATGTTCATTCCATGGGTTTTTATTTCTTCTTAAGTGTAGTTTGTCACACTTTTGCCATTCTGATTTCTTGATTTGTGAAACATATTCCAGTTTCTAAGTCAGTTTTATTTAGCTAGATATTTCAAGGTAGATTGAAAAGTATTTCATGGTAAGTACTTTATGCTATTTGTTTTCTCTTCAGAGATTACAATACTTGGCTGTTTGCTAACAAGATAAGCACAGCAAAAAATTGAGTCTGTCATTAGACAACACTCTTTTAATGCACTTCAATGGGCAGTTCCAACTACACATAGTACTGTATTCTTATATGGAGTTTGTAAGTGCTTGAAAAATATTTTTATTTGTAACTTAGAATTTCTGAACTTCAATTTTTTGCAAAATGGGGCACAAAATATCCAAATCAGTTTCCCTTCATTTTATTAAAAGTGTTAAAACTAGTATAGTTTGACTACTCAAAAGTGTCTTTCTGACTTTGCATGTTGCAGGCCACATGTTATGTTTCTGAGATTAGGACTCGTTGGTCTGTATTTATTGCTTTCAGCAGATAATTCCACTTAAAGAAAAAAATCAATAAAACAAAATATTTTTCACAGTGTGAATTTTATCTGAAAAACAAATGTACTTACACAATGCAAACGTATTCTGTATGCTGCCATTGTTTTACAGTCCTGTATGTTCTGTGACCTGATGACTGCAATCCCTTATGAAATGGCTTAATGTGCCTCAGTTTATTTTTCTGCTTTACAGATCACATATCACTTGTGTTCAAAAGGTTAGACATGATTTGCCTCCAGATGCCAACAAAATGTGTCAATAACCAACGCACTATATTTTTATTATGATTTTTCTATTTCTTTATTTTTTTCTTTTTTTTTAAGTCTAGGCACAGTGTCTTTCAGCCATTGTCATTATTTTCTTTATCAAACTTTTACAGTATACGAAGACACATGGTTGTATTGTGACAAAACACCATGATCTGCTATGACTCATGCTTCTGTCAATACTGTAAAAATACCAGGTCACCTGGAAACATAACTTTCCACACTTTTAACCTTCCATTAAAAGTATCTGGATCATTCTGACCTGCCTTTATTAATGTAGGCTTTTTCCGAATCTTTTCTTTCTCTCATCTTTCACTGGAAATCAGACCTCAGGGATGAATTCCAAGGTGCTAAGTACCTGCACTTCCCATTGATATCAAACTGTAGATCACTAGGATTTATTTTTAACATATAATTAATTTAATTTGCAGCCTAATTTTTGCAGACCTTGTGTAATAATTTTAACTATTAAGCCAAAAGATAGCCCAAAAGGTGGTGAGCAGCATTTTCTACCACCAGAATGCAGAACTTAAAATGAACATGAAAAACATTGCATGTTGAAGTCATGAGCAATCTCACAGGACTATATTTGTGATACAAAGTTACTATCCAGCATATTATTTTTGCTCCACAAAGCAGAAATAAGGATTTTCAGTTTCTCAGTTTTCTCAATTCATCTGCCTAGGAATTCATATACAGTCAAAGTAATCAGGAGAGCAACTCTTGGGAGCCTGATCTGATAAAAATCAATATACATTGATTTATTATTTTTTTCTGCTTTCCTCATCTTTTCCTACCTCAGTAGCTGCTCCCTGACAGCTGTCACAATTGCTTACCCTTGTAAGGTCCTGTATTTCTGTCTTCTACAAATCTGTCTCTTGATGAAAATTGCTAGACATTCTTTTCCTTCATTGATACAAAGAGTTCTCATTAAAAGTCTTATGTCCAGATGTCTCCACACCTTCCTGTTTTTTAAAGGTGTCCATGATTTATTATAAATTAAAAGGTGATGGGTTTTCTGAGTCAGTAATAAGCAGAATGAAACACAAATATTTTGAATTAAATGACTCAAATTCTTCTTAATTCTGTAATATAGTTATTAAAACTTTGGAATTTCTCATTACAATTTTCTTAATCTAGATTGTGATTGCTGAAAATTATAGGCTGATGTAAACCACAACCAAAGTTTCTGAAGAGTTGCAGAGTACTTTCCTTGAGAACTGAAGAATACTAAAGACACAAAAAGTTGTTTCAGACTGATGTAGAACTGGGAGATATGTCCAGCAGCAAGTATCTATGCTGGAAAATTAATGTTTTATAACAAATAGTGTTTGTTATTGCCAAATAGGGCAAACTTAGAGAAACCCTGTTCTTGTGCTTGCACATTTTCATGGCCATATGTTTGACTTCAGAAGCCAAACTTTTGGAGTTCTACCTACCATTGTAAGCCATATGATAAAGCTAAACTCTTGGGTAATTGCTAAGCATAATAACCCTTGTTACAGTTTTGTCCTTGACACTGATGTCACCCTTAGAGATTAGATGAGCCCTTCAGGTGATATCTCTTTCACATCAATCTGATTGAAAGAGAAACCTGCAAACTAGCGTTCAATCTCTATATCTTCAATGCTGTGCTTAAAAGAAATCCATAAGCGCTATCTGAATCTGCCTCTTTTCTCAGTCAGATTGGCAAATTCCATTAACTTTGCTGGATGTCGCTGACATCAATCTCTGTGGATTGAAGTATTGAACAAAAATGGCTAAAGTTTATCACACCTTAATGCCATCAAGTGCAGATGCATACCCAGGACTCAGAAATGTTGATGTATTCAACTCAGGTCTAGTTTCTTCTCAAGAAACTAGAATAGAATCCTTATGGCAGGGAAAAACAAAATAAAATGCATAGTTTTATCTTTATTTTTCTATGGTTTTGGTGGGAATGATTGCCTCAACTTTGTTTTTTTTGGGTGTAAATGATAGAGGACTCCGTTGAATCTCTTGCAGAATTTTGTATTTCAACAGCATCTCAAGAGCTGGATGTTCTTTTTGCTTTTCTCTCTCCTATAAATATCACTGTTTTCTTGAAATAAGTAAACAAATACAACAAACAAAGAAATGATCACAGACACCCTTTTTCCCTCTTAGTGAAATGTAGGATCCTGCTTACAAAGAATGATGGCCAGAAGACTGCCAAGAACACAATGTGCAAAGCAGGTGACTCATGTTAAATCAAACATCATTGATTAACTCCACAGGAATCCTGAAATCAACTGATATTTACAACAGTCTGCCACAACAGTGATTGATTATGGCTCAGCTATAGCCAAATACAAATATTTGTGGAAAGAACAAAATAAAGCTATGGATAGAATGGGACAGCACACACAGACACACACTCACAAACACATAGATTCCCAAAAGTAAGACAACCACACTAAACCTAAAACCAGGATGACTGCAGTCAGCAAATGTTATCTTGTTAAGAAATTAAAGACCTGGAAACAATTTAAGCAAAAAAAATGCTCTAAATTCAATGAATAGGATATGTCTTTATCTCTCTGTACCACGAAAAAAAAAGATGGCCATTGTTATATATATAATTGCTTTCCCCTCATTCTTCCTCTAAACAAGTGCTGTTATACTTGATATATCTTAACAACCCAAAATTCTTCAATACTGGTTTGAAACTCTAGTGTGAATTAGTTAGGTTTTGATCCCTATCTACATGTTCCACAAAAATGAACATCACTTAAAGAGTTATGCAATCTGACAAATGAAATATAAATAAAGCTATGTGAAAATCTTTATTTCAGTGACACAAAATAATTCCTCTTTGTATCAGTGTCTTTGGAAAAAGAGTAGCCATTTATTGTTTCAATAGATGGATATGGAAATGATTTTTAATCCTAGTTTACCAAGACCATTTAAACTTCCAATATATTCCAACCTATCAGCTTTAAGTTCATCTCATTTCTGCTACAGTTTTAAGGCTCAGATCTAAATTGGAGTAAACCATAAGCTTTTAATCTCATAATGTTTTAAAATTCATCCTGCAATGAAAATATTATGTATAAAAGAGAAGGGGCACCCTTTAAAATATTAATGAAAATAATAATAGAAATAACTTTCAACTCTAAGAGATGAAAACTTTCATGCACTTAAGCAGTACGTTTGAGCTTGAGACCCATTTATTTGAATCACCATATATGGGAAATATTTACTAGTAAAAATTTCACAGAGCTCTGTCTCAGGAACCATGACTGATTGAATGATGAAATGTGTCTTCATCTGATCCATGACTAAAAATTAATTCTTCAAGCCAACAAACATCCTTTCTCTGATTTCTGTCATCAATAAATTATCACTGTAGTATCAAAAGGTAGTGTAAACATCCAAAATTCAACCTGAAACTGAGGATAAACAAACTAGTTGGAATGAATGTAATACGTAGATTTCACTGGAAGGACACCTGCAAATTTATTTCCAGTATTGAAATTTATGCTGATAGTTTGAATTTTGTTCACCCAAAGATTTTTCTGCTATTTTATCTTTCAGGACAATTACTAGTTATTTTAGTCAAGTAATTATCACACTGGCTTATTTGATATAAGCATAATCTCTGTTTTAGATTCCATGCTGGGATTATTGTGGAATTTATACATAGAGTTTACCAACTCAAAGGTTCATGACTTAAAGGAAACATGCTGCTCAGGCTTTACAAGCAGGTCAATTAACCATTATTTTCAATGTCTCCTGAAACTTTAATTTTAGGACTACATTTCAGCTGCTTATAAAGTAATTTAATCAGACTTTAACAAATTAAATTAAGTTACCTCAAGCTGAAATTCTTATGATGCTAGGGGTACTTTTATCTTCCAACAAAAATGCTTCAGCTATTTAATGAACTAAGGAGAAACTCTGTGGGTTTCATGTTTTGGATTTTTTAATGCTAGGAGGAATTCTGGCAAACTATTCTTTGGAATGCTGTTATAGGACCAAGCAATTGGATAGGGATTTGAAATCTGGCAGCAAATATATTTTTTTTTTTTAATTCTTGTGGAAATTTGTCCTTGTTTGACCCAGTTACAAGCCTGAGAAACACTGTAGTTTGCATATCTTAGGATAGGCTTCCAAGAGGTTAAGTGTTAAAACCTTCATAAGTTTTGGTAAGTACTCTAAAGCTTTCTACAGCTATTAGAAATGAGCAAGCTGCCACTTGACATCTGGCCAAGCATTACTGGTGCAAATCCATCATGCTCTCCTCTAGTGACCATTCTGGGTGAATCTGGGATCTGATTACAGAAGAGAAATCAAAGTGGGGTTTTTGTGTACTTTCGATAATTTCCTGCCAGAGAAGAATGATGCTAACTTTGAACATGCTTCAATAAAAAAAATGTAATTCTACAAGTTTAACATCAGCTGCTACTCAACTTTGGAGAGTTTTATATGAGGTTTAGTGGTTTTGTTATATTTCTGTTTAAAATCTCAGAACCTTAAAACATAAAATCTGGAAGTTAAACATTCTATAGAATTTGGAGACAATGAGAAATCTAAAGAGAAGGAACAAGATACAGGCTCACTTTACAAAAAAAATTACTTGCTATTGGAAACTTAATTTGCTAATTTATATAGTCATCGTGAAATGTCATGGAAAGCTTCTGGATATATTAATTTTCTGAAGAGAAAATAAGAGGTATAACATTAGAGTTGATTTGCAATTCAGAGTCATCTTCCTGCGGCAAATTCTGAGATGTCAAAATTTCAGTAAGTCTCACAGTCTGAAAAGAAATTAAGTCTTAATAATTTATTTAAAGTGAAATATCCACAAACTATTTCATCTTGCTATTATCTATAATTAAAATATTAAGTGCATTTATAAAAATAACAGCATCACATTCATAGTATTTTAATCATAAAATGAGTCATGAAAGTGATGACAATAGTATGTTTCCACCAATAATTTAAAAATAGAAGAAAGACCATTTTATGAATGATGATCTAAAAGTAAATAAAAGAAAAATCACCATTTTTATAGCTTTCTGAGAAATAGTTTTACTTTATTTTTAATTTATTCATAATAATGAGTCAATATTTTCCATTCTGTGGGACTTTAATCTTGTGTTCTCATTTCATTAGGGCTCATAAGAAGATTGTTTTAAATAAAGTCTTTATCAATACACATGGCTCAACTAGAATGTGTCATATTTTGTGTCCCCCATCTGCAGTAAAGAATAAGACACTCTTTCAAATTCCAATAATTTTCAGTCACAGAGACCCTGAGTTTCCAAAAACTTATGTTTTTTTCTCACTTCTATAAACTGTGCCTATAACCAATGACATAAAAATTATTGTATTTGCCTGAGCTCATTTATTTTCTTCAGAAAGGCCCTTTTTAGATGGTCATTACAGTAGTAGACTTCTCCCCTTTTCTGGTCTTTTTATGTTTTCACAATGGCAGCAATTTAATAGATTCAGTGAAAAAAACATAAGAAGGAGAAAATAGATTTAGTGAATTATGTAGTTGAAAAGGGATGGGGGAAATTTGATCCAAAATAATGATAGAAATAACAATTATTATTATATTTAATTTAAAAATTCTATAAATACAACTGAAGTTATTAATAAATAAATTAATGTTTATTATATTATTAAATAAATATTAATACAATGTTACCATTAAAATTTTTGATATTTTTCTGAATAAAACCAATAATTATCCATAAGGAATCATGTGAAGATTTGCAAAAGAGATCATTTATCCAAAGAGTACTGCTCAGAGCTGAGTTTATGTTTGCTACTTAAAAAAAAAAAAAAAAAAGTTGGATAAACCAGGTAAAAGAGCCTTAGTCTGTCTTCTTCTAGCTGATTGAGCTACTAGATAGCAGTCACACCAGCTTTCACTTGTTCCACTTCTGTCTGTGCCATTCCAGGATTCTCAGCTGCAGCCAGTTTTCTAGCCACTCAGTGGTAAAATTGGAGGAAAAGGACTCTACCAAGAATATTTTCAGACCTGATAAGGTAGTTGAAGTGAAAAATGGCTTGGGCTGAAATAGAATCACAAAAACTGATCTTCTACTTTCAAGGTAAAAGGTCCAGCCATCAAGATAATTAATTTTCCTAGTCTGGGCTGTTTAATGAAAATTACTGGGATTCTACCACTTTATGCTTGACAGAAGGCTGCCTGAATTTGTGGTGCCTATATTGTCTGAAGGGAGTATAGACAGACATCTGTATGGATCAGGACAGATTTTACACAGGAAATTCCTCACCAGGCTGTGTCTCCTATATCTATGAATGCACTCCTAATGTAGACACCATAGACATCACAAGGAAGACAGAAATACTGTGTAAATTTATTTGTGCTCTCTTTGCATCTACCTCAAAATAACAAAGTAAAACAAGTAAATTAATCCATGCAGACCTCAACTAATTGGTTTCTGCAGTTAGCTCTAGCTCTTTGACACACTGACTCCTGGCTCACTGATCAATGAGTTACAATCATGTCTTAAGAATCTGATGATTTTACCCTGAAGAGAATATAGTTTCTTCCTGCTCCCCTTCCCAAAGAGAAATAAAGTCTTAGAAGCTAAACACAGCCTCAGAAATTATGCACTATCATATTTTGATCTTCAGCATAATCACCTAAAACTGAAATAGAATTCAGCTCCAGATTGTAAATACCTAAATTTAGTAGTCTACAATCTGGAGCTGTATCCCATCATTAAATATAGATTTGTTCAATCTGGAATCCCACTCCTTGTTACAGAAGTGTAAAATCCAGGCTTCCAAACAAAAGCTATTACAGTATTAGAAGGAAACTTTGATGAGCTAAGATTGAAGTACCCACATTGCATAATTTAAAAATTTAATGATTGAGAGGATTACACATAAGCAAATGACAGCACGTTTGGAAGGTTTGCATAAATGCAACACATGCATTTATATATATAAAAGAAATTATGGAACCAACACTGACATTTTCCATAAAGGAAAATTCACATCATGTTAATACAGAGAAAAAAAAATAACAAAAAGACACCTGAGAATAAGGAAAAGGAAAAAAGCTTGGAAAAATGTCAATACGGGAAAAAATAAACCTAGAGGTGTATTCACTTCAAGCAGCATTTCATCTCATTCTGTCATATCCTTTACCACAATAAGATGATTGACATGTTTTATTTTAAAATCCTGTATTCATAGTGATTTCCAAGTGTAAAGACAAACATTGCTTTCATAATTTTTAAAATACAAAAAATGGTGTAAAAATTGTCTTCTACAAAGATTTAACAAGATTATGTATCCATGGGCATTTAAACACCAGGTAGATACCTTCTTCCTCTGCATGCCACAAATATATTCCTGTGCACATTCTTGAATGTATAACTGCTGCAAAATGTAGGAAGTAAAAAAAAAAAAACAAACAAAAAACCAAAACCCCTGAGCTGTAAAATCTTGGTTAATTTGAGTTTTGCTATTATCAATGAAGGACCTCGAAGTTTTCATCAACCTACTGAAACCAACATTAGGATTTGTCTAGTCTTGTCTTGATCTGAGATTATTTTAGCCAGGCTAGGGTGTACTAGCAATTGTCTAACAGTGAAGACAATAGATCCTAAATTTGCCTTGACTTAGTCCTAGTTTATGACAATACCATGTTTGATATTATCTGTATATGGTCTCCAATTGAAATGTACTGTAGAAGGGTACAGGAACAGGAGGATAACAGAAATCAGATAATACCTGGCTACCCATTTATTACAGGTAAAAAGATCCTGAATGTAAAATACTATCCAAAACTACCAATTAGGTGTTGACCCAAAATGTATAAAAGAGAAGACAATCGCAAACATGATCAATTATAGGTATAACTGTTTCAACTGAATGTATATCTATGTAAATCAGAGATTGTTGTGAAGGGAATATTAAGAAGTGATAAATCAAATCAGTTTCAGACTTCCAAACATAACTTTACAAGACTAACATTAACTAACAGCACAGACTACCAAAATATAGTTTGAACATTTTTGTATTTTAAGTCATAAATCCTTTAGAAGTTTATCTTACACTATCTTTGAACATCCAATGTTCACAGCTGGTACCACACCTTCCTTATTGCAGTGGTCCTTGATGGTCTTAATCTGTGACCTGATCAGGCTGAAAAGTCCTTTAAGGAGAGACTGCAGAGGAGCAGTGTGTGTGAATTTTTTGACCTCATGCCTCAATTTGGGATCTTGTCCTTTTATAGACAGCTAATTTCCTTGGCAAATGCCAGCCTTTGGCACCATGTTTGGTAGGGTGAGATGGGAGGTACTTACCATTCCCAATAGTTTCCTTATCCTGTTCCTTCCTTGTATTTTTTTTTTCTAATTTTCCTTTCCTTTCCTTTCCCTTTCCCTTTCCTGCTGTCTTATTCCATCTCTTTATATGGAGCTTCTTCAATGACCCACACTTGACTGTCACTGAGGTCTTTATGCCTCTGGAGCCTCTGCTTTGTGTCGTATTTTGTGTTGTATTTTGTGTCGTATTCTGTGCCGTATTTTCAAAGCCTTTTCTGTTAGCCCACACTTAAGCTGCACATTATCAAAAGAGAAACTTCATACCAAGCTCACACAGCCAGTTCCCAGGGTAAATTGGTAACAGCTGGCCAGGACTAGGGCCTTGCACAGTCACCCTAGGCACAGCCAATACAAGGGCTGTGTTCTGTCATGGGCAATGGCAATTCTATTTTTCATGGGGCCACTAACAGTAACGATGTTTCTTGAGTTACACTATATTGGAGGCATAATCTTGAGGATCATAAGAAGCTTCTATTAGATTTTCCTTGGTATGCTTCTAATTTAGGAGTGAAGGAACATCTGCTTTACCTAAAAAACATAGAATATACTGATTAATATTACCTCAGTTATGAGAAGAATTAAATTAAACATTTACGTTATGCTTCAGGTCTGAAGCACTTTGAACATAAAATGGAGTAGAAATGGGAGAGGTTTCTTCTGAGGGTGTGAGCCTAATAAAATCTTTTTTTCATGTTTCTATTTTGTGGTTTTTTTCTGTTTTTGCTGTCAGGTCATAAAAAAGATATGATTATTGATTACATACATAAAAATTCCATATCTCAATTAGTGTACAGGTTAGTTTTTTCATTAAAAAGAAGATACCAAAGAGAATGTATTTTTACTTGGAGTGGCAGGGAAAATTAGTAATATCATTGGTATTTGTGTCTCATAGGCTATACCTCATGAAGCCATTCAAAACAGCTTTTATTTAATTATGTTCTTAAATTTTTAACTCAAATTTACATAAGATAATAAAGCCATTCTTCTAGGATATGACCAAGATTCTATATTTTACAAAGAACAAGTGTCCATTCAAATTTTTTACTACTTGCTTAAAGGGATCACCACAAGCTGGAACATGCCAGATCAGTTCCTATCAATAAATACCAACATAAATTTGTACCACATCAAGAATCATGTTCCATATAATACCTATTATTTTCTTTGGTTTCTTTAGCACAGATGCGATTCTATCTTTGAATGTGATTAATGTTAATTTTATACTGATAAGTAGTCTGATACTGTGGTACTGATAGTAGTCTGATACATATTCAGTGCAAATTACCTTGGAAATCAATCATAAATTTTATTCCTACTTTTATTTTCAAAGGCCCTTGTTTTTGCCTAGTAACACATTCATTTGTGACTCTTAGTGGTCTCCCTATAAAATGTAGATAAAAATCTTTTTTACACTGGTTTTATGATTTATTATTTCATTAAGCAAACAGGTTTACTGCTTAGTTTGTCTTTTTTATATATGACCTTAATAGAATATTCACCATCACATTTCAATGACTTGAAAGATGCAACAGAAAATGCTGAGCATCAACATGCAGTTTTTTATTTTTATTGTGTCTGCTTTGTTCTCATTATCTTGTTCTAGAAAATTTATGTGAAATAGCAAGGAACACTATACTACACTGTATTTTATATTTTACTTTTGGAATTAAGCAGAAAATTATGTCCAAGATATGTTTAAATTTGAATGACTAGGCTCTTTGAATGGGTTTACCTGGTTAACCTGAAATGTTCTTTTCAAAAAGGTCAACAATTCCTAGAGACAATAAATCGTGTTTTTACCCTTCCAGTTTTACCCTTTTACATCTCCCCAGTCCTGCTGGTGGGGGAGTGAGTTAGTGAGTGGCTGCATAGGGCATAGCTGCTGACCAGGGTTAAAGCACAACAAATCCCTCTTTTCTCAGCACTAGGGAATAAATGTTGCAGAAAACAGATGCGCATTAACTTATTAGCACTTTATCTACAGTTAATATACATCACTGCAGTATTTAAGTCTTTGTTTCACTAGTTAACTTACAACAAATCAATGATCATTAATTTTAAAAAATGGCTTGAGAAATAAAAATCAAAGATGGCAAATTTGGTTTTATTTTCAACAAATTTTTAGATAAAGAGCAGCACTTGTAATTAATTGTTAACACCAAATTTTCAGTTGCTGCTGCTTCAAAAACATAGTTTATATTTAGAAATTATAAATGCATTTGTTTATAGAAAGAATGCTCTGATGAAGCTGTTTTTTTCAATTTTTTTTATCCTTAGAAATCATTAGATATTTTACAATGTAGGATCTGATGCTTCAAGACATTACTCATCTGAGAAATCCTTGCTATTCAAGTAATTGCATCCTCTGGTAAAATCACTGGCTGCATGAGTAAAATGTGTATGATTGACCTTTTTTATTAAGCTATTGCCTAGTTCACAAAATGGAGAAAAATCTAAGAGCTCAAGGCTTCAACATGTCAGTCAGGGTTTTTCCATGGATTTCAGGAGAATGCAAGCAGGGTCTCAAAGACATCAAAAGAGCATTAACCATAATCTATATTACTGACCCCCAAAAAACTTTGACCCCACTCAGTCTGGAACTTTGTCTCTTGAAAATAGACCAATTTGGTCTTTATTGAACATGGTGAACTTTGCTGTCACATCTCACCTGGAAGATATGAGCTTTTACAGTTCAAAGAACAGAACACAGCAGGTTAAACACAAACCTTATTTCAGTCTGTTAAGTAAAAATTTAATATTTATTGCCTCTTGTTAAATTTCACAATATGAATGGAAAGTACTCGCAGGGTTCAGAAAGAAAGGCAGTCAGATGTGCTCATATTCAAAATTCTTGTTCTTTTCAGAAGCTGTCAGTTCTTTGTACATTTTTACACTTAAGAACATCTAGTTGACACAATATTGTTATATGCATGATAAGGAAAGGAAAAAAATTTAATTCTGGTCTGAGTGGCACAGAAGTTTGAGGTACTGAAGTAGTATCTAGCATGTCATAGTGCTCTAACTGTACCCTTTTTGATAGATAACCTCAAAAAGTTTTTCATTCAGTTTTAACCCTTTAAAACTGTAATATTGATAATATGGTTTACCCTTCTAAATCTTGAAGTTACAAAACAATTATCAAGGCACGGTCATTTCAAATCTCATTAAACTATATGTTCCCTTTGAGAAAACCTAGGTAAAGTGAATAATGGTTTCCTTAGCAGCATTCTGTTTTCCTTCAGAAGCAAGAGTTCTTGAGTTATAGTCTGTCAAGGACAGAATTCCTACTCTGCACAAAACAGTAGTTTTGAATTATGTAATTTAGAAGATAGCCAAAAGTTCTTTGCCTGATACAATCTGGAGGTAAATCCATACATTACTTAGTATAGAAGAGGAAAATTTTTATTTTTCTTTTCAGATATCTCCTCGATTAATGTTCCTAATATTACACTGATAAGATTATGCTGGAGGTTGTAGAAGCTACACATCACTTTACTTGACTTATCTAAAAGAATCTTAGCATTACTGGAAACACTAAATAAAAGGCAACTTATATTTTTCTTGTTTACACCTCCTTTTGTGAAGAAGTTACCAATATTTGTGTACTTACAGTGTATAAACCCTATGTTTGCACCAATCAAACATAAGAAATGTCAAACCTTTTAATTTAAACAATGAAAATATAAATATATATACATACATAAATTATACATACATAAATTCTGCATTTCACATTAGGTTCTCAAAGGCAAATAGAAGACACACATACTCCTAAACCACACTGAAGAGGGACTTTTTAAATTTGCTTTTTTATTTGCTTTGTATTGTTTAAAGCAGCAAAGTATTTTCAGCAACCTTTTCAGAGATACATGTTTCAACATTCAGCTGTATCAAAATTAGGATAAAAAAGAATACAGCTATGCCATAGAAAATAAAATTCAGTGAATGTAAAAATTCACTTCTCCAGTCAGATTTCTGAATTCTGTAACACCTCTCTCACTTCTTCCTTATTCTTTGTGTTTATTTAAGAAGGTTTGTTATTCTTATTTTTTTGGCTCTGATTGTTAAAGAAAACACAAAGAGCACTCCAAAATCCTCCAAACTTCCTGATTTAAATGCTTCAGTCAGAATTAATGGTTTAAGGAAAATGTTCCTCACTGCTTAAATTACTTGGTTAACAAGTGCTCAATCCTGCTCAGGGCAAGGTGTATTCACAGGTCAGTTGAGAATACCATATGTCCAAAGGACTTAACAATTTCAGAATTGAGAATCATAGAATTCTGAAAAAAGGTCCAAATATATAAGAATTTGTCTAGTTCTTATATTTTGATGGCATTAAGAGAGCAATAAAAAGCAGGTTGACGAACTTGGGAAATTAAACAGGAAGACAGTCACGCCTCTAAAGCTGACAGAAAGTGTTGGATCTTCTTGAGAGTTTGGGGGGCGTGGGGGGCAACCTACTATTCCCCCACTTCTACCACCAGATTCTGAAAAAGTGTTTGAAGAGTTTTTAATCAGGAGACATCATACATAGCTATTAAATTTCAAATGTTTGAAGCCTGGCAAATTTGTAAGCAGTGCAAAACAGGGCCATAAAAATTGAGATTCCAGGAACATTAAAAATAGATGTCCCTACCCACCTCACCTATGATCAACCAGAACAATAATTAGTTTTCCAGAAAATTGTATGCTGGCAGGAAGATTTACTCCAGTCATCAGTTGAAACTGTGCCAAAAATAACTGTATAAAACTGATGGAGGAAAAAAGCTCCCCTTGAAGTCCACAAATCTCATTTCCATATCCTTTAGAATATTCAGGGCTTCTGCTTTTGTGAAGTGCAGATGTTGCTCCTGATTTTTTTATCAAATTTGTAATGATTACTATTTTTATGATCATTGTATTTTTGTTATAAATGCTCAAATATTTCTGAAGTTTTGATAAAGAATGGGGAAAAAAAGCGATTAAGAAAGTTCCCTAGTTAATTTCATTCAAAAATATGCAAATCCCAGAACACTGCTCCCTCTGTGTTCTTCTTTTTTTTTTTTTTTTTTCCTAAAACAAAGTAGTTTTAACTTGTTTGCGAAACAACTGCCTTCTGATGAGTGACCTCCTGTTCCTCTGCAGTGGGGATGTCTGTTCAGCTGAGCTGGTGAGTCAGACCACAGTGTCCAGCAAGATAAGTAAGCTTACAGGCATTTTGGCTGTTTGTAGGACACTTTTCTTGCAGGGAGTGCAAAGGGGATCCAGGAATTCTCCTGCAGACAGCGGGACTGCATGGCAATGGTGTGTCCTCACCATGGTCAGTGTCCAGCCTCAGCTGGTGTAAGAGCCCTGGCACATTGGAGCTCATGGGTCCCACACATCTTCAAATGGAGGATGCTGCCTCCCAGGGCTCACATCTGTTGCTTTATCTGGAGCAGAGTGGAGTGACAGCAATGGTGGCCCCACTTGTGAGGGAAGGCAATCAGACTGAAACATCAGGGAGGATGAGTAGGAGGTTTATATGATCATCATCGAGACTGCAGAGACAGGAGGCTGAGCTACAGAATGAAAAGAAAAAGGGACAATGAAAGATTATGCATGAATAACTGTGGATGGTACTCCCAAGGTAGAGATGGATGGAGACTTGTGCTCTCTGTCAGCAGGAGAAAGGCTCCTTGGCTTCCAGATCTGAATTTACACAATTCATTCATTGTACTAATAGCCAAGGAAAGAAAAAGAACTTCATGGAAATAGATTTCAGAGGCAGCTGGGCCTGAATCAAGAATTAGTGCCGAGAGGAAGCAGCTGGCAATGGTGTTTTGAGGCTCTGTTTTGCAAGAGATAAAAGCACCCACCTGCCAACCAGGGCTGCTGCCACAGGAGATTATTCTTCGATGGGGCTTGGATCCAGAATGTTGCATAGATGTTGATGAGTCTCACGCGGCCTTTGGATTTTTGCTTATCCATGTGCTCACCATTAATACTGCTAAGGAAACCTGGATGAATCAGAAGTGAGTACAGAGAGATGAGGACAAAGATGGTTTTCCCCTTGGTCCCACAGATGATGGGAAAGCCTCAGGCAGAGGTTCCTAAAGTATCCTGAAATAAGAAGCAGACTAGTGGCATTGTTACAAGAAGTGCTTTGATTTTTTTTATGACAGAGATTTCTAAGGAATAAGGACTGCTAGCAAGACATGAGATCTACTTCACAAAGTGCAGTTTCCTTCTTGAAGCAGGACTTGCCAGAGTGGTGATGAGGACTATGTATCATACATATCATCAGATGGTGATAAGAGCTTTCAGTTAAGTGAAGAAAGGTAAGACAATACATAGGGCAGGGTGATGGGTGTAAGGGAGGTCTTGTGAAGGATAAAGAACATTAGAAGCTGACCTACCTGAAGTTCATGTGCACAAACTCACACAACCTGGGAAAATTAACAAGAGAAATTGATGTTCCATAAGGGGATGAAGAGCATTTATGGTGCTGGCCTTGAAGGTCTTCAAGACTCAGCTGAATAAAGACTTAAAAAAACTTGGTATGAAATCAGTGTTGACCTTCATTTGAAGCAAAATTGTATTACAGACTTCTTGACATCCCTTCCAACTTGGATAGTTTTGTAGTTCTCTTATTCTGATAATCTACTGTAGGCTAACTACTGAATACAATACCTTCAGTCTCTTTAGTTCAGTGTAGTGAGAAAGTATCATAATACTGCACAGGACTATGCAAGCTGTCAACAGAAAGACAAATAGACTTGTTAGTTCATGCTTTACTTCAACAAAGAAACTGATTTTTGTACATAACTTCTTCAGTTTGAGATTAAATTTACAGTTCAAGCAGTAAAGGTCTTAAATGAGGCCAAGACTATAGGATTGCAACACTTCTGCATCAGAACTCCATATTAGACAAGCTATTTTGAACTATGATACAGGCTTTACACTGGCAACAATCTTATGTCAAACAAAGTAACAGATATTTGTGCAATTTCAGTAGAAGCTTTTTTTTTCTATGAACTTTGAAACAGCTCAAGTGGCTGGCCCTCCAGAAATAATATCACATACAAATTCTGTGTAAAGTAATAAAAAAATACTATAAAATACTACATTACTGTTTATCTAACTTCACATTTTAAAATCAATTGAATCTCAACATTAAATATTCTTTCTTTGTGAAGCAGTGTTTGTACCACGTTAATCCCCTTTCAAGTCTAGGTAAAGTTTCACATTCAGGATGAGTAGTCCTGGTTTCTGCAGATATATGTGAACTACAATAGTAGATATCATTAGTGATCCTCCACTATTTCAAGACAGAAGAAGTCCTGAATATTACTTTAGTGAGCTGGAATAATCTGAGTTCTGTACAAGTGGGAAAAAAACTGAGAAAACTTTGAACAGGAATTTTACCACTATCAAAAATAAAATATATGTTCTAAGCTAAGTTGAAATTGACCTTTATAAAGGTGATAATCTTTATTTTCATCAACTTGAATAGGTAGAGTTTTTGTTTAGATGATATACCTAAAAATGACTAATAGTATGCATGTGTTTTGTCCCAGATGGTACAATAAGAACATTCTCATCATGACAGCAAAGCTGATATTTAAGTTCTTTTGGAGTATGATAGAAGCCTGGTATAAACCTTGTGTATCTTCTTCTGAAATCAAATTTTTAATTTCCTCACACAAGTAGGAAAAAATGAATATTGTGAGGCCAGTGGCAGTAGTAACACTGCTACATTGCTTAGAAAACCAACTAAACAAACCATACCCAAAGTCAATCTTCCCCCACAGCTTGCAAATTGTATAACATTATCAATTTAGAAACAGGAAACTGCATTTATTGGAAATAGAGTAATTTGGCTCTATTTCCTACTTAATCTGTTGCACAAAATAACTTAATCACTAGAAAAAGGAATCAACATATAGGCTTTAACTTCTTATTGAGCTGAAAATAGAAAGTTATATTTCAATTTTCTAAAGATGGAAGCCATTCAATTTGTGATCACCCTAAACTAGCTTGCCTCATTTATTTTAAGCTAATACCGTCAGTGGAGTGTATTAGGAGATCTGTTCTGCTGACCAGATCTGTATGCCAAATTTAAGCAGGGTAAAAATGCTCTTCAGCTTCTACTGTCTGTCTGAAGGATGTAACTGTCTCCCTCTTTTCTACTCCTGTCCAGCTGTGTCCTGCTTGGGGCACCAGCATACGAAAGACATGGACCTGTCTGACAAGTCCAGAGGAGACCATAAAGATGATCAGAGGGCTGAAGCACCTCTCCTATGAAGATAGCTGAGAGTTAGGGTTATTCATCATGGAGCAGAGAAGGCTCCAAGGAGACCCTCTAGCAGCCTTCTAAGGAGAAAGAAAGCTGGGAGGGACTTTTTACACAGGTATGTAGTGACAGGACAAGAGGGAATAGTTTTAAACTGAAAGAGAGCAGGTTTAAATTTACAATTAGGAATAACTTCTTCACTGAGAGGGTGGGGAGACACTGGATTAGGTTGAAGGCCATGTTGAATGGGACTTTGAGCAACCTTTTCTGGTGAAAGGTGTCTCCCTGGCTATGACAGAAGTGTCCAAGCTAGATAATCTTTAAAGTCTCTTCTGTTTTTTACAAAAAAAAAAAGTTTTCTGACTCTCCAGACAATGAAAATGAATAGCTACCAATAAGCAAATTCATGAACTTGAAGATATTTTTCTTTAAAAAAAAATTCCATATGTATTATTTGAGGATTAAACCCACAATGCATTAGTCACATATAATTGTCATACTTTAGCTTCATTTAGAACCAAAATTTAAAAAAGCAGATGCAGAGAGGTGCATAGATTTTTCTCAGATGCAGAAAAGTACATATATTCACTTGGATACCTCAATTGGAAACCTATTTTTGTTTATTTCCATAGATCTTTACACTCAAAGCTAAATGCATACTATAGCAAACAGATCAAAAAGGAAATTTTCATATCATAAAGTACAGAAGAAGTTTTAACAGACATACTTCTTAATACAGTTCTATATGTTTCAAAGCACTTTCATTAAAACTCTACATTCAACAATTCCCTAATGATTTTATGCCTATTAAGTTCCATTAAAAATTCCAGTAAAGGAAAATTCATTACATTAACTCATATATATTTAATATTTCTACCTCTTTAAACTTTGTACTCCTGAGATCTCTCGTCCCAGCTTAACCATGGCTTAGTAAGTCATACGTGAATTTACCATTCAGCATTAGACTAGCATAATTCCAGGAATGAACTTCAATTCTACAAGCAAAATCTAGTTCATAACAGAAAAGTGAAAATTTAAACATAATTTTTCCTCATTCTGTTTGGAGGACCTAGTTTAGGAAGTTGTGTTTTTTGAAGAATATAGGTGCATTGCAAAGCAATACAATACCTGTCTGACCAGTGATTTTCTCATTCTTCTAAAAGCCTAACACCAAGGTTTTTGTCCAGAGACCTGAAATGCAAAATAAGCCTTCACTTAAATGTGAGGGTGGCCATCTGTATATGCAGGATAGAAATCTTGCTTCTAAATAGATACTTTCAAGGGAGAAAAGTATATATCTAGTCCATGTTCAGCAGCATTGGAAATGAAATCTCATTTTGGCAATGAAAAGACATAAACCAAGGATTGACTTAAAAGATGAAATGTAAGATCTAAATAGGTGTATTTTTTTAAGGAAAAAGGAGAAATTATACCAAAAGTTTTCTTTACCTTCCCTTATTCTTTACTAAGCCCCTAAGCTTTCTTTTCTTGTGGTTACAATTCCATTATTGTCAAGAATTTTTTTCTTCGTTTCTTAGCAACGCCTATTTTATGGCTAATGTATCACTGAGATTTTCTTGCTAAATAACAAGGAGCATAGTGACAGTTATGCACCCATTCAGATTGTTAGACTGCTATTTTTTATGCAGCAAAACTCTAGCCTTTTTCCTATAATTTTGATCCTGCAGATGAAAGCATAAATTATTGGATTTTGTATTATAAAACTGATTCTTACATGTATGTCTCTTGTATTATAGGACTTTTACTGAAATTTAGGCTGAGATACTGCCATCTTTGTTGATCTTGCAGTATTCAGTCAAACTATTCAGAAAAGAATCCAATTATGGTGAATGGCAGTGGAGAGAATAGACATTTTATATTTGACTTCATAAAACTATAAGAATAAATTTCCTTATCAAAGTGTTCTCCTTTCGCAGCTCATGTGAATCAAACTGAATTTATGCAGGGAACATTTCAGAAGGATCCCAACTCTCCATTTTATTTTCTTGTGCTGAATTTGTCCTTGGGGGATACTCAGTTTCAGTTACACTGACTAAAACATGCTTCTTCTATGGCTTTTTCATATTACTCTCTAAAGGCTAAATATCCCTAGAGGATAAGCATTTCATTACCTTGTAGTTTTCAGATGATCTTACTTTCCAGAATACTTTCAGTCACTGTAATGATCTTGTCCAGGAAGCTTCTGGAAGTAAAGGGACTAGTGATCCACAGTACAATTAACCTGAGTAGGTGCAAGCCTCTGCTTCTCTGTGCTGCGTGTCAGGCTCTGTTGGGCTGCACAAAACTCTTGGCTACAGATGAACTTGGAACAAGGAGTCTCCAGACAGCTCTCATTTGGTCCTGGAAATTACATCACTTATGCCTTGCCTTCATCTAAAATTGCAGCAAGAAGTTCTGTATGAAAGCATAATTTTTCTTGTAAGAAAATAATACAATATCACACGGGGGGATCTGAGGATCTATGCAGCATGAAGTGGGATATCCATCCCGTACCATCTGATGTTGCATGGATGTTCCCCAAATGGGTTCTTCCTACAGCTTTTCAAGGTGTGTAATATTTACTTATCTATATTCCTGTTCTAATTCTGTCTTAATAGACAGATTTTTTCTTGTGTTTGGATCCTCCTTATTAAAAGACAGAACGAAACCCGCAGCATCTCTGCCTCTTTCTCAATACCCACCCTGCTCCTCCCTTTTCCTGCTACAAAACAGTCAATAGATAATTCTATGCAATCTTGATGAACAAATAATTCTAAAGTTTATTTTTAAAATGTTTCTACTTTAAAGAATATTTTTGCCTTACCATTCTTAGGTAAGCTCTTATAAAAACTGGCAGAACCCTAGGAAAGAAAAAACTTTCAGATTATAAATTATAAAACTTGCAATCCAAAATAATTTTTCCACTTTATAAAAGGCTAGATAGAGTGATACTTTTCAAGCCTCACTCTAATGTCTTCCATCGCTTATGTGGTGCTAGATCATGAATTTCTTTGTTGGATTTGTAGATACCGAATTTGCATCATTTACAAGGATTTTATTTTGAAATATCTAAAAATAATCATTTGACTTTCTTGTCAGGAGAAATCAAACCATTTCAGTCTGAAGCAGTAAAATTAAAGAAAAAAAATATTCTTAAGCATACTTTTAACTTCAAACATTCCACTAGATAAGTGAAAATCCAATCTGCATCATTCTCTATGATTTAGTCTACACAGCATGAAATTAACAGGATCCTTAAAATAGGATTTGAAATAGTGAGTAACATTCTTACTGGGTGCAATCTCATAACTTCTAAATTTCTGTGAGTGTAATTGTAGTCAGAACTCAGCAAAATACGCTGTAGGGAAAATCCAAGGCTTAATTTTCATTTACATCATTTCACAGTGTGAAGCAGCACTGAAAAAATTGCATTTCATTTTAAATGAATCTGACATGAGTACAGTGGCATTCTGTGTCAGATGAGTGTAAGTGAGAATAGGTCACTGGATTGTTAACCCACTGTGTCTTTTTACTCTAGAAATACCAGTTAAGAACATTGCTTGCATTTTAGTGCATAAACTTTGTTTAAATTAGTGTTTTACATATAATTACCACTATTTGTGTGTGCTGGAACCATTATCAAAACACTTAATTGTTTTTTCATTGTGAAATATTAGGGGTTAATTTTCTTGCCTAAAGGAAAGTATACGTTGCAATCAGAGCTCTCTTAAAGTACCTGAAATGCTCACACAGTGTGGCAAGGTTACACAACAACCATTGCCTTTTGGAGGAGCGTGTAGAGGCCCAGCAGTTCACCTACAAACATCTTCATGATGTCCAAAATTAGGTATGACAACAGAATCAAGCCCTGACTAAAACTATCAGGAAACAAAATGGACTCTAATGTGCATTGAGGGAATTAAAGGGGAAAAAAAAAAACCTAGATGGAAAATGTGTATAATGAGCAATGTAAACTTTTTTCCTACACTTCTACTGACTATTTTAATCACAGTAGTTTAATTGCATTTGTCAAGAATGACACATACTGACAGTTCTCTATGTAGATATGTATTCACTCTGCTTATGTTTCTTAAAGTAATAGAATCATAGAACACTTCAAGCTGGAAAGGACCCATCAGGATCACTGTATTCAGTGTAAACTTGCCCATAGTTAGAAAAGCAATATAGTTTGAAATCTCTCAGATTCCCTGTATCTCCGATAGTGTAAAAGTTAATCTACATCAAGCCTTCAGTCAGTATGATCAATGTTACCTTGGAAGCTGCTCATTTCACCCTAAACCTGGCACCTTCATTTGGTCAGCTGAATAGCACTAAACCTCCATTACCTATACTGATTAGGGACTTTATTAACTTGTCTACATATATGTGCATAGTGACAACTGAGATCTGCACATTTCTGTCAGATGAGGCACAAGGCTCCAGGAAACTTGTCCTCTCTGGGAAGCCAGATGGTGTGTGTATGTGGGACAGTGTCATAGAAAAGATGTCACTGGACACCTTTGTTTAGGCAGTAGATCTGAGTGCACAAGCACAGATTCATATTTTTACTATATTTGCAGTTAAATGGCCTGAACTTGCATCCCATCTACCATATGCTTTGAAGTTATTTACAGACACATAAAGAAATGTTTCATTGACTTATGCTTACATCATTCTCTTCCTCAGAATGCAGGTCACCAGAACCTTATATAAAATTAATTTTAAATTAGGAAGGAAAGTTTTTTATTTTTATCTTCACTAAAGAATTTGACTTCCACAGGTCACATCTATGACTATTTATTTATTTATTTAGTGTCTGTAAAATTGGGGATATTTTCAGCCACTTTTCAATTAACTTCACAAAGAAAATTTATGTAACTATTCTCAGTTGATTTACTTTTTATCCTCTGTGTTTTGCATATTATTTTATTACCGGGCACAGAGCAACTTATAGGTTCTCAGGTCCAGATGTGACTGTCATGTTCTCAAATCATATCACTCTTCCTACTCTGGATTTAGGTTTCTACATAAATCAAACAAGTCAAAGCAAACTAAATAAGAGATGTGGCATGTACACATAGATTCTTGATCTTGGTGATTAGAGACAGCTCTGAGATTTTATCACAGCAGTTGCCAGTCTGTGAATTTGTTTCTGGCTTAATTTTACAATGAATGGGTTGAAATAGTAACCATATCTGTTTCCAGTATTGTTACACTACAAATACTTTTAATTTCTATAGTATCATTTTTGTGAAATGCTTAAATCTGCTCCAGTCATACTTTGGAAAAAAAAATGAATTAACAGAATAGCTTTTCTATGTGTTTGCAAAAATTGGAAAGTGTGTAGAAATAAAAAGTAGTCATAATAATACAGTAATATTAATCAGCAAAGAAGTCTACCACCAGGGAAAAGAATAAGCAGAGTCTGCTTTCAGATGTGATGACAGGACCTCTAGGTAAATAATATGGAATCATACCTGAGGAGTTCAAGAAAATGCCAAGAGTTTTTGTTTGCTTTCAGAGAAACACGCAAAGCTGAAGAACATAATTTTCCAATTTTTCAGCAAAGTCTGATTGCATCGATTCAGAGGGAGGAAGAAACAGATTTTAAAAAGGACATTTCAGCCTGAGATATGGAGAGAGAAAGCAAACTGTAATATTCAGAGATTTTCTAACCTTAACCTCGAGCTAAAGCCATCAGGACTTGCTCAATAATGGTGACAGCACATGATTCATTTCACTTATTTCATCTTGCCAAGGACAACTGTACAAAGACGAGGGAGGGTAGGGGAAGAAAAGCAGAAAAAGCAGTCTATGCTTTTTCTTTTCTGTCACATTTCATAGGTGCCTTGAAAGTTAATATGTTTTTCACCAAATTCTGCAGATGAAAATGCTTAGGAAACAAACCAAAACGTTTTTTTTTTTTTAATACAATAGAAATAGTAAGAATTGGAAAAGTGGGAGAAATCCCATTAAAAGCCATTGGTTTTATTTAATAACTTTAGTCACAGTGTACAGTAATTGAAGTGGATGTTAAATAGTTGAATGCTATTACATAAGCTTTTGAATTGTAGCATAAATAAATGAATCTGTTTGAAGGTTTTTTTCAAGCATCATTATGAAGATATTTTTTAATGCTTCCTACATAACTTTGAATCCTTTACCTTACCTCCTCTAAAATTATTCATATCTCAGACTCACTGGTGCCAATGTTACATTTCTCTCACTAATGCAGCATGGGAACACCTTTCTTACATATTTCTTCTCACAATGCTTTTATTACTGAAGAAGTAAAATATTATCCCAAGTACACAACTAAGAAATTGCATTAGAGAAATATCAAAGCCCTAAGCCTACAATGATTTAGACATTGAGGAACAAAATTGGAAAGTCTCTTAAAGCCTAAAAGCTTACTTGGCCAAAGATTCAGTTTTTCTTAATGTAGTACTTACAGAGAATGACTGAAATTGGATTACTCACCTTTTTGAAAATGAGACCTTTTGAATATTCAGCTTTTTAGTTGAAAAGGTGGGGAAGGAGAAAAGGAAAAGAAGAAAAAGAAAAAACTAAAAAAGCAACAATAATTAAACTAAGCTTTTCTTAATGATATTTTGCAACTGTGTTAACCTCTAAAAATCTTTCTGGGATTCACTAAAATTCTACTCATATTTGATTTTAACAAAAATAATTTCATCATTAGCAAGCATTCTTCAGACTCACAATGTTCATGTTATCATAGAATGTGAGACAAAGAATATAAGCCATAAGACTCTTTAAAGTCTCTGTGTACCTACAGTTACTGATGATATGTTCAGCTTAATCTTCCTGATTCCTTGCAGAGTCCACATGGACAGATGAAAGCAATATAGAAATATGCTGCACTGGAAAAGCAAACACAGACACTTAAAATAGCTTTGTTTGCTTGATGCACACCTGTGCTTTCTGAAAGAGTTCTTCCAAGCTATGTGACGTTGGCAACGCATAATGTCCTTGCATGTATGACCTTGTATCAAAACGTGATTTGCTTTCAAACACTGAGTTGATTTCTGTAGCAATTTCTGTTTCTTCTAAACTTGCCATTAATTATTTTTCTGTGGTGGCTATTTAAGAAGTTGATCATTGTCATGTAAGCAGTATTATGGTAGAGTCAGAGGTTTAGCAAACCCCTGATGTGTGTTCCAAATGGATATGAGATTACAGAGGTTTGAGAGCAGCCCTTTTTTGCATACATTTTGAAATGCTCCTTGAAAATTGATAATTCCAAAGCAAGCACAACTATATGAAGATAAGAAACAAGCTTTCCCACATTATGCAAATTCCCACCCAAGTCAGAGAATGTCACTTCACTTCTGGAACAGAGAGGGTTTGCACATTTGAACTTCACAGAGTTCATCTCAGCTCTCTGTCCTTTTCTTTCCTCCTCAGTAATCATTCTTAGCTGTGGTATTGTAATTCTAAGATATGTGTGAGCAAGTGCATACAAAATCAGTCTTCACTTAGGTTTCTTTGGATATTTTTTAATCTTTCAGTTCTTCCCACTAATGAGTAGGTTATGACATTTAAATGTGCTTATGTGTAGGGTTCAAATCAGTCATTTTTAGAGGTTAAAGAGTCATTGGCTGCAGCAAATGAATCCTGTGACTGAACCAAGCTTTTTCAAGTGCAGTTTCCATTCTGTGTTATTCCAGTTGTTGAAAAAAATACACATCTGTAAAGTAAGGAAATTTTCTTTTTATTGACAGTTCGACTATTTACAATTCCTGATGCATAGGTAAAAACATATGTGAACACTGCTTACTTTTAAATTCATACCTACATGACACTCTTTTATTTTAAAATACAAAGAAATGAGAGCTGAGAAAAAATCGTGAATACACTTCAGTGAGACATCATGCTCCATATACTGTACCTGAAAGCCTGATAGTGACAGAATACCTCGCTTTCATCCATCTTGGAACAAAAACATTAGATTGAAGTCCAGTAACAGTCTGCAATTAAAACAGGTATCCTGTGTTCTTTGGCCAGATGGATTTGTTTTGATTAGTCTCCAGAAAGATCTGTTACACTGAATGTTTGTCTAGGCCAAATATAAGGGTGATGGGGAGGTTCCTCTTGAAAGTGGAAGTCAGAGGTCAGGTTTTTTCTACATGAAAGAAATAAGTTAGAAGTAGAAATGGTGAGACAGCTGTGGTGGTCCTGTTGTGGGTGAAGGATAGGATCACCTAATATTACTACTGAAAAGATTTTACACACATTTCTTGCTCTAGAATGGACAGTGATATTTTCTGGGGAACTAGTGGTAGCAAGGCAAGTGTTTAGGACTATAGTCTGCTATAACTCTGGCAAGTGCTAGCCTGAATCCTCTCATGAAATTGTAACTTCTGCAAAATCAGTGGGAGCTTTCTCAATGACTTGCAGGGAAACAGAATTTTACACATGCTCTGAACAGCTTGGTCTTGAGATGTGATGAAAACACTAACCAAGCCAAATAGATATTGTCTCTCTTTGATGATCACTCCTTCAGGTGGAACTGTCTCTACAGTCTAATGGGTTGCGATAATAAAAAATTAAAACTGAATTACTTTGCTTTTTTACCTGCACTAGATAGCCAGGGTGAACATGTAGATTGGGAAAAACTGCGCTATCATAAAATCTACATATTACATCACTTAGCTGTTTTATTGAATATTTGTCCTCTATCACGACAAAGTTTTGGGGAATGTGATTATGAGAATTCAAAAGGGTCTGGCTGAAATAATAGTGGGCTTGGAGGCTATGTCAAAACATCTAATAATCTTCCCAGTCTTAAAAGACTGTTACTAAAAACTGAGAAAGTGAGTGTAGTCATGGCAAATCTGAAGCATTAGCTACATTTTTTTTTATAATTTAGTAAAATGCCTAATTAAATCATGGTGAATGCTATTCACATTTTTTGGATTCCTGAGTGAGAAAAATTTCTTTTTTTCAGACTTTTAACAACTAAAATTTCTCCCGTAGTTTCCTAATTTAATGAACATACACTGGAGTGAAGATTTATACACAACAATAAGAAATCTGCGATAATTCCAGTTACTCAGTGAGAAAAAGTAAAGGGTATTGTTACCCTATAATTTATTTAAAACAGCTATAAGTCTTCAGTTTTTTCTGCAGATGGCCTGTTTGAACTCACATGTAAGACTTTAAAGGAAAAGAATTTGCAATGAGCAATCAAAAGAAACTCTCATTATTTTTATTCTTCACTGCTATTATCATCGTATTACTCCATGAAATTGCAAGTAAAGCAATTAGCTTCTATGAAATATCTACAAAAGTTTGGGGTTTTTTTAGTTTTAACCTTGACTGTTGGAATATAATTACAATATTTTAATATAATAACTCAAAATACTTCATTATGCCAATCAAGAGATTAGCTTTGTGGAAATAAAACCAGAGATTACTTTGGATTTCCGTAGCATGACTTTGCAGATCATTTAACATGGATAATGTAAAGCTGTCTTGGAGTAACTTGAACAGTACCTTTGGTTAGAATAACCAGTGGTCATCTGAAATAATAGCTATGGTCTCTACCTGAGCAAATAAAGAAAAATGTCCTGATGGATGGCTGGATGGCTTTTATGCATTATTTTATAACAGGCATGAAGAAAGCTCAGACCTACTCCTGTCAATTAAATACTTTATATGTGCCATTTTCAGTTTTTTTGGCAGAAAATGTAGGTATGAATTTAAAAGTGAGCAGAGTTCACATATGTTCAAAAAACATCAGAGACCTTAAAATTTCAGATGTAGCCACAGTCTGAAAAGAGGCATGTAAAAACAAATTCCATGAAGTCACTCATGGAAAACTCAGGATCTGTGACAGACTTTTAGATTGATACTCTTCTAAAGTGACAGAACAGGAGATAATAGCAAAGAGGTAAAAATATAGGGAAGGGGAAGACATAGTTTGTAGTGTTTGAAGTGTTCACACAATATTTCTGTAATTTGTGGAACTGTCCCAATTTGTTTGTACTGGATTAATGAAAGCCAGTTAACTGAAAATCATTGTCATCCTAATCATGACCCTTAAGGCTGTTTACATTAAAAAAAAATATATGTTCAAGTGCTGCATCTTACATATTCTATGTATAAGGTTTGGGTCCCCTTCAGGAAGCTTTGAATAGTGTTCATAAATTGCTACTAAATCGCCTTGATATCATTTCCCAAAGTATGCACAATAACAAGAGAGTTTTTCTGGACTGTAAAAATACACCAAGTGAATACTGCAGACACAGAGGTCAAGCAGATGAGAGGTCAGCACAAGAACTGCTGAAATAAACCCCAAAGACTTTTAGGATTTTCTTGTTTAAATACCCACCACTTCCTCCTGCCTACAAAAAGAGGGAAAATGGGGAAAATCCAATTTTTAAATTGAAAAGAATTGACTGTAGTTTGTAGTTGCTCTCGTATTGTTTCTCAAAGTATATGTGATCTTGAGCATATCTAACACAATTATAAAATTTTTGTGAAGCAGAAAGTAAAAAATTCTTACTTGTCAAATCCTGAAAATAAAAAGGGAAATGATAAATGACCTGCAAATTAGAGAGAAGTTCAGCCACCTTTTTCACGAAGAGTATAAACTCATTTCATTTGTCCTGATGATTTAATTGCAGATTATTTGCTGAGGTGTGAAACTGTGCTGTTACTGCTTGTTTTTCCAGCAGAAACAATAAGGTGCCAAAAATGAACACCTAAAAGCTCTAAGTAAAAGCATAGAATACCTAAAAATCTTTAATAAACCATATATCAGTTTGAAAGGAAATGGAAAAAATTGAATACATAATTTAAATGAAGGCATTCATACTGCCTATAAAATAGAAGTGAAATCTGAATATTTAAGAGCTGAGATACTGAATAAGTAAGGGTTTTTTTGCCACTAGCACCTGCATTATTTTTTGAGAGAAAATCAGGACTAGCTAAGAGAAGTGTTAATCTGGTATTGATGGCTGCCTCTGTCTAAGGTACTTTTCACACCTCAGTGATTGATTCTGTGATGTTATGAATTAATCTGCAGTGTCAGTTGTCTATTCCTATTTTTCTTTGTCATGATGACACTCCTTTTATCACAGCAACCACTTGCTTCCTGATGAATTTCTGCTCATTCTCTTTCCGACAGGGACTCAGCATTTTTACCAGAGCTAAGAAATATTTTTGAGACTGTGTGCTCAGGATTATCAATAAAAGATAAACAGTGTATCACCACCACGAATATAGAGGTTAGAAATCCACATATTACTCTGAAATTTGGTCTGTATAATGAAAGTAAAAAGTAGTGAAAATT
The DNA here is from genome assembly GCA_019023105.1 of Diglossa brunneiventris. NCBI lineage: Eukaryota > Metazoa > Chordata > Aves > Passeriformes > Thraupidae > Diglossa > Diglossa brunneiventris. The sequence continues at coordinate 45,924,324 of CM032352.1, read as the reverse complement.
TTTTAAATTGTGTACCAGAAAATCAGCTACAATATATTATAAAATGAATAGCTGTGTAGAAGTTATGCATAGGTGACAGGGTCCTGAGGACTGGCTGTCCCTATTCCAGCCTCATCAGGGCTACCCCTGCCCACAGCCCAGGATCCCATGGCACCTCCCAGTGCCATCGTCACCTGCCCCATGGATGCCACAGCAGAGTTGGTCTCCAGCTCCCACTGCCCTGTCCTGTCCAGCCATGCCCCTGGTGTGCCAGGCCCACCCTTATATCCTGGTGCAGCCTCAACCTGTCACTATCCTCAGGGATATGTCCAATACCTGGAGCTGTCCCACTGCCTCTGCTGTCTAGCAGCTGAGAATGTAACTAGGAGAGGCCCTTCTGTCAGGGTCTGCCCTTCCTGTTCCACTAGCACTCCCCATGCTCCAAGTGCTTCCTCCAGCCCAGGGCTGACTCCTTTTCCAACCCCTATGAGCTCATCTGGTCTTCTGAACTCCAGAAGACAACCTGAATGAACAACCTGACACAATCTTTTTAAGTTCCAACACCAAGTGCCCCTATCACATCACATTCCCAGTTTGTTCTTCCTGCCCTTGCTCCATGTCCCCTGGTAGAGCTGTGTGATGACCCACAGCAATTAAATGTCCCTTCTGACCCAAATCTGTGTGCCCTGACAACATACTCAGACTTTTGCCGGTCCCAATTTCAAATAGTGCAGGATCTAAATTACCTGACCTCTCTAATACTCACTATATATTTAAATATATGTGTGTTCATTTATAAATTTAACACTGGTTAAATTCATAACAGGTGACTGGCCTAATCCATATTATCACATTCATAAGACTCCAGACTAAGTCTTTCACTATGGCATGGGTAAGTCTTACACGACATGCCGTGTTGTTTGGGGTAGCTGAGTCCTGTTAGCTGCCACACTCCATGTCAGGGACCAGGGAGTTTGGGCAGACTACAGAGCCAGAAGCCAAGGCTGTAGGAGGGTGACTGGGCAACAATTCAATTAATCCCTTAAATCTAGAAGACTGAGAAGGGGTCTCATCAAAGCATATAAATATCTCAAATAATAGTATCAAGAGGATGGTGCTACACCCTTTTTGGTGGTGCCCAGTGACAGGATGAAGAGCAATGCCCACAAACTAGAACAGCAGTTCAACCTCAGCATGAGGAAGAACTTCTTAATATTGAGTATGGCAGAGCACTGAAAAGGCTGCCCACGGGGTTCATGGCATCTCCCTTTCTCAAGACATTCAAAACCCACATGTGCAACCTGCTCTAGAGTGATCCTGCCTTGGCAGGAGTGTTCGACTAGAGAATCTGCAGGGGCAAAACAAATCAAACCCTCACAATTCTGGGTAATTCTGTGGATTCTGTGGGCACAGTCCCCACAGTACCCAACCAGGAAACCAAGTCCAGCATATGGATGGTGACAGATGCCAGTCAGGAGCCTAGAAATGGACAGACAAGTCCAATGTGTCCAGGTAGGCCCAAATTCAAGCTGGGAAATCAAGGTTGGTCTCAACAAGGTGAGTAAGTATGCTTAGCATGCTGACAAGCAGCTCAGGCGAGCTAGGAAGGAGTTTTTGAGTTCCTGGGCAGAGAAGAAAGATTCTTAGCTTGCTCTTTCTCATTAACCTGATCCCAGATGACTCAGCTGCACTACACCAGCAAACCCTTGCAGTGAGGAGGGAACATGCTCAGGGCCATGACCCACTGATTGGAAACTGCAGAATAACAACTGAAGGGCAGAGAGACTAATGCTGCAAAGCATGATGTTTTGGCATCATTCAATATGTTACTACAGACAGATGTCTTAATTCTATGGATCCCCTTATCTCAAGTGGTGTCACAGGAGAAAAAGTATTTAAAGCTCACACCCTTGTGAAGACAACTAAAATTCTTATTTTTCTTCCTTTTTACAGTAAAATCCATGTAGTTGCAATAGGTTGCCTCCAATCTGAGTATGGATGAAATTCCCTGGAAGTAGTATAGATATTGCTTATTCAGACAATAAGGATGGGTAACCATCTTTCTCTATAATTGTAATTCTGTATTTGTAATTTTTTCTATATTTGCAGCAGTTTGGTTGCATGATAATTCTACTCTTTCTCCACAATAAATTCCTTCTTTTATGTGAAACGTGAATTATAAAATAGGACCATAACTGTCCCTGGGTTATCTATTCATGGGTGAGTATCTCAACTAATGGAGGCCTATTGAAATACTAGGTCAGCATAAATTCTTCATTTCTTTTGCCAAATTAACCCCATAAAGAATTTCTCCTAGTTTTCTCTTTCATGTTCTCAATGTACTTGTCCATTCAAGTGTTTATCAATTTCATCTGTGATTCTTTGAAGAAGAAATATCTCTAAGGCTTCTATTGTGGAGATTATATTTCGATACCATCCATAACACATTTTGTTCAGAAATCTTGTCTTGTTGTTACTTTCTTTAAGACTAAAAGTGAAAGTAAAAGTTTTTTTTTTTGACTGATCTGCCCATAGTTGGGATTCACAAAACCATTTTCACTACTACTTTAATGAAGAAGCAAAGATATATGTTTCACAGCTGTTAAAGCCACAGAAAGGAATGAAGAGGCAGATTTTATAGTAGCACATACATGAACAAGATGAAAAATTGATCCATGCTTATATTGAAATCTCCTGAGATTATAATACTTAACTCCAGGAAGAAGAAATTTTTTTGCATGTGGTAACATCAGCTTCATGGAAAAAAATTCTTATGGTGTTTTTTTTACAAATTCTCATCTGAGCAACGTGGGTCAGTCTCTACATCACATAACATTTTGACTTGATGAAGAAGAAAAGATTAGTATTATGGAATAACTCTTGCTAGACAGCATTTGTACACTGAAGAGGAAATTATCCTTATCCCTTTTATGCACTGAGTGTGAAGGTAAGATGTGCCAATGGGTCAGCATTCAGTGAAAGACTGTGACTGTTCTCTCTGAAACAGCTTTCACTGCAGCTAAAGGCTAGGGAGTTCAGCATGACACTGTGAGGACCATGCTTTATTATACTTGTCCATATTTCAAAGGAGAGCTTGGAATGTGTGGGTTTTTCTGGAAAAAAGGAAGATGTGACATACACAGGATGAGAAAATGCTACAAGAAAAAAGATGGCCACAAAGAGCTAAGCTTTCCCTTCACTCAGAACAGAAAAGTAAAGAACTAAGCTGAGACAAAGATCTGTTAGTATAGATAGTAGTTAAGAAAATTTTTTAATGAGTCAGATGATTAACACACTTAATGAGGTTTTTTAATAGTTTTGGATGTTGTAAAGGTAGCAAGAAATATTTTAAAGAATGGACAGAAAAATGCCTGCCTTAAACTTACTTGATTCTGCTTTCGTTAAAAGACAGACTAGCTGATATCTTAAAATCCCTTCCCACTCTATTTAACAACAGTTCTATAACAAATGGGATGTTTACAGGGATGTTTACAGGGTTTTTTGGGGTTTTTTTTTAGACCATGTTCAGAAAATACACTTAGGTTTAATTGTTGGTTTGTGGGTTTGGGGTTGTTTTTTTTTTGTTTCGTCTTGCTTTGGGTTTTTTTGTTGTTATTTTGATTTTAAGATATTTTTAATTATTTTTCTAGCTTATTTAAAATATTCTCTCCCCAGTCCAATATGAAAACTTTGAGTCAGTTGATGTGAGGATAATAGCTTCCAACTACTTCCATAGAAGTGCTTGAATAGCAGTTTGAATCATAAAATATTAGATGGGCCACTGCATTTGGTTTCTTGGAGGAGCTGTGTGGGATCAGCACGTTCAAGATCTTAAGTCACTGTCCATAGTTTTCATTGCACATTTCATTTTATCCCAACAAAATGCCTCTGAGCTAACATCTGCATCAATCTCCTTGCAGTCCTTGAATATTTAAATAGAATGTGGAGATCGGAGACCAGCAAGATATCGCGATGCTGCGGGCAGACAGAACACCTCCCCTTTTACCATTAAACCGTTAGCCCCTGTTATAAATTACCCTGTCCTACCATTAATAAACGCCATTTACCGTCAACCATATTGGTGTGTGCGAGTAATTGGACTGAGTGGCAAGGAGGGTTGCCGCCGTGCCGTTCCCGATCCAGGACGCCACGCCTCAAGTGGAGGCAACAATAGAAAAATAAATGGGAAAATAAATTCTACTGTGTATAACTTAATAGACTCAACTAAGGCTCTACTCCTTACATTGTTTATGCTTTTTTGCATTTGACAATGCCTGGGAACAAAATCAAAACTAGTTCTCTGGTTGTGCACAGAAGCATTTTACTTTTTTTTCCCCCTATGTAAATAAATCAATTTTTCTCTGCATATCTTCCTTTCAAGGAAAGACTGTGCCCGCACTTTCTGTGCTGCACCACCAAACAATGTCATATTAATCAAAAGCTGCAATTTGTTGCTTGCTTGGTGTTCATTCCTGACAGAGATTGAACCCACCATTGTCATTTTAAAGCGCAAATGGGCTATTTTTTACCCCTCTAAGAAAGTTCTGTAGTTATATTAGTTTGAGTGTAGACTTCCATTCAAGTTTTTTAAACTTAAAAATGAGCTAATGTCAGAAATACACATTTTCTTAATAGAGAGTAGGCCACTACCAGAGGCATTGTATCAGCTAAGAGTATCTACAGTTCTATCACAGCAGGCCAACTCTTCTGTTATGTTGTCTGTGTAAAGAATTACCTCAAGGGAAAATAAAAATCCATTTTCCATGCAGAGGGCACCATTATAAAATTAAATTAGTAGGAAAAGACAGTGCTAAAGGTAGAATGCTAGTTTTTCCATCTTTTTTGATTCCCAGAGATGTATATCAAAATGATAGAGTATGATTTTGCTGAAGAAATAGATGATAAAACATTCTAATTTAAATGAGAGTCCCACCAGTGCAATCACAGAAAATACAATCATAACACTGGCAAAACTTATCATTTGCTTTGAAGAACATAAAATGAAAATGTTATTGCATTAAGTTTAGCCTCAAATCTGTCTGTGCACTAATTTAAAATCCTAAAGGATAGCATGCTGTCTGCAGAACTAAAAAAAAATGGTGTATTGTAACTGGAATTTGCATTTAAAAATTGTTTGGGGTATTTTTTGGTAACACAATCAGAGCTGTTCCACTTCACTGAAATAATTCAATATGCATCCAACAATAGAAATAGTATTTCTATTGACAAGTAACCTTCCCAATACAAATCTACATAATCTCATAAAATATTAAATTGTATTCTTCAAAACAGTGCAAGATAAGTGATGTTGTTCAAATGTGAGTCTTGCCCTACACCATATTTCTTTATTAATACAACATTTTTCAGCTTTCTGAATATAAAAGAGCTTTCTTGCATTATGTGCTTCTTGGTTTTGTTTTGGCTTTTTGTTTGTTTTTCGATTCGATTTTTTTTTCTGGAGGCAGTCCACTTCACAACTTGCCTATACCTCCTAAAATGTCCAATAATAACTATACCAAAATGAAGAGTAGTATTAAATGTCTGAGGCTTTTTTCCCCTGTTATGCTACTGTTATTGGTCCATATAAAACTGGCTGAAAGGGTAGCACTACTATCAGGCTGTGTTAAAAAGTCTCTAGAATGATGTGGTAAGGAGTATGTATATGATCAGACAGACATATTGCTGTCCATTAAAAGTTTTGAAAGGAATCACTAGAGAGCACTTAGCAGAAGCAAGAAACATCCTCAATATTGAACAGATAAGGTTATCCAAACCCCTTAATGCCATCTCCAGAGACAAGCCTGAGAAAGTTGATTGACTTCAGAATATTTTAGTTTTTATGTTGACAAACTGATGCTACTAGAACTGTAAAAATGAAGCTTAGATGACAAAGTTGGCAACAACAGCATTTTTCAAAGCAAAGAAAGCATTACCTGCTTACTATAACTAAAAGAATAAGGAGCAAATGGGATATAAAGTATATCTCAAGCTGCCAAAAATTTAAAAGAACATTTAAATCACACAGTCTGTTCATTCTAACTTGTTTTCAGCAAGTGTTTTTATGTAAGTTGTACCTGATTTTCTGAGGTTTTTGTTTTGTTTGCATTAACCTTGATTGAAAATATGACAATACCAATATTGGAACAGAATCCAACATATGGAAATTGGCTTAAGATTCTGAAGCATTAGTTTTTATTTTATATTACCATAAACTAAGATGTCTAAGACCATTTTTCATTTTTCTTCTGCCTGAAACAAGAACTAACTGTTCTCTCAAAGAGCGCCCACCAGTGACATAAAACCAAAACATTATTTTTGGTATGGTGTACAACTCTCTCCCCTCCATAGCTGACATTTCAGTATAATTTAAGTACCAGTTTTGGGGTTTTTTTTTAATCATTGCATCAATGAGCTGAAGGGAAAATTATTTAACACATAAACTCACTCTTAGTAAGATACATAATATATTTTATCAATTACGTAGTTTTTGTTGGGTAGAAAACCAATTTATTTTTCTGGTAGACTCCTTTAGCATGACAAATAAATTTAAGAAATGTTTTGTAAAAGTGGAGAATGTATGCCTCATATTTTTTCTCTGTGACTATCTATCTATATATATGTGCATAATATGTGGCAGGAATTGATTCTATGACTAGGCTGTGGAGACATTTGGGAATCCAGTAACATGCAAAAGAACATCTGCCTTGATATTTGTCATTTTACCTTAAGATAAAAATTTAAAAAAATTATGCATTTGTGAAGAATTTGAGAACAATTATCACGAAGTGACAGAGAACATCTAGTTTCTTCCCAAGAGAGAAAAATTACAAATAACACCTTGTAGCTGTGTAGCTATTTATAGACATTATATGTCAAGTACCATTATTTGAAATACATCTCTGCCATCTGCTCCAGTCCCAGAATTCAAAATGGGAAGATTATGCAGTTATGATACAAGAGTCTAAGACAAAATGTGAAAATGTGTCTATAATCAAAGCATTCCTGTCCAGCCTAGTCTAAAAAAAATTATGCTCTTATTAGTCATAGGCTTTACGTTTGCAGCACAGATAGGAAGAGTTTTTGTACCTTACAAATATCAAGAGTTACTTTATTAAAATGAAAATTTAATGCACAACTCTATTACAGTGGGCAAATAAATATTATGCAAGTTTACTGCAAGGTTCCTAGAAGAGTGATCTCCAGTGTCATGTAGTATGAAAAATACACAAGCAGATTATTTCCTGCAACAGATTACCATGAAATTTGAAAAATCTTTCATCATTTATGCCTTATACTTTTAAAACAATCCATTTTATACAAGACATTTGTTAATTTGGTATTCTGTCTTAGAACAAATCACTTCATACTGCTGATTATATGAGTGTTCTGTATCTGTATAGATACAATAGCTACTCCTACAATGACATCATGGGCCATAGGAAATTTGCTGCTTTCCTTGAAACTGCAATGCTTAGATCCATGCTCAATCAGAAATTGACAGGTTTGGATCCATAAGTTCCCTCACAAAAGAGGAAAAGCATCTGAAATATACTATAATTTTTTTCTTTAAGTACCTTATTGTTGAACATAGATTCATGTTTATGCCATAGAAATACTAGACAAACAATTTCAATAGAACAGGGTCAAAACACGATAACTGCTAAAAACCACAAAAGAAAGGGAATCTTAAAAAATAATACGGTAGGTAGATCTTTCTGAAAAAATCTGAGCTGAAGTTATATGATTGGACATATAGTGATGACTGTAAGAAGAAAAATACTGAAACAAAAATAGAAATAAACTGTGATATAGAATTTACATATCTATATTTTTAACTTCTCCTTAACCTATGATACTAGATATTTTCATGACAGTGATGCTTTTTACTAATGCTGTAATTTCCATAGCTTTTACAGAATAGATGGAAGAGCAGTCTTGTTCTTGTTTAGGGTTCATTTTTTTTTTTAATTATTCCCATAAAGCTTTAACATAGGGAAGCCTTATCTCCACAGATCTGAACAGAAAACTAATCATAGAGTAGTTCCCACAGATAAGTATACCTCTATGTGTATATATGTGCATAGTTAAAACACAAGTTCACCGTAATTCCCTAGGAATAGTTCAGTTTCTGAAAAATTTTTCTTCTAAGTCACTTTTCTTCTGGCTCCTAAACACTGCTGCACTTTCCTCATACATCTGCATTAGTGACAGCATCAACAGATCTTAAAATTGCACCACCCTTTTATACACAATTTCCTTAATCTTAGTGTTGAAGAGCAACTCAACATCATAAATCATACCTCAGTCAGTGTAGAGACCCTGAAAGCTGTAATTCTTACACTATGCCTCACACTATAGTGGCATGGCAGAGGTTCTTGGCAGTGGGCTGAGTCCTTTCACACAGTAATAGCTAATGAGCAGTGCCTTACTTCTCTCTGTCAAAATGAAAAAGGGGTTGTGCAAGAATGATATTTATTACTACATGTACTATAGCTGCTGTGTTCCCTTCCCCCTTCTTTACCCATTTTGTAAATCCCCATTTCAATGGTCCTCTCAGTGTGAAGAACTCACCTTCATTATGCCCATGAAAGGGCTCCAGCCGTGTTTTCAAAGAAAATGGCTGCAACTGCATTTCATTGGGAATTCAATCTTCCTGTGGTATAAATATTTCAGCAGTGAGAATACCTAAGGGTTCTCTAGTTATACTTTCAGAAAAAAACAAAACAAAACAAAACAAAAAACAAACCCACCAGTCACTGATTACTGAGAAGGCAATCCCTAAAACACTCAGTCCTTAATATAAAAGTACTCAGAAACTTTAAAGCTGAACATGAAAGCAGCTGCCAAGCTATTGACAGGGATAAGCATTGGTACAGCAGGTTTTTCCTCTCCTTGTGTTTTTTGGAATCTGCACACTAAAATACACAGGAGGTTAATATTAAGTATTTAAATCCCTTGGTAAATCTAAAAATCATAGAATACAGCAAATCTAAGGTTGCAGCTGCACCTTAATGTTGTTATCACTGTGATCCTTCACTTTACTAGCATATTCAGTCAGGAAAGAGTCTGATGTTTGCCATATTACATTCTTTTTCTATGTAAGGATACTGCAGCAAATTAAAAAAAAAATCTCATTTGTTCATCAGCTGGGTTATTTTAGAAAGCTTTGCAGCGGCATATAATAAACTGCATATGAACATGGCTCCCTCTACTGACTGCCTTTTAGAGGCTCCAAGAGTTTGCTTCCTCTGACATATTTTATGTCTATAAGTTTATAACAATAACTATAATAGTCACAAAACAAATAGAATTTCTGAAGTTTCTTCTATTCTGAAAAACAAGAATTTTCTTTTGGTTTTTTTTTTTTTCTTCATATTACAGGCCAAAACATCTATTCCTCTAAGTCCAAAATTCCAATTTGCTGTTAGGGCACTCCTGCCAGTTCAAAAGAAACTTTAAAGATCCTTGAAAGGGTATCTAACAAGTTAATTAGTAGAATTATATTTGCTACACAGTGTCTGCAATCGTATTTATTAAAAATGTTGAAATATAAAGAAGTCAAAGGTTGCAATCTAACAGAAAAAGAGATGGATAAGGAAAAGCAGTAATTATTAGAGTTGTCCTGGAATAGGTCATTAGTCAATACCAATCAACCATCACCAAGACCAAAAAACTCAAACAAAAAAGCCCCACACAACCAGCCAACCAAACAATAAAAAACAATGAAAACCCCAAAAAACTCACAAAAAAAACAAACAAAAAGAAAACCACACCAAAAAACCCATGAAACAACAAAAAACCTATTCAGCAAATTAGAAAGAAGGTCTTTCATTTCATTTCACATAGCTACTTTAGAAGAGGTTTGTATCATTCATAGTTATCATACTCCAAACACACACATTCCAGAAATGGTCCAGGCTTCCCTTATTCCAGGAAAATGGTCGATGTAGCAAGAATGGGCCTCTGGCATGTTTTAGATGTCTTCTTTACAGTAGGAGGAATCACCCAAGTGGTGTGGGAGCGTCGATCTGCTCCAAGGTAGGAAGGCACTACAGAGGTATATGGAAAGAGTTGATCAATGGGCCAATGAGAACTTAACGAGATTCAACAAGGCCAAGTACCAGGTTCTGCCCCGGGTCACAATAATCCCTTGCAGCTCTATGGGCTGGGGACAGGGTGGTTTGAGAGCTGATCAGAAGAAAGGTACTTGGGAGTACTGGCTGAAAGGGACTGGGAGTACTTGAATATGAGCCAACTGAATATAAGCCAGCAGTGCGCCCAGGTGGCCATAAAGTCCTGTGGTGTCTTGGCTTGTACCAAGAATTGTGTGGCCACCAGGACTAGGGAAGTGATCTTGCCCCTGTACTCAGCCCTGGTGAGACCTGCCTTGAGTGCTGTTTTCAGTTCTAGGCCATTCACTTGAAGAAGGGCCTTGAGGTGCTTGAGGTGCTGGAGTATGTCCAAAGAAGGGCAAAAAGGCTTGTGAAAGGTCTAGGAAGTATGTCTTAAGAGGAATGGCTGAAGGAGCTGGGTTTATTTAGGCTCAGGAAGAGGAGGCTCAGGGGTGACCTCATCGCTCTCTATAACTGCTTGACAGCAGGGTGCAGTGAGGTCTCCTCTGCTGTGTCTGCAGTGAGAGGACTAGAATTAATGATCTTAAACTGAGACAGGGAAGATTCAGATTAGATACTAGAAAAAAAAAAATTCACTGTGAGCATTGTGAGGCATTTGAATAGGTTGTCCAAGGAGATTATAAGGTTTAGTAGTTTAAGGGTTAACATGGTAGTGCTGGGTTGATGGCTGGACTTGGTGATCTTAAAGGTTTCTTCCAACCCTGGGGATTCTATGGTTTTTTAATTTATTAATTTTCCCAGAAGTTTTGAATATTTTCGAATATATTACTACATCTACACCAAAATGTTTGGTGTAGATGTAGTAACGCAGTGACTTCTCACCCTAAATTGCAAAGAGAAGCTACATGCTGTCTTCAGGCAGAATAGAGAATTTGCTGTAGCTACTGTATGCAATAGTATTACTCATATACTGTTCATTATATTTTGCTCTTTATTCTTCAGTGACTCTAAATCTACTGCCATTACATTGTTTTTAGGGTTTCTGTTACCATAGTGATACACAACATGTGCCTAGCTGTCTTTTCTATCCGTTAACCCTTGGTTAGTAATATAGATATTGAAAAACTCCGCTTAAAATGCTTCCAAATTTTCTCTGCATTACATGAAAGCCTTGGTTCAGGTGACAGCTTAGAATTACTGATCTTTAATTTTCCCATTCCTTGGGTAATTTGTCTGTTTTTGCTAGGCAATTGTGTTACTTGAAGCACTAGTCTGTAATACCAGCAATGCTGCTAAGCCCTTCTTGCAGTGTTGTCAATTCCAGTCATTCTTTATGGCTGCAGATCTTTGTGCAAAAGAGAAATTTTAATACTCATCAGATTGTTTTGCATCCATGATAGATGCAAAATGTGGAAAAAGACTATTTACAAGAACAAGTACTGATAGGACAAGGGGGAATGGGTTTAAACTAAAAGAGAGTAGATTTAGATTAGATATTGGGAGGGAATTCTTCGTTGTGAGGACAATAAGGCAGTGGAAGAACTTGCTCAAAAAATTTACTGATGTCCCATCCCTGGAAGTGTTTCGTACTAGGTTGGATGGAACTCTGAGCAACATGATCTAGTGAAAGATGTCCCTGCCCATAGGAGGGAGTTTGGAGCTAAATGATCTTTAGGGTCCCTTCTGACCCAAATCATTCTATGATTCTAGTCTAAAAAGGAGTGAAACTCAGCTGTTATAGTGCTAACACATAGGGGTCAAAAAACCCAAAAACTCTATCCAAGACTATATATTCTCATGAAGGCTTTATACTTGTTTATATTTATTTAATAAAGATGTGATTATCCTTCCAAGAAAAAGAGATCTTCTGCAAGTTTAAGTTCAAAAGGACTTAGTTAAGTTTAGACTAATAGAAAACACTTTAAAAAAGTAAAATAACTAGCAATAAGGGTAAAAAAAAAGAAATCTAGAAGAAAAGCATGTAATATACAGGAATTTTTAAACTAAAAATTTACAAAATAGTAAACATTAAAAACTTATTTATCTACTCTGTATACTAATATTATTCTATATATCCATTTCTTAATAATACACATTCTTTTTGTGACATACAAGTATTTTATAGATTATGGGATTGTTAGACTAAGTCAGAATTAATAATTTGGAATATAGGGCAGAAACTACAGTCCGACTTATCTGAGATTCATAACTGAATCCAAGTTAAATAAAGAATGCAATGTGAACTTTGTCAACAACAGATACAAGATAAGCACATTCTCTTAGTAAAAATGTAGCTCTCAACAAACTAAAATATTCTTGCAAATTATGGAAGCTTTGGTCTGATAAAGGTGTTAGTATCTGAAATTGTATGACATATGCAGAGGAGGCATAGCATTTAATTTGGCAAGCTGGATCTAGATCTTTAGCAGATGTTAGTAAATTCTTCTCTACTTTTAATCTTAGAGAAAAGGAGGAAAAGTTAAATTTAATCCCATAACTGAAACTGTAACTATTCATGCACCCTTACCCAAAATAGTATAAATGTCCTGATTAGAGGCAACAGAAAAAAAATAGAGAAACATGTTTAGCAGTGAGAAACTGAATAAATTGATAAAAATGCAATTATAAAAACAATTTAAAAATTATATGTCAATGAAATTCTCAGTCTCAGGAATGGCTATTGAACTAAAGATACTTGCTTCTTGTCATGTGGTGAAGTATGCACTAAAACACCAAATATACTCAAGAATAGCATATAAGGACACTTATACTAGTCAAATTATATTTTTGAAAAAGTGAACATTTTTACAGAGCTTAATTAGATAACTGCATAACTGAAAATGAAAATAGATTCATCCTGGTAATAAAAGAGAGTGATGAAGAAGAGATTTTCATAGGGTTCTTCAAATTGATGAAAGAGTCAAGATGCAGAAAAAATGTAACATTCATTTAAAAATTACATGCACTCTGGATGTCAAACCCATTTCCTTGGCATAAATTCACAAGGTAAATTTTAGCTTAGGCATCTGAGTTGGAACTAAACATGAGCATTGATAAAATCCAAAGGTTTATTTCAAAAGCCACATTTTACTCTGTACCCACATAAACTCATGGAGCTAGCTGTTTTGAACCAGGTCTAAAACATCTTTTACAATACTATGTAGGTGATGGCTAAAGATGTAGCTTCTACTCCAGGGATAAGAAGGAGAACTAGGTCTAAATATATCTAATCTATCTCATTATAAAGATCTACATTTGGGCTGTTCAAGGTCACCTTTATGGTAATTGTAACACAATACTTCAGAAACCACATAATTTGGATCCTTGTTTTGATCCATGGACAAAGGGAGACTTAAATGATTACTTAAGATGATATCTGCATTATAAGATGGCTAGAAAGAGGTAGGAATACTGTTTAAAAATTAATGGTTTTGACGTTTGTAATTAGAAAATGTGTACAGATGTGAAACTCCCCTCTTTTATTACACATAAAGGTAAATTGTAAATGTTTCGATGAAAGTTCAGTATAAAGATCCATTGAAAGAAAGCCGCATTACTATTTCCAGAAGTGATTTTTCATGCCATGCATGCTACACTTTAAAACATAGGAAAACAGAAATAATTTTTCAGTAGTTCAGAAGCTAACATTGTCACCATTTACATTCAACATTACAAAGACCAGTAGACCCAGGATATTTATATTTATCTTGTCACTAAGTCAGAATGATATTTCATCAGATTCTTATCCAGGAGTTTTTTCTGCATTGTCCTACAAAACTCATTAAAAAAAGAAGGAAAAAAAAGAGTCACCTTGCTTCATGAAGTTTCATCTCTGATGCTATCAGTCACTGTATTGTGCTAAGCAAGATGATTTTATGAGGTAGAGAAAACCCATGGCTCATAAACTCAGCAGAGGTGAGTGAGTTATGATAGTCGTTCAAATACGCTAATGAAATTCCTAAAACATCAGTATGGTACATTAGTCTTCCTAACATTTAGCTTTATTAAGCACACAGATCAATGGGAAGCTGTCTTGTATGCCAATTGTTTAGCTTCTTTAAAATCCCTAAATTTTTAAGCTGCTTTTCTACCCATAGCAGAGGAGAAACTTAGATAGTCCAATTTCAAACTTTGGATGAATGTAAGGATTTTGTAGATGTACATGCAAGCTAAATCAAATCTGTCAATTCTAAGTTGTCATTGTGAACACATTTGTTCACTACTGGTAGTCCTAACATTATCCCCACATAATGTTTATCTACAGCTCTTGACTTCCATTAAATTTGCAAGTGCTCATGTGTTCCAGAATCAGTTTTTGGAACTGCCTACACACATTTCTCATTTTTACCCTTGTGAAAGTGGAATATGATGTCATGGCACATATTGCCAAGGTAGTGACAATTTTATGATCAAAAAGTAGCAAAAAGTTTTTAGAGATAGAAGTCTGATTTTCTGAGAGAGATTTGAAATGAACCTTCTGAAAAAGAAGCTCAAGAAATTCATCATATTATAAATAAAAAAACCCTGTATTTCTATTCTGAAAGTATCAATATTTTAAACATGACTAATCTTTTGTAGAGAAATATGTTTACATAGAATACTTAGTGATTGCATTAATAAAGAACAAGTAAGAAATTGTATAATGCTTTGTATTGGAATACGAAGAAATTGGAAAAAGTGAGTTAGGTCATTTTGTCCATCAAGGGACAAATGCCCATTGAGTAACTAATGAAGAAAATGCTCACTCTGTATACTAGCTGTTAACAATACACCATACTATTCTTCATTTTGCAACACAAAATGTACTTCTCAGTTTGATTCTTTTGTGCCTTTCTTTTTTCTTTGTTTTTTTTTTTTTTTTTTTGACTATTTATTCTGAGTAGAATAAAACTAATAACAGCACTAACAAGAAAAACCTATAGAGGAGAGAAAACTGTTGTTTCCTAAGATATATACGAAGAGCATGTAAAAATTCTCCACTTCAGATGCCTACACCCTCTAATTTAAATTTTTGTTACATGTTCTTAAATTAAGAATATTAAAAATTTAGTAAAATTCTGGAATTATACAAGAACACTAGATTAAAAAATTACCAAGTAACAAACCTGGAACTGTTGCCAGTGTTGAGAAATCACTGTTTTATTTGAAAATAATCAACTTTGGATATTGTATAGCAATTGAGAGAGTCAACTAAATTTAACAATGGATAAAATAAAGACGTATGGATCGTAAATGGTGTTAATTATAGTAAAAATAAAAAAAATAGATGCAAACAGAAGAGTCAGAAAAATTAGTCTGGATGACTTTGTATTTCAAAGTAAAGGATCATAGTCCAATAAAAGTGCTGGAATTCAAAGAAATCTGTTCAATAGGAATAAAAAGAAAGCAATGATTCCGAAAAAAAGATATAAAGATTATTACAATTTGCCGAGAGTACCTATTGCAATGTTGGTGGAAAGGAATACTTAATGACATAAAAAGAAGGATCATAAGAGTAAAAGGGGTGATATTATCTCTGCTCAGCTCAGTGAGACCAAATACAAAGTTAGTGTCCATATTTTTAAAAGATGTAAAATTGTACAAGGTATAGAGAAGAGACATTTCCAACCGCTGTAAAAAATGGCTCATGGTGGAAGATTTAGAGCACAGTCTGGTTGATCAAAAAGATTAAATTATTTGATTGCACTTATAAATACTTATATGGGGGAAAAATGCCCATTGCTAATGGGCTTCAATCTGGCAGAAAAAGGGCTATCAAGGACCTATGCCTGGAAGCTGAAGCCAGATAAATTCCAATTAGAATTTAGGCACATCTTTTTAACTGCAAGGACAATTAATCACTGAAACTAGCTACCGAAGGATGAAGTAGATTTCTCTGTCTGTGGAAACCTTTAAATAAAGAATGGTTGCCTTTCCAGAGATATACTTCAGCCAACACGAGTTATTGTCTACTCAAATAAAAGTTATTGAGCTCAGAAGAGCTCAATAAAACTGGGTAAAGTTTAGAGTTTTGTAATTGAAAAGGGCTAAGATTGATGATTTAATGGTGCTGTTTGACCTTACCCTGGAAGATTTTGTGGTGGATATCCTTAGTAATTTCTGTGCCACTCACAATTTGTTTATGTATAAAAATCTTGGGCCAGAAAACTCAGTCAACAGAAAACCCACATTCTGTCTTCTTTTACATTTGCAGAATAGGTATAGTGTTTACTAATATGGAACTTTGTTGGTTTATTGAAGGGAATAAAAAGCAATAAAGATAATATTTTTTGCAATTGTTTCAAATATACATGTATTTCAAATATATATATATAGCCTAAATCAATATTCATTTTAGCAGATCTACATACAGTTCAAGTATTGAAAAAAATAAAACAGAAGACTGTAGATCTCAAAGCATCATGGGGATACACATGATTAACTTTACCAAAAATGAAAAGCACCAGTCTGAAGTCAAATAGTGAACTCAATGGAACTGATCACAGTCAAGTATGTGTACAAATTTTTGAAGAATCAGTGTTTTAGTTTTATCCCTGTAATGATTCAACATAATTTTGAATACATGTGAGAAATGGGCATACAGAATAAAATACTGTAATGTTTAAACAATCACTAACAAGTAAGAGATATCTTTAATGACATGGAGGTTAAGTAGAATATAGGTCCAGGCATCAGGCATCTGGGGATAGGGACAGCTGGGATGTGAGTGACAGTGTTATGGATGATCTGAAGAGTGATCCCACTGCAGTGCTGCTGGAGCAGAGGCTGCTGGCCCAAGCAGTGGCTGAAATGGGTTTCTGGTCATCAGTCACTGGTGGGGGTAGACTTAGGAAGCTGGACAAGAACAATGCGGGCTGGTGGTACCTGCAGATTCCAAACACTCAGGATTTCAAACACATCCTCTCTGGCCCCAGAAAAGAGGCCACAAAAACTTTAGGTAAGCCATCCATCTCCATGTCCTTTGTTACTAGGTGCCCTACCTTACTGGAAACATGTTAAGGTTTTTCTTGAACCTTTTTCTTTTGCAATGTACTTAGAGAAACCCTGGGCTTTGCTCTTTTTTTCTTGTTAATTTCATCTGCAATTGAGTTTTGGCTTCCCTAACTCCAAACTGCACATCTGAGCTATGTCCCTTTATTTGCACCATCCCTTCTTCCACCTTCTGTATGCCTCGTTTTTGCATTTGAGCTCAGTCAAGCAATCACTGCCCAGACCTTGCTGGCTTTCCGCCGTATTTACCTGACCTTCTGTAAGGATCAGGTTGCTTTTGCACTCTGAGAATCTTGTTTCCTGAAGATCAATTATCTGTCCTGGGCTCCTTTGCCCCTCAGAGCGATTTCCCATTGAATCTTTTCAAGCAGATCCCTTGACAAGCCCAAAACTGCTCTCTTGAAGAATGTCTCTCTAATTCCTCTACCCTTCCACCTCTCACTCACTCAGGGTACACTCTCTCCAATTCTCCAGCATTCACAACAGCCAAGTCTGCTGCTAACCTTCACAGTTCTGGCCAGCTTTGGGGTCAGTAAATCTCGTGGCACACATCATCTTATTGGTTTGTGGAGCATGTAAGTCAATAAATTGTCTTTTACATTCTTCAGAAATGACCTGGGTTAACTGTATTCAGACACATTGCCTTTGCAGGATGTGCTGAAGTGGTTATTTCTCCCCATGAAAACAAATGCCTGCAGGTGTGAGATTTACATTGCTGTTTATACAAGGCTGGCTAAACAGACACTATCCCACTGTTAAATATGAAATCTAGACATTTATTTAATGTCAACACAAATGCACAATTAGATGTTTGATAATTACTAGCTTTTTCTGAGATGATACTTCAGACCAAATAGTAAAAGTTACTAAAAATTGTAGACTAGTGAAATGAAATAAGCATCTTAGAATTAGTTTTTAAAGAATTGATACAGTCTAATTGAAAATTATTATTTATCTAAAAGAATCTGAAGTTTTGTTCTAAGTGCAAATTAAACCACACATGTTTCAAAGTAAATTTAAAAATATTCTTTAAAGAACATACAAATTAGGAAGATAATACAGAGAGAAAAAGCATGAGAAACTATGGTACTATATTCTACACTCCTACTTTGATATATATACTTCTCTCTCTCTCTCTCTCTTCATATATATATATATATATATATATATATATATATAGAGAGAGAGAGAGAGAGAGAGAGAGGAGAGAGAAGTAAACAAATGGTAAGGTCCTTAACATACACTGTCTAATGATAAAAAAAAATCTGTGAAACAACTCTACTTATTTGCATTGTCTGAAAATTATGACCCAGATTTTTATTCCTATTTGAATATTGTACAGAGATGACAGTGTTTGCAACAATTATGTCATTTATTTTCCTTTGGTCTGGACTTGCTTTGTGACATCAATTCATTTTATTCATTGACTAACATAATATTTATGGCAATGTGAGAGCTGAAGTTAAAAAAAAATAAATGGGATTTGAAAGTCTTTCCAATATTGCACTATAAATATATGGATACTATAAATAATTATGATTCACATGGCAGGAATTATCTTCCCAGCCCTGTACAAAGGTACAAAGGAAGACAGAGGCAATATGGCAGAAAAAACTGCTCTTGAAAAGGTGGAGAAAATACAGGTAACACAATAGTTTCAGGCTGGTTTAAAGTTATAGAACCTATCCTGTATTCTTCAAGTCTTTTGGTAGATGTCACTGAAGTGATTTAAGAAATAAAATACTTCGTATATTGACAAAGAAATATGTCAAAAATATTTTATATTCAAACTGTTATGAGACATTTCTAAAAAGAGAAGTATGGAAGTATGATCACAAAGTACAGCAACTGCATTCTTATTTCTTAAATATATTTTTTAAATATTGAAAAATACACAGTGAAGTTTTTGGGGATTTCTAAACTGGTCCATCCAGTTAGTAATTTAAATCCATAAACACTTAATACACATCAATAGTACTCTAAGTAAAAACATAGCTTAAATGCTGAACACAAATATAACTCTTTCCTTTAGAAAAGGATTTCAAATAGCTAATCTGCTTTAACAGATGCTTCGTCGAAATATCTTTCTCAAAATATCTTTGCAAAACTGATAAGACTATTTTGAATAATGCATTTCACCTCTAGTTCTGAAAGGAAATTTACATCAGAAGACACATATATTGTCAGTCCTCACATGGAGTTTAAAGCCATTCTTATACTCATTTTGCAGAAAATTAGTTTTTTATGTAACAAAAGATGATACACATGCATGCATATGCAAACACATAAAGGTCTTTTCTCAGATGGAATGAAAGCTATATTGCATCTATTTTTTATATAGTGTTGACAAAACACTATTCATACCTTTATTTTTTATATCTTTATTTCTAAATGAATTCTGCACATAAATTTTAATATTAAGATGAATTGGATTTTTTTTGTTCAACAATCTCTGGCATAGGAAATAATGACAGTTATGCCCATGCTGAAAAATGATTCCACAGCTATTAATATGTTCAGTTGAATATTGAAATATTAGAGGTAAAATGTTCAAACACAAAAAATAAATTTAAAAAACTATGGAGGGTGGATGGAAAGGTAATTGTCAACAGTGGTACTAGAAGGATTGCTGCAGTATTAACATCACTTCACCATTACAGTAGTTTAAGTATGATACAACATTATCTCTGTATCAAACTTAAGGTGTGTGAGAGCAAAATGCTACTGCAGCTGTTAGAAGAAGACATGGAAAGAACATAAGATTTAAATTAAACACATGTACAGGATATTTGAATAATATAGGTTTTATGTGCCTCTACCTCACTTATGACTATTTTTGCTGGTTTGACTAATATATGAATCATCAACTGATTGATTTTTACACTTTCCTTGTTGACTCATGAGGTAAATATGTGATACTATAGTACTACTTGAAACAGTAAAAACTCAAAATAAGATATTTTACAGAGATTAAAAAAATTACTCTAACTTTTTGAAATGATTAAAAAAAATGTAGCTAGAAGTATCTTACTGTATCTTAGTGGAACAATGCATTTTCTGAACCAAATTTTCAAAACCTTCTCTTTCAAACATTTTATTTTCTTTCTTTTCCTCCCAATATTTAGAGCATAGTTATTCGTGTACTTAGCAGTTCTAAGTGATTACTCTTTCCTGAATAATTAACTTTAGGACAATATAGATTATTGCCAATGAAATCCCTTTGCAAATGTAAATCATTAAGTCCCTAGAGATATTTCTAAAGGAGAGCAAATCAGAAAATGGTTGATTAGTTGTGAATTCTTAAGGATGGCAATCTCAAACATACTTGTAATGGATTATATGTTTGCCCATATACACTGAACATTAGCTATGAATTCCTGATTAAATTTTTCAGTTTGAAGGTAATACTATTCAGAGAAAACTGAAGAAAAAAAATAGATTTCTGAAGCAATAAAGCTCTTAGCCTGTGTGGCACTATGACTGAAATAAACGTAGCTGCTAATTGCTGACTTTTCACAATTACTTTCAGAAATATTAGTTACAAATGATTCAAGAACATTTGAGAAATATTCATGTATGTACTGCTAGGGGCTGCCTGGGGTATCTGGTCATAGAAATTTCAGTTCTTCCAAAAGTATCTGAAAAGAAATTAACTTTTAATATGGAAAGTTGGTTTAAAACAAACTAAAGTAAACCAAACCAATGAAAACAAACAGAAACAATAAAGGGAATTTCCATGGTCACTGAAAGGTTTGCTGTTCTCATGTATGAAAGATTGGTTTGTAAAGCTGTGGCCAGGTGTATATAAAAGTATTTATATCTAGGCCCAAACTGAAAGTCATATAGCCTGTACTTAGGCTTTGTAATTTACTTTGTAAATTTTTGTTTTAGAAAACTAGGAATCATAATAAAAGCATAAACTACTTAATGATTCAATGATAAAAAAATTTTGCTAAAATAAATACTTTATATGGTATCAAAATGACTCAAACCCAAAATTAATCTAATATTTCCATTAAAAGTTCATTAAAACTGCATATATATTCACTATGTGCAACTGCCTTTTACAGTAAGTTGTCCTCTTACAAAGCAGAACAGAAAAGATCCCTAAACAGTTTTATATTCAGGGTTTGTCCAATGAATCTTATATTACTTTAGACAGTCTGAAATGTGTTCTTAGGCAGTTGATAAACAAATACTGACAATATTTTTTCCTTTTGTCTAACTGGTGATTAACTGAAAGGAAATGATTAATTTTGACATGCTTTAGGTTCATAGTTATCAAGATTTTAAGTGACAAATGTTACCCAGTTACTTAAGCAAGTCTGCAATAGTTGTATTTGAATAACTATTATTTTTATGCAGTATCTCTTAACTATTTTAAAATATGGCAGTAACTTTTACAGTTGCTGATAAATTTCTGTGAAGGATTAGGTCATGTAATTGGGTTATGCTACCACAAATGCTGTTAACTCTTTTAGCTGCAGAAGGAAGTAAGGGCAACAAAGGTCAACACGGCCAAATTTTCTGGTTGCCCTGGAATCCAATTTCATGCTTAGATAGTACACAGCACAGCAGGATTGCCTACGGGAGCTTTTCTGTAGCCCAGGAAATATGATGTTTTGTCATTTCTTGTAAAAAGCCTCAGGCTTTGAATTGACCTGGCAGTGCCATCTCTCAGGACTCGCTTGCACTTGCTTTGTCCTGAGCTGATGTTACCTTGCTTTCCCTGTGTTGGTAATTGTCTCACAATCTGGTAATTATTGCCTAAATCTGCTTCAGATTATGTAGCAGTAACAAGCAGCCATTCTCTGTGAGGGGAATTGCTGGTCACAACAGCATTAAATGTGATGTTGAAGAGCATGCGTACAGGGTGACATAAGAAGTTCCAGCTCATGAAAACAGAACACAGTGGTCAAAAGCTGATCAATATGGGAGCACAACTGTGTGAGCCAGCTAAAACTAACTTCAGAGAAAAAGTAGAGAACAGAAAAATTGATGCCCAAGGCAGAACTCCCCAGCATTAACAATACATGTATTTTGGCAAAAAGCTCAGGACACTGATGGGTTGTTTTAGCCCCCCCTACTTCCAACTAAGAAGACTGATGCTCTTGACCTTAGTACCCAGTGAGAGGAAAGGGTAACATAACAGACAGGAATATATAATGGGAAGCTGATATTTATTAACTTCTTGTATTGAGTCAGTGTTCTCTCTCTTCATTTTAGCTTTTACTGAGTGTTACTGTTATTGAAATTTTAACTGTAACAATTTCTTGCATTATTTTTAGATTTCTGAAAAATTACCAGGAAATAAATTCTTAACCCCATACATAGTATGTATGACCTTTCGTCCTGAAGAAGACTCTCAAGTGTTTCTTACCTCTGTTCCATGAAAGTGTTTTCTATGTCTTCTTTCTAGGACTGTGGTGATTCTCACAGCTCCCAGACATCAATTTTTTGTATACTCCTGAAGTTTGGTAATCTTGTTGACTTAAATTGTTATATAACTTCTGAAATAGAGAAAAAAAGAAAGTACAAGTCAGGCAATACTCAAGTGGGCATAAGAAAATTATGACTATTTTATGCAGAAGACACCTTTAATTCAGCAAAAAAAAAAAAAAGTCCATTTACAAATTAAGTGGAACCCAAATTAAAAGCTAATTAAAAACTTTTAGTTGAAAGATTCAATAAGAGTAATGCAGTTTTCTTTTTTCCCTAGGAAATGCACTCTAGTGACAAACAAGATACACTTCACCATAAAATTGGTTTAGTAAAGCATATCTTGCTTTTTATCTGGTATGAGCGCAGTCCAGTAGCAGCTCTTTTTACACAGAAAGGAAGAGATTAACATGTCCTTCTCTACTGACTGATTTTAAAAAGAACAAAACTTAATATCTCAGAGTGAGAACATTCCTACTTGGTCACATTCTTAACTGCTGTAAATTGAGTTAATTTCCGAATCGATGAGCTATACCACCAGTCTCTAATCTATATCTCAGGTAATTTTGTAAAGCTATTATGTGTAAAAAACTCAGAAACTTTTCCAAACTGTGTTTACAGGGTTATTTGTTCTAAACATAAGTTAAACAGACAATTAATCAAACATTGTTAATCACTCCTTTCTTTAACTGCATAAACCAAACCAAATTTTCAATAAAGCCTATATTTCTTTAGTATTTTCCAAATAACGGCTTTCAAGGCTTTTGTTTTAGTTATAATGCTACAAAGTTTATATAAGAAAATTTTTTTTTCCTTAGTCTCAGGAATTTTAGTTCTGTATTTTTAAGAGTAATCATAGCTTGCTTATACTGTCAAGTAGTGTACCAGTTTGTTTGCCATAAAAGTGCATATCCTTAGTGGGTACTTGTAATAAGGCAGCTACTCTGCTCTTAAGTTCTCTTCCCATTGTTCTGTGGATTTGACATTGCTCCAGTCTCCCCCGGGAAAAAGTAGATTTTTTCATTCAAAGGATAATAAAACTTCAATATAAACAACTCCTTGTCTCAGCTAACTTCAACACTCAAAATTATGCAAAGGTGGTCCATATGAAAACCCTTCACCAACCACATTAAATTATTCCATTCCACTGTAGTAATCTGAATATCTTTCAATTCCTTAAGTCTTAATACAGTCAGGATAGAGAAAGACTCTTCACATTTTTGAATAAACTAAACATAAAAAATCTGTGTAAAGTAATCAGCCTACAGGATTGTGTTGGTATTCATCTCATCTAGCTTCAACTAATTAAAAGTTCAATGCATCCTCTAAATGATTTTAATGCCCCTTATAAATTAATGAGAATTAAGAAGATTCCAAAGGTTACTTGCTGTACATAAGCCATCTGAGGATACTGTGGGGGTGACTATCCCTTTTTATTGTCCCTAGAGGTGAGACAAGGACAGAACTTTCAGCTTTTTGATTAGGAATAGATGGGATGTCTTTTATTTTAACCTACACTATCAAATAATGAGATTTGGACATGCTGTTAGCTGAGTAAAAAACACATTCTTCTCTAAAAGTGTAATTTTCTTAGGCAACGAAAACAAAGGCAAAATAAAACAAAGATCACACAGAATTTCTTCCATCAATGGAGGTAAAACTTGTGTTTGAGGGAGATGCTGCAGTGATACTCACTGGAAGATGGTTTTACATCAAAGGGCTCATGACCCATATGACAGGCCCAGGCTTGTGCTGTGCTTTGCTGTGCTGAGCTGGATGTACAGCCTGGCCTTCAGGACCCTGCTACGCTGAGCAAATCCCTTGTCTGCAGAAAAAAAATTGGCCAGTAACCACAATTATGTTACCTCTGTGGCCTTGTAGTGCAGCAAATTCTCATGCAAACAACCCTTCTGTTTGATAGTTGAAATGAGTAATAGTGTTTGAAGAAAAAATTGAAGAAAAATTGGAAGAAAATTCTGTGACAGCTTGAAGAACCAAAAGGAAGTAACGCTCTCCACAAATGGGGTCTTCATGGTGTGCTGCCCGTGGATTGGAGATGTTCAATGATGCATTTCTCAAGGTTCTCACCGCTGAAAGAGATAAGTGTTTATATTATTCTCTCTTCCTTTATAATGCTAGCTATAATAAATATCATTTGAAGTGAGACTTTACAAAGTCTAAGTGTCTTTCTTTGTGTTGTCATAAAGCTCCAGCACCTCCTAGTGTGTGAAGTTCATTGTATAAACACAAATAAAAAAGACATTGTCTAAAAATTTAGAAATGCTCAAGAAAATATTCAAGACATTTTCATTTCTGAGAAACAGAAAGTTCTTATAATATATCTTACCATTGCATTGTCTGAATATTTTTCAAGTTGTGTGTTAAGTAGGATATATAATAAAAAATAACAAATTGTTGTTTCTTCTGTGTAAGAAAGAAAAATAGGTCTGCAGATTAAGTTTTTTTCAATATGTACTGTTTTCTATCTGCATAAAAAGGTTATCTTTATGAAAATATGTCAAAACAGCATTCTTCATATTTGCTGAGGTTTCTGGCGGCTTTTGGACTCCCTGCAGAGGTTCTTACCTTCATCATCTGCACAGAGAATTACCCTTCTGGATAAAAAAAATTCTGTTGACTCAAGGAACAATGCTGACTACTCTGATTATCTCTTGAGAGACTTAGGTTGCTATTTTGAGTAGTGTTTGATCTGTTAATTGAACATAGAGCATTATATTTGATGTATTTGTAATACCATCCACTACTGAGAAGTACATTGCAAGGGTTTTCAAAGACCTCTTTTAACAATGAAGTCAGTTGGTTTTATTCATACCGCAGGGAAAAAAATACACATACAACCAAATGAACACACCCACAACCAAAACAAGGTCATTTGCCTCTCAGATCTTCTCAACGCACTTGTGACAGTGGAGGAAAAACAAGAGAGTCCTCTGTGACTGACGTAATGACATTTTCTTGTGTAAATACCTGGCCTGTTCTGTGTCTCAGCTATGGCCCTTTTTAGGGCAAAAGAGTAAAGAAAATTATAGGAGGCTGGTTGAGTAATAAGTGAAATTAAGTATAAAATTGCTCAGTATGCTGGCTATAAAGGCTTTAATGCTAATCCTATTATTTCTCTGCTCCAGTTGTTAAAAATTTGAGATTTATTTAGCTCATTATCTGAGTTTAGAGATGCTTTCACTAAAATTGAAGACATTAGAGGTTTACTAGCACAAATACTGAATTTTCTTAGGCCTTTCTCTATATTCAATGGGAAGATAACTTCAGTTGATAATTAGATAATTTCTGGTGAATTTTCAATCTTAATTGCTGAATTAGTTTTGTTTTAGCCTGCTTTATAAGTAGATATTTAGGCATGGATTATCTCAGTCTAAACACATAAATTTCTGACCATTTTCTGCTTTATTTTCAGGAGTTGCTGTGACTATTCTAGAGAGAAGCAAAACATTAATTTAGGTAATCTTTTCTTTAACTGCGCAATATTTTCAACCTTCTGTGAAAGTACAGTTTATAAAGTCAGATTTAGAATGAAATAGGAGCTGATAAAAGAGCATGTATAGTTGCCATCTCTAAAAGTTCTTTCCCAAGGGCATATGGGTTTGTATGGATCTAAATTAGTTGGATTAATGCATAGACTGAAGGAGAAGAGCCCCTAGCAAAAGGATAAACCAGACCTTAGATACTTGCTGAGATGACATGGCAGAGATCTTTGATAAGAGATAAGAATGGTAACAAGCTAAAGAGTAACACAGAGAATCTCACTTCATTGAAAGAGTGGTAATTTCAAGAAAAAAGAGAATTACTGAAGCCAACCCAGAGTGATCATCTTCAATATACCTTAGGTCATGCCACATGAAAATGACAAATATTCGAGACTTTAGATACAGCATGTCTGAATATATTGCTACAGTTAAAATCTCACTCCAATTTGTTATAAATGAGCTAAACTTATCTCTTTAGAGCTGCAATCATAGGTTATAATATGACCTATTAAAAGCTAAAATTAACTCAAAATTTTACTGTATAATTACACTAAAAATGTTAAATTGATCAATTGTAATTATAGTATTAAATTGGGAATGTAAATTAAACTTTTTTAACAGTTAAATTCCTCTAGAAATTCCTCTAGATGGTGATTATGATGTTTTTATTACTATTACTATTAGTTAATTGTTGTTATTTTTATTTATGCTTCCCTGTCACATTCAATTTTTCTAAAGAGAAAGAAATGTCATAACTTTTATTCAACCCCTCTGTAACATACTGAGTTTTAAGCCTTTCAGAATTTGTGAGGCTGTGCATCAGAGAAAGTTTCACCTCAAACATAGGTTCCTGTCAAAATATACATGCATATTATTATAAATGATTGAGCTATATTGTTATACAAATCTGCACAGAAAAAATGCACAATAGAGATCACTTTTATTATTCCATACTATCATATTTTAATTTGAAATTATGTAGCGGAGCTTCATAATGTATTTTACAGAGCTTCTTGCAATGTATATTTATCATAATTATTTAAAGAAGAAGATGCTGACTTAAACCAGTGAAGTAAACAAATTCACTTTGAGGAGCTAGTTAGACTTTTTTTCTAGTAAAAATTTTGAGGACTTGATAGCAACCAGAAAAGAGGTAACATATTATTTTCTTACTATTATTATGTCTAAATTGGTTAAATTGCTGCTGAATAGAGTGAAACATACAAGCTCTGAAATGGAACGTTTTGAAGTAGACTTTTATGCAGTGTTGAAACTAGAACACTAAAATTAATAAGGCAACTCTTTCTATCCATAAACTTTATGTGAAATTTTGTTATTTTGTTTATCTGTTGTTGATAAAAGTTGATAAACTCTTGAATAATTTTCTTCAGGACAATTACTAACAGTGGAAAACATTTTAGGGGGATGGGTGGACAGAGAATAGCAAGAGAGAGAGAGAGAGAGAAAGAGATGAGGAGAGATGTAAATTTCTTTCATGCAATATTTATACTTCCTGATTTTTTTTTTTTTTTTATTATCTAGAAATGGGTTGACTCTTGCTAGCAATTAAGTGCTCACAAGCTGCTCACATAGTCACATTCCTCTTAATGGGTTGCTGGACAGAATAGAAACAATGAAAGCAAGAAAACTCTTGTAGGTCAGGATAAATTCAGTTTAATAAACGGCGGAGGGAAAAAAAATCCCAGACAGGTAAAACAAAATCAGTGTGTCACCACCTTCTATGAGCAGGCCATTGCTAGGCCAGTCTTGGAGTAAAGCCTGGCTGGGAAATGCTCCTGGCCAGCCCCTCCACATTTTTATTGCTGAGCATGTCACTACGCAGTATAGAATATTCCTTTGGGTCAGCTGGGTCAGCCGTTTTGGCTGTATTCCTTCCCAGCCACTTGCCCGCCCCCAGCCTCCTTGTTGGTGGATAGAATGAGGAACAGCAAAGTCTTTGATGTTGTGCAGTGTTCAGCAATAACTAGAAGACTGATTTCTTATCAACACTGGTGTAGTCACAAATCTAAACTGCAGACTCATATGGCTGCTTATGAATAAAATTTGTTGTCTCAAAGCAAGACCCAGTACAAAGGCTTATGTTGAATAACACAATGGCAGCAGCTTGACAGCACATAAAAGTGAAATAAAATGGAGAAATACTGGTGAGCTTGGCTCATAACAGGCAGTTAATAGAAGGTCTGTTACCGAAATCTATAAAAAGGGAGGTAAAATATTTATTCAGGGCATACAGCAATGACTATTGGTCTCATCAAACAAAGCACAGAAGAAAAAAAAGGAAAAAAAACAGCAACAGTGCTTATTTTGTGTTCCAAGAGGCAAGTGCTGTTGTTGATTTTCTGCACAGTTTCATTTAGACAAGACCATATGAGAAATTTTTACTTAATTACATTTTTCAAGCCATCTGTTTGCTTTCTTAAATAAATATGTATCTGGATATCACAAGGATTGTGGACAAAGCTACATTTAGAAGGACCTTCAAGACATTACTGTCATTGCACCACTACTTTTTCACACAAGTAACTACAGAATCAGTAGATTGTATCAATTTAACATAACATTAAAATCAGATAATCAAAACCCAACCAAATTACCTTTTACAGAGAGAAACAGACACTTCCTGAGAGCAACTAATCTTAGATGCATACTACACCATGTATCAAATGAACCTCTCCCTGAAGGCACAGATAATAATTGTTCTTTGCTCTTCTCCAGGTAGAGTGACTAAGACTACAACTTGAAACTGTTCCATGTTTGGTGTTTACATAAGTTATAGCTCTTCCTACTTCATATAGAAATTCATATGCAAATCCTGCAGTTAGCTTGAATACCAAAATTGATCAAAGATAATAATATACTTGTCACTTGCAAATCAGCATAGCTCTGTTGCCTCAAAAGGGAGCTATGTTGACTTAGTTAAATACAGACATCTAAATCTTGGAGATACAAGTTATGTGATATGATTTGCATCTCATGCTTTAAAAGTCAGAAAGATTAATCTGGCATTTCTCATTTTGGGGACTTCACTGAACAGCTGTTGCATCTACTACAGGCCTTATTTTCAGGAATTTGTGACTCACATAAAAGAATAACTGCAAAAACCAAAATTCAATTGTATTCTCACTTGTTGCAAATTCCATGGATTCTTTAATTTATTCATGTAGCAGATAATTTGCCATCGAAGACTGACAGACATGCCAAGTTGAGCAAAATTATAACTTACTTCCCCACTATGAAGCTCTTTGCAAGGCTAAACAAAAGCCTATTTTAAGGTTTGTGTGGGGAGTAGTGCTAGTAGATAGGATTTGCTTATTTCCACAAGAACAGTTACTGGGAACAATTTAAAATTTTGTTGTCAAAAGGATAGCTTTTCCTTCAGCTCTATACCTGTGTGCATTATTTTTACGGATACATTTAGAAGTATTTAAGACTTTTTCAAATACTTTTTTAAGTTCTGGGCCAAGAAATTAATATGCCCCATGAATTTTTCAAGCAGATCAAGGTATTTCAACAATATGTCACAGAAAACCCACAATGATTCTAAAGTGAAGATCATCCTTCATTGGGCTATTCTGATTCCACAAAACATAGGTGAACTTACTGAGAGTTGCTGGTTATGCAGGTGACTTACCATTTCGGTTGGAAATTGAAACAGAGTATGATTTATTTTTCTGTATAATTTTAATTTTCCAGGCTTAAAAATTAAAGCTGTGCAAGGAAGGGCTTCAGTAAAACTATAAAAGATGCCATTAGCCAGAAAAAAAATCAGTATGCAGCACCTTGGTTTTGTGTATTTCATTAGATTGTAATATAATCTTATTATCTTCATATACAGCATATTTCATTCTATCATTCGGTGAAATTAGTATGTAAATATTGATACTTTTTGTTATTGATACAGAGGATTATAAATATGTTAGCTAGTATAAACTTTGTGAAATATTTTAATGGAAACAGCTATTTCAGAAATAATAAAAGTGTATGTAAATTTTGCCAGTAATGTTCATGAAGTGTAGAACTGCATCAAAACTATTTACCTATAAATGCAAATAAGTTTGAAGATTTGATGACACATATTAAAATGCAAATAACATTTTAAAGTCATTTTTGAAGGTGAAGGTTTGAATTTTCATCTTTCTCCTTCCTTCTCCTCCTTTTTTGTCTCACTCCTGGTAGAACAGAAGAGGAATGATTTAGTTTTTCATGGTGAATTCCTTGGAAAGCATTATTACTTACTGGTGTTCAGCTTCAGTACATGCCTGTCTAAGTGAAGGCATTTCCATCACAGTGTTCTCTCCTTGAAGAGTGACTACCATAGAATATTATTGATTTGCTTAGTGTATGATGATTCAGAGGTTAGACAGCTCAGAGTATGGCTGTTTTAGAAACTTCATGTCAAATATACTTAAATATGATTCTCTAGATGAAAAACTCAGGCATTTTCTGCCCCCTAGTGAAAATACAATCTTTATGGTTTAATTTCATTTGTATGGAAATTATTTCTTTTTGACCTCCAACCAAAGAAATACATATTCAAGAAAACACAAAAAATTTTGCGATTGTTACACATAATATAAAAGCTTATTTTCAAAAAATATGTTTGTCAAAAATAATGCACAGGCACAGCCTTGTTTTCCACACTTTAGGTAAATTTAAAAAATATAGCATTAAAGAAAAGCCTCAAATGTTTGTTTTTTTTGGTTATTCAGCTCAGTGTTTGGTAACAGAAGCCAAATATTAGCATTATTTCACCATGAAATGTCATTTCTCTTTTGTATTTTCATAAAAGTTTCCCAGAGAGAACTAGTACTTTGACTGGAGAGTGATTTATCCATTAATATCCACACCCAGGATAGGAAGGAACCCAAAAGTCAAGGAAAATCTTTCTGATTCAGAGGTAAGGTGTATTTCACACCAGCTGGGTCAATTTTGCATCAGCTGTTGTTCAGGCTTCGGGGGAGTGCTGCTGGATCAGGGGCAGCTGTCATCTGTGTGGTTATGGTTTGAGCTCTATCACACGGCAAGAACAAGGCCAATGCAAATGCAGGAGTTTGCACCTGCAGCTCAGTACAGGCACCACAGTTTCTGTGTCAGTGTCTCTCACTTAAGGAGCCCATCTTCCAGATTTAGTTTCTTAGCAGGCTGGCCAGAAGCACCTGGGATAGAAGCACCTTGAGAAAGTAGAGAAGCTGCAAAACTGGGATTAAAGAAGCTGCATACATTCAGTCAATAAATGTTGGGTTTAGGTTTAAGAATTCAAATGTCTCTTGGAACTCCTGCTAAGCCCTCATTTGGTCTAAAATGCCTCTTCCAAGTCATGCCAAAGAAAGACAGAATTCATTGTCTTCTGTATGTCAGGTAAGCGCTGAAACTTTTGTGTTATTGACAGTCCATGGTATCAATTTGCAAAGTGCCTTTTGCATGTAGCACAACTCCAAAATTTTTAATGCAATAATTTTCTTTTTGGAAATGCAATTCTTGTTTTCAAGCCAACCCATGGCAATGTGGATGTTAAAATGAAGTGAAAGCAAAATATTCAAAACTTGTTACTGTATTTCAAAACCTCCTTAACATTATGATTATTAAAGCCTTTGTTTCTGCTATAGTATTTTCTTTGACTGGGTCACACAATTATCCAGAAAAAGAGAGTAATACATAAAGCTGATAGATCTCTGCAAGTCTTTACAGGGCAAACAGCTGAGTTCCATAAAACTTCAATTCAAAAAGGTCAACAAGGCAAACAGAGCAATTCAGAGCCTCACAAATCACAAGTTCTTGCCATCATGCTCCTTTTTCTAGGTGCAAGGGATTAATATAAACTTAAACCTTTCTGTTACAGTGATAAACAATAGTAAACTCTTCACCTCCTTTCATTACTATTGTAGTGATGCCAATTTTGATCCCAGAGGAAGCTATGAAATTGTAGGAAGGACTGATGAGAGACCTGTGAGAGACTGGAATGCTGATGCAAGGTGCAAGCTGACGATGTGCTCTACTCTGAGGTGCACAGCCATCACCTCAGGCTACATCTTCGTGCTGAACAGGACAAGGAAAGAGTCTGAGGCAGATCCTGGGAAGTGGGGTAATGCTTTTTATCAGGCCTAAGTCCTTGCACAAATGTCTCAGTTGTGAAAACTCCCCTCTGGGAAAACACTGTGACATTCACCATAGCCTATGCACCCCATAGCCTATGCACCCCTTCTCATGGGCCATAATTGACTCAACTGCACTGGCATGAGAGGCAGCTGTAAAATGTTAAACCATAAAAGATTCCTGAAGTGTCCTGTGATCCACATCATTACATCACTCAGTGAAAGTCCCTGTCCCAGGGGAGGTACCTGGGCATTCCCACTTGAACCCGACCTCCATCAAGTATTTCTGACATTGTCATCACAGATATTAAACACAAATAAAAGTAAACAAAAAGCCTAGTACCATCACACAAAATGTAATAAACTTTCATAAATCTAAGAAATAATCTCTTAGAAATGAAATTTCCATTGCCATTCATTGTAGTGTCAGTAAAGGGCCATTGGATCATACCTGTCCTTTGTATGGGGAACCAAAAATCTGCCAGGTTACCATAAAATACCTGGACTTTCCTGCAGTCCTCAACAAAAAATATTAATGCAATAAAAAACCCTTTTTCTGTAAGCATTTTTAAAACACTTTTGCAGTGTTAAACTGTTAAAGGTAAAATTCCCACAAATCTCAGTGAAAAACAGTAAAGACTCAAAATGATAGTGTAATGTGTTTGTAGATCATAGAGAAGATTTCAGGCTATTAGGTAGCTGTAATAGCTAATGTATTTTTCCAAGCTTTACTCTTGAATATCTTTTCAAAATGTACTAAGGTTTGGTTTTTTTTTTTTTTTTTCTCAGCTTCTTCTTAAAGAAAGATTTTTTTTTAAGTGAAAAGCAAGAGAATCCCAACTGTAAAGTAGCAGATAATTCTCATCAATTCTGTTAAAACTGCAGCAGTCTATTGGTTTGGAATACATAATTTTCTCTTGCAGATGCATTTAACCCTAATATATACATGCTTAGAGGAGCAGGCTCTGACTGAGCCTTCTGAATAAAATGCATCTTTCCCTAAACAGTGTGTCAGCAATGAGTACTTATCTGTGCCACAGAAGTCTTGGAGACTTCTAAGTACTTAAGGCAACAAATGCTTTGAAATGGCGTGGGTTTTTTCACTTCAGACTTTCTCTGTATTCACAAAAAAAATTCCAAACAGAATACAAAGCTTAAGGGGAAGGGGACAGGAGGAGATAAGGAAATGGAATAATGAGAAAGTCCCTTTTTGTTAAATCTATACCTTGGAGTACACTTTTCTGATTCTCCTTTGTATTTTCTCTTGCTGGAGATTATAGTAGGGACACTTTTCCTCACTGTGTACTACCAATGAAATATGGTTTCTGTTAGCTTTGGGCAACATAATGAATAATAACTTAATACAAATAAAATGTTACTGAAATAATAGAGAACACAGTATGGACCTAAGATGCAAGACCTACTGATTATTCTAAGGATAGATGTCTGCTGGTTTCTAATGTATTATTTTACTTCACTGTTCTTGTTCTATTTCTGCAGTGTATATATCAGTCCTTTAATGGAATATTTTAATTTATTTCTCAGCAAGACTAAATCCATCTGGTGTGAAACATCATCTTAAGCTCAGACTGAACACTGTTAACCAGTGGGAATGTTTCAATTTTGTATTTGATCTGTAAATGAAAATTAATGAATAATAATAATAGTGTCCATTCCTTTCAAAAAACAAACTAAAAATGCTACATTCAGATTAAGAACCAGTGCAGATGGGACCATCTCTCAATCCCTTGTGGAAATGACTCTTCCCTTCAATGCACAGCCAAGCGCATAAATTTGAGGGGAGAACAGGAGGGAGTGAAACTGAGCTTTTGTGTCTCCCCTCCAGAGACTCTGCCTTCATCTACTTCCTTGTCCTTTGCTTTCTAGCCTAAAGACTGTATCTCTCTATTTCAGTCTGTTCCTTCAGAGTTCAGTAAAGGATCTGTTTCCTGACACATGATCACTGCAGAATAATTCAAAGAAATTAAAATCCCCATTGTCACTTTGAGTACAGTTTACTTCCCTGCCTCTGAAACCTTCAGGTCAAAGCCAAAGTGAATTGACTTTGTATTAACCCTTGCTTGCTCTCTCAGAAACCACAAGAAAGATACACTTTCCTGCTGGACTTATGATTTTTTTTCCCTAAAATTATATTTATAAGCTTTTATTTTATGTTGAGGAGATCTTTAATATACACACATAATTTTAAAAAATGTAAGGTACCAAAATTTAGAGCTATATAAACATATATATGTTCGGGTATTTTTCTGAGTTTTGTAGTACTGGCTTGTAAAGTGGTCCTAGATTATCCTGTTGCATCATTGAATCCTGCAAGTCTACAACTGCAATCCATTTATCTTTTAACTTTTTTTTAGGATACATAGAAATAAGCAAAGATA
Source organism: Diglossa brunneiventris (assembly GCA_019023105.1). Taxonomy (NCBI): domain Eukaryota; kingdom Metazoa; phylum Chordata; class Aves; order Passeriformes; family Thraupidae; genus Diglossa; species Diglossa brunneiventris. Next base: position 45,889,828 of record CM032352.1, on the reverse strand, counting down.
GGAACTTCTCATCCATACAGAGATATTTCTTTTCAGGTATCTTTCCCTTAAGTACCCATAAAAGTTTGTAAAGTACTATAATGTATTCAGGTTAAAAATTAAAATTCATTTAGTCTATCTAGCTGCAGTGTGTGCCACTCTTTGAAGGTTATTTTCTGGTGGGGTACGTTTCTGTTAGGGAAAAATGTAGAAATATCCATATGGAGACAAAACAGGGCAGCTGTGGCCATTCCATCTTTGCCTGAACAAAACAGAGATCCAGTTGTAGCCCTGCATATGCCCAGAGTAAGGCTCCTTGTGGCATTTTAGTTTCTCCCAAACAGAAGATAAACTGCTTCAGCTAGACAGGCTGTTGGGATGTGCAGCTGTCATGCAGGGCAGTGACCAAGGTGAGAAACAAAGGTCACAAAATGTGCTTTACATGCCTTCAGCAGTTCCAGCTGAATTAACAGCTTATATGATGAATTCAAAATGGCAGACTTCATATAGCAAAGTTTTATGTCGCTTGTGATACAGATTACTCGGATTTAAAGTGACAATACAAGATCCAGGAGATAATAAAACTGACAAAATGTATTACTGAAACACACTGAAAGCACCTATGTTAGTAACTTAAATTTCACTTCTATGAAATCAGTAGGCAAACTCTCAAAGAAATAAAGAGGAGAAAACCTTTAATGCTTTAAGTAAATGCTACTTAGGATGGGGAAATTGAGTGATAAAGTGGCTTTCAGTTTCTCCTTCCCTCACAAATAGAATCTATATCACTACAATATGCTAGAAAAAATTTAGAGAAATAACTAATCTGATCACATCTGGAAAAAAGCACAATGTTTTAAGTAGTGTTCTAAATATCTATCTTTTTTGTGAGGTAAGGAGAAAAAGAAGAAAATATTCAGTTGTTATGCATGACTCATATGATTCTCAAAATTGGAGAAGTGATTCAAAGTGGTTTTGGATCTTTACTGTTAAAAGACTTCCTGTCTTGGTTAAATGAAATTTTACTTTTTTTTTTTTTTTTTTTTTTTTTCTTATGGAGCAAGTCAAATAATTATATTCATAATTAAATTTCCTTCAAAGAATAACCATTTTCAGCACTGATGGTTCTTCTGGCTATTTCAGAGACAATTAAAAAAATCCCTCCCCCTTCCTGCTCTACATTTAATCTTCCTATTTCACAATCAGATATTATGCTGAGGTACCATGGGGAAACAAGTTTGGTGTCAGTGGTTACAAGATTGTAATCTTTTCTAACTTAAATTATATGGAAACTTCAGCAATCACTCACAGATTTCTACTTAAATAAAAAAGAAATTGAAACAAACAAAAATCATATTAAAGACTATTACTGTAGTAATATTTTGGTAAGGTAAATTTAAAGAAGGCAAAATTACTGAATTTAGTCATTTTGAAGATTAGCTTGGAAGCATTTATTTTCAAGTCCAGAAACTAGCATTTTTTATTAAGTTCAGAGAGAGGACATGAACCTCTATAGAGTTAATCTAAGTCTTTACACATCACTGACATTTGAAGATACATTTTCATTAACTGCAGTGACACTTTGTCACATTTTCACATACCAAACTCCTTGTGGATTATCATTCTACAGAGATTTATTTATTTTGCTGTTGAATATCAAAAGAGATGAATGCTGCCAGAAAAATGAAAATGTGAAATGTTTTTATATAAGGGATTCAGTAAGTATGTAGTAATCTGATTGGATGTGTTTGTCAACTTTGAACTAACAAAATATTTATGAACAGCAACTCACTCGGCCTTCCTGTGCCTTTAAACAAAGAAAAAATCCAAACAGAATGGCAGGAAATAGCAAAGGTTGCTGGTGGCTTCTTGGGCAGTAAATGTTTTCTCACTGCAGCTCTGAGAAAGCAGGAATGGTAAACATTTGAATGTTGAGATGTCGTCTTGGTTCCAGGTAGGACTGGGTTAATTTTTGTAGTAGCCAGGATGGGTTATGCAAAGGTTATAATAGTTAAAAAGGTTATAAAGGTTAACAAAGAATAACCTAACAAAGGTTATTCTGTACTAAACCACAGCTTTGCTGGAAACAGGATGAAGGGGCTCCTCCATTACCCTGGGAGGGAGCTGCTGGTTCAGAGCAATAACATGTGGATTGTTTGCCTATCTTGCACACTTTGTTCTTAATATTGTTGATGTTACTCATTGCTTTCTCATCTCATCACTGTTTCCAGCAAATTGCTCTCTTCTCAACCCATGAGTTTTACCTTTTGTGTCTCCAATTCTTCTCTCCAGCCACCTGTATGGAAAGGGGGGAGCCCATGATTTGGAGAGTCTCTGTGGGAGCACTAAATTGGGGAGTACCATTCGTAAGCCATGTTAGATGTGAAAGCTAGGATGAAGGTGTGTCAGGAAACTACAATTTCTAATTGGAAGGGTTAACATGTTACATAAACTGCAGATGAAGTAGATGAATTAGTATCAGGTACATGCATTGGAATGTTTTTAATTTTTAACTGAATCATGTAAACCCACATTTATCTGCTTGTTTAGATATTAAAAAAAAAAAAAGTAGACCATTATATAATTTTCCCTGGTTTCTTCCTTCATCAGTGCAGTCAACATGAGAGAACACTTGAATACGTCCTTAAACACCACATTTGTCAGAAATAGGTTGATGAATTATTCAGAGCCTTAATCCCCATTTGTAAATTTTTGTAAATTATGAGATTACACCACATTAAATCTTAAAAAAACAGCAACTTGTGCCTGCAGGATGGCACAGACTTGATATTAAAAGGCTGTTACTTCCTTTTCCATGGTTGTCTTTTTCTTTTTTTTTTTTTTTAAGCTATTTATTGGCTTAATGTATTGTAATAAATTCCTGTTGGGATCCTTCTTCTCCCTGGGAAGAATCTTCTATTTTACTTCTGAAGGTGACTCGGGATCCCCTCCCTGGTATTAAGATATTTTTTTTCCTCACAGAAGCCTGCAAGTCTCTAACAAATTCCCCATTCTACCATTTAATACAGAAATTCTCTCACTTGTGCACGTTGTTTTTATCATAGTGGAGTGTAATTTCTCCCAACCCCAACTCAGTAATAGGCCATCAAAGCAAGACAACTAGGCAGGATTCTTCCTTAACCATGTTTTTCCTTCCAACAAAATATTCAATGTACAAATTGTGTACACACAACTATGTGTACCCATAATGAGATATGGATATAAATATAGATATAGATATAGAAATATAGATACAGAGATAGAAATATAGATAGATAAATATAGATATAGATATATGATATAGATATATAGATATATAGATATAGATAGACATAGACTTAGGTATAGGTATAGGTATAAGTATAGGTATAGATAGAGACATAGGTATAGATATATATACTGTAAAATTATTAATTTATAGTTTTACTGCTCATCCTTACGAATAATATCTTAACCACTGGGTGGATTGGGTGGCATGGAAGAAAGGAAAAGAACCTAAAGGCTAAATAAAATAAATACTTACAAATGCCATAGCCTAAAAAAAAAAAAAGCAAATGATTTGGCTGTGTTGTCCAGGATGATGTCTCAACATTTAGAAATTTAGAAATGAAATCTCTTCAAATTCTTTCTAATATTATAAGGGATAGCAATATACTGTTGTTTAAGGGGAGGTGGACACAAAAACCTGGGATCCTTACAGAAAAAAAACCAACATAAATTTAGTAAGATTTCTGTAAAAAATCATTAGTCTTGACATATATTGATACTGCAAAGTGCTGCAGAAACATTTGAGCTAAATTTCTGCAGAACAGTTAAGTTTGCTTACTCAGAAGTCCTTGTTGCTTTGTTTAACATCATTGGTTTTGGTGGCAAACCTAGCAGGATAGAAGGTTAGACTGGATAGCCATTTATTAATTCATTGGACACTAATTTTCCTTTTCACAACAGATTAGATTCTCGAGGCAGAGCTGCTGATTCTGACAACTAATAGTGTAAAAATTCAGTCTTAATATGTGCTGGGGATTAGGGGGTTTAAAGAGCCTTCTTTTGAGGCTTCAGTTTTATAGGGGTGATGGAGGGCATTAACATAGTGCTGTTATCTGGACTAATTTTCCATTAAAGATTCCCTATTTGGTCTGCATTTTTCAGATGCCTGACGGCAGAGGTAGGCAGACCATCACCTGCACCCCCAAGTGTAAATGCCTGTGATTTTTTCAGTCTGATGGTAACTTAACACTGGTTGCTGTCATCACAGGCAACATTAAACTCTGGAGTGTTTCTGGAAAGTCAGAAAAAGTGGAAAGATTTCCTGTATTCTTCTACCATCAAACTTTTCCAATTGCAGCCCATGCAAGAGAAGTCCAGACCCCTGTCGAGTGACGATTTTCTGTGCATTGAAAGCTAGACCAAGAGGCATGGTCTCTCCAGCAACTTTATTCAGTGGCATCCAAAGGACCACATAAGAAAAAACTGTTTTTCTTTTCCAGGTCCTTGAAAGATCACTGATTGCTTTTGCTTTCCTGGAAAAAAAAATAAATTAAACTTGAAAGTGAAGATTTGCATGGCATATGGATAAAACCTTACAAAAGAAAGGCCTTGTAAAATCATGGCTCAGGCCTTGTTGCTTTGGCTGGGTACAGCTAACAGCTAGCCTGATAGGTTCCTCCGAGAAAGGAATTGTAACAGTGAGAATCAGCCTGCGTATCAATCTATTTCTGTGGGAGCCAATGTGCACCTGTGAGGAGAAAGAGTCTACCCGTGTGAAACATCTACTTCCCAGGAGACAAGAATGTAAACACATCTAGAGAGGTCAGTTTTTGATGTGCACGTACACTAGCCATTACCAGCCAATGAACTAAGTTGCAGTAAGTTACTAGCCAATTAGAATTGAGCACAATGCTTTCTGATAACCATATAAATATGAGCTGTTTTTGCAGCGCGTGCTGTTGGGTTTCACTGTTGGGTTCACTGTTGGGTGTTTCTGTGTATTTTAATGTTAATTCAAGTTTTGTTCAATGTACTTAAAATGGCGCTGGTCCCAAGTTTCCCCCCCAGTTCTTCTCCAGTCTGCCCCTGTCTGTCATTCGGTTGCCTAGTTACTCCCGCCTTTTTGTTGCAAATTTTATGTCACTCCTAAATCCCCTCCTCAGTTCTATGCCAACCCACCTGCCAGTCACCGTCTGCCCCCTTCCCAAGTGCCAGAATCTTCCACCCTGGGCAGAGGGCGATTGGGCAGGAAATTATAATCCCTCCCCTACTGTACCCCAGATTGGTATTTTGTTATGTTTATCATGTCAAGTTATCAGGTTATTGGCTTAGGGGCAGGGGTGTACCTCCCCATAGCCACCTTTTATAAGTTGTCCCAGTCCCCGCCCTCGGGGCAGATCCCCGCAGCTTCCCTATGAACCAGCACCCCCCCACCCTTCAACAAACCCCCCGCTGCTGAGACCTGCCTTGCCTCCTTGCCATCCTTCCTGCGGTTCGGGTCGTCAGAACCAAGGATTGCGCGATCTTCGGACACTGGCTGAGGCAGCCTTCCCCAATAGCCGGGAAGGGCTCAGTCAAGGCAGCTGGAAGCGCGGCGTCAGCCGGACAGCTACACAGGTGTCAGAAGCAGCTGTGGGCGTGCTGTGGAGCTAGCGGGGCATTCGTTTGGCACCCCGACAAGCTGTGAAGAATAAAGATTGGCGATGGTGGGTGAAGAAACAGTTGTCTTTGTCTGTCTCTACTGTGACAGTTTTGGAGTTCAAATCATGAGTAAAATATGTAAAATTTGACCATGTGCTTTGATTCCTGAAAAAAGGAAAAACACCTTCCCTTGCACGATAATCACTTTGCTCTTTATGGACCTTGTTAAAGGAAAGGGCATTTAGCGCCTGGGCCATGAGGGATTATGGCTGTAGGACCTTCATGCCTTCATGTCTTGCTCCTGTAGTCTGAGGAGGACGTTCCTGCTCTATGCAGCAACACTTCAGTTCACGACAGGTGACCTCATTGAAAAGAAAAAAAAGAAAAAAAAACCAAAAATTCTATATCTCTACTTCTGTGTGCTCTAGAGTCAGAGCTAAAACTTATAGAAAGAGCAGGAAAAGACTGAAATGTGAGAAGTCTGAACCTGATTCCACTTAATGACCTTACATTTAAGAATTTTCCTCATGCTATCAATGTAGATAGGGCATGCCAGTGAGGAGTGACATATTTCAAAATATTTTAAAATTGTAGAGCAGGATTGCAAAACACCTATAGTGAATCTTGGGCAAGCAGGAGGCAGGAAAAATAGGAATCTGCTGCCAAGGCTCATGTCCAGGGAGATGGAGGGAGAGTTGGAAAACATTAGGTGTTTCTCTGCAGCATCTCAGAAAAAACAGCTTACTGAAGCACTTATGTAAAGAAATGCTCCATACACAGGGACAATTGTTGTATCCAGGTGGGGGTTGGCCTCTTCTTCCAGGAAACCTGCAACAGGATGAGAGGACACAGTCTCAAGCTGTTCCAGGGAAGGTACAGGTTGGACATAAGAATTTCTTCACAGAAAGGGTAATTAGATTTGATTGCAGTGGGCTGCCCAGGAAGGTGGTGGAGTCACTATTCCTGGAGATGTTTAAGGAAAGACAGGATGTAGCATGCAGTGCCATGGTATAGCTGACAAGGTGGTGTTTGGTTGAAGATTGGACTTGATGATCCCAAAAGTCTTTCCCCAATTGATTCTGTGATTCTGTAAAATCTGCTCAATTCAAGTAATCACAACTGTGTTGATAATTTTATCTGCTGTATCTGAGTTTTGATTTCCTATGAACAGTAACAAACCTTGGACAAAAAAAGCTAAAGACATTTTTCCTTTCATTTTTTACAAACAAAGCCAAAATTCACTAATTATTGCCACACAGAATCACATAACTTCATGTTCCCCAAAGGTACGTTTTGTCACCCCAAAATGTGACAGGTACCATGGAAACAGTAGAAGTTATTGCAAGATGCATAAGCATTGCTCTTTAATGAACTAGAGTTTCGTTTTTACTTAAATACAGAGCTTTAAAAACATAACATTTTCTTCTTCTTACCCTTAGCTTTTTCTCTCTAATTCTGTCACTGCTCTGTTTTTTTTCTTCTCCAGGGGACATTTTCTCTCATCAGACTATCATTAATTAGTTTGTTTGTGGCATCAGCTGTCACTTATTATGAGATGCTAAGCTCCTGATAAAAGCATTTTCCCTTACTCTCTTTACAGCCTTTCTTTTAAATCCTTAATGTGCCATCCATCCTTTGTTTCTTCCTAAGGAAATGAGGCAGTTATAAAAATGGGACTATGCTTTTTTTTTCTCTAATATGTGGACTTTTTAAAGAATTTATTGTCAGTCCCTCCTTACAGAATCCTATTGCTGCCAAGATGATGTTTCTTATGGAAGCAAATGCAGATATTTTATAGTTCTATATTTTATAGAAGCTAGAGAGAGTATTAGGAACATGCATGACACCAGTCGATATAAACCAAAAGTAAAAAGAGCAGCAAAATTTCCCCCCTATGTGGTAGAAGTGGGTGAGACAGATCATGGGTAAGTTAAAAGTACTGTTCTTACAAATAAACTACAGATTTTTTTTTCCTTTTTTAAAATTATATCGATATTTTAATCGGGGTTTCATTTTAGGTCACAACTTGTTTAAGAGCAGCAAGAGAAATCATTGTGAATGATGTAAATCTGGTTAGCTGCAGTATGATTATTCATTTTTTGGCCTGAATTACAATGATTTTAGTCCAAGTACTCCTCATCCTCTAAAAATATTCAGTAGACTAGATGTCACATAAGAATTAACTGGTGGGATCATAAGTTTAAGTGCTAAGAACTTTAATACTATGGGGCTTTTTGTTTGTTTGTTTGTTTGTTTTAATCCAGACTTCCTTGTGTCAATTGTTAGCTATAATGAACTCAGGTTATGAGTTATTGAAAATATAATTTTTTAATATGTTTTGCAAAATATTTAACGGATCTGCAACATGTTGCCAGAAGACATGGAAGGCTGAAACAGAAGGGCAGGGCACAGCTTCCAGCCTGGAATATTCCTGAGGAGGTGATACTAGCATGTACTTTAGCATCTGAAATTTGTTCTCAGTGGCATTCTTTTTTTTAAGTGTGTTTTCAATCAGACATCAATCATTCTTCTTTCAGCAGAACTGTTTCTGCTATGACGTGCCAATGCATTTCAAGACAATAATGTACAAAAGAGAATCAGCTACTGCAAAAAATGTTGAGATTACTTTGAAGGAAAATACAGCTAATGGTGACATCTATCCTCATATCACATCAGAAATGCTATGTTGATTGTTCCTAACCAAAGCAAATAGATTATTTATGTTTACCCTAAGTGTACCTAACACTGTGTGTGTGAGGGTTGTTGTTGCTTGCTTGCTTGTTTTTTAATCTGGATTACCTGTTAATGTACTGTATCTCCTGATATTTTAGTGTACTGTATCTCCTGTTTAGTGTATTAAAATGTTTCACGGAAATTCTGGAGGAGCAGGTCTCATTAAAGTCATTAGAAGCAGCCAAAGCTCATTGATTTTGGAAGTCAACACTGAAAGCCTTCACCACTCCAAATGCTTTGCTGGCCTCAGAGCTCTTTCTTCTTCTGACAAGGGAAAATCCACAGCTCTGAACGAGTGGCACTCGCACTTTCTCTGTAAATATTTTCTGTTGTCTCTATGGTCTTTGAATGGGCTTTATTCTGTGAATGTCACACATGTCTGTTCCTCTTCCACAGAATATCATTATTTAAAACATTAGAAAACCTGTATTATGAATGCTACTCTTGAAACACAGCGCCTCTGCTTTAAATAATACAACTCTGCAGTAAAACTCTTTTTTATTTTATTTTTTTTAATCTAGTCACAGACTAAGTTCTACAAGCAAGATGTCATGAAAACTGTCAAAATCAGCGCAGCATTCAAGCCTGTTGTGCTTGCATCATCACTGCTGCATCTGAATCAAATCCCACAGATTTTGCAATTTATTTAAGCCACATTCCTATCAACATATTCCCATTGGTCCTGCACATCTCTCGTCTAAGCATGCAGAGCTATTTTCCACGCTCAGTCCGACGGGGTGCGCTTCTCTACACGCGCTGTCAGCGGTGTCCCTCCCTGGGTGCGGCAATGTCACCGCAGGGCTGTGCCCCGCGGCGCTGCCGGGCTGCAGCGCCTATGCAGCACTGCCGCCCAGGGGAAAGGAGGCAGCCGCGCTTCTCTGCAATCCTACCAAAGCCTGGCAGAGGGGAGCACATTGCCCTCGCCAGAAGTGGCGAGGTAATGACTGAGTGACAGCTCCTTCGAAGGATTTAGGAGTCGTCTAAAAATACAGCTGCGCCTGTTTGGAAAGACAGGGTAATAAACTTCAGATAGAAAGTATTACCTGGGGAAATGGCATTAAAATGATGCTTGCCTGTCAAAATGGTTTTCAAAACTGTGACAGGATTTGTTTTATAAGAAAGATTATATTCCATCTGGGTTTTTTTTTTTGGTTTTTTTTTTTTTGTATTTTGTTTGTTTGGCTGGTTTTTTTTTTGTTTTTTTTTTTTTTTTTTTTAAGAATAAAAATTGATACTTAAAATTCCATCCTTAATCATGTCTCAAAAAAAAAAAAAAAAAAAAAATTGAAAACCACTCACCTTGCTATCTCTTCTCGTTTTGTCTAAACATCTCTGGCACAACTAACTCTTTTCAGCCCTCAAAGCCTTGGTTCAAAACAGCCAAAATACATTTACTTGTATTTTGATACAAATCTTTGTTAGGAATATCCAGCGAGAAAAAAAAGCAAAAATAACCAAAAACCAAACTAGCAAAACCAAAACTTAAGCACAAACCAAAACAAAAATATTTTCAATCATTTAAACCTTGTTCCTCACTTTTTCTTTTCCTCAGAATCACTTCTACAAACTTTTAAGTACTGTTGGTTCATGATCATGTTTGGTACTCTTCCACAAGACTGTCTGCAGGAATATGTGATGTCAGCTTACTTCTATATTATAAACTAGACTTTGGAAAAGTCAGGTAGACAGACAGTGCACTAGACTTTTCATATCTTAGTGATGTCTAGGATGTTGCCGGTGTACACCCTGCCAATAAGAAGTTCAAGAGTTTCAGCAAATGCATCTGGACTCGCCCCCAGTGAGTCCCTCTTAAGATGCAATGTGTCACATGGAAACATCTGGCAGCCTGACCAACCTGATCACCTTCTACAACAAAGTAGGGTTTTCTGTGGATGTGCATGAAGTGCATGAAGTGCATATCCACAGAAATGCAAGGAGTGCATTCTGTTTAGCTGGACTTAAGCAAAGACCTGGACATGGGTGCCCATTGGTTCCTCCTAAACAAACTGGCAAAAGTGGAAATCTGACCTGTGAGATAGACAGAGTATTGGTTAATAAACCAGGGCAGAGGGTATCCATCTATGGCTTGTATAGGTGAAATTCCCAAAGGCCTGACACTGTTCAATTTCTCGAGGAGGACTGAAAGTACCCTCATCAGGTATGATGATGCAAACAAACTGAGTAGTGAGATGGACATGTCAGAAATAAAAACCACACTGAGAGGAAAATCTGTAACTGAGACAATCTCTCCAAGGACATGATGGGGTGTTTATTCCTGGAGGTTTTCAAGATAAGCCTGGTAATGGTGCTAGATAATCTCATTTAATTTCCCTTTTCCATAAAAATGTTTGGACCAGATGATTTTTCATGCTTGATGATGTTTTATTATTTATTAATTCTATGATCTGGAGGGTATGTCTCATCCTGCAATGCAAGGGAGGGTGCTCCAGAAGAGATGATGATAAGACTTCAGGGCATAAAAAAGAGAAAACTAAGGGATGTACTGTGAGGGGACAGTCTGTTTTCCAAGACAAAGTTGTAAGAGCATTGAGGGACAGAGGGGAGGCAGCAAATTGCCTGGCCATGAGGAACATCCCAGATACTGAAGGCAGCAAAGCTCAGATTTCTGCAACCACAATAGAAACAAAAACAAAACCACAAAAATCCTGAGAGACCACGCTAGCAGAAACTGAGAAATAAAGAAGCCATGGAGGAGAGGGGTAGAGTTGATCGTTAGTTCCTTAACTTAATTCTAAGCAATCCCTTTAGACTTTCTCTAAATGCAGAAATAAAGGGAAAAAACCCAAAAAACAAAAAAACAAAAAAAACCCCAGTAGAACAACAATCTCATTGTTAAATTTTAGTGAAACATATTTATCTGTCACTTTACAACTCTCTGTGTCTGGTGGTTCTTTCTGAGGCACGTACATGCACACACTCCCAGACTGAACTACACGGTGACACTCGGCTTTCCAAATTGCTGGTTATGTCTGTTCTGCTTCAGATCTGACCGCAGGCAATGGCACAGCAGGAAAGATTGTGAAGCAAAGAACAAGGTCCTGTGGGTGGATTTGGTTTATAACCTTCCATTTGGTCCTGTTCAGAGAGAAAAAATGAACCATTTTGTAGTATGACTGTCGCTACACTCTTTTCAATAAAATACCAAATGGATTAGAACATGTGTCTAATATGTGAAACATGTAATAATCCAGTCTTTAGGAGGAAAAAAAAATAAAGAAGCCTAAATTGGATAGGGAAGTAGAAGAAGCTCAAGACATGACATGAAAAGCATGATCTCCTTGTGACAAATAAAAATTTGTACAAAAATCTCTCATGAGACAGCTAAGATGTGTGTGTGTCCATAGGGGTTTTTGCCTCTGAAATATGAGGGTTTTCATTGGTTTCGTCCAGAAATAAACGTTATAAGCCAAGTAATACATTACTTAGAGAAAGAAAAACTGTAAACAAATATTTATGAAATATCAGCTATTCCATATTCTATAGTTAATCATGTTTCTGATTTCTGTGTTCCAATACCTGTGCAGTTGAACAATATCCTTTTTGCCAGCACTGAATTAATTTCCTTTGTAGTATAGTAAGTATTGCTTTAAATTTTTATGCTTTAATTTTTTAACTGGTATTAATCAGAAACTAAGAGATGATGATGAACTACCTACATGAAAATATTAATGAAAAAGTGCAATGGCTATTTTTTTCAATATCTGTATTCTTGATTTCCTATTTAAACCACACAGCTTGCAGAAGTAGGTATGGAAATGCCTATGGTAAGAAAACTTTTTAATTGTTAAGTAATGTAAAAATAATCACAATATTCTTCATTGCAAACAGTAATAATCACAATATTCTTCATTGCAAAAAATTCTGGATTATCATTTTGATGTGCAGAAAATTAATTTTTTTCCTCCCTCTTTCCCATATTTTGGCTAGATTGTAATCTCTAATATTAGCCTTTCACTATATGATATAAATTTAAGGGATCTTTTTCCTGAGTTACTCTATCAATAGTCTTTTGAAAGCCTTATCCCATTAATTTGTCTTTTATCTACTCCTTTATTCTGAACTGAATATAAAAGACAGGTTAAAAAATTCTAATATATTAGCAAACTACAATCTCCTTTTGAAATACTGTTGATGCATATATAAAGATAAACCTGGTTTACTATTTTTAATTGAAATGATTTTTCTAATTCACACATAAACCCTGGTGATATTTACTCCTCAACTGATAGCTAAGATGTATCCTTTTATTGCAACCTTTTATTGTTTTACCTTTTAATTCTTTAGTGTAATAACTATGTGTGGAGAAGAGAGAAAATCTTTGCTGACATCTCACTTTAAGAGTGTTCAGAATTATATGGTCCTCAGGCAAGAATTATGGAAGTGGTATTTTAGAGGAAGGCCATTTTGAGACATTTAGGCTCCCCTGTAATTCTGTGCCATAAAGTTCCATAAAGGATTTCTAGTAAAACCCAGTGCCTTTCAATTTTATTGACTTTTTTGGATTTATGGTGCAAGCTGAGTTTATCAGGAGGTTCATACATTTATTAGAAAGGATATTTGTCACTCAGAAACACTGTTTTATCATGTCAGAAGTAGCAGTTCTGTATATAAATTGGTGGAGCTGCATGAAAAGTATCTGAGTTGAAAGTAAAAACTCATAACTACAACCATTTTGATAAATTATTAGTGCCACAATACCTTCCGGGGCACTAGCAACTATTTCTACTGTTTATTTCACAGTCACTGACATGGTTTCATTCTAAGGCAACTCAGCCTTTTTCAAAGACTATCTGAGAACAGTTCAGGAGTAAGTATGTGCAAAACATTGTTCCCTAAAGTCTCTTTGGAGGTGACTCTGTCACTCAGCCTCAGGGGCAGAGAACAATCATAGGCTCACTGATCTGAATGGAGACTCAGGCTCTCATTCACAGATAAACCAGTGTCTCCCCAGGACTGTTTGCCGCCTTCTTAGGTAGATGCACAGGACTGGTTTATTCAACCAGCCTGTTTTCCCCCATTGACAGTAAGGATAGATCAGACATACATGATTTTTAGGTGACTAAAGCTAGGTGTAAGAAATCTTACATGATTACAAAGCCTTATAATAGTATTGGTGTTCACGCATAGATTGGATAAATCATATATGTTTTCTTCTTCAAAGCAGCAGTGCATCTAATCACAGACCTTTCAACAGACTAAGAAATAGTAAATTTAGAGGCTGTAGGGATTTCAGTAAATGGTTGAAAAATGCCACAGTTATTCTAAAGTTTGGCCATTAAACAGATTTTCTTGATGGTTTGTTTGTTTGTTTGTTTTCTTTCTGAGTTATCTGTTTTAAAATTCTCTAAAAACTCATACTAAAACTCTTTACACCCACTGGCCAGGAATTTAAAAAAATCTTATAAAGAATAAACATGCTTAAGAAAATTTATAGAAAAATATTTTTACCTGACTTTTCCAAATTCTAGTTTTCTAAGAACTGCACTGAAAACTCATTAAAAACCCAATAAATGTCAAAAAGAGAGTTACTGTAGCAGTCAAAATTCTGCCATGAAAAATATTATGAAGAAAAATTAAAAAAAAACAGCAATAGAATAGGGATTTCCACAATTTAAGATACCTTTTATCCTCATAAATGCAAGTTTTTAGAGATTCTCCTTTAAGCAAAATCACAGAAACACATAGTGACAGAATTGCTGGTTTTGGGAGAGACCTCTGGAGAACATCTGCCCTGGCCCAACAACCCCGCACAACCAGGGTGGTTTAAATCTTGCTCAGGATCATGTCCAGAAGGCTTTTGAAAATCTTCAAAGATAGAGATTCCACACCCTCTCTGGACAATGTGTGCCAGTGCTTGGTCACCTGCAGAATAAAAAAGGTTTTCCTCCTGTGTTTCCATTTGTGCCCACTGACTATTTATAAATACTAAATATAGCACTATGGACATGATTTGTCTATGCATCTTCATTTAGACAGTAAGCAGAGATGGAAGTCACTGGAGAGTGTCAGGAGACATTATTATGAGACTGATTAGGTTGTTCTAAGTTGCTGTCTCAAAAGTTTATGATGAGGTGGAAGGAGTTAATTGAAACCAAAACCACTGAATTAAATGAGACAGAATATTTTCCCATTGATAGTTTTCCAGTGAGCAAAATTTTTGTTTGTAAAACAGAGAAGTAATACCTTATTTAAATGTATAAAGATCAGAATCTGAAAATTTTATCTAGTGCAGATTTCTTTAGATGGGGAAATACTAATACACTCTTTAGCTGATACTGAAAACACAGGATTTTAACAAATTAACTGCACATGAGATGTAAAAACCTAATCATTATCTTTTTCTTTTCTTCCCTTCCCAATGTGCTCTTTGAATCCCAGAAAGAACTTAAAATCACTTCTCTTTATCACTATGGGAAACTTTTTCAGTTCCTGTGTTATCTGCTTTGTATCTGCCAAGCATAAATAAGATTGTTTTGCTATACAGTTTGATAAATCAGTGAGAATTAATTAAGTTTTGTCAGCACTTGCTCTAAGAAACAGTATATTTCCATCTTTAAAAAAGTAAAGTAAAAGTACTGTTATTAGCTTATAATAAAATCAAGGTACACATTACTTAGAGTTGGGGTTTGGGTTTTTTAAATTATTGTTTTATGTAATAAAAATAACATTAAGTATACTTGCAATTCTTTCCTAAATGAGGTTAATGACAAACTTACATGTTGTCCTACTGACCACCAAGTGGAGCTCTAACCTAGGAAAAGAATGTATTATTTTATAACAGGCGCAGGTACCAGCAGCATTTTTTAATATAGCAAGCTAATGTAAAAAAAAATTCAAAAAATTAAAACCAGTCTGCTACATGCTGTGCCAATTACACCTGTGCCAATTAATTTCTTCAAGACCTGTTTTGTCTGTATCTCACTGTTACAGTCAAGTGCTGTAAAAATAAAGCTCATTACAGGAAAGCAGAACAGTGATTTAAATTAACATGGAATTATATTGCAAAAGACTGAAGATTTTACTTCAAAGAAAGTACAGTTAATGGAAATGATGCTCGATCCCTCAAATGCTCTGTGTTCAAGGATCCAAGTTACAGATAAAAGAAACTGACTTCTAAATTGTATAATGATTAAAAGAACTGAATAAACCCTTAATAATACACATTTAATTGCCCTGATTAGATAGACTTCTACTTACATTTGAAAGCTGAGTGACCTATTTTAGAGGCCCATCTAATGTTTAAATAAGCTAGGCCAAATACTAATGATTGACATTTATAAAAATTGTTATATATCAATTAGTTAGTTGATTGTCTTTATAATATAGTATTGTGATTATTTAAAATCCTATTTCAACTGAATTAATGACTTATTATTATATGTAACACATACATTGAGTTGCTCTTGTTTTTTTGATTCTTTTTATGTGCTTAGAGTTGCTCTTATTCTTTTTTGATTCTTTTTATGTTCTTCTTCTTCTTTTTTTCCTGGAAAACTTATGTGTACTTGGCAGATATAAACACTTAGAATATTCTGTGCAATTTTGTGTGTACTCTGAACATACTATACTTACAGTAAATAGGAAAAAAGTTGTTCTGAATTTAACTTTTCTGATTTCAGTGGTTTCATATATTAATGAGTTATTGCAGTTTATATGCATATTGTAACATATTGCTCCTAAGTAAATTCAAGTGCTCAATATTCATCATGACAGATGAAGAAAAGCAAAAATTTTGCATTAGGAATCATCTTAGAAGAAATATAACTATGACGTTTTCCTCTCTATAATCTGAATATTGGCCTGAGCAAAATCTGAATATTTTAATAGTATTTAAACACAGATCTTACATTTTAACATTCATTTGAAAAATACTACTTGTATCTTAATTGAGTTTATAGAACAACTAAATAGCTAAATTTCTACTTCCATTCATTCTGATGTGGAGACAAACCCTGAACATCCAAACATAATTGCCCACATTAGTTCACAGCTTTGAAAACTGATAAGGAAAGCTGATGTGCTATACAGAAATAGAATGAAAGCAGGCAGTCTTATTAATCAAAGTTTTACCTCAGACTACACCTTATTCTAGAAAGACTATATCTTGTAAAATGTCTTGATGATTATGTTAATAATGTTTACTTAATTATATATTCTCTTGGACAAGTACTACATTGCTTCCCTCGAGTGTTATGCTCCCAGACTGTCTGACTCTGTATCAGGTAATCTAAAATTACAGTAAGAAGCTTGTTTCTGGGGTCTCAGTATGAAGAAGCTGCAGAAGAAGCCTAAGACCCACAAGCTGTTCAGCCTGTATTAAGCAGTCCAGGACCTGTGGCATTACTTGCTGCCTCAGATCTGTGTATTGAAGAAAAATTATGATGCACAGCAGCACCCTGAACGCAGTCAGAGATTTTCTAAACTCTGCTTTCAATCTCCTAATGACTTCTGGGAAAATACTCCAAGCAAGATACTGTAGTCTTTGTGAAGGAATGTTTTTTATTAAAATTCTCTTTCATCATGTTTCCACAAATAGCTGTAGTTGGCAGATCTCCACTTTCTCTGTGTCCTCCATTTGGATATAATTTCTAATCAGTTTTTGATGTGTAGATCACAATCAGATTTTTCTTTCAAAATCTCTCGGTTAGCTCTTTAGTTATGCATGGACTCACATGCACTCATACATATAATAGCTAAAGATGATTTAAATTAACTGATGTCATCACCACCAGAGAAAATTAAAACGGCACAAGGGCATCTACTTCCTATTGTCCTTGCCCTGAATAAGGCAATGGCTGAGGCTGGTGGTTATGAATCTCTGTTACAGATCTCAGGTAGATCTAAAGAAAGGAGATGGCACTTCAAACAGATTTCAAGGAAGTGAAGGGCCCTTTGAAGGACCTACTGAACCAATTTACAGCCAGAACATGCTGCAAACATCAAATTGTGTTATAATACTGCATCTCAGACAGTGTCCTGCATCATTGCATAAAGTAATACTCCTTGATATCTTTGCCTGTAATGTGTTGTGAAATTATGCATTCTGTCAATGAACTCAGAAGAAAATGATCAGCATAAATAGTTAATATAAATATTGAAGTGATTCCATTCTATGACTGAGTGAAAATAATGCTGCTGTGTGTTTCCACCCACACTCACTAAATAGTTTTGCAAGAACTATAAAAGAAGAGGCGGGACTTCTGTATAGCGCAGACTCACACATTTACACCCTTCCAATGATACTGAATTTTAATGTGAATCCCAAATCATTACCGTCCAGAAGTGCAACGCCTTAATGATTCCATGGCTGTTACGTCTACAGACGGTTACTCCCATGTAATATATTCCCAAATATAAATCAATAGAATGTATTTGTTGCTAATTACTGAGTATATATTGCAAATTAACCTAATCAATAAGGATAAAAAAGACAGATAAAAAAAGCATAAATTTCCACAATTAAAAATTAGATATTATTAAAACAAAAAAAAAAGAGACATTTATTTTTAAGCAAAAGAGAGAATGTTTGAATAATTTATGGTATTGGAAAATAGAAAAAACAACCTCAGAGTTAACTTTATTCCTTTGCAGTCTATGTCCCTTCATGGATCTTTTTTTCATTACCCAAACTCAAAATTTGTGTTGTTTTTTTATAATTTGTTTTTCTTACAGGTTTAACTTTGGTGTTTTTTAGTATGTTTCCGCCCATCTATGATCCAGCACCAATGATTCCCCTACTCAAACTGATTCATTTGAAACCACAAGATTTGTTTAAGGCTTTACAGAATATGTTAAGGGCTAGAACAGATCCAATAAGTACATCAGTGAAAGGGAAGTAGAAAATCTTCTTTTAAAGTTTCACAAACATTTAAAAATAATATGTTATTCAGATTTCCAAATCCATGTAAAATTCACATCTCATTGTACTTTTTGAGTTCCCAATCAAAGCTTCAAGCCTTTTTTTTCCCTTGGAAAATTTTCAACCAGAATTTCAATTTATTTTAGTGTTGTGAAGATGTAGTCAGAAGCTATGATAATATGTTCCAGTATAAAATAGTCTGAAATGCAACATGTTAATCCTTTAATTAGAGACCAGCCTCCATAATTACTTTAATTACCTAAACTATACTGTTAGATATTATAAAATATTACTAGTAAATTCTAGTAGATCTACTATAGGTCCACTATCCTAGTAGATGTGACACTGAGCAAGGACATGCTTTGTAAACTCACTTAGCTGTAGAAATACTGTGAGAGACATTTTATCTGACTGTGCTGTGCTTGACTGCCCTTGAGAGCAGATTTGGTTTGTCCAGTCAGCAGCCTGCAGGTACAGATGAAGGTCATTCCTAAAATATGTGGGGTTCTATATGCCTTGGAGTTGTCACTATGCTCACAAACCACATTCGCCTTAACATGCTTGCAGGCATGTGCTGGCAGAGTGTCCATGAGGCTGCTTGCAAAGCCGTGGGTCATTATGAATGGTATTGACATTACAATTTTGTCTTCTTCCTACTTGTACTTTGCAAGGTTATGTGTTTCTCTGCTGCCTCTGCTCTCTTTATCCTCATTACTCTCTGCTACTTTACCTCTCTGGCAAGTATAGAAGAGCATGAGAAGACAGACACATGGGATGTCTTCATTTCTAGAGGTGAATTATTTCAGAGAAACATCCTTTATGGGGTTGCATACTTCATATTTACACCTGAAATTTAAACTCATATTGTTCCTTACTGCTTATCCAAGTTTTCTCAGTGATGATGGAAGCACTTCAAGCTACTAGATTCCTTGTTTTCTTAAAAAAAAAAAAAAAAAAAAAAAAGATGGAGAAAAACAAAAAGAAAGAAAAAAGAGTGATGGAAAACCAGAATGTTAACTTTATCTATGTCTTCCTATTTCACTCTTTCACTGTTTTTCCATAAACATGAACTTCCTGCAGACCAAGTTCTGTGCTTACTGGGGCACAAAACCAGTTTGTCTTGTTCCTGTTTCTGCACTGTGTGCTTTTCATAAACATTGAGATGCAATGAAAAAAAAGGTGTTATTTAAATAATCTATTTTGTATTTTGGGGCTGTTTTAAACCTAGAGTATATGAAATAAAATCAGAACTGTTGCAGTGGTGATTTTGCAGCACAAAACTGAAGGAATGTAAGGATATTTAAGGTTGCGGCTGTGAGTACATTCAACCACAAGGATGCCTGAGTTAACAAACTATGTGGGGCAGTATGAGCCCTGATGGCAGTGTTCATATCCTGTACTTGGACTGGGGCCATCCCAAGAAGTACAGGCTGTGTAGACAATGGATACCAACCCTAGGAAGAAAGACTTGTGAGTATTTGTGGACAAAAAGTTCAAGAGGGCTCAGCAATGTGTGCTTGCAGCCCAAAAGGCCAACTCCACTCTGGGCTGCATCAAATGAGGTGGGAAACCATCTGGAGTGCTGCATCCAGCTCTGGGGTCCCAGACACAAGAAAGATGTGGACCTGTTGGATAGAGTCCAGAGGAGAGTTACTAAGTTGACCACAGGGCTGGAACAACTCTCCTACGAAAAGAGGCTGAGGCTGTTCAACCTGGAGAAGAGAAGCCTTTAGGGAAACCTTACAGCAACCTTCCAATGCCTAAAGGGCACCTTCAACAAGGCTGGAGAGGGACTTTTCATAAGGACCAGGGGTTATGGCCTTAAGATGAAGGAGGATAGGTTTAGGTTAGATATTAGGAAGAAATTCTTTACTGCGAGGTTGTTGAGGTACTAGAATAGGTTGATGAAAGAAGTTGCTGTTGCCCCATTCCTGGAGGTGTTCAAAACAAGTTTAATAGAAAGTTCCCTGCCCATGGCAGGGAGTTTGGAGCTTGATGATCTTTAAGGTCCCCTTCCAATCATAACCATTTTTTCATTTTACACTAGTATGCTATAAACTCTGTAAGTTACATGCGGTGCGGTTTATTTATAAATAGGTATTCTAGCCACCGAAGCTCATAATGCTTTGTTTTAAACTGTAGTGTGAGGTATAAATAAGCATGTATAAGTAATATATTACATTAACAATAATATCTTAAACTACTCAAAAGCACCAGAAATTTATTTGAAATACAAAGTAGCTTTTTAAAGAAAGTAAAATGACCTATATAGAATGTGTATATCTTTTAAATTATATCATGCACCCACCCCCCACTCCCCCACCCCCGGAGATTTCAAAACTAGTCATAAATATGAAGAAAAGAGAAACCTAATAATGAAAGTAATGTAAGAGTTGCTGTTGTTGTTCTGCCAGCTTTCCCTTAAATAATAGAAACACCATTATATAATTGCTATTTCTTTTTTCCTGGGTAATTGGTGACAATCACTTTCATGTTTAAATCTTAAAGCAAGAGCCACAAAAAACCAAAACCACTAGCAACTGAAAGCCCTGTTTTCATTTTCATTTTCTAAAATGGCAAGACTCACTGACACTTCATATTTTAAAATATTAAAAGAGGTGAGTGGTGCAGACTGAGTTCATGCTTTCATCTGGGAAAAAAAAATGGATACATTCATCAGCATTCTTTAGGACATTTCTCTCCTTTTTACCTTTATGTACATGATTGATATTTCCTCTAAATGAGATATATTCTTGCTGAAAGATGTTAAAATAATGGCAATAGGATCAAAATTAATCAAAACACACCCAAATTATATAATTCCTTCTAATTTCTTTTTCCCTTTTTTTACAGTTTGCTTGCAAATTATTTTTGTGAGAACAGTCATTTTTATAATATACAGCAAATAAAAAAACTTACTAATGATTGTTTTCTTTTCTGAAAAAAAGTTTTAACAACCATTTTTTTAATGTCTAGTTCCCTTCAGAAGTACAGATAAAATTTTTCTGTGTGCATAACTACAGGAACTGAGGTGTGGTGTTTATTTAACAGTGATGTTGTCTTAGGTGCAAAACAGGAGTCAAATTTCCAAAGATAATCAGAACATGTGGAACTGCTTCTTTGTGAAGGGATTATAATGCTTTTGAAATAATATGATGTCTGACTAGATAGGTTCATAAACACAACAATTTAAGGGATACCATTCTGAAAATCATCAACTTTCCCAAGAAGTCAAAGCAGTAAGTCCTTAGTGTCTACTTTCACTTACTGAAGTAGCAGTGATGTGAAAAATACAGACTATAAATTTAAAACTTGCAGCGTCAATAGCCTTTACCTGCTCTTGAGGATTAGTGTGATTATGGGATTAGAAGTTCGTAAATATATCAGCAAACAGGAAGAAAGCATATTCTGTCAGTGATCTCTGTGCTTTTCAAACATACCTTTCATCTTGGTAGAAAGACGAGGGTGGAAATCAAGAGTCTACTTTCTGTCTGTGGGATCTAGGCTATAACACTGGTTTCAGCCTTTCAAGCAGCCTTTTACCAACACATAAATATTAATGGTGAAAGTCTGTCTCAGGATGCTCTCCTTGTACTCTGTAGAATGGAAGGAACTGTAGCTCTTTTGGTGGGAAGCAGCTGCACAGGCTTCACCACCTTAGTGCCACATAAAAATTTTCAGAGAGCTGCAAATTCACTGTTGACTGCCAAATAGGACTTGAGTGCTTGATTTCCTGTGAAGGAAAGAAATTAACTATAACAGCTGTGTACAATTTCCCACTTCCCAGTTCATTTGTATTTGACCTTGTCTGAAAGCTATCCCTCTTGTAAACTATGTGACTAAATGATTTTTTAATATTTTTGTTGAGTTTATTATGTCACTTTGTTAAACTAGAAAGGTCAGATATAGGATAATCAAATAGGAGAAATATATTGTTGTTTCCCCTCTCCCCAAAAAAAAAAAAGAAAATTAAATTAATTTTTTTCCCTTACATGACTCTTCATGTTTCCATCAGTGACAAGAAATCATGGTAACAGATTCTTTTCAGTACATTCTGTGGATGAAAAATACTCAGATTTAGAAAACCCATTCTATTTTTTTGTAACATTTCACAGATTAGGAAAATAATTAATAAGTAATTAATTTTTATTCTGTAGCATGAAAAGGTGGGACTTTATTTTCAAACAGAAAATGAGTAACATGCTGGCTTCATATCCTATTTGTCAGCATGTTTTATTCTGTATGTGGCAGTATTTTGTTGTTTGTAATGTCCCTCCTAAAAGTTCAATCAAATCACTAGACAAATATCTTGCATAAGTAAGAGTATCTCTTGCTGGGGATACGGAAAACTCCAAGCAATGTCTAGAAAATATTTATGAATAGCAGATTTCAGGCTTTCTACCATGCTGAGGATACAGCTATGGCAGAAAAAGCTTCACAAATATCTAATAAAACACCCTGATAAAATACTATAGAACATATAGAAGCAAAAAAACCTTCCAAACCCCCCCAAAAAACTCACCACTGAGCTAAACCCCACAATGAAAATGTATTTATTGTGAAAAAGACTTGAATGAAAGAATTCTTTCTCCCCCATGTGACAATCTCACCTGTAAATTTCAGCAATAATTTTCTTCTCTGATTCTTTTCGATTACTGACAGTATATATAGTGATAGCATATATTGTTTTCTCAGGCTGTTTCAGAATCAACTAGTAAATGTTGAAAAGTTTTAAAAGTTTACCCCTGGAGAATAGAGACACTTTGAAACCTCTTCTTTTACTTACAGTTTTTCTGTTAGTAAAGATTACATGGAATAAAGACGTCTTGGTTTGGATGGACCCATCTCATTAGAACATCTATTCTTTGGTATTTTGCTTTATTCAATGCAGATCAATTACTAGAAAGTTAAGAATTAGTTTTCAAACAATTAGCAACTAAAACAAAACTAATAAAAAGTTGGCCTAATAGACAAGCAGGAGAATGCTTTCAAAATTTCAGGATTTTTGCCCCTGAAGTGCTCTCTCATAACTTCTTTTATCAGTTCATTTTAATTCAAAAAATTAATTATCTTTAATTCAAATGGTTGTTGAATCCTACAGCACAATGTTGATTAAACGCTCTCATTGGGAAGAAAAATAATCTGCCTCAAGTATCAGTGAAAATGCATGTCTGATAGAATTCAATGTTAATCCCCAAGTTAAATTAAGGATTTAGAGCAGTGTGTTCCCAAGTCAGGTGAATTTGTCAATTCGCATTGGAAGAAGTCCTCTCTAATATCCTGCTAATGGTGTTTTAATTTGTATAAACTATCAAGCATTTGCTAGATAGAAAAGGAAACATCAACCAGTGATTAATATATCTACCCAGAAACTAAGAGATTTCAGATTGTTTGATATTCTGACTCTGGGTATAAACTAGAAGAACCATGGGAAAAAAAAAAACAAAACAACTGAATAAACATATTTTAAAAGTGCCTTTTAGAAAAGGAAAAGAAAAAAGTTTCCCCAAGCTGAGTCTGTTTTGCCCTTGATCAAAACAGTTTTGATAAGACACCAATGTTTTAGAACTTGCGGAGCAACAATTATGCAGCATCAAGGCCTTTTCAGTTTTTCATGCTGCTGTCCCTCCCACCAAAGAACAGCAGACTGGGAGTGCAGGAGAGGGCAGGAGGGGACACAGTCAGGACAGCTGGCCCCAGCTGACCAAAGGGATACACCACACCATGTGCTCAGAAGTAAAAGCAGGGGGAGAGTTACCACTGGTTACCATTGCTCAGAAAGTGACTAGGTATGAATTTGCTAGTAAAGAGCTACTCTATTTGCATTAGCTTTTTTTTCCCTTTCTTTTTAAATTTCTTCTCCTTCATGTTTTTATTTTATTTATTAAATTGTCTTTATCTTCCCCTTTATCCCATGTGGCAGCATGTTAAGTGGCTGTGTGAAGCTTAGCTCATCGCTCAATTAATCCACACCAGAGCGTCCCTTCATTTTAGTTCCATTGATTTAATCTGTAATTTTACTGAACTTCATCATCACCAAGACTAGACATCTATTTAAACTTGATCCAAGAAATCCAGACTGTGTATTGAGAGTTTAACTAATAATACTAATAATTAAAATTTATTCTTCTTTGCTATTAATTAGTTTCTTAGAAGCTTTCTAACTGCTCTCAAAGACCTGATTTTTATCTGAGATTTTCTTCCAGTAAAAAAAAAAATATATATAATTCTTCAGGTCAAACTTACTTTCATGTCATTATTGATAAATGAGAGCCTACAACACAGACAAAAGTACTCATTGTGCACAATGAAAGCCTGTGGTAACATTGAGATATGGTGTTGAATCATTTTACCAGTTCTGTATACAAATGCACAGAAATTTCTGATTATGGAATAATGCATTAACTAGAATTTTTATTAGTTTGCCTTTTTGTTTGTTTTAGAACAGCTCTGCCCCCAGAGGTTTGCTTAAATGATATAAACTCTTTAATTCTATCCTCAAGTCCAGTTAAAACAATCATAAATATCTGTAACTTTTTTCCTTGGTAAAGACAAAATGCATAAAGCACAACCAATTACAAAAAAGCAATTTTGAAAATTCTCACAAAAGATGGGTTTTGCCTCTGAAGTCATCTGGAAACAATAAAAATATTTACCAAGAATCAAGACCTGTAGGAAGAAATGTTAGAAATTATTTGTTCTCTTTATTCATACCAGGAGCAAACTTGGAAATAGTAGAATTCAGTTACTTTCACAGAATGATACTGATGTATGTCAAGAAGATAGTGTTTAAAATTTCAATATTGAACAAATTGGTTTAAAACAGTAGGGAATATTTTGAAATAAAATATAGCTGTGGCTTTACAATTTAATTAAATATTTGATAACCATCCCACTGTAACTACCAGATATCCCTAATGCTGAATATAAAGAGCAATCAGAAAACTAGTATGGAAACTAGATTAAATATGAAGGGACAGATCCTAAGTCTATGTAAATTTACCTACTTCTGCTGGTTTTAATGAATCTGTGTTGCACTACACGTGCTGAGCATTCAACCCTAAGAATTTATCAGCTCAGGAATTCAAAGGAAATCCTTGGCTCCCACAAGTTATTGTGACTTAGTTATAATAACTCTAGAATTATCTAGAGTTTGCAGACAAACTCTTAAACTCAAAAAAGTGAACTGGATCTGTTGCAGGAATAAGTTCATGACATTCTGAAGCTTGTACCATGAGACACAATAAACAACCTCCGAACACAGTTAAAAGATTAACAAGGACTTTAACTGATATGGAAAAAGTCAAGGGTGAGCGTTTTATTCTGACTGGTTAAACAGAGCAAACTGTGCCTCCACATAGGTTGATGTTTAAGTTTTTTAATCCAGAATGCCCATAAATCACTGATTTCTAAATTTAAATTTGCTCAATAATTTATTAGCTTATTATTATTATTATTATTTATTATTATTATTATTATTATTATTATTATTATTATTATTATTATTATTATTATTATTATATTATATTATTATTTTATTATAATACATGGCTGCTGAAAGACTATTTTGTTAGAAATTTACTCAATTTTCAATGCAGCTTAATTTTGAGAGCATTGATGGGAAAGCAATGTTGTGTAGCGTGAAAAAAAGAGGAAGGATGATCACAGAAGGATTCTATGAAAATATTAATATTAAAACAACCATATTTTTATTCCCAAGTAATGCCTTGAAGAGTATAACATCACTGGCTGTAACTAGAAGAAATATACTAACAGGAATATGATTCCTTTTAGTTTCATTTAGAACACACATTGTTGTAAAACTATTTTGTCCTCCAACAAAATTCAGAGAAAATGTAATTTTTGTTTTTTGTAACTTTTGATATATAATTT
This sequence comes from Diglossa brunneiventris, assembly GCA_019023105.1. Lineage (NCBI taxonomy): Eukaryota > Metazoa > Chordata > Aves > Passeriformes > Thraupidae > Diglossa > Diglossa brunneiventris. The sequence continues at coordinate 45,863,715 of CM032352.1, read as the reverse complement.
AAGAAACACAAACTCATCATTTAGTGATTTCATTACCCAGTTAATACACATGAAATATTAAAAATCATTAGAAAAGATAATGTGGAATTCCATTTCATAACAGTCAATTGCAAAAGGCATAAAATTTAATCAAACATCTTTGACATTAACTTTTCAAACTATCTTTGGGATGTAAGTGACTTTGAAATACCTCTGAGGCAAAGGAGAGCAGGTTAGAGCACTGGCCCTAAAGTCAAGTCACTCATATCCATTTTTCATCTGTCACCTGTCTGCAAATTGCTTGAGTTCTGTATTCTTCTCACTAATGGTATAAATTCATTTGATATATTAAACTTTCTTGGACAGAAACTCTCCCTTACTGTACATGAATTTTGGTCTGATAGTATTGTCTAAAGACTTACTACAATCATTTAAAATATCTGCTTTACATATACAACTAATTGCTAAGTACCTGAGTAATACTAAAATAATAATAATAATAATAAAAAGCAACATGGATTTTTACAATAAGATAGTCTGCTAGTTCTGTTAATTTATTTTCTAACAGTAAATTTAAAATTCAAATTTAAACAGTAACAGATTTACTGAATTTTTGTTGTGATTATGAAATTCTGAATATGAAGGAACTGAATTTTGCTTTTAATACCTATAGAATATATCCTGTCCATCCCAACTAAAATAAGTAGGCCTGGTCTTCAAGTGGATTTTAATTAGATTAGTTAAATTGGATTTAACTTAATTAGCTTGCCTACAGAAATTTTGTGTGGATTTAGCAGTTTATGTTCATTAAATTAACAAGATATAAACAGATTTAAAAAAAGAAAAAAAAAATCAAACAAAAAAAATAACAACAAACAAAACCTTCCAAATCATCATAATTTTCATCATCATCCTCATCACACCCTCAAGCCAAAACAACCCTCCAAATACGGAAACAGTATATATAGTCTATATGGTGTGAGTGTGAGAACACAAAATCCCTTGGTGCCTATGACATTATTACCTTCCTTAGAAGGGCACAGAGTGGTAGAGTGAGGCATTACTTACCCATCTTCCTAAGTGCTCATTGAGATGAGCTGGCTGTTAGCATTGCCTTTTATACCTAGTTTGATTTGCACAAGATGTCTTGTCTGAGACTGTACATTAACCTGTAGAACTTTCAAAAGCTATGTTGTTCTATTCCAGCTAAATAAGAATAAAAAATTGCAAGCAATTTGTATTTTTTCTGTCTGATTCATAGAAAGTGAAAAAAAATACCAAAACTTGAAAATGTGGTGAAGTTGCAAACAATTTATCATTTTTAACTGCAAATTATCTCAAAAAAAGTTTGCTCAATGAACAGACTACATATTTGTGTCATCCAAAATAAGAACTAATGATATAATGAGCATATAGATATTGTGTTATGTATTACTTCAGTTCTGTCAACTTTCATATCTGTTCTTTAAAAATTTTGGTCCTCAATTTTATCTTTTCTTACAAATGTGAAAAATTAGTCATTGAGTGCATTCTATTCAGATACCTTTTAAAAGTTTTGATTAAACAGTACCAGCAGGAAAAGTTATCTAAAATATAGGGGTTTTATGCTTTGGGGTCTTTTGAAAAAAAAAAAAAAGAAGATTGCTTCTACTTCTCTGTTTCTGCCTCTAACTCTTCTCTAAATGAATTCTGCATGGTAGAATCGTAGATTAGTTTGGTTTGGAAGGGACCTTAAAAATCATCTAGTACATGGACAGGGACATTTGCTACTCAAGCAGGTTTTTCAGGGCCCCATCAAACTTGGTCATGCCCACTTCCAGTAATGGAGCACCTTCCACCTCTCTGGATAACTGTTCTAGTGTCTCACCATCCTAAAAGATGTCTTCTTTATGTGCAGTCTCAATCTATCCTGTTCAGTTTCAAACCACTGTGCCATCCTGTCACTACAAGCCTTGGTAAGTCTCTCTGCACTTTGTTCAAGCCTGCTTTATGCACTGGAAGGTCCCAGTCAGGTTTCCCCAGAACCTTCTTCTCCAGGCTGAACAAACCCAGCTCTCCCAGCCTGTCTTCATATGCACCTTTCTATACAGCTCAGGATGTGGTTCAAGAACTGCTGTTTCTGCAATATTTTAAAGAGCAAACTTGATTAAAAGTCAGAGGATGTTCAGTTGGAAGCTGGAAGAGACCACGGTGTTCATCCTTATTAAGTCTCTAGTACAAAGATAAATGTGATTCAGGCTTTAATTCCCTGAGCTAATTTATGAGATGATAAAGTCCCACCAGGATATCAAATCCATTGACCTGAAGGTGAACAGGTATTTCCTACTACCTTTGGCAATACTTCTGATGTGTAATATATTAAAAAAAAAAAAAAAAAAAAAAAAAAAAAAGAAAAGAAAAAAAAAGTGTGAGATGAGCTTTTACAAAGCCAGTGTTCAAGATTTATGGATACTGTAAAACACTTCTTTACAGCTTAGTGAATAGACAGTCCATCTTTTGGAATCACAAAATATCCTGGAAAGAGTAACTTTCAGTATCCCCTAACCTTTCTGTTGCTCTCTTAGCAGGTATGGCATTGACTCCTAAATTTACCTTTTAAAATGGAAATGCTTTCTCCATCATGTATTCCTTCCCTTTTTCTTCCTGTTTTCCTTCCCCCCCTTGTAAAGCTCAACAGGGTTTGAACTCAGCAAGTTGGTAATTAATTAAATAAATTAAAAGCATAACCCCTGAGGTTTGACCTGAGGGAGGAAATTGCTCTGACCCCTCAGTGACACAGAATGTGATTACTGAATGATTAACAATGGGAAAGACAGCTGAAGAAACCACCTAAATAGAGAGTCACAAGATCCATTTCCACTCTATTAGACCAAGAGCCATCCAGCTGGATCTTAACAGATGGTCTCAGTTTCTTGTAAAATATTGAAGTATGCCTTAATTCTGTCTTAGGATTTCTACTGAAGAAAGAACCTCGATTTATTGTATTTTTACTGCTGACAGCAGTAGTCCATTGAAATGGCAGTGAAAGCACAGGGAGACACTGGGTTACTCTGTCTTCCTGGCTGACTGCCCACAGAGGCAAGGAAGTCACTACTATTGTAATGCAGATGAAGAAAGTAAGGCACACACTGCAGCTGAACTAATTGAAAGGAGCTCACTGCACACCCAAATATAATTTCAACTTTAAAAATATATTTTAGCCTAATAAGTAGCATCACATATTTCTGAGAGATGAACATCCAACTGAATTATTAAGCTGTGCAGCTCAGTAGTGCAGCAATTCAAAACAATCACAAAGATTTATGTTCAACACCCAGGCTGGAAAATCACTCTTTTTTTTTTTTTTTTTTTGGGGGGGGGTTTAAGTTTGTTATGTTTTGTTTTATTGTTGTGGGGGTTATTTGGTTTTTGTTTTGGTTTTTTTTTGTGGGTTTTTTGTTTGTTTGTTTTTTTTTTTTTTTGACGGGTGTGGTTTGGGAAGAGAAAGGGGGAAGTTAGAAGGACTAAAAACAGAAATATAAGTCACCTTTTCATTTTCTCAACTCTAGTTCCAAAGAGGACTCTGTGATCAGAGGATTTTTCTAAGTAAATAAACTGCAATGATTTAGATATTAAATCCTCTTAAAGATGTGGCCTGAGACTCTTAACTGTATGCCACCTTTATAAAAAATAATCTTACTGACTTCAGTAGAGTTACTTCTTACTTGCATCAACTTAACAGTAAAGAGAATTGCCTCAAAAATATGCTAAAATTAAAAAAAGAAAACCCCATATATTCTTGCTTCCATCTCCACCTTTGCTGTGCAGACATTACTGCACCCATTCAATAATTAAAAGAGACTGTAAGGGGAACATAAGGAAGATTTTTTTTTTAACAGTAAGGGTGGTGAGACACTGGAACATGTTTCCTAGAGAAGCTGTGAATGGAAACTCCATCCCTGGAGGTGCTGAAGACCAGATTGATGGGGCTTCGATCCCACCTTAGTGGAAGGTGTCCCTGCTTACAGCAGGGGACTTGGAACTAGATGACCTCTAAATGTGCTTCCCAAAACAAACAATTCCATGATCCTTATCCTCTCATGGAAAAATAGAAGAAGAAGGGAAAAAAAAAAAAAACGTGTTTTATAAATGTGACCTACATTATTTATCGTATTGTTATAAACCATTTATTTTATTATTGTGAAAGGCTCAATATAAAAGGAAAAAATTCAATCAATGCAACCTAAAAACTCATCTTCACAAAAAATGGCTATTTCTGAAAGTGAAATAGAGTGCATATTATCTGAAAATTATATTGAAGAAAAGATTAAATACTATATTAAATTCTGCAACAATGACAGTAAATAAATAAAAATTTATTTGATATATGCTTTCAATAAATATTAGCCTCATGGGTTTTTTTTGGTTTTTTTTTGGGCAAAATTGAATGCCTCACTAGTAATTTACAAACAAAATGTGACCAAAATATTAAAACAATTTGCTCTTTACTCCTGTCTGTGCTAGGAAAATCTACAGTGACATGCTTCAATAAAGTTCTGAGCTCCTTAGAACAACCTGGGGGGGGCAAAAATGTATAATTATTTAAATGTGTTTGAATTGAACCAGATTTGTGTTTCAGCCAATCATTTACCTATCTTTATGTCCCTCTGTAATTTTTGTCTGTAGATCCTGTGCTCAGTTTTTTATTCCAAATCATCCTCTTTGAAGTGTTTAATGGTTTTTTTTTGGTTTTTGGTTTTTATGAATTTCCATTACTTACTTCAAGTATTATGAATAAAGTTGTATAAAATTTCATTTCATTTTCTACAAAGAAAAATTTTTGTAGATACCCTATAAATAATTTTTTAAGAAGAGTTTGAGATAAGGGATGCAACAGCTAAGCATTTCTTGATGAATTAGAAATAGAATATCAACAGAGTATCTGAAACCAGCTCTTTAGAGTTGAGAGTCATAGGAGAGAAAAAAAAGTCAATAGTCCTTGCCCATGAAAACTATAAAAAACAGTGAGGCAGATACTTGGGAAACTGTGAGAAACCTGTGTTACTAAAATTTGTAGGTCCAGCCAAATTCAAAGTTTACACTTCCAAGTGCACTAATTTCTGTTACAGAAACCTTTTTTAGACAAAATTTTGTTATGTTAAAGAACAAAGAAGCTTCACAATCAAATTAAAAGCTATAAGAATCTTTGCAATATTTCCTTTAAAAAATTCTAATAGAAAAAAAAAAAAAAAACTCCCCAAAATGAATATTAAATGCTCAACAGATTTCCTAGGAATTTATTCTTCTTGATAGTTGTAGCCACTTGTATCTTTCAGTTGACAATCATATAATCATAACAAGCACATTCTCAGAGCGGAGAGGACACTGAATATTAAATGTCAGTATTTTATTTCTAGAAAAGTGTTTTTCATATTTTGGCTGCAGATGGCAGCAAATATCTAGTGAACAACAGTTTTTCCAAGATTAATTAGATTATACATTATTACATGACAGCTATGGGTAGATCAAGTTAACTATGATATATTTTATTAAGAAAATTATAAAAGTACTTAGATGATATTTAAATATGAATCCTAAAGTATTACTTTAGCTAATTTAATGTGTTTTCCTGAGCAAAATGATATGACATCATATATATGATGGAGCTCCACAGTTGAGGAGCTCCACAGCTGGGGAGCTCCAAGTGCTCAAACATGCAGGAATTTACTTGTTTTACTTGAAGAGAGAATTTGAAAATTAAGCACTGAATTTAACAGCTGGTTAAATGTCTTGTGTCATATATGCCAGTATTTCTTATATCTGCCGTTTATAATATTCCCATATTTAGAAATTTGCCTTGGTCATAAAGCCATTCCAAATGCAAATGTAACAAAAAGCTCCTACAGCTCATTCAGGAAAGAAAAGTAGTTGTGAATCAGTTGAGACACTTCTGCTCTTACAAAGATTTTTTCTTCAGTGGGGGTTGGATATTAGTATAACTGCCAAAGAACAAGCCAATAACTATGTATAATTTTTTTTTAACTCTTTAGACATAGACTGTTGACCACATCTGAGACTAAGTAGACAAAGCTACACCTAGACCTCTCTGAGAAATTTAGAAAGCGAAAGGTTCTCACTGGACCTTGTGATTCAACAGCAGGAACCAAGACCTGATGGCGCTATAATCCATTGTAATAGGTGACAGAGATGTTATTTAGATATTGCATTGGCAATATTTAGCTACAGACTGGCAGATTATGATTAATCAGCCACACAAGCAAAGGGCCCTATTTCTTGTACCCAACTGAGAATATTCTCTTTACTACTCTGTGGCACTGATCACAAAAAAAAAAAAAAAAAAGTAAAAAAAAAAAAGTTGGACTTTCATCTACATACGGACAATTTTTTCTCTTCATAAAGAAAGCATTGTAGGATGCATCATTATCTCATCTGCCTGCTAAACACATTAATGCCAAGTGTTTGTAGTTGCTGAGATAAATGTTGCTATGAAATAGAATTAAACTGGACATGGTGGAGCTAGATAGTCCCATCTAGGTTTTTTTAATCTCATCTCTACTGTGGAAGTGTGGACCAGTCATTCTTTCAATGTTCCTTCCAGTATGGGCTCTTTTATGGTTCTGCAAACATCAATAATCAGACATGGAAGCTTTATTTTATTTTATTCTTTGGGCCTCTGTGCATTAAGTCCTTTCTTGTGTTTTTAGACATCTGCTATATCACAATAACTGAAATCTTTGATCCCATTCTGTTAAAAAAATGTTGAAGAAATGTACATGAAATCTGTACAGGGTAAAATCTTCCACAGCGCAAAAATTTTTAACTTGTACTTGATTCTTACAGAGCTTCCCATCAGTCAGCTGAGCTATATTAAGAAATAATAGTTTCAAAAATTTGTGTGGATGAAAAACAGGTAAAACAACAAGTTCTGTTATACTGAAATCCAAAACAATGAATTGTGCTACTCTTTGGCCTAAAATTCACAGTGAAATATTGCCTTTATGTACATGTTAAAGTCTTTAATCTATCTATCCTTTTTCTCCTTTCCATTCAGAATCATCATTTTCTTGTATCGGCATCCTTGTATAGATCCTCCTATAAGCTGTGCTAAGGCATATAGAAAATAAAAATATAATTTGAAGCAGCCAGTACAGATTCACTGATGGAAAATCCTGTCTGTCCAACATAGAGGCTTTCTAAGATGGAGTAACTACATTTAGTAGCTAAAGTTACAAATGCCTTTTATCCAGACTTCTGTAAACCTTTGACACAGTCCTCCACACAACATCCTTCTCTCAAAACTGGAGAGTGATGGATTTGATGGGTGGACTGTTAAGTGGATTAGGAATTGGTTGGATGGTCACATCCAGAGGATAGTGGTCAATGGCTCAGTCCTGATGGACAGCAGTGACAAGTGGACTATTTATAAGAGCATGTAGTGACCAGAACAAGGGGGAATGGGTTCAAACCAAATTAGAGTGAGTTTATGTTGGATATTAGGAAAGAATTCTTTACCTGGTGGTCAGGCACTGGAACAAGTTGCTCAGGGAACCTGTGAGTGCCCCATCCCTGGGAGTGTTCAAGGCCAGGCTAGATGGGTCTCTGAGCAACCTGATCTAATTGAAAGTGTTTCTGCCCACAGGGAACTAAGTGATCATTGAGGTCTCTTTCCAACACAAACCATTTTATGATTCAATGATTCTACAAAAGTTTTAGTTTTGCAGTCTGATAAAATTGAAGACTTTAAGGAGTATTCAATCAGATTGCTTATCTTTTGATTTCATGCATTTATTTGTTGGTACAAAGAGTTGTTTAGAGTTAACTTTGCTAATATCTTTATCTGACATTTTTTATTAATGCACATGTTTCAGAGTTTTTGATTTCCTATTAAAAATTTAAAATATTCAGCCTAAAACACAGGATAAAAATTAATACAGATAATATGATATTAATCTACATAATATTATCTGCTTCCCTTGTCCTTTGATTACTGTGCCTATTGAGACTTAGTTGACATTGCTAGTTCCTTTGCAGTAGCAAGCAATCAAAATTTCATATAATTCTCATGTGGCACTGATTCTGATTTCAGTTCTAGTTTTCTTTTAAAAAACTCTTTATTTCTGGTGTGATACTGTACATCTAATTAATTACTAGTGATGTTTCTCAATATCTTTTTTCCTAATGTTTATTTATAATAAATTCAGAGGGGTAAAAAATGGCTGGCACATATTACTTTCTTATAATGAGAAGAATGAAACTGAATACAGACAATTTGAACATCATTGCCTGAATAGCTGTGCATACTAATACTGTAATTCTAAGCAAACAAAAAATTCCCTTGGGTAGCTGCCAGCAAATCCTGGAAATGCTTAGACTTCTTATATCTTTCCCCATTGAATTAGAGCTTCCCTAGTTCTTGAGACAATTCTACCTCTGACCATGCATGAGTTTGGCCAAGTCTGAGCATCGTAACACCTCTCTCATCTAATTCCAATTTGAATCCGGCAGTGAGTATTCCCTGCTTTGTTGCCCTAATCTGATTTACATTGCAGTAAGGGAGGCTGGTAAGATTGCTGTCTGGAATATTTACATTTGTCAATAAAGCTTCCTTATGCAACAAGCCTTTTTGATGATTTTTATGAGGCTCTTGGAGAGGAATGTGTGTGTGTGTGTGTGTGTGTGTGTGTGTGTGTGTGTGTCTGAGGTGAAAACAAACTTCCAAGGGATTTATTAGAAACTAACCTCTGCCTAACCACACTGTTGTTTATAAGGACATTTCTGTCTACAAATCAGTTGATGAGGATGATAAATTACCTGATAAGAATGATCCAAGGAAGGAGTGTTTGCCACTCAGAAGAGGTTAGCTTGCTCAGACTGAAGATAGCTTTTGTGCTATCTGTGCCTAAACTGAAAGACAAGATATATTTTACTAATATGACCATTAGGTAGTTAGAAAGGCCATAGATTAGAGTATTCCAGGTGTCAAATTTAAAAACAATACAGCTACTTAAATAATAAATACACACATAAAGAAATACAGTGGAAAAAAGAACCCACACAAAACTTTCAAATTTTTATTTCCATACGTTTGAGCATTCAGACAATTAAAAGTTGGCTCCTATACATATTCAGTGTTTTAATATATATCAAATAAGAAGAATATTTTAAAGAAAATATTACCATCCTTTCTAGCAACCTTAAAATCCAGAGTCTTAATTCTAACAGAAATATGAGGCAAGAGAAGCTTTACATATGATGATTGTTTGTTATTTTCTTCAATAAAATTACAGAAATTGTTAAAGAAAATGCTTTTATTCATATGCCTAGGAGGCTCCTTGAGATTTTTTTTTCACTTGGAGAATTTTCTTTTCAATTTGACTAGGTCTGCAGCTGTGCTGCTTTGCTGCACATATATCCAAAAGCTCGACTATTAGAAAATGAAACAAAATTAATGTCATAGGAGCACCCTGTTAACTCTAAATGTTCTGTGGAGCCTATATGTTGCTGTTGTTGTGAATGATGGATTCAAACATAATGATTCTGGAACATGGGGAATAAAAATTGATACTCAGTTTTCCCATATGAATACAATAACATTTTTGTCATGTTTGTGTACTTAAATTCTCTTTGTACAGACTAGCCTTTATAGGATTGACTCCATATGAGTGCTTGTTTCCTATTGACGTTCCCTGAGGATTTAATTAGATAACATTTTATGTTACACAAGGGTGTGGCATTAAGTAAACAAAATATCCTGAACTCCCTAAAATACAATGATGGATAACAAATAGTAAAACTTACAGAGATGTAAAGAGTTTGCATATGGCATAATGAAAATTTTCTAGAATTTGTAACCCTTATATGACAGAAAAACAAGAAACTAGCCTGCTTTGTAGCAAGAGCAGCAATACCATGAAGTTCCATGGATTGTTTGTTCATTACCTAATACAGAAGAATATAATCCAATACCTGAGAAAAAGTTAGAGTAGTCAGTGCTTGATGGTTCACTTTGTTCATGTTAAAAAAATAATCACAGAACTTTTTCACCATAAGACCCCAACAATCCTCTCATGGTCGCCTGAATAATGGGTTTCATTTGTTAGTTTTCCAATGAAAAAAAAAAACCAAGGTAATTTCAATAGTTTATAAAACAAAAGAAAGCAACAAGTGCAAGTAATGGTGTACTTTTCTTACCTTTCTATCACTGATTGTATTCAACAATCGAATTTCTGATAATTCCTCCCCTCTGATAAAGACCACAAACTTCTTGGATTCTACTAAAATCTCTCCATACTCCTTTGGGTGTGTGTTGTGGATTTTTCTTTATTTAATTCCACATCTGCTTTCAATACTTCTCTATATACACTTGCAACCATTTTTAATATGACATCAATTGATTTGGGGATTTCATAAATTGTTGCAGTTTATGATAATATACATTTAGTAAGACATATGCTATGTTATAGCAGATATGATGTAAGATTTAAACCTGTCCTGAACACCTGTTCAATTTTTTTCAGTTTTTGAGATCCTCATTTTAATATTTTATCCTGAAGAAAAACAAGGTTGTAAGAAATTTAGGGAAAAAACTTGGATAAAAACATATTCAATGGAAACATAAAGCTTAACAGTCAGAGGGATAGCAGGCATTTCTACAGTGTCTTGTATAATCAGAATAATATTTTTATTTCTTCTCTTATCTGAGAAATTTAAAATTTTCCATTAATATATTAGAGTGATTTGAATATCTTAGAATTTTATTGTTTATAAAAAACCTGAGAATTAATATTCTTAATGACTGGCCAATTTATATTGATTACATCTTAAAAATCTTATTTTTACAAAAGGTGGATATCACATAATCAATTTATGCTGATTTGAAAACAAACATTGTAATGTCAGTAAACACTTTACTGCCATAGCAGGTCAGTCAAGTCAATATCACCTGTTATTCGTCCTTAGTTTTCTCCTGAATTCCACATAGTGGCCTTCTGAGACTGAGGAGCAGTTTGTTAAGTTTTTTCTGTTCAAAACATTCAAAACAGTGGAAGGCAGTGTCTCAGTTTATCAGAGTAGTATGTTTATACCAGGAAACAGGATACCTTTCATGGCCTGGAATAGCAACAAGAAGATATATGAAAAAATTACCTCCTAGGAATTTTCAGGGCAGTACTGAATGAGAATAAATGGCACTGTTCTGGGAAAGTTCAAGTATTTGTGTTCAGCTGTTTGTTTAGTTTAGTTATTTCCCTAGTGATCTGTTATCACTTGTAAAAGCATTGATATATTCAGATGGTCAAAAACCTTTTAGCAGCTGTACAAGCCTTTCTGACTTTATGCTATCTGCTTCCTAAAATGTATTAAGCAGCAAATTTACACAGACTTTTTTTACACTGGCTTTTTTTACAAATTTACACTGGCTTTTTTTTGGAAAATACTACTGATGGAATTCCTCCTCTTTAATCCTTCACAAGATGATTCATAATACTAGAAAGAGATTTGTACTCAGTCAGCTGTTCTCATGCCAGAAGCTTTAAAATACCAGTAGTTCCACACAGCAAAGTGCTGAGGGAGCAACAGAAATTGTTTAACCAGATCCTATCACACACGGTCCAAATTAATGTAATTCCATTTTTGATGCTTCTTGTAATTTTGCCTTCTAAACACAGCTACTCACAACTAGACTATGTAATTATGAGTACATGATAAATAAACTGTAATTTAGGTGTACAAGGAAGATGAAATTTCATTTTTTTTTTTTCCTCAGTAAGACGCTCTTTAAAATTCTATACAGAAGACTATTTCAACATGGTCTGAGTAAGGATGAAATGTCTTCTCTGAGTTTCTAATTCATTTGAAGGAAAGAGTGTGTACATTTTATAAATCTCTGCTTTAATCCAGAGTCATCATGAGGCACTGAATCTAGCACTTCAATTTAGGCCTCTATATTTACACCAGAAGGAAAAAGCAAAGATCATCTAATGTTTGTCCATAGAATGAAGGAAAAAAAAAAGAAAAATTATATATGTAACTGAGATTTCCCTAAAGGAAAGTTTGCCCCATACATTTTAAAATTAAATTTATCAAAATCTCCATTAAAATTATTTTTTAAGATACTAGCCACTATGAATGATTAGTCAGAATCAAAGTTTTACGATCAGAAGTGCACTCCTGTAATGCTAAAGAAAATATTATTTCATATTCCTCTGGTTCCTTACTTGTTAATCACTGTTTAAGAACATTTTAAGGTTAATTTATTGAAGAGAGAGAAAGAGTCTGAAACTAAAGAGGAAGAAGAAAGAATCTCTCTAATCAAATATTAGTCATACTGAACAATATAGCAGGTGTTGGCAACAGAAAGCTTTCATTTTTCTATAGACAGTCTCAATTGCACAGACATGGGTGCCTGTGCCCGTGCAGAATCCATGACGTGTAGACTGATAGATAAAAAAATTGAAGAGGGAGGGAACAGGGTCAAGCAATGTTCTCTCATGTCCTACACTTAGAGGGACATGTACAGTAAATCAGTGTGTCCCATGCACTTTGGACCTGTACTGACAACATGACCATGCTTTGCAGAACACATTAATCTGCACAAAAATAATGAAAGTTGTCTCTGCAGACCAAATTCCTAATGATATCCAAAAGTCCTTTAAAATTTTTGGACCAAATATTATTTAAGGTAGTGCTGGTAGTCCTATTCTTGACTAAAAAGTGCATGTGCTGGTCTAGTGGTTATTTATTTCCTCTGAACCAGATTAGCTCATCTTTTCAGTTCCATCTTCTGACTGTTCCTTCTAACCTAATTTAACTTACATTAACCAGTGTTTACTCTTAAAAAATAGAAAGACATCTCAAAAACATTGGTGAGATGGTATAAATAATATATGCATGGTTTTGAAAATGCTGCAGTTGAAAAGCATGTCAGAGTTAATTGAATACAAATACAAGAAATTAAGATGCTGTCAGAAAACAAACAAACAAACCCTTCATGTTGAAAAGGAGAGTAGAAGCACAAGGGGATTATGCAGAGACTGAATCTATTTGAAATGGAAGAAAGAAGTCCACAAAGAATGCAAAGAAATATTATTCAAAGTTGTTGAAAATAGAAGTGTCATTCCTTTATGACAAGCTTATCAATTTGACTGGACAGAATAAATAAGTGGTAATAAATAATGCATAACTAATATTCATATGTCCTATTCTGTAATAATAGTGAGAGAGATTTTTCCTAAAACTTCAATATTATAATTTTTTCTAAGAAATGTGTGCAGTCAATATAAGGTCCTGTTTATGTGTTTTATGTCCTCTGATATATGTATATATTGAACATTTCAACATAGAAGCTTATGTCATAAGTAAGTAGGTTAAATAATTGAAACAAAACCTTTATAAGGTCTTACTTAGAGGTCTTTCCTCTGAATGGTCCACACTTCTGAGAGGCACTTAAATAAGTATTAATGTACATTCCTATATTTATTATAAGGTAAGATTTACTGAGTTTTCAGCGGAGGGCTGGAAATTTTTGTGTTAGTGTGATTTGTTAAAGAATGGAAATATACACTTTATTGACGTTACTTTGCCCTTTGAGAAATTTAACATCTTGGTTCTCTTCACCAAATGAATAAGTGTTTATTTTACTGTGATAATCATGGACCCGCAGCTGAAACTAATTACAATTTTAAAAAAACATAAAGTGTTTAAGCCATGCATTTTTTATGCATGCTTTCTGGTTAATGAAGAAGTAATGTTCATGAGACCAATTTTATGTTTTAAGACACAATTTTGCTCCAGACTGTAAGGAGCATGGAACGTATACCAGGTACCAAAGTACTAATTTCAAGTTATGCACATCAGAGGTCTATCTCAGAATGTGGTGCGCAGGAGCACAGGCATGAGGAGGTGATAAAAGATGGAGCACAGGAGATATCACAAGTGTGAACAATTCATTCATAAGTCAGTGCTGACCAGGACCTAGTCAAAATTGGTTTCGGGAGTTCAAAAGTAAACAAAGTGTCTTACATAGGCAAAAGACACTAAAAATTGCTAATTTGGATTAACTAGGAGTTGCAGACCAATGAAGATAAGCCAAGGTGGAGAAGGATATTAAAGAGAATAACCCCAAGTGAATCCTAGACTGAGAAAGTAGAAACTGTTGACATAACCAGCACATCTCCCTTTGTGAAGAACTGCAGGTGTTCAATGTTATCCTCTCCCCTTCCTCCCCACATACATGAAAATGAAGCCACCAGCTTTAAGGTCCAGAGGAGCAGAAGAGGGTGAGCAGAGCAGCAGGGGCCAAGTGCGGATAAACCAATTTAAACCGTTCAGGTTTTTTCATTGGACACTTATCTCTGGACTAACAAGAGTTGGTATTTCTATTCATGAACTGAAAATATAAGTGTTTTTCAGTGAGCATATTTTAAATTTGACTAAAAAAAAAAAAAATGGTGGTGGCTAATCTCCAGTATCTTTAATTACTTTGCTCTACAAAACACTTGGTTTAAAGAATTGCAAAAACCTGTAACAAACCAAAATCACTTAAAATTCTTAAGTATTCTTGTCAACACAAAGAAAAAAGGAAAGGATTGATTTGCCTGTCATTTCTTTTTGGGTTTTATGATAAAAAATTGCATTTTTCATAGAGTTAAGTAATACTATTGACAGTAATCAAACTAAAAATAAATATGTAATAGTTAATTTTATTAAATGTAGTTAACTTAATAAATTTATGCATCAGAAGCCTCCAAACACCTCAGTAATACATAATCACTGCATGAGGTTGAAAATATACTGATTTTAAGAAGCACGAGTATTTATATTCTTTTAACTTACTTTTTGTTTAGCAATGGAAATACTTGGCAATAGCACAAATTCCTCTTATCTAATAAAATGCTTTTTGTTATCCAGATGATATGTACTTACTATCAGGAGCAGAAATCTTGGAACTTTTTTATGCTCTGAAAGTCACATTTCTATTTTTTACTTGCTATCTTGTGTTAGTGCGTGAATTCCGTCTTTGTCCTTTCCCTTCTGAGGGGTTTTATACTGCAGGCCTACAAAAAAGTCTACATAAATGCCCTCTGAGATTATTTCTGCCTAGATGATCTCTCAGTACTTACTTAAGACCTTTCAGGAAAACAGCAGCACTTG
Organism: Diglossa brunneiventris; assembly: GCA_019023105.1. Lineage (NCBI taxonomy): Eukaryota > Metazoa > Chordata > Aves > Passeriformes > Thraupidae > Diglossa > Diglossa brunneiventris. The sequence continues at coordinate 45,848,586 of CM032352.1, read as the reverse complement.
AGCGCTTCTGTGTCAACTTGGTGGAGTAAATATAAAGGACAGAGATGAGAAACACTGTGCTCATTAACCTGCTCAGTCCGAACACTCAGACTCTTTCCCTTTACTATTGTTATTATTATTGTTGTAACTGTTATTATCACCGGCATTGCCATTTATAGTCCTGCATTTTACTCTAAGGTATCAGCAGTGTTGCAAACTTTAAAACAGATTCAGCAAAACATAAATATTCTTACTGTTTTGGACAAATCAGAGTGGGGTTTATCTTGCTTTCTGGTTTTATCTCTTTGGGTTCTTTTGGTGTGATTGGTTGCTTTTTTATTTTCCTATTTTTTCAAGTGTAGGGAAACATTCAATTTGCCTCTCAAAAGTTAAAAAGGGGTTTATAAAATAATAGTTAAAATAGAAACAAAAACATTTTATTTGTTTGCGCATAAAACGATGCCATTTTGAAATTCCTTCATCATCCGGTGTTTACAAAAGCAGACAGAAAAGTTTAACTCCATTATTATAATATGAGTACTTTTATATGAGGGTGGTGTGGGAGCACGACCATTTCTAAAACACAGCTTATGGCAATACATATGAGATTTTTGCTAAGAAGGAAATCTTAGTTGTCTCCTAACTGATAGTAGGACAATACCAATAGAAAATCCACAACATACTCTTATTGCTCTTAAGTCTAATTTTACCCCCATTCACCTTCCCACAAACAAACATTTTTCAGACTGACTTCTCAGTTTTCTTATCTTCAAATGTCTTTGCTCTTGGATAAATCATTATTAGAGATAACATTACTTAATTTAGTCCTCATATCTTGCTGTGCTGTTTATAAACCATGGATATAGGAAATTTGAGAAAGGAAGGGATTTACTGTCTCTAGGAAAAAAAGAAAGGTGTGCACAATTATAATCTACATAAACAAGAAGATTTCTTGGACTAGACAGCCTTTTTGGATGAAGGTGACTTTTTCAACTGCATGTGCTTCAGTCTCCAGAAACAATTTAGAGCCTTTATAACCTCCCTGTGGGGTTTTGAGGACTCTACCACAAAATCTTGTGTGACTCTTTCAATTATGTGCAGAAGGTCACACACTTCCTAAAGCCCAAGAATGTCATATATGTTGCCTTATCAGAGTTCACAAAAACCCCCAAAGAATGTAGCTTATCTCAGGCACTAGAGTAGCTTAAAATTAATATGCAGACAAAATTCATGTCCTCAGTCATGAGGTCTGAGCAGCATATTTGAACAAGTCATTATGATGAGGTGTTCCTATAGCTGCTCATTGTCTCAGGTAGTCTTTGCAACCTACACAGAAATAACTGCTTTAGGAAACAGCACTGATAGTGGTGATGGAAGGGTTTATTTTATTATTTTTTTATTTCATTTCTAGTCTTTAAAAATCTTAAAATGGACTGATTTTTTGTCTTATGGGAAACTATTGCAATGTGAATAAAAGAGTTATGTAAGGGAGGACAAGGCACAATAAGAATGTTTTCCCATTAAAAGTCCTCCAATGTTGTAGCTCCCACCTAAATAATGTCTTTTAAAATAACTTCAGAAGTTCACTCTAACAATTTTAGTTTCTGACAATACCAAGATTAGCTGAGTTGTTTAGAGCAAGGTGCTAATAATACCAAGATTGTGAGTTCAATCAATAGGTTATTCATTTAAGAGTTTCAATAATCCTTGTGGGTCCTTTCCAACTCAGAATAATCTGTGATTCTGTAAATATCAAGATGCTTGACTTTTCCTTATTTATGATGTGACACTCCCATCTTCACTTAGCTGTTCATTTTACAGGCAATATTGTTTGCTACAGTATTTGTGTAGAACCTGAATCTCTAATTGTTTGCAGAACATGCCTATTAGATCAAGCTGTGTAGAACAATTAGACAGGACTACATAATTTTTCTAGATCATTCTCAGGGATATTTGGAAGACAGGTGCCAAGACCTGTCAAAATTGATGTACTTCTTGGAAAGACATCTATTCATAAAAGTAGTGTGGATATGCAGCTCCAAAGAAGTAAATGCAAAGTACAGAATATTCAATGGCAATTAATAATAAGGTATCAGGAAGATCTTTATAATATTTTTTTTTTCAGAGTACATGTCTGACCTACTGTAAAAATTTGAGGAAGGAGACTCATGTACAAATATTTATAATTATTCACCATGCCTCTAAAAGGCATTTAAAAATGTTAAATTTGTCAGATATTTGAATGTAAACCACAGACATGATGTAGATTCTCTTGCACCCTAATGGAGTAAGCAAAGTTCTCTGAATTTCAGGATCCAGACAACTGGGAGTATGCCCAGTGTGTGATTAGGTGTTAGAGACTCTGGATTCCAAGTGCATATTAACACAAGTCTGTTTTAGGACACATACAGCAGAAGCTCTATTAATTACAATCATAGTGAGAGAACATTTTTACAGCAAGGTATTTGCAGAAACCCAATCTATATACTGTTTCAGAAAAAAAGGGAAAGAAATGAAGAAAATCAATTATTTCAATATTAGTAAAGAAAGGAACTTAAAAAACGCTCCTTCACTCAAAAAACACTAAGGCACAGGGACCACCCATATCCAGAATTTAAATTTTACACCTCTTTCTCATTAATTTTCATTGATATTCAGAATACTTAGTGGTAGCACCAACCACATTTCACACTATCAGAAAGAAAAGCTGATATTGTTTGAGTTGATTGCCATCTTACAGAACCCTGTATAGAGAGAATCCGGTCCAGAAAGGTGAGACAAAAAAAAAAAAAAAAAATTTGCTTTAATTCCCCGTAATTCCAACATGAAAAGCATTTCCAGTTCCACAGCTCCTTGTGTGCAGCATTTTTGATTGCTATTGACAAGCCTAGCCCATTTTCCATAAGTTTTACATCTCTTGTTCTCTTTCCCTATAACCTTTTCCCCCAGCTGCCTTGGACATTGGGCTTAATATTCATATTGGAGAAACAGTAATTACAAAAACTGCAGTATAATGCCAACATGTTACCATAGAATCACGGAATACTTTGAGTTGGAAGGGACCTCAATGATCATCAAGTTCCAATCACCCTATTGTGGGCAGAGACAACTTCAACTAGACCATGTTCCTCAAAATCCCATCCAGCCTGTCCTTGAACACTCCCATGAATGGGGCATTCACATGTTCCCTGGACAACTTATTCCAGTGCCTCATCACCCTTACATTAAATCATTTATTCTTGATATAAAATCTACTGTCTTTCAGTTTAAAGCCATTACCCCTTGTTTTATCACTACATGCCCTTGTAAAACGTCCCTCTCCATCTTTCTTGTAGAGCCCTTTTACATGTGGTGATTCTCCCTCAAGCATTCACTTCTCCAGGCTGAATACCCTCAGTTCTCTCAGACTTCTTCATAGGAGAAGTGCTCCAGCCCCTGATCAACTTAATGGCTCTTCTCTGGACTCACTCCAGCAGTTCCACTTCCTTCCTATGTTAGGGCCTCCAGAACTGAAATCCATGTGGGGTCTCACCAGAGCAGAGCAGATCAGAGGGGCAGAATCCCCTCCCTGTCCCTGCTGCCCACACTGCTTTGGATGCAGCCCAGAACACATTTGACTCTCTGGGCTGTGAGTGCCCATGGCTGGGTCATGTCCAGCCTCTCACACACCAACAGCCTCAAGTCCTTTTCCTCACAGTTACTCTCAACCTCTTCACCCTCTATCCTGTATTTGTGCTTGGGATTGCCCTGACTCATGTGCAGGACTCTGTTTGGTCTTGTTAAATTATAGAAAATTACCTGCGTCTTTAGAGTGAAAATCTCTGCATTTTTCAGAGTACAATTTAGGGACAGCAAGCGAGGTTACAATTCTTGTGCACTGATAACAGCAGGACTTTCTCCTATGGGAGCTAGGAACAATACACTTATGTAATGTACTGTGAAGAAGGGAACTAACTAGATGTCCTCTAAAGTAATTTCCAAATCTTTTTTCCATTATTTATTACCTTTCCTTACCTCACTGCCCCCAGGAAAGAGCTTGCCTTTCCCTAGGGCACATTAATTAAATGCATCAGACTCCCACAGCACAAACAGGTCAGCTGCAACACATGCAACATAATCACATTCACCGAGCCACCACTTCAGAGAAACTGTCTGAGTTGCAGAGTATTCAAAAGCTTGAAAACCTGACTGCAAGTGGCAGGGCATGTGAAGCATTCGAAACTATTGTTTAAAGGAAGCTTTTTATGGTTAGGGTTATGAATTTGCCTTTTTTATTCAATGTGCTCCTTCCCTAAAACTGCCAGTTATTTTCTGCTGGGGATTATAATGTCCACTTGGTGGTAATTATGAATGTTAGCCTTAGGAAGGCACAAGGATTAAAATGTGTAAATATGCATAAAAATTCCCTCCATACACCCTGGTCAACAATATTCCACGCACTAGCAAGCTTTACCTAAGGGAGATATGCTGTATGGATTTTTGCTTTTTTAATCCAATTTATTGCCCCCCTTCCTCCAATAAAATCTATTTTTGGCAAATATAGAAACTGGTAAACAAAATCCATGGATTAAAGTAGTGAGTGAAAATTATATATATGATTTAATGTCATTGAAGTTCAGGCTTCCCACTCTCAGAAAGCTCTTTAGCTGTGTTCACATTCTTAATAACCCAAATATATGTACTTCCACCCACACAAATTACTCTTCTACACAATGTGCAAGACACGGAAAAACAAAACAGAGTATTAACACACCCACTATCATCTTCTCTCCCACACTTGGGAATTCTCAGTAAGAGAAAATCCCAGACCTACATTCTTTTTTCAGCACTCAATGCTCTGAGTCCTCAAACTGTGTCATAAGAGAAAGCTTCCTCAGCTATTAGCCCTTTTAAGCTGCACCAATCTCTACTGTAGCTACAATGATTCTGGACAATTGAAAGGTACATGTTGCCAGATATTGTATTTTAAAGAAAATAAGGCAAATAAACAAAAATTTAGGAAAGTACACACAAAATAAAAATTGTTGTATACTCTTAAAAGTGAAAAATCCTAGAAAGCTATAAAATAAGTTTTATATGAGCTTGAAAAGTTTTAGCACATTTTGTCATGTGTATAGATACAAAAGTAAAACTCTTCCATGTATTTTCAAGTATTATTTTCACTAATCTACCCTCTCTTTTTTCATTCAGTATTCAAACTACCAGAATTCTGCTATTTCCCTGCATTATAGAAAATTATTTAAGAGTTCAAATATTTCTTCTTTTTGTATCTGACCTCTGATTCTGGAAAAGTGAAAGCTAATGGTAAGAAAGTTAATGGTAAGCACTATTATACTATAATTTGTTCCCTTAACAGTGATTTGCAGCCTACCTGGAAAAAAAATCTATATTTGGTTGAATGCTACTAAAATTATAGTATGACTTTATATTGAAGAGAATATGATAATTTCAGTAAGTTTTTCTCTTTACAAATTAGCATATATCACTTTCTAACACTGTCACAGAACATTTTCCTCAGGTTGATGCAGTATTTGCAAATAAGATGCAGTATTTGCCCCTTGCTTTCCATACAGCAACAAAAAGAGTAGAGGTGAAAAATACAATAAGCATTTTTTTCTTTTAGCCATCTTAGTCTCTTTGTCAATTGCTTTCCCAACATATTGGTGCTGTTACAACCAGTTCTGACACATTACTGATCATAATATTATTCATTAAATAAAATCTCAGTTTTAAATTCATGCCTTACTCATCCTCTGAGCCCAGAAAACATGACATTATGATTCAGTCTGATGTCTAATACTAATTGGAGAGCAGCCTTTTACATGGTTGGATGTGAAATCAATCTAAAATATCCTTACTAGTGTAAAATATGAAGATAGAATAGAGAAGGAATGATCCTATTTTTTTACAGAGGTGTTTATTCAGGATTTCTGTATAAAAATGAAAGCAGCATATTCTTTAGCAGTCTCAAAATTATAGCACTCTAAATATGGCTATTCATCTTCTTAAATCATCAGGGAAAAGAAGTGAAGGAATTTTCTATGATAATTAAAATAAATTCATTCTAAAATGCAAATAAGCTGCAATAAGCTGCCACTTTACATCAGCTTGAGCAGCTAAATGCACCTGTGGCCGACAGCAACCCACTGAACTCTAAAAATCGAGATTTAGACAAGTAAATCAGTGCTTGTTTTTCATTAATGTTTCTCTAGGTGGAGCTCTAGGTTAAACATCTTTGCAGTTACCTTGAATACTTCATCGCGGTAACTTTGGAATTTATTTTAATGTCCTCAGCTCACTACATCTGTTGCTATAAAATGAGGTGCAGAAACTTCACTGACTTTATTTTTTTGTCACTTCATATTCACTGTTTATGTAAAAAACGCAATTGTCATGAATGATGAGAGGATTAAACAGAATCAGAGAAGATGTCAAACTAACAGGACTGCTGCTGCAGTTTAATGGCATATGCACCCATATCAGATTTGTCATGGTTCACATTTTAGTGAGCTGTGCCACAGTGCTTCTTAACTGATGTCTTATTAAATAATAATTCACAAAGTTCATAAAAAAATCAGTTCTTCAATACATTTTCAAATTATTGATCTGCCTTAATTATGCATAACTGATGAGCTGATATACTGTAAAAAAATATAGATGGCAAATGTCAAATTTAGTTTTTTTAGTAAGCATATATGTATAAACCATGGCATGCAGTGTTTTTTCAGGAAAGATTGTTAACAGCAACATCTTTTTAATTAAATTTAAAAAATAATAGTCAGAAATCAACAAATCAATTGTTTGTTTGTTAATTGGTTTCCTTTTTATCTCTCTGCCAGCCTAAAAAAAATAAATAAACTTTGTTTAATAGAAACTTTCTCTTAGAGTTTAGAGAGCTTCTTGGTTTTAGGGTGCTACTGCGTTTTGGGGGTTCTATTATTTTTTCATTGAGAACTCCTACATTCTAAAAATCAAAAAATAAATGAAAAAAACCCTTTTTTATAATTCTGTATCTTTTTTTTATGCCTTAGTTAACACAGCTACAAACTTGTTTTCCTTTCAGAATGACATTAAACATCATATTCTTGAAAGGTTTCAGTAACAAAAACGCAAAGGAAAATAATATTATCAAAGATATCAGCTACCATTGAAAAAAAAAAAAACCAAAACCCACTCTGCTCTACAGGATAGAAGGATGGGAGACAAAGTGAAGTGCAGTATTGTACTATACATGGTGCATAAAAATCAGCAAGCTCACACTACTATTAGCTCACATTTTCTCCTATAAATGTTGTCATTTCATCAATTCTTGAAATCTGGCTTCTTAAAACAATCTACTCCTCTAACTTTTGGGTCAGGCTATTAGATAACAACATTTGATGGATCTGTTGTTTATTCTTCCTTTTTTGTCTCTGAGAGATGAGGGCAAAGAGAAAGAGTGAAAATCACTTTGCTTTATGAAATAGTTATTTTGCTACTATGTAAAATTGAGTCCTTGCAGAGTCCTTAGTCTAATTGTTACGTATTGTGCCTCTGCCATCTGAAGCCCGAGAAAAAAAGTAAGTTATTACTGTATTCCTGGAGCATTTATCAACACAGAAGATGATATGTGATTGATGACTGAATAAACCACAAGTGCTGAGGTTTGTAAGTACTTTATACATTTATACCATTTTTTTAATCATGTGAGGAAAACAGCCCTAACAAAGCAGGGGAGAGAGGGCTCTTTAGTTTGTTCAATTTTGGTTTAAGTCAGTCAAGAATAGGGTACCACAATGCTTTCACCCTCACAGCTGAGTACTCCAGAGCTCAGAATGCACCCTCAGGCCTTCTCAGTGCTTGGACAAACTGCCACAGTCAGGAGTTATGGAGAAACTCCCAGTCCAGCATGGACAACAATAAGAGATGACTCTAAGTCCCAATAGAATTACACAGGGTGGCAAAATGCCCCAAATTGTAAACCTTACTTTAAAAAAAGTTCAAATACTCACCTCTCATATGTTCTGTTATGGATGGGGGATTATTCCTCCATATCGCATGCTGACTACTTCCCAAGTCTAAATAAACAAGAGCAAATTGAAATCAACAAAAAAACTAAACCTATCCACAGCAAATGCAGAAGGCATACTGGGGACAGAATTAAAAAGGGGGTACTTATTATCAGGTGAATATCTTAGTCGCTTCACTCTGAAGTCATACTTTTCTCTGCTTTTGTGGATCTTGTCTTCTTCCATGCAGTATCCCAGCTTTACCAAAACTGTGGAAAGCAACCCTCTCAAGCATGAGTGCTATGAGTTGACAGCCCAGTGCTAAGTTAAAAGATGAGAATTTGAACTTGTACTTTCAGGCAGGAAAGAACATTAATCTTTCTTTCATTCTTTTTTTTTTTTTTTTGTTTGAGATCTAGGTTGGAAAGAATATACAGAGAGTGTTAAAAATGTATTGAAATCTCTGGTTTAAGCTTTCTTTTTTAATTATGCACTACATGTGATGAGAGAACTGGTAGCACACAGAAACTTTTCAATTCCTTCTATTAATTGAAGCAAGAAAGAGTTAAACTGTTTTGGAGGTGAATCAATTGCTGTTTTGGATTGTAAACCTAAAAAGGCCCTGAATAACTAAGTCATGACAGGAAGTAGGGATAGGTGAAGCACATGAAAGAATAGCTTGAAAAAAAATACATCTGCAATAGATAAAAACTTCTAAAACAAGAGCAGCTGTGATTTTCTTTTTACTTAATCTCTTCTAAACTGATGAGTACTCAACACACAATTCTTTGTCCCGTAAGAGAATCTCTCTAACAAAAATCACAGTGCTGTGGTTGGGATTCAATTTGTCTTTTCAGGTACAAAATCACATTAATTGAGCACATACTAAAGTTCAAGCCAGCTGGGGCACCATCTACAAAATTTAGTAAGTGTTTGTCACGTGAAAACAGAGACACTTCAAAGGAACAATGACTGTAACAACAAGTATTCACACACCCTAAGCCATCAGTCAGCAATAGGTCTACACTATTCGCAGATGAAGTTTTTGTTATGACTTTAAAAGCATGAAGAGTAAAGGTGCATGTTTGAAATCTAGCTTTGCATCTGAATCAGAAATAATTTCTGCATTTCACTTTTTACCACCATTATAGAAGTTTGCATGTCCAGTGATATGAGCGTACTCAATAGCACTGTAATTCTCAAGCAAAGGAAAGCAAGGATGAAATACCATTCATGTGTAATTTAAATGAAATTCTCTCTAATGTGCCCTCAGTAACCACTGATGAGACAGACAGATTGAATGGTACCAGGATTAATGAAAAGCTGTGCAATATAGTCAGGCTTTTCCAACTCAGGTTCTGAAGATTTGAAATTTCATGCAATATGCATGATGTATATATTTGGTATGCAGGAATAAACATATGATCAGAACTCCTTAAAGGATGATTTGTCTATTGCCTAAGTAAAAAATTAGAATTCTGGCTTGAGACAGCCCCCAAGGCCTTTGCTACTAAACATAGATTAGCATTCTGGTAGCATTTGTCTGATTCAAAGGACAATGACAGCAATTAATTGGATACAAGAGAGACTATTTTATAGTCTCTGTCTATTATAGTTTATAATTACTATCTGCTCATGACTGAGATAATGATTTTTGGATGGACTATGAAATGGACAACTTCAAAATTAATCAGTTTGAAACAAAAATTTTGTTTCACCATTAAGGACATTAGATTTTCCAGTTTTTAAATTGAATCGAAAATGTTAGGAAAATATGAGGGCATCTGTTTCAACCCTCTAATTCTGTAATACTTTCAGCTACATATGAAAGGTCACAGACTAAGTATATCAGAAGGCAAAATAATTATGCACATTTTCTTATATACAGGTACATCTTAAAGTCTCCTGTTCATCCAGATACCTTTCAAAACCTCATGTTAGGTTTTCCAACAGATACTACTACAAAGAAATCACAGTTTAAAGATTGTTTATAATTTCTCAGGCTCCAAATTGAATAATTGAGTGCATAAGTAAATATGTATTCACATTTAGATGAGACAGACTTGACAATACTGCTTATGTAGTAGATAGTTTTCGTCCTCTACCCCCTCCCCTCTAAAGTATCTATAGTTAACTAACATATCATTCCTTTGGATTGTCTGACATTATAGATTGGAACCAAATGAGATCAAACAATCAAGAAGAGAGTCCACAAAATGCCAAAACCAAAACACAAAGCAGTAATTAATTTAACTTTCCATGATTCATAGCAGTTAAAGATATTTGTCCTTCCTAGAGGACAGTCAAAAATCAATATGAGCCTCAGCAACTTACTTTTTTTTTTTTTTTCTGCTAAAATAGTGTACTATTTTCAATCTCAGTTGAGGTCCAAAGGGACCTTGGAGGTTGTCTGGTTCAATCCCCCTGTTCACAGCAAGGTCACCTAGAGCAGGTTTCTCCTGGGCCATGTCCAGTTGGGATCTGGATAATTCCAATAATGGATAGTTCATAACCTCTCTGTAAAATCTATACCAGTTTTCAATCATTCTCACAGTAAAGAAAGGCTTTTCACATTTAGGTGGAATTTATTTATATTTATGACCCTTGCCCCTCACAGGAGAGTAACAGCCTGTTACTGGATATTACTAAGATGAGTATGGCTTAATCTTTATTTCACCCATCAGATGTTTATACACTTTGATAAACTCTGCCTTGAACTTTTTCTTCTCAGCCTCAACAATCCCAGTTCTCAGGCTCTCCTTGTTTGAAGATTCTCCATTTCAAGGGAAAGAATGGAACAATAAGTGCCACATATTTCCTACAGTGGGCCTGGAAAATAGGAAAAAATAAAGGAAGAAAAAGAGGATGGATTTCAGATTCAAAGTAGAACAGACTAAAACAACTAAATGTAAGTGTTTTCCTTAGATGGTCTATATGTTAAAGCTCCCATCATCATTAGTGAAAATGTAGAACCTAATCCAATGTCCAGATATTAGTACCTTTCAATTTTCTGCTCTGTTTAGGCCTACCTGTACATCTCAAAGAGCCAGGAATGGGATACTCTGTACTACAGTATTACAGTAGGATAAACATAGACAAGGAATGGCCTGAAGGAAGGTGAAAGATGGTCTTTATAAGACAACAAGGGAAACAATTTATTTCTTACTAAGCCAAGTATCAGAAAGTTGTTTCTGTTGATTAGACTCTGTGTCTGAAAACTGATGTCTTGGCTATTAACAAGTTTATTGATGTAATGAAAGATTGTGTATTTATTATTTTTATTATTATTATCATCATCATATTTATATGTCTTACTATCCCAGTTCAATAGAGTTAAAATACATTAGCTGACTAAAACTATTGTGGCCAAAATGTTATTAAAATAGAACAAAACTTGTAGGGAAAATTTAGATGTTCATTCATTGAACACATAGGTTTATTTCTTTTTTTTTTTTTTTTTTAATTTCCCTTGCGGTACATTCTATGCATTTATTCTCTACCTATCGATCAAGACAGAAGTGCCTCATTGATAAGCTTCCTTTAGGACAAAAGCATGCAATGTATAATGGCATTACAACCCAGAAAAAGGTGATCTGTCTTCTTGAAAATATACAATATTATTTTAAAGGTTTGCAAAGGTTCAGTACATGTCACATGTTTATCACAATATTTGTTCTTGTAAAATGGCAAGCAGTGATATGAAACAATGAGTAACTTAGCTTTTAGTAAATTCAGCCAAGAGCAATCCTTTAAGGATTTTTTGTTCCAATAAAAACTGAAGAAATTAAGTTCCGAGATAATGTTGGCCATTTTAATTTTCACAGTAATAAAGAGCTTGTTTTGAGTCACAAAAATTTTTTGTGTGGTATATTCTACATGTGAGAAAAATTAACTATACTTAGAAAATTTTAAAAGGTGGTTGCTATTCTTTTTATTGCTAAATTCTCTTGAGAATTAGTCTTACAGTTAGTAGATTCACATAACTTTATTCTTTGTGTTGGCTTAGGATATCATTACAGAAAACTCTTGTTAGTCTAATAGATTAGGACTGCTCATAAATCTTACCTCTTCACACTGTTGAAAACTACAACACAGTAAAATTTACAGGTTTGTAAACAACTACTTTATATCTGTCTGTTACTCAATAGACCTGTTTATACTGTTAAAGTACTTTCTGTCACTTCATCTGCTTTGTTAATTGTACAAGCTACAATTTATCTTTTCCTTGGCTTTACTTTTTTGCTTCAGTACTTAAATAACATGTTAAAATGATTGTTTTTTCACAAACTGAGTGCATGATTTGTAAGGTAAAACATTCTTGACAAATTAATGCAGTTTTTTATGGTTGTCTCTGAACATTTTATGTTTATACTTTTAGGTCTTTCACCTAATATAGGCTTGGATTTGCAAGACAAGGTAGTTTAAATCAAGATAAAAGAAATAAGCTAATGGACAGTAGTGTCAGGTTATAAAAAAGGTAACAAAAGATTTTAGAAATAAACTTGACAGAATGCACAGATATTTTGTTCTCAAGTGTGTGTTACACAGATGATTGGAATTTCAGAGGAATGTATTTAAAAACCCAACCAACAAAACTGAAAGTCAGCAACATCCTGTTTACATTTCTATGCTTTTTGTAATTTGTGGGCTCTGAAAATTTCTCTCTTGTTTTCTACTAAGAGTTTTATCTTCAAACATAATTTTGCACTGAACAAATAAGAATTCTAAGAGTCAGTAATAGTCTAATCTCACGGAAGTTATGTTTGCTTCCTGGCTTTCTTTCTAAGGAGATATTGTGACTTTCATCCTAACATGTTACCCCCAAACAAGATTTAATTCACTTTAATTCTCACCTACCAGTGCAGTCCTTCTGTGTACTTCATCCCATTGAACATACACAAAGAAACATACCAGTATTTGACTAGATATAAAGAGTCCTAGAGTAACAAAATTATTTTCAGATATTTATGTATATACATTGCTATCACTAGGAAATGCTAGACTGCACTTCAGTGAAGCATTCGGTATTTTCCTTATGTTTTTGAAGGAGCATAAGTCATACAGGAAACGACAATTCTTCTGATTTCTGGTTCAGTGTTTTGGCCATGAGCACATAACTGTGTGGTCCAAATATACAGAGAGCTCAGACTACAGAGTATTTCAGCTACAACCGATTTAGTTTTGCATGAGCTAGTCTCAGGAAAGAAACAGTTTGGGCTGTTTCTTGGGTTATCACAGCTTGACCTACTCTTGCATCTGAACAATAGACACTATCTCATATTATTTTCAAAACGCTTAGATAACTTTGCTCCGTTACTGTACTATTCAGTGCAGACAACCCTGAGGAAATGCTGGGAGAGCATCAACAGAAATCTAGTCTACAAAGTAAACCCTAACTTTATTGAAAGCGTTGTAAATTTTTTTGTTCCTTTCCTTCACAGTAAAAGAAACCCCACAATGTTTTCCTCCAGTCTTCCCCATGTCATGCATTCTTTATAAACTTCCCTTTCCTCCTGCAGCCTGAACTGCCTGTATCTCTTCTGGAGATATCTCCACAGGGATTTGCTACAGACAAACACACAGATTTATGGACTAATCACTGGATTTATGGACTATAATCAAAGTCTTATATTCCAAGCATTTTTGGATGCAAGCTACTTGTTCTCACCAATGTACAAGCATGACACAATGGATGATAACTACAGCTATATAAATAATCATAATAATAAGCACTGGGAGTGACTATGATGAAGGATGTATAAATTTCAGTTAGCCAGAAATTAAATTTTCTGCCTTTAATAGTAGATTTCACAACTTCTCCTCCTGTTCTGTTTTCAAATTGTGAGGTATGTTACCCAAGAGGGTCACAGGAGGATTCAAAGAAGATCATAAAGTGTTTATACTAATTGGGTAGCATTAATTACCCAGCTGTTTCCAGCATTTAAAGGCAGTTAGCTGTTCCCAGGCTAATGGTACACTTGTAGACAATAATTAGAGCAGCTTCTTGTAGCACCTAAACAAAAGCCCTATGTTTTGAGAGGGAAAAGAGCAAGAGGCTTCATGTGACATATTTAGTCTTCAAAAACGGAAGGAATTTGAAGGGAATTTTGTTTGCAAAAATACAGGAAAAGGTGATCTGCTGAGAAAAGTAATAATAGTGGTTTTACCTTTTCTAAAAATACTTACAGTAGATGTGTATACTATACTTATAGTAGATGTGAAACTCTAGTCTAGCTTTGGTCACACAACTAATTTAAACCTGTTTGTAAAAGCAGTTTCCTTTGTACAAGCATATTCAGGTCACAAGATTTTTCTATTTTTGCTTCTCTTTTGGAAAATACTTTAAGTTTAACCTAAAGTCTATTACAACTTCTGTAACATAAAATCTAAACATGAAGTCTCTCCACAAAGCCAAGCTTGTTGTGAAGGTTTATGAAGCATAATTAAATGAGAGAAACATTTAGATATCCTTTAATTTTCTAGTCATTTTGGTAATGTAATCTCTTATGTAATTTAAATGGCATTTACTATTTACATCCATGATGTAAAAATCAGATATTCAATCTCCTATTTCATGTGGGATCTTAAAGTGATATTCAGTTTTAACTATTAATATTTTTTCTTCCAATGACAATTACTACAACAGTAAATAAATACTCAGTACAGTGGCTTCTGCTGAGATACAGCAGCAAGTTTAAGTGGCATTTGCGTTATTCTGTTGTCTGGATCATCATATTCTTGAAACCAGTTAGATATTCAAGCATGTGAAAAATGATGGGAGCTCTCTAGGGTCGTAGTTCTCAGCATATGCAAGATCACTGTATTGAATTCAGCATATCACAAGTCTAAACAAATATTCTTTCACTCTTTTCTCACAACAGTTTTAAAAATGCCTGATACCTGCCAATACCAGGTAAAAGCATTTGCACTTCTAGTGGTGATAATGCTGTATAGGTTTTACACAATAAGATACCCGTATGTAGTGCCTAGGCTCAGTTTCCCCTTCATTCTCTGCTGCATCTGCCATGTACACATCTTAACAACCTGCCTGGAGTCATTGTCTGTACACTTCCAGTTACTTTGGTTGAACTGTTGTATTGAAGATTCATTGAAGCATAAGTGGCCCATTTGCTTTGAGAGCAGGAGTCTCCAATTCTGCTCCTTCTCCTCTGTTTCTCTCAGTTTCTGGATTAGTATTTCAGCTCCAGCTATATAAAATCAATCATTGTGTAAAAGGTATTGAGTACCGCCATTTCTGGCAAAACAAACCAACAAGAAAACAGAAGCAAATGCAAAACAACAACAACAACAACAACAAACCTCCTTTTAAAATTACAGAAAGAAACTTTAATTTCAATCCAGAAGGGGATTAGGGGTTGTAGTCTCAGTTTACAGTGCTGATCTTTCCTAGGTTTGCAATCATGAAATTCCTAAGAAATTGTAGCTACCATCTTCTACCTAATGACTAAGTGGAGCAGCCATTTTCTCAACAAGGCTACTATAAAAAAAGTGGCAAAGTGACTTGATGGAAATATCAAATGTCTCAGAAGACTGATTGCTAAATTCCATACAAGTTCAGAAAGCCTCTGTACCCTGAAGTTAAAGAGTTTCCATGGAAGTCACTAGATTCCTATCCTGTGTTCATTCGGGAGGCCTTTTGCAAGTTCTACAAATATTACAATCATATGTCCTTTGACAGATGTAGGAATAATCCTAGGAATACCCTCTTATACAGAGGTATTTACAGAGATTCAGCACCTTCTCCCATACCACTTGCAGCTGCTGCATCCTGTCATGACTAGGTGTGATGGGAACTGTGTTAGAACAAAACCAGACCAGGCCAAACATCCTATACTTATGTCCATGCCTATGCCAAGGTTCTGGATGATAGGTATGAAGAGAAATATCAGGTCTGGGTGTATAATACAAGGTGGTGAAGCCAAAACTGATGCACCAAATGCTTTGAATTGGAGCCCTTTCAGCAACATGAAGAGGATGTCTTCACCAGAGCTCTCAGTCCTACTTTTTCCAAATAAGAGACACTGCTGTTCTAGTCTCCAATCCAAATTAATCCAAACACTCCTAGCAGATGATCCTCTCAGTAACTCCAAAGTGTGGATTGCCTTACCTAGGCCCAAGGTGATATTATTCGTCTTAATTTGAAACACAACAAAGTGGATGGCTGTGACAGTGGTCACAAGGGTTCTTGCATGAGGGAAGAGATGAGAGTGTTGACTCCATGTTCAGAAGGCCTGATTCATTATTTCATGATATATATATATATAATAACTATACTAAAAAGTAAAAAAAGGAAAGGTTTCCTCAGAAGCTAGCTAAGAATAGAATAGAATAGAAAAGAATGATCACAAAGGCAGGTGGCTCTGACAGAGAGCGAGAGCCAGCTCTGCCGTGAGTGGTCACCGGATCCAAACATCCACACGAGACCAATCATGGATCCACCTGTTGCATTCCACAGCAGCAGATAACCATTGTTTACATTTGGTTTCTGAGGCCTCAGCTTCTCAGAAGGAAAAATCCTAAAGAAAAGATTTTTAATGAAAAGGATGTCTGCGACAGATGGCCTTTAAAATAGATCAATATTCTTTTTTTTTTTTGCATGGAAAGGGAATTTTAGCTCCCCAGAAAAAGAAGACTTAAAGAAGGCCCAGATGTTAAAATAAACTAGTCTGAAAGGATTGAATAAAGGCTAACAGTGTGTTCACGGGCAAAAGAAAAAGTCTTTCACGTGATTTATGTGGAAATTTTATGAATCAAATTAATAGTAGGTAGGAGACAAATTCTGAAGGAAAATGATTTTTTAATTGAGAATACTGCTTGTCCTTTATTCATTTATTTTTACTGCAGTACTCAGACCTACCCAAAAAAGGACATCCCTAATGTCAGCAAGTCTAATATTGCCTCAGTCCATTTCCAATGTCTTTTAATGCTCAAACCATATCTGTCAATTTTATTCAAGAAAAAGGATTTCAGCAACATGATACTAACTCCACACCTATTCCTCAGGGAGCAAGAGTGTCTATGGATTTCATAGCATGTTAGCATTAGTCTGTTGGACAGGTTCTCTTCTCTTTCTCTCTTTATAAGCAGCAGCAAGATTCCAGTTTGTCCTGGGGCTACTAAATGAAATGAAAATAAACTTTCATCAGATGTTTAAAATCAGGATATAGAAGTAGTGTAAAGTCAGAAAATATTAATACCAATTTTCCATGTGAAGCATCATTCAGGGAAATAAAAGCAAACAAACATCAAAGTACTTGAGACTCAGATTTTCTACTATACTCTGAACACATTCCATAATAGTGGCTTTAGGTTTTCTAGAGTCCCTTGTCTTTGGAAAATAATAATAACAAAGCCTCTCACAGACTGTCTACTAATGCACAAAACTAATCTCTGTTCCCGTTTCCCAGCTCTTGCAGCACTCTATCTTAAGTAAATGGACTAGCATGCTGTGGTTTTGAGCAAAATCTATTACGATCAGACACTTACCATATGTCAAGCATAGGTATCTCATTACTGATAAGATTAAAAATATATCTTGAGAATGCAAAAATCTGTTTGAACTTTCTGAACATTATGTACAATCATTAAAGTTTAAAAAACGGGAACATGGAGCGAGATTTTAGGCCACCTTCTCACCATTTCTGAGACCAACCATCAACAGAGGCACTCTTCAGACAATATTTTTGAGTTATTTTTTTAAAAAGCAGTAATTTGTTACATAATTTTGATTTGTTTATTTGTCCAGTTCTGCAAATCCTGGAGAGGGATTTCATGCCAATGCTGTTGTTCTTGGGCATACTTTCTATACCATGCTAGGCCTATGATCTTTGAGGTTTTACAATCAAAGAAAGCATCCCACACACTTAAAAATAGTCAAGGTCTTTAGATCAACATTACATACTTTATTATGTTATTCATAGTCAAGTTATTCCATTAAAATTGTTTATTAGGACACAGAAGAAAATTTTAAAATAGGTTCTTCAGTGAGAAAATCCTTTAAGAGTGGAATTTTCAAGTAATTACATAATTTAGGAACACCATTTCTGTTGACAAATAATAGCAAAACTGCATAGGAAGATCCAGCATTATTAAGCTACGACAGCTTCTCCTGTTCATTTTATAAATTAGATGGTTCTGTCCTACTACAATGGAACAGTTTGTGATTAAAACCTGCAACAGAGACTATCTGGTAGTTTATATCCTTCATACTTTCATATTTCACTTCTGTGCATCGCATTTAGTGCTAATGCAGTGCAAATTCACAGCATGCAAACTGTGCATGTTCCAAACTAGTCTGAGGTAGTGTTTATACTCTGAGTCATGTATGTGCATACTGTATGAGGAAATTTACTTCTAACAGTTACAAAACTCAAGACAGCTGCATTTAGTCACTTCCTGCCACTGTCTAAGAAACATTTTGATGAAGGTATATCCTTATAGAAATTAAATCTAATAAAGAGAGCTGTAATCTCACAGACAGTTGATCACTACCTATGACAGCTAAAGTTTTGGAATAAGCCAAAGTGAACATGATTAAAAAAGATTTTTTCCCCCTTGTCTTGATGAGTAAAATTATTCTAACATACATATGGGAATCAGAATCTTCTTTTATTTTTCTACTAATTGGGGACAGAATCAAAATATTAATTTGAATGGATCAAGGACCTAAATTAACCAAAAAAACCCTAATTTGTGTAATGTAAAGTAAAACACACCCAGTTAGGGTTATGGCTTTTTTTTATACTTTAATTTTTCTCATATTTGAAAATTTACATTTCATCATATAGTGGTAATGATAAATAATGGTCCTCTGAACTGCTAGAAGGTTCTCCTATTGCAATTATAGAAAAATAGGGAAAATTAAATATTATAATTAATCTGAAAAGTAATATTCATTATGTGAAAATAACTGCTGGAAATTAAAACTGTAACAACTATTTTACTATTGTAAAACAAACAGAATTTTTAAAATGTTCAGTTAAACACAGCACATTTCTATATGTGAACATTCAAATTTGATTTTCTTGTACATCTTTTTTCAGGGTAGATTGTAATTGCTTATAGCTGCAAGGCTACAGGGGCTTTATTGTTATACAATTTGTAAGTCTTTTCTCAACTGAGATATAAAACTACTTCAAAGGGGAAAAATCTGCAAAAGTTACCTTGAAATATTCCATGCTGTCAGGACTCTGTTTCCATTGGAGAAAAATGCAAAAAAAAAAAAAAAATTAAAAACTATAAGTGTCTCAGCAGTATCATGGGGTTGCAAAGAATGCTTGTCCAACAAGGCACAAGTTTACATGAAGAGAGGAAGGTGAGCTATGCTATGTACTAAGATTCCATGTGGGTAAAAAATAATTTAACTCATTACTAATCAAATCAGAGTAGGATAATGAGAAATATGAACAAATCTTAAAAACACCTTTCCGCTGTCTCTCCCTTCTTCCTGGGCTCAGCCTCACCCCTAATTTCTCTCCTTCTCCCCCACATGTCACAGGGGAACAGGTAATGGAGATTGAGGTCAGTTTATTCCAGGTTGCCTGTGCCACTCCTTCTTCCCCACACTCCTCCCCTGCTCCAGCATAGCACTCCACCCATGAGAGAAAATCCTTTATCAACTGCACCAGTGTGGGCTCCTTCCACAGGCCTCAGGCCCTCTGGAACACTTTGCTCCATCATGGGTACCCCAGGAGATCACAAGTCCTGGCAGCAAACCTGCTCCAGTGTGAGCTTCCCTCTTCATGGTGCCACAGACTCCCCAGACCTGCTTCAGCGTGGACTTCTCATGAAGGCACAGCCTCCCGTGGGCCATCCACTTCGTCCAGCATGGGGTGCTCCAAGGACTGCAGATGGATCCCTCCTCTAGCAGACTTCTCCGTCAGTCCCATAAGTTAGTGTATTGCACTCCACCAGTTCAGTGCAGAATTAATACACAAGAGCTGAAGAAGAAGTCCTAAAACATGATGAAAAGTTATTTCATAAGCTATTTTTCATGAAAAATTAAGGGTATTTTTTATTCTTTCCTGCTTGGTTTCTTGACAGTAGCTGTAACTTTGAAATTTAGCAGATGTAATGTAATTTTTCAATATTTTTTCACCTTGAGTTGCCTTTGCACATTTTTTTCATGATGTTACAAGCATTCATTGTGTCAAACTATCTACAAATGCTTTCATGTTAGTACTTTGTAAGATGATTATAACTTGGAAAAAGAACATAAAGTTTTTGTAAAAAATACTGCCCAAAGTAGACTCAGTCTCACTCTTTAAATCTGATAAAAATTATTTGTGTGTTGAAATTGTGTTATGCTGTAAGCTATAGAGTTTTTCTGCTTCCTTTGGCTGCCACATGATTTATGATCCAGATCTTTCAAGATTATAAAAAGAACTTGTCTCACAAATGATTTTAGTTTTAACAAAAACTGAATGGGAACAAAGTTTGGGTCAATCGCTGCACAGTCTATCAGAAGAATCTATAAAAACTGACACAGACAGCTCTGATGTCTGTACGTGATGGTCTGCAAGGAAGTCATAACCTCAGTTTAAAGAGTTGACAGAAGATCAGAAAGATTTTCTTCTTTATTTTTTTCCCTTTGAGATAACTCAGTTTTTCTTTTCATACCATATACAGCTACAATTACGTGTTGTCCTGGAATGACTTTATGATGTTGGTATCATAAAGGTGGTCTAAGATGATGTAGAAAATTATCCTTCAAAATGCCAAGTCAAAAGTGAAATATGTTTGATGTCAATACTACAACATTTTATCAACCTTCAAAGCATGAAGTTATGAAACTTTATGTCAAATTAATCCAAAAAACTCATTGAAAGTGGAAAATTTGTTTTAGCATGTGAAAAATATCCATAAATATGAAGAAAATAATTCTATTGCTATTGCATTTAGTAGTTTTTTAAAGCAAAAATTGTATTTTGTTATTTCTAGTTTTGCTTTGATTTGTGGGTTTTTTTTCTTGTTTGTTTGTTTGGTTGGCTTTTATTTACTTCATAACTTTCCACGGAAGGAAGGGAGGAAGGAAAAAGTCAGTAAGATTAAATATTGAATCATGGCGAATTTATGCTGGAAGGAAGAATTTTTGAGATCTGTGAGCATATGAAAATGCTGCATCCTAAAAAAAGATCTGGTATAAACACAGTTTAAAATTATTGTCTATGTTTGACAGCTAAAAGAATCATATTTCCTATATTTCTCTGGTGTGTTGAGGTCTCTGTTCCTTGGCTTACTCAGCAGTAGGAGTTGCGAGTCCTAAGGACTTTGCCCACTTTTGACTTCAAACTCATAAAACTGAGACATTCTTTTGAGAACTAATACAGAAGAAACCTGGAAATTTCCTCTCAGTACTGTTCAAAAGATGTGAAGCCTATCCATTTGCATTCATATTTCTGAAGGAATTTGGGGTAACTCTACATCCCCTTCCAAATTTGCAATTATCTCAATTATCCATTAAAAAAAATATTTTTTTCAGTATCATTCTGGATAGATTTAATTGCTTGGATTTTAAAAATATCATCTACAATACACAGCAGAAGGCTTTTTATTTTAAGAACAGTGGCATGATGCGACACATGAAAAAAAATTGGTCCAACAGTTAAACTTTGCCTGTTCAAATGTAATGACATTCTGCAATTTGGCATTATAAAATCTTAAACAATGTGATTTTTAATGGGAGAATGGCATTTCCTGTATCTATGATGATCCTTAGTGCCAGTCATCTGCAACCTCAGGATGCCAGCTGTTCCATGACATTTTGGTACAAGTTAGTTCTGATCTTATTCAAAAAACCTTTAAAAGTCGAAGGTCTAAAACACTGTCGTAAGAGCAATTAAAAGATCAGAATTACCAAGGATTTTTAAAGTGTCTACTTTAATTGCATTAAACTGGGTGTGCTTAATCTTAAGAAGACTGTATAATCAGGAAACATTGAAAAAAATCAAATTGTAACATGGATATTCTGCAAAGAAAGAAAAACACATCCTTGTTATCTAGTTCAGCTCAGCAGCTTTCTTCTCACACAAGTAATTTCAGTACAAACACCAGTTTTCTTACTAGACCCATCTGTGCTGTTCTAAGTTTGCATAGCACCTTCAGATGGGGTAAGCTGCATTTGGCAGCTTCTCAGGGAGTTCAGAGACATTACACCTACCTGTGGGAGCAATCCTTGGTGAAACTTTAGTCAAACTGAAATGAGTCATGACATCCCGTTTTACTCGAGTAGGACAAAGACTTGCACATGTATAGGACTCTTGTTTTTATGTTTGCCTCCTGAGTCTAGTGTCCTGACTTTTGGGTTGGTTTTTTTGAGGGGGCAGGGAAGAATAAGGGAATTATGGCTGCTTTTAACAAAGTTTTTAAGTTTCCAAGTCTTTGCAAGGATATGATTAGGGCTCAGAAGAAAATGCATAAGAAAAAGGAGTCTGACTTTAAATGTGCTCCTGAACTGGCTCTAAGGTTCCAGCCTTGCAGTCTTCCAGGTCATCCTGCTGTGCTAAAACTGTGCTCTATTCTGCTACTATTACCAAAGCTTACTTTCATGGAGTCAGTATGAGCTTTTTTTTTGCACAGTGTGAAAAAAGTATGTGACATTCTCCTTTTACTTTTGCCCTTGTTGAGCTGGGATAAGAGTTAACTTTATTCCTGAGGCTGGTACAGATCTCTGTTTCAAATTTAGATTGAGAATAATGTTGGTATTTCAGTTGTTGCCAAGCAGTGGTCAAGGACTTGTCAGCTCCACATACTGCTCTGCTAGCAAGGAGGCTTGGGACTACAAGAAGATGGGAAGAGATACAGGCAGGACAACTTACCCCAGCTGACCAAAAGAATATTCCAAACCATATGACATCATGCTCAGTACATGAACTAGTGGGAGACCTCTCCAGGGGCCACTGTTAGGGAACCATCTGGACATCAGTCAGAAGGTCTTGAGATATTGCATTGTGCAACACTTGTTTTATACATTATAGTTTAACAATAACTATTATTATTTACCCTTTATTTTCCATTCTGCTAAACAGCCCTTATTTCCACCAAAAAATTTTCTGTTGTTTTCTGATTCTCTCCCTCGTCCCAGTGTTGGAAGCAGAATGAGCAAATGGCTGTGTGTTGTGTAGATATCTCATAAATTACACCATCCCTTTTTGCCACCCAGTATGGGTGGGGCATGAATCTATGACCCTGAGATTAAACTCTTTTGCTCTACCAAGCGAGCTAGCCCAGCATTTTAAAACACAGTTTCATGAAAATTTGTTCCTTATTAATATGGATGATTTTTTACTTTAATACAGTTGATGGGACATGTAGCAACCACAGTAATGGTAGAACCAGACGAGTGCAGTGATGAATAAAACAATTCACCACCACACGCTATCTCTCCCTCCCTGAAAGACTGTTACACATGGAGACCGAAGTAATTTACTAAATGAAGTCAACAGAACTTTTAAAGGGATAGCCCATAGGTGAAGGGAAAAATCATGGTGATTTATTGGGATACATTGAAAAGTATAGGACCCAGGCATGATGCAAATTCTGTAGGGTAAGGGTTGGATGTAATACACAAGACAAGTGGTGCACAGTGCAGTATCTTACCTCCTGCCCAGCCAGTTCCCAAGCACTACAACTCCAGACTGCTTTCCCCACTTTCCACGTCCTGAGGATGACATAACATGGTATGGAATATTGCTTTGGCCAGTTTGGGTCAGCTGTCCTAGGAGAGAGAGGCAGAATTCCCAACATATTTACACTGAGAATAATTCCTGATGGTTGTATGGATTTGTTTTCATAAATACCTATTTATTTATTTAGTTCTCTCCACTACATTTAAGAGTAGAAGATCTAACTCAGGGCCATGTTTTGCATAACACTCTTGCATAAACCCTTGAACTAAAGTCTAAGCCTTTTACTGAGACCTCACTGAGGATTCATCATTAGGAATCTGTTTATTAGGAAGTACATATGAGTAAAAAGTACAAAGTTACCACAACAACATATGATACTTAATTTTTAATATCTGTGCAAAATTATCAAATATTTTTGCCATATTCAGTTCTTTGATACAATAAAAAAATGCAACTTATTTGTTGCATTTCTTAATTTTATAGTAAATATACTTTTTCCTCATATTTACGCAAATTTTTGTGCCATAATATTTGTGTGGGGTTTTGTAGGAACAAAATATATTTTATCAATGTTTCAAAACATAAGGACTGTATGGAGCAATTAATATTATACCAAGCCTGTTTAATAAATGGAAAACTTTCTTTACTGAATAAAACATCTCAATACATTTGGAGGTACACAACCTCTGAGAGAGACAAGATACAAAACAAAAAATACATTCTTTTTTAGTTTTCCTTATTTCTTGACTTAATGATGTGAATATTCTACTTAAATCTAGATACCTTTTCCAGTTTATGACAGAAAAAAGCAGATGGAACTATTTTCACCCATCTGCTTCTTTTGGGTATCTAACTACAGTGCAAAGAAGGGGAGACTGTAGCTTTGCCTTCAGGAGAAGCAGCACTGTGAAATCTAAAACAATGAGAGCAGTCAGCTAGACTGTAGCTGTTTCTTGTTCAAGTCTCTTGTTCTCTTCTTACTCTGCAGTCTCATAAGGTGAAGATTTGTTCAGAATCAGGATGAGTCTTTGAAACAATCTTATCTGAAGATAAAGAATTCACTGTCCTTATCACATCCTTCTAGAACTTGAGGAAGGTGTTTAAAGCCTAACAAATGGTCAGGGAGAGGTTTTGGTCAATATAAAAATAAGCTGTACTGAGTAATTTCTATGCTTCTAAATCATTCAAGTAAAGTCTGAAAGATAGCATGATTTTTTGTTTGTTTGTTTTCTTTGCTTGTTTTTGTGGAGAGGGTTTTATTTTCAATGTCAGCATATCTTGCTCTTTTGTTTCTGCCTCATCCTTGCTGACACACCACAGCTTCACATAGCTTTTCAGGGTATCACTGGTCTTACTTTGTACAAGGGCTGAATTTCAGGTGTCTTTCTAAAAAGTCATAATATATGTGAAGCTACATGAGTTAAGAGCACCTACAGAAGAAAATGCATCAAAGGGAGCCATACACGCAGAAAAATACAGAATATCCCATTCTTCCTTAGCTGCCTGAATGATAAGATATGGCAGAAAACAGAATAAGGTTGTGTCAACTGATAGTCAGATATTGTGGAGAGATACCAGTCCCATAATCTGAAATGAAACTCTGCTTCATCCTTTACCAATTAACGTTCAAATGTCAGAACAGAGGCAAACATACAAAGTGTTTCACCATATGGCAGAAAATTTTCTAGTATACTTGTAAATTATTTTTGAAAGCCTTCATCTGCTTCTCTTGAACTCTATTATTGTACATTTGGATTTTCATTTTACAGTTTCGGTTTCCTTTTTTTTTGTTTTGTTTTTGCTGCTCTTGTTTGTTTTGTTTTGTTTTGTTTTAAATTTGTTTGTTTCTTTGTTTGATGGGAGGGTTGTTTTGGCTTTTTTGGATTGTTTTTTCTCTCTAGTATGTTTTGTATTCCTTTTACATCTTTTGGGAAAGTCTATCTTGTTAAATAATAAGTGGGGTTAGACAATGCAGACTTAATCTCCCATGTTGCTTAAGTGGTTCCATTTTAAATATGTCTTAAAATCCTTGAGAAAAATCTGATATAAAGTACACTAGCCCTAAGCACTGTACATGAGAACCAGTTGGTAGCACTTGATTTCAAACAAGACATGAGTGCATGGCCATCTTATTTAGAAATAAAAACATAGTGGTTCAGACCACATTTACTGAGCTGAATTCTGTGGTTTCTGGAAATCTTAATTTAAAATCCTTCTTAAGACAATTATTTCTCCTCATTAAACTTTATATCTCTTGAATATTCTGCATCACTGCCATCAGGGTCCTATCTTTCTCATTATGTAAATCAAGTATATCAGCCTTTCATCTTCTGTTTCTAACTTTACCTTTCTAGCTTCCTATCAGGTTTTTTAATCATCATTTTCCCTGTGCCTATCTCCTTATTGACAATCTCTTATAGACTATTATTTATTGTTTCCTCACAGAATATTCCCCTTTATTTTTAGACTTGCTCCTCCATATTGACAATATGGAATAAAAAGTCTCGGTCACTTCACTGATTAAACAGGAAACAACAATCTGTCCTTGCACCGCAGTTCCAGTGGTACATTAAAACCCAGTGATGAATAATGTCTTTTCTGGCCTATCTCCAATTCAGAAGAGTTATTGGGTATGAACAGAAGTGGCTGAAAAGAGAGAAGATGGCAGAGACAGGCCTAAATGAAATGTTTGATAAACTGACACCAATATTCTCCCTGACAGTCTTAGACAAGGGAATAAAGCTTTAAGTTTGAATGCCAACCAGAGTTAATGTAATTAATGCTCTAGCCACTGACACTTGTTAAGAGTTCATTATGTGGAAACAGGAGAATTTACTTATTTATAAGGGTTACAAGATTGGAAAATGTCCTTCCTGAGTGCTTGGAATTTAACCGTGACTTGTTTAAAGGCCTTACAAGTGCTTGAAGTTAGAAACATGACTGTTGTGATTTCCTGACTCAAGTTCACAATGAAATATAAGCATTTAGCAAAATAAATTTTACTGACTTGATGCAGTTTGATGTTGACACCAATTAAACTAATTCTTGAGGATTTTTGGAAGGAAGGTATGTAGAACTAATTATTTAAAGAAACTGAAACAAACCCCAGAGCGTCACAAGGAGATAAGTATATGCATATATATGGCTTTGTGTTTGTGCAAAAAACCCCCATATACCCATATGTATATAACATTAAAAAAGCAAGTAAATAAGATGAAGGTATAACAGGATTCTTTGTCTTAATGCAGGCATTTGGAATTTTATTGCCTTTATTTGTCATAGGTTTAATGCCAATAGCCATGCCTTCTAGCATTTCATTATTTACATTTAAATAGATTTCTTGTGCCACCGGAGCAAGAACAAACACGTAAATCGTTTTGAAAGTAGGGGTTTCCTCATGGCAATGTTTTGCTGAGAACTTCAACAACATAACATCTGAGAAGAAAGTTCAATTTTATCTGCATTCTTATATACTGACCTCTAAATTGGCAGTATATTCACCCCATTACCTGCCTGTATAGGATAGCACACCAAACAAAACCCCAAGATTTGTAAAACATGTAATGTGGAAGAAATTTGAACTATAAAGACTTCTGTGTGGCATTTAGGGGTTTTTTAGTGTCCATGGACAATGCAGAGGAAAATGAATACACTTTTTTTAAGCCTTCAGTTAAAGCAACTATATAGACTTGTTGTGATCACTGAATACAAAGGATAGAAATTGCAGTGTGCTTTATTAGGCCATGCAAAAATTATTTTAACAGCCATGAACGTGAATTGGTCACTCTTGGGCTATTCTGGAGAGTGCAGAGACTCTTGACTACTGGGCTTTTCTCTGGTGGAAGAAGATTCCTAAAAACTTCTGAGTAAATGAACATAGATTGTACATGATATACTTCCTTAATTTCCTCTTCTCCTCCACCATCACAGATGTTCTCTACTGGATCAGCAATCTGTGTTGATAAAACACACTTCAGAAGACCTGCTCATGCACATTTAAACTTGCTGTGTGCACATGGATGAGTGTTTGGGTAGATCCACAAGCTCTAAATCAACCCCACCAAACAACATCTGTGTGGTGTACTCCTTTAATTATTTCTTTTTTTGATTAGGCAGCTGTTCAATATTCCATCTAAGGAACATTGACCTCAACATCATATCTATCCTAATACAGTTTCATTCCCCAAACAGCTTGTCAGATTATTTTGCCACTAAATTAAATTCTGCAGTTTACCACAAGCAAAGGACAACAAAATGGAATTTAAATTTGCAGCACAACTGTTTTAAATCTATAGTCCCAAATACTTGAAATTGTCAGCAAATTGTTGTCTTTAAGAATAGGGATCAATTCAGAAACTATAAGAACAAGACAAATTATAACAGAGGATTTCTCTTCTAAATTTTCAGGGTGGGATGTACTCCAGCTAATTTAAATGCTAAATTTCTGTCTGTGTACTTATTTTTGTGAAGGAAAAAAGCTATAACAAGCAAGTGAATACTATTAGCTATACTCTCGATGAAAGAGGAACAAAAAGATAAATCATTCTCTGTATGCCTACTCTTAGGTCTTAGCTCAAGTTTGACTCTGTTTTGAGCAGCTCCAACCAGCCTTCTCCAAACAATACTCAGGCAAGGTCCTAGGATTATTCCATTTTCAGAATGTCATGGCATAAAATCAACATATGAGTAAATTGCTCTAAAATTCTAAATTGTTTCAGATTTCCAAGCTGAAAAGAAAACAAAAAAACAAAACACCCAACCACCACAAAAAGTCATAACTGGCAAAAGAGCACCTGACCAAAGAGGATGTCAAAATGACACAGTAATGATAATGACAACATCCTCCAGGGGAAAATTTGCAATAATAGTTTGTTTGTCTTGGTTTATTGGAAAGTAATTAATAGTTCTGGTTTACTTATTACTGTAATAAGTAATTCTTGTTCAGTGTATGAGGGACCGCAGATATCTTTCAAGGGCAACCCCTGACTTAGACTGAGAGCATTTCCCTGTCTTTATTGGCTATATAAAAAACATGCAGTGATCTTAAATAACTGATTACTACTGAACCATCAAATTTTTAAATTCTTTTGCTCACTGATAAAAAGCACTCCGAAAACTGTGTTCTAGAAATGAAATTACAACAATTTTTTGGTATTCTGTCTCTTTTCTCTTGAGAACTTTTCATAAAATTTCCCACATTCCTCCCTAGGCTCACTACCTCTCTTTATTTTAATATATTTTATGGTATACTTCTGATATGTGAAGATATATGATATCTTCATTTTGCAGATTTTTCCAGCATAGTAACAAGCAAGGTGACTAGTCAGCAGTGCCTTGATCAGCCACTGGGACTATGATTAATGCATTGCTCCCCTCTGTTCAGGGCTGTTTATTTCCACCAAGCTTTAGGACCAGTGGATGAGGACAGCCAAGTCAAGCGTAATGTCTGCCTTCACTGTAGTCCCGTCAGCACACAGGGCATGCTCTTTAGAGTCATTGACACTTCTCCAAGTCCTTACCAGAGTCTAGCTATTCCTATGCCATCAGCAAATAGCTGTCATGTGTTCATCAGGAAAATGAAAATACTCAGGCATGAGACAAAATAATGTTATGGTCTAATATAACCACTTTACAGCTTAGATTTCAGGCTGTGTGATTTATTAGTTTCTTTGTTTTCTACAAGACTTTTAGATCTCTATTTGTTTGGAAACATGTGCCATATCTAATTTATTAATTTATTTTATGTTTCTAGATGTGTATATATACACATTTTTCTTTTAAAGGAGAAGTTTAGGACATCAAATTGGGGTTTCTGGACACATTTATATTCTATGGAAACTGATTAGCATGCAGTAGAAGAAGAAAGGGCGAAAATACACTAGTGCTCCGTGAATACAGATGATGAGCTTGTGTTGTAATTGAAAGCTAAATGATTACACAGCAGATAAAAAATAAAAAAAAAGAAAAAAAGAAAAAAAAGCCCTAAAATTAAAAGTTGGAAGCTTTGGGGCATAAATCCCCTTTCCAGGCTGCTAAGAGATAAATTGCTGATCTGAACTCATGCCAAGTGTCAACCTACCTTGCAATTCAGGATGCTTACACCTTACACACTACTGTAAGAAAGCAGTTTAAATAAGGTGACTGTGTAAGACATGGATCCAGAGTGGGAGGCAAATGTGGCTAATGTGCAAGAGTTCCCCAAACACAATGGCAACGTTAAGTACAACTCAAAAGTGATAGTCATATTAGTCAGATATTCTTGGCCATTGGACTGAAAAATAAAACAAGTTCCAAAACAACTTGTGCTTTTAAAGCAGCTTCAAGCAAGGAACACAAGTTTAGACAGACAGTGCAATGTTCACAATTTTGCTCAAGAATTCTGCATTTTTTGATCCATTCTTGCAGTAATTTCTGTGACAGCAAAACAGAGGTTGTTGCTGCTATTTAAGTCAACTGAATAGTATCGTTTTTTGTCTATGGATTGGGTGTAGATCGCAGGGTCTCCATATCCCATCTCCAATGGATTTTGCACTAACTTAGGAAGTCTGAACAAAACAGAGTTTGTTCTTATTTTGCAGGACAGTACTGAAGGTTTTTCTCTCTAAACAGACATAGACAGTTACACACGCACATCTAAATGTTGCTTATAACACTCAAAATGGGAGCACAGCTGCACAGGGAAAGAACTCTCATTTCCATCCAACCAGAATTTTAAATTGGACAAGCACATATGTGTCTTCTTCTGTCCTTGTAGATCATGTAAAATACGTGTTAGCACTGTTTTTTCCTGACTTTATTATGAAAACTAGTGAGAAATTAGTGCTATCTTGCAATTCTGATATAATTGCTTCTCAGAAACTGGCTGTAATTCTTGAACTTTTTGTAACAGTATTTCTCATCGGTGCATCTGAATGCTTTTGAAATCATGACCAGTTTGCTCTGAAAGGAAAAAAAATGTATAATTTAGTGACATATGGTTGATAACTTCACAAGCAAAGCAGCAGAAGACATCCAGGCTAAGCTTACATGCAATCTAAAAAAATTATTTTTTAAAAGCTATACACCATCAAGATGTTGAAACTAGTAGATAGGAAAAATGTATTAAATTCTACCTGAATAGGACCTACAGTAATTATAGTATGGGGAAGTATCCGTCAATAGTCTCTACAATTTCTCTGTAGTGAGCAGAGTCTAATAATTTTGTTTGAAAAGTTCAGTTCACAGTGCAAGTCATCACCACCTAAAGCAGATTGCTACATTTGTTCAAGCTCAGTGACTTCAGCAAAGCCTTTGACACTGTCTCCCACATCAAATTCCTGGAACAGCTGGCAGACCTGTTCAGCTTGGACAGGTGAACTTTTCCCTGGGTTAAGAACTGGCTGGATGGCTGGGCCCACCCAGTGGTGTTGAATGGTGCCACAGCCAGTTGGAGACCAGCACAGGTGGTGTCACTCTCTACAACTACCTGAAAGTAGTGCCATGGTCTGGTTGTTATGGTGGTGTTTGGTCATAGGTTGGACTCAATGAATACAAAGATCTTTTCCAACCTAATTAGTTCTGTGATTCTCTAACACTCTAAACTTATCTTGCATGGTTGGTTTGGACAACCAGTTCAAATTCAGACATATAAAAAGAAAAATTACTCCCACACTCACTGAATAGTTTTGTGAGTATGTAGCATCAAAATCAGAATCTTCTCAATTAACTAAAACAAATGTCATATTTGGATGATAATCAGTATTCTGTCTGTAGTTGTTTGATATCTGACAGTGAATACTTTCAGTTATAAAGTGAAAGTTATGAGAAATGGATATACTGAAAAGAAGGAACTAATTTAAGTTAAAAACTGTCACATAAATTAGTCGTGTTGCAACAGGTTGGAATCAGCCTTACAAACATTTTCTTCTAATAACCACTACTTGGACAGTTGAGTCCCCCTTCCATTTTAAGACTTTTGGCAATTTTATATGGTTGTTTAAACTATCTTTCATTAAACAGATATATGTGCTATCAGACAAGATTGCTTTAATTCATAATAACAACTACAGCTCCTGAAGTCACAAACATGCATTTCTTTTTTATTTATTGTACTATTTGTCTTTGTGTTCCTATTTGTTGGCAGAACTCCTCGGGTCCTGCAGCAAAGACAGACTCATTTCATCAGACACAGCGCATGGTGATGGATGTGGTAAAACTGATTCCTCATTGCATTTTACCACATTTTTAAGTCTGCCTGATGTGTTTCACGCAGTCAGGGAAATCAAGATGATAATAGCAAATATGGGGTTGACCTAATTTGTCATTGTAAGATTGAGCTCAATACACTTTCAAGTAATATCTTAATTTTTTTTCCCTCCAGCACTCGCAGTAGAGTGTTTTTCTTGATAAAGTCATTCTACACCAAAGTCCCTAATACAATGATTTAAGAAGCTCTAAACCCAGCATAGACAAGGATTTGCCTAACAAGAAAAAGTATATTTTGTCCTGTTTTCTTTGACTCCTGGCCATGCCTGAGATGACAAGATATGTCAGCTAAGATAATCACCAAATAAAAATAAGTAACACTCTTCCTCTCCCTCAGTGACAGCTGTCAAGAGACTCTCCAAGAACCAGAAAACCACTGAAATTAAAAGAAAGTGTGTTCAAGGTCTGTTTAAAAGATCCTATATTTCAAATTACTCTCTGCATTTTAATTACAAGGCAGCAAAAAGACCTGCCATTTTTATAAGAAATACATTTTATAAAATCAGTAGTGAAAATCGAAACCACAACATAAATAAAACAAAATAAAATAAATAAAGCTAAACAAAAATAAGAAAAATCTGTAGATACTATGCCCACAGAAACGAGTTGATTCTCTCAGAATCATGCTACCTGTCTATTCAATTTGTAATTCTGGCGTGAAATTCACCTGCCATCATCTGCCAGGTCTCCAGTAAGTCTGTAGACAAGAGAGACAGTAAACCATTTTGCAACCAAAGAAATCAGACAAAAAGATGTAAGCTGCATTTAACTCAAAAGATATTCTTGCTAATAATTTTTTTTTTGCAGTGCCATTGCACAATACAAGATTATTTGAAAACTTGATTTTCTATCTGTCTCCATGAAAAGTGTAAACATTTTATTTAGTTGTGTATAATTTAGTGTATAAGTATGTTTCATACTATTAAGTATGAAAAGTGAGTTGCTGTAAAGCAGGAAGGATAAATGTTTATAAACTTACAGGCCTTGCCTAAAAGGATAAACTTACTATAGATTTAGGAATATTGATTCTTCATTAGGTACATACACAGCTTGAAGTAATTTCCAGATGAAATAGGCAAGGAGAAAAAGCAATAAAGCTAACAAAAGAGGAGCAGTTGGTTCAATTCATCCACTGCAAAGAATACAAATACAAAGGTCCTGGCCTTCAAGACCAGGCTAGTTTTCTAACATCAGTAATGGTGTCACCATTTTTTAAAAGCCTTAGCTATTGAATGTGAAAAAAATTTCGAAGCTAGGTTATATACACATTGTGAAAATATTTGGCAAAATTAAAGTAATAAAGAGAGAACATGTGAAAGATAAAAAGAATGTTTCATCACAAACATATTTGCTAATGACAATTATTGTCGAAGCTGACCTTTGGAGCAAACTTAAGCTATATGGAGTCTTTAGAGCACATCTTCTGGGCTTTGTTAACTGAAAGTTTAGATATTTTGGTATATTTTTGAAGTTTATTTAACCAACACTTTCTTTAATAATTAATTGCTTATATGTTTACAGAAAGCAACATAAAATTTACAATTGCCAACACCAAATTTAGCATGCTATTCACCTTATCAGAATAAATTCTACAGGGCTTTATAATGTTATATCACATTCTTGTAGTGCCATATAGACACAAATTAGTTAAATTTGCAAATAATTAAGTGGCGAATTACAACTAACTCAGAATAACAGTCTTTCCCAAATGAATTCTTTACTTGTCAGTATAGTCAGCTCTAGGCACAATGCAATTATGTAAATATACGATTTCTGGTCTTCAGTTCCAGAAGTGTGATAGTTTCTTGTTAGACCTGTTTTATCTGCCTACCAAGATGTCTAGAATGAGAAGACTTAGAGAGCTCTAGGTGCAAATATATCAGGAACTGAATAGTATTTTAGGTGTATACTTCAAAGCAAGCTAAATAATAGTGTTGATGGTCTGGACTGCATTTACTTCGATAACTAGATGTTCATCAGCTATATAGGGAGCTTACATACCTACCAATCTAGAAACAACTAAATGTAATTCTTTTACTCTCAGACTTATTCCTCCCTTAGATTTATACATCCCCAACTCTGTTTCTTTCACATTTTATGTATTCATTCTTAGGAATCATTATCTTCTCCCTCCAGGGTAAAAAAGGATGTAATTTGCCAATCAGATGTAGACACCTACATGGCAGATATCTTTACTTGAGTTAATCACCACAGACTCCCTTTGCAATCCCCGAGAAAAGCTGTTGTAAGATTTAGTTAATCTCGTCCTCATATAGACACCTCAAGATAATTCAGTTACTTCTGTATAGGTGTCTAATGTTCTTTATTATATCCCACCTGAGCTTTAGCTGCCAGTTAAGTAAGACATTTTTCTTGGTTTCTTTACCTGCAAATCCTGTGTGGATGTCAGAAGTCTCCTAGGGGATCTCAAATATAGCTGACATCAATTTTGAAATAACAGAATTAATTTGCTAAAAGAAGTCATGTTTGACACAGAATTGTCTGCCACTTTCCATGGACTGTGATGAGCACACAGGATGATTTTGTGCTTGTCAGTGTCTACCATGTAGGCATTTGATTTGGACATTTAAATTTAAAGTTCATAATATTTTTTTCAAATTCTGGTGATCTCTATAGCCAAAAATCTTTCTTCATGTCAAGAAATAGATTATCCAATCTCAAAGTGAGACTGACAGGACTTTTATTTTGAGCTCTTTAACCTACTGAGCAAGTTATGCCTGCTGTACCTTTAGTATTACCTATGGAATTTCCACCTTTTTAGACTGCTATCACAGTGGGTGTGGCTGCATCAGAAGCAGATGTGCCACTTGATGTGAATGTGTTGCTCCTAGGACAAAACTGTTCATCACACTCAGTTTAGATTTTTAGTACTCACTGTCCATATAAATCCTGCATCCTGAGGATTACAAGTAGCTCTACATTCACAGATGTTAACAAAAATTTGAAGGGAGAATATAAATAGAATGTCTCAAATGGAGGTCTTATTTATCAAGGTTCCTAAAAGACAGAATTTCAAGGAAAGGAAGGATCTTTCTACTTTCTTTTGTTATGAAATTCTACTATGAGTATTTCTACTTTCACAGAGATCTTTTACTTAACTTTACAGCCCAAAGTTTATCTGTTGACTATATGATACCAGCACAGACGTTAAGCATTATGCATCCTGTTAAAAGCAGTTGAACATATCTAAGAAGCTGGGAGAAAGGTCTTGTAAGTAAAAATTATCACAGGTGATAGGGCTTTCTCTCATGATTGTTATTCTGAATGTGAATGTTCTTTTGCTATGAGAACAACTCTTTAGTAAAAAAGCTACTTCAAATGCAAGCATGAATTGCAGTTATGTCAAACTGAAGAGACTGGAAATGAAATAAGTTAGTTTGCACTCTATCTGCCTTACTAAAAGTTAAATTAAGCTGAAATAATTAGAGCTTCATGAGGTGGTGAAGCTTTACCATTCAGTTGGTTTCTCATAGTGATTAAGAGCAGGATTTACCAGAGCTGGAGAAAACTAAGACTATGATAACTGTTAGCAGCAGATTCTGATGAGGTGTAAGAGATATGAGTAGTAGCTATGATATAATAAAGATGTCTACTGGAAATTTTCATCAGCATATAAACAGTTGAATTAAGAGACTACTTTTGAAGCATGGAAGTAGGAATTTTGTCATTGTCTAGGTATGTATGTGAAAATATATATTTATGCATATATATAATGCTATTCAAAATTATGTAAACATCTTTGAATTCACATCGTAAATAATTTTTCTAATTTATTACTTCCTGTTTTATAAACATCCTCTTTTACAAAATATGAAATCAGTATTATGAATGTAGTTAATGCAGCCTAAAATTCTAACCTAAGCTTCCAGCTGACAGGCTTCAGTATGTGTGTTGAGAACCAAAATTGGCCCTCATTGTGTCCAGGGCTTCCTGATAATAGTTTAGAATTGCAGAATTTAATAATACCTTTAGGATAGTAACGTAATTCTTTCAGTTGAAACCAGAGGAGAATTAAATATTAAATACTTTGCTTTGTATAAAAAGAACAAACCAGAAACAAATCATAAAACTTACAGTAATTTCTTCTTGTAAGGTTTTTTGCTGTTCATCTTCTCTACTTCCATTCAGAACTGTTTTTGTCCTTTTTATTTATACTGTATTAATAAAACACAATAAGCAGTTCTTGCCTTTTCCTTTCTTTTTCTGACATGTGATTTTCTTAAAGAGACTCAGAATAAGATGCAAGCGTTTCAAGGGAACTAAAAACAACATAGTTCACAATATCTTCCTTTGTAGTGTTGAAATCGCCCTTTTTGATAAGAAGGAAGAGAAGTAGCTTTAGCATTTCTCATCTGCAGCATTCATAAGCAATCCCATCTGATGTATGAACGTATTGGTAGAATCTTCAATACCAAATTTTCATTCTCATTCAAAATAAATACTATGTTATTTATGAGGAACTTAACTGATTTACTTGGATTTTTCTCTGGCTTCAGCTCTGAAGGCAGAAAAGTGGTGGAACCAGGCCCAGAATAAATTATGATATCATTCCTATTTCCACAAATAATTAACTTTCAGAGAACATTGATATAAGTTATATATATATATATATATATGCCAAAAATATATCCTCTAGTCCTCACAGATTCAGTAATGCAAATAAACTTGTAGTGGATCTTCAAAGAGTGATGCATGAGAGTTGAGACCTGCGTTAAATGCAGAGAGTAACATGCAGCCAGTGCCTACTGCAGGTTCTTTTGAGTAGTTCAAATATATGTAAAGTTTGTCATAAAATTTGGGAATTTGTCAAGTATATTCACATTTTGAATTACCTGAAAGAATCATAGAATCCTTTCGGTTGGAAAAGACCTTTAATATAATTTAATCCAACTATTAACCTAACACTACCATGTTCATAAGGGCCACCTTTACCCATTTTTCTAATACTTCCAGGAATGGTGATTCAGCCCATTCCTAAAGACAACCTGTACAGCGAAGAAATTGTTCCTAACATCCCATATAAACTTCCCCTGGAACAACTTGAGGCCATTGCCTCTTGCCGTGTCACTTGTTACTTGAGAGAAGGGATCAACCCCCACCCAGCTACAATTTCATTTCAGGGAGTGATAGAGAGGAATAAAGTCCCCTTGAGCCTTATTTTCTCCAGCCTAAATAATCCCAGCTCCATCAAACATGTATTAGTTGTACTTTAGACCCTTCACCAGCTCCATTGCCCTCCTCTGGATACACTCCAGCACCTCAGTGTCTTTTCTTCCCTGTGGTGAGGGGCCCAAAACAGAGCACAGCACCTAAGGTGTATCCTCACCAATGCCAAATACCGGGGGAACAATCACTTCTCTGGTCCTGCTGGCCACACTATTGCTGATAGAGACCATTGGCCTTCTTGGGCACCTGGGTGCACTGCTGGCTCATATTCAGTAGGCTGAATACCCAGGTCCTTTTCTGCTGGCACTTGGCACTGTTGAACCTCTCATAATTGGCCTTCGCTTATCCATCCATCTGTCCATGTCCCCCTGCAGAACTGTCCTACCCTCCAGCAGACCAATTCTTCTACCCAAATCAACATCATCTGCAAATTATCAATTGTCATGCAGTTTAAGACAATTTTTCACAGGTAACATTAACTGATAAAACAAACAATCAAAACAACAATCAACCCCCCCCAAAACCCAAACATGAAAAACAACTCCATCCAAACCAGCAGATATCATAACCAGTAATATCTAGCATTCTCCAGAGAGCAAAAGCCTTACTTCTTCCACATGCCAGTGACAATTAATTAGATTTCTTTTCGTTATAATTTTGTCTTTTAAAGGAATACTACTACACCTAATGGTCCTAAGACTTGCTGATAACATCTTTTTCAAAAGAAGTAATTTTTTTTCTCTGAAAGTTCAAACCTACACTGTTAATCACCAATTATTCCTTTTTTTAGTCTTCTTTTTTTGGAAGACAAACAGTAGAAGTGTTTGTAGTGACTCTGTAGAAGTACAGAATCTTTTTAACCTTACTTGCATAATTTAACAGCCTGGCATTTCCATTTGAGGGAAAGACATTGCAGATTTCAGATACAAACACATTTTTAAGCAAATCTGAAAAGGGTTCTGAAAGGCCCTTTCACTCAGAGTTTAAAAAAAATGAAATATTAACATATATAGAGGGTAAGTACATCACTGAGAATCTGAATGTTATTATAGGCACACTAATGGTGTGCTTAACTATATGATATTTTTCCTATTTATTGGGAAGTTATTGGCAGCTATACAGGGTGACTTCCAGTAATGCAAAACCATGTGTGCTACTGTACTATCTTTCCAATTCACATTTTTTGCTCTACAGTTATATATACATGAGGCCTTGTATTATGCTATGCACAATCCAACCCTCATCTTTCTTTATGATTATTTTTCTGGCCTCAGGAGAAAGCCTGAGTTAACAAAACATGTAAATTTTTGGCTTCTCATTACAATATAATTGTAATAAGGGTGACTGTTGAATAATGAATTCCAGTTGTGCTGAAATTTTAAGTCCTTCTCTTCCAGTGATGACTTTCAAATATAATGAAACAATAATGCATAAAATCCAGCGTCCTCCTTTTTCATTTTGTTAAGTGGTTTTTTTATGTATTTTTCCCAGTGTCATGAGTCATAAATACTGAGACACTTCTAGAAAGGAGTAAGATCATTCCAGAACACAAATAAGATAAATTATATGGCTCTTGTAATTACTTCCTTTCCTTCTCTCCCTAAGATATGAACAGCCAGAAAGGCAGCCTTGTTAGAAGGGGAAGATTACTGATCAGAGGAAAATGTCTTCTGAAATACTGATGGAGAAATTGCCTGCCAGCCTGAGAAATGTGAGCATGGGAACTGGAGCTGAGAACCAAAAGCATGTTAAAAAAAAATCAAAAAGGCAACATCTTTGAAGTACTGCTAAGTGCCTAGAAACTGACACAACATAGTTGTGAAAGCAAGTAGCTGTAATGACAACAAATAGTTCTAAAGTAATTTAAAAAAAAATATTTGAAATAAAGGGTAAAACATCCTGAGAAAATAATGGTCACTACCTACTGTTGGCTATTCTAGCTCCAAGAACAAGAAAACAATTTAAAAACTCTGTGACAGGAATAATCTTTAAAGTGAAACTGACATCTGTTACTTTGCTGGGCTCCCTCTAGGCCAACTTCTGGGATCAGTTTCATTTGTTCACCTGTTTTAGAGTGGCTGTGTCTCTCTTAAAGGATAAAGCCCTTCATGTTTTTATGAATTACCGGATAAGAAAAGGTACGTAGTGCAAACTTGTAAGTTGGACGTCATCACACCCTCTGAGACAATAATTTCTTTTAAAGAAGCAGTTTTCCTTGTTGGCTCCTGAACATTCTGCTTGTTATGACTGAAGAAGTATAAAGGTGGAAATCCCATAAAGGTGGAAAATAATTTTCCCACTACTCCTTTCAAATCATTATGCGCAGAATCAGAACAGTATCTGTTTTTATGGTACCTCCAGAGGCCAAAACTAAAGAGCAGAGGAAACATTTTTGCTGCTGGACTCTTTGGTGTGAGCTTTTAATGATATTCTGTGCCTAATATTCTCTGCACATGCTTTATGTTATATTTAGTAGAGATATACATATTGAATTAAAAAATAAAATTCTGTGCTAGAATGGAAGGTTGTATTTAACCATCATTTATTTTTATTTGCACGTTTGCATTAGTGCCCCCAAGGTAAGAACAGGTATAAAAGGCTAACAAGATGAATTTAAAAGCCAAGTACACAATTGCCATCCTGATTCAGGGTGAACATTTCTGTCATTAGGCATATTAGCATTCCTCACCAGCCTTTGAAAGATGCTGGATCACTGTTTTCTTAGAAATTCACATGACTCATCTCCGTGTCTACATGTATCTGTGTATACAGAAACAAAATGTAAGCTTACAAATGTAAGTTTACAAATTTTACCTCTGTGAAAAGAGAGATGGATCAGCAACATATCTGCAAACAAATATCAAGATTTATTCTCTGAACTATTTTTCATCTGTTTTCTGAAGTCTGAGAGCTGTATGTAAAATCTATATCACCTTCTTTCTTTCGATTATTTGTCTAAGAGAAGCCTTTGGTGTAACTAATTGGTGCTTCTTTTGATCAATTCTATAACAACTTTAAAGCTGAATTTTGGAAAGAAAAAAAAAAGAAAAATAGATTTTTTTTTTTGATTAAAATCAAGAATTACAGCCCTTGAAAATAATTGGAGATGCTACTTTTCTTAGCAAAGTAGCAGTTCAGTAACACAGGTATCATTACCAGAACTAAGATTGTAGCATGGGCTTCTAGTACTCAGGCCATCATTAACTCACAGAAAAAAGAATAGGACAAACTTACACTTGGAGTGACATTGTCCTGTATTTTTCTGGTGCTTTCCTTTTTAAAATGTAATTTTGCAAACTGCTTCTCTAATACTGAAAGATTGGTTTTGCTCTTGATTTTTTTTTTTTTGTCCTTTTCTGAGGCTAAGATGACCTTTTGTTAATCATAAACTTCTTGATTTCCTGTCACACTATCTCTGGAGTTCTTAAATAGAAACAAGAGCTCTATTTTCTGTGTAGCTGCTGAGAAAATAGTGTCAAGGCAACTGTGGTTTTGGGAAGATTTCTGAAGCGTTTCTGAATCTTAAAAGTAATGGGATTGTGAAATGCCATTACCCTGGAAGGTGTCAGACATAAGCTCTGCACTAAATCTGACTCCATAATAGGTTTTGAACTTCGTGGGAAGCTTTCTAAAATCTGGTTTTATTCCAAAAAAAGGCTGAAATTAAATAGCAAGCAAACAAAGAAACATAGCATTTCTCATGGGCTAAGCTGGAGCTGTCCCATGAAACTGGCATTCCCAGGCCAGCATTCAGCAGGTCTGAATGCTGGCCTGGGAATGATCAAAGGTAAATGGCGCAGTGTTGTACAGTCCAGCTGGAAAAGAACTATAGAGCATCCACTTCATAGCATGATCAGACTTACCTAGCTCATGGCTGTCAAATGTAATTTCAGGCTGCACTCAAAAGCTTTCAGTCTTGGAGACTCATAATATTCTTTGGGCAATCTTTTCTAACTTTCCTAAAGTCCAATCAAAATCTCCATTGTAACACTTAAGCCTCCTATTCATCCTGGACATGAAGATTCATTGCATATGTGTGGAGACAAGAAAAACAGAGACATTACTATTTTGACTGTATTTATTGTTTTATAAACTTTTGTTACAATCCCCAATTATCACCACTAATATAGAGGTTGATATACAATGTTTATATAGGGTTATGGGGGTTGCTTGTGGGATTTTTGTTTGTTTTGCTGGGTTTTGGCTGGTTTGGTTTTGTCCCTTCCTTCCTTCCTTCCTTCCTTCCTTCCTTCCTTCCTTCCTTCCTTCCTTCCTTCCTTCCTTCCTTCCTTCCTTCCTTCCTTCCTTCCTTCCTTCCTTCCTTCCTTCCTTCCTTCCTTCCTTCCTTCCTTCCTTCCTTCCTTCCTTTCCTTCCTTCCTTCCTTCCTTCCTTCCGCCACTTCCTTCCTTCCTTCCTTCCTTCCGCCACCTTCCTTCCTTCCTGCCACTTCCTTCCTTCCGCCACTTCCTTCCACCACTTCCGTCCTTCCTTTCTCTCATTTCAGTAGTGTCTATGTAGATCTTAGAATGAAACTTCTTGCTGAACTTTTATGGAAAATGGTTATCAATTAAACTATTTTTATAGACTTATATTATTTTTTTTCTCCCAAGCCACATAAAATAACAAAATATAATTCTTTAAAATTGGTGACAGTAAGATGCACATTTTACTGCTAAAATTATTTGATAGCACAATGGTTATCAAGCAATGTGAAGTCATTATAAGATATTTAATCTTGCTGAAAGCCAAAAACAAACCTCATATATGTAAGTAAAGCCAAGTCTTCAATTGTGGTATAAATGAAATAATTAATCTAATCTTCATTGGTCTGGATCTAGTTGTTACCAGAAAAAAGAATGCAGACAAATTCACTGTGCACACACTTTTCAGATTCAGCCCTTATTCCAAGTATTATGGCCACCTTCCCAATGCTCCTCTGGGCCCTGATGTTGGTGTTTCCAGTCTGCTCTGAATGGGTCTGTTGCAGGTGAGGAGACTGGCCATGACTTTTGGATTCTGCAGTTCTTTACAGGAGGGACTATGATGTTCATGTTGTTGGTTTTCCTACCTCTTTCCTACCACACTTTAACAGACATTTTTTTTCTTCATTGATCTGAAGCTCCATGTTACATCCAAATTCACTATGTATCCACATGTTCTAGGTATGTTTTTTTTTTTTCCTTATTGCCC
Source organism: Diglossa brunneiventris (assembly GCA_019023105.1). Taxonomy (NCBI): domain Eukaryota; kingdom Metazoa; phylum Chordata; class Aves; order Passeriformes; family Thraupidae; genus Diglossa; species Diglossa brunneiventris. The sequence goes on along the minus strand of CM032352.1, from coordinate 45,806,350 downwards.
TAAAATCAATATTGTCCAGCTCCATGTCAGAATTTCTTTAACTGATCATGAGTGAATTGTTCATCGTTGCGTTGTCTCTAGTGCCCTGTCTGTTCCCTATCTCTTAGGGCCCCTATACCTGAACTGCTCTGCACCATGTCCTGTGTCCTGACTTCTCTGGGTCACTGCTGTCCTATCACATATATATTTCTCCATTTTATGGCATTGTATTTGAGCTGTGCACTTTTTTCAGAATTAATACTTACTGCAACTATGGTTCTGCTGTTCTAAAAGTAGAGCAAATCATCTGTAGTCACCTGGTCAAATGAGGAAACTTCTGTCCCTACTAAACCAAGCAAAACAAATTTGCAGGCAGGTCAACAGAAGTTCAGACAGAGCAGGCCTGATAAGCCCCAGCCCTGAGGCCTTGCAGACATCCAGCATTAGCAATGGCAATGTGTATTGCAGTGCTACATCACTGCAAACTGTTCAGCTCACATGCTCCTTTTCTCTTAACTAGGAAGTCATGAATCAGACATGTTGTGGAGAAATTTGAGGCAGTTTGAGGAGAAAATTAAGGTAATTTGAGGTAGCCTTGAGGACAGAACCTACACAGTAAAATGCATTAGATTTTATTTTGGATATATGGAAAAAAGTCTTCACTAAAACAGTTATCAAGAATCGGAATAGGCTGTCCAGGGAACTGGTTAAGTCATCCACCCTGTTCTATAAAAGACCTGTAACTTTGGCACTAAGTGGTAGACTTAGCAGTGTCAGGCTAACAATTGGACTCAATGGTCTTTTCCAGCCCAAATGGTTTTATAATTCTATTATTTAAATATTTTTTAAGATGGAATATGAGTATAGTGGGAAAATTATGATTTCTATTCCATGATCTCTATATTACAGCAAATCCACATTCTGTATGGAATGCAAACCCATGTAAAACACTGTGGCCCATCTGTGGCACGCAAGCACCACAAGTTTGAGGAAAAAGCACACTCATTCCAACACATCAACAGATCTGATTTGGCTGGTAGCCTGGCCATCACCCACAGCAGCTGAACCTCAGAATCAGCCTTCCTCAAGATTTTGGTAGTCTGTACATTTATTCCCACCAAAGAGCTGTTGTTTTTCTAGGTTTTTTTTCTTCCCAACTCAGATGATAGCCATATGTTGACAGCAGGCTTACTGATCGCATCGCCCCAGAAAACCAAACCAGCTGGTGTTGACTGCTTTACAATTACAGTTTTGTCTGCCTCCCCAAACATTTTATAAGAATGTAAATACATTAAGAATTAATTTGTATTTTTAAATTTATTTTTTATTTCACATACACAGATATATAACAAGGTTTTTGGTGATTTGGTCCATAATTATTTGTTTTTCCAGTAGACAATTTTGACCTGGACAGCTTTAGTTCATATCTCACTTACTGAAGCAGTGCCTTTCACCCCAGAACAGCATTCTTTGCTTATCATTTCAGTCCAGCCCAAAGCATATTAATATATATGCATGGCTTTATACAGTTTTCCACAAATTACTTAGAGCAATTTAGTAGATTTAGAGTAATGATCAGTCATTTGCTTTATATTGGAAAAACCAGTACTTCCTCAGAAAATGATTTTTTATCTTTTCTGCTCAATGAAAACATTTTTCCTTGTTGAAGTAAATTAAAACAAAAAGGTTTTAGCTGCATAAATTTTGCTTTCAAGCCCAGTATCTCTAGAATTTTCTTAGTCATCCTTTTCTAAATATTAGCATTGCAAGCTATAATTTGCAACCTATAATTATTCAGACATTACAGTAAATGTGCTACACAGAAAAGGGATGTCACAAAATTCTAGGGTCTAGTATCATTTTACTAGAATAGTATTACCAGCAAAATCTGATGAGTGGCTGATAAAATCAAATCACCCATAAGAGACAGAACTTGATGAAAATAAGATTTAATAAGTCCACCGAAATGGAAATACTATTAAAAAAAAACCCTACAGAATCATAGAATTGTTTAGGCTAGAAAAGACTTCCAAGCCTATCAAGTTTAAGCTATGACTGAACACCACCTCGTAAACTACACCATGAAACTGAGTGCCACATCCAGCCATAGGGACAGTGATGGCACCACTTCCCTGGGCAGCCCATTCCAATCTTAATAATTCTTTCCATGAACAAATTCTCCTTGATGTCTAACCTGAACCTCCCCAGGTGCAGATAAAGACCAAGTCCTCTTGTTCTGTAACTACTTGCCTGGGAGAAGAGACTGACTCCCGCCCGGCTACAACCTCCTGCCAGGTAGCTATAGAGAGTGATAAGGACTCCCCTGAGTCTCCTTTTCTCCAGGCTAAACAAGTCCAGCTCCCTCACCAGGATACTTGAAGTTCTGAAGAAATAAACACAAATCCCTTATTTTTCTTATCATACCTGTTTTTTAAACTACAAGAATGATTTTAGAGCAACCAAGGTACCAATCCCTACAGGATAAGTCCTATTGAATTCTAACATCACTGTTGTAATTATTAGGCATTTTTTTAGCTTGATCCTCTTCAGGATTTGGAAATGTGTTTGCTGTTTATGCAACTATTCAAAGGTGTATGATATTTCTAAAGTTCATTTATATATTCTAAGTCAGGAAGAATTTCTCTTTTAGATGGAAAAACAAACACTATTGTTACAGAATCAAAACTACTGTGAACAGAGAAAAAAAAACTTGTTTCCTAAGTCTTACAACAATTAAAAAAAAAGGAAAACTTTAATTTCTTTTAAAATAGTATGTCAAGGATAATAGCCAAGGTGACGGGTGTTGGTGGGGTAGAGGGAATAGTTTTATCTCTAAATTATTGACCAAAAATGCTGAAGAAACAAATTTTTCGCACATATTTGTCAATGGGGAAAAAGGCAAAAGATTCCTGAATCTGGAATACTCTATAAAAGAGAATAGTATTGTAGAAAAAAGCCAGTCCAGCTGCCAGTATTGAAAACTTACACAAAAGGGAGGTATGAATTAAAAGATAAAAGAGAATTCAAAAAAGATAATCTCAGTGGATGGGTTCAGAAAGTGTTTGGAGAGTTGTTTCATCAACAAAATGCAGAGGAAATCATAATTGACAGGCACTGTACCTTCTTCCCTCCAGTTCTGGCAGCAGACCAAGGTATGTAATGGTGAGGTTCTGTTATGATTGCCAAATTCAGTTCAATAGAAAGAGTGGAACTGAGTATAAGATATTTTCAAGGTCATATAAAACAATATGTAGAAAATTTTTTATCTTGGTTTTCTAAATGGGCAAGGCACCAAAAGCAATAAAAGCAGGCTTCAAAGAGGCAGACTGATGAACACCATGAGTTTTACTTGGGGATCTTTTTCATACTCTGTGACATAGTCTGGCATGCTAGGCAGGAAAAAGGAGAAACTAACTGAAATGTCTGATTCTGGTTGTTAAAAATTTAAGTACAGTAAAAAAAGCAGAGAAAATCATCCAGAAGTGAGACAGGTATGGATTGAGATTTAGAAGGAGGTAGAGGTGAAGCAACTAAAACCTCACTTGTGTCTGCTGTACATCTGTAAGAATGAATGGTTTTCATAAACAGACTCCCTCCCTTTCTCCCAGTTTTCTTCATGCAGTAAGTTAGAAATATTTCCTCATGTTTTATGTTTTTCTTTAAGTTCAAAAACACATACAATTTTAATTTTAAAAGTACACATAATTTAACTCATCATTTTATCATCTACATAAGGTGGCCAGTGGACTTGTCAAGAAGCAAAAAGGAACACTAGAAGAAAGTATAATTCCTCTGCTTAGAAAAAATTAAGGAAAAAAAAACCCACAACAGAGAGAAAACATGGCATTTTTTAGGCATCATATTAACTGTTTTCCCCACTATATATATAATAGAAACCTTACTTGTAAATGTTGCAGAACAATCTATTGTAGTGCAATGTAATACAAAAACAAAAATATAGATCCATAGTGTATAATCTACATTTATAACTTCTGTAGAGTTCTCTGAAATAAAGAAAAGGGAAAAAGAAAGAGAAATGTTTCTTTATTTGGATAGACTAACCAAAGGAATAGGTTCCAGAATGGTAAAGCTGAGGATAGCTGAAGTTTATTTGCTAAAATTATAAGCAAATTAAATATGTAATGCAGAACCAAGACTCAGCAACATCAAAAAGGAAGGACACATGCAAGAGATCTGGTTAAGCAGCAAGAGCTTTGAATCATATAATCTCTATCTCAAGCAAAAATTTTAATTTTACATAAAGAGAGTAAGCATAAAAGAGAGGAAACCAGTGCATTTTTGAACAGAACTTCTTTGGTGAATGCAGGTGCTCTTCAAGTTTTCTTTTGGATCAAATCCCACAGACAAGTTTGGTAGTGATATGCCAAGAAACAGTGCATGATCCAGTCACAGTTGTGTTATTATTCTGACAAGCAACAATTAGGACTGCAATGGGCTTTACTTTAAATATTTAAGCTGCTGGATATTTTATGAACTATCATTATTAGGATAATAATTTTAGATAACAATACTCAGCTTTACAAATATGTGCTTATACTGTACTCTCTGAGCTCATAAATCAAACCCCATATTACAACATCTACAAATGTACTCTGTTGGGAGTGATGATAAAACTTGACACTTACAATAAAGGCCTTGACAAGTTTCTAAGTGAAGTAGAGACCTTCCTAGAGCTCCTGTCTCAGCACATACTGATTTTTTTTTTAACATATATGAAGACATATGTTATGAAATGACTAATCTAATGCCCTTATTTTTTACCATATCTGCTTTAATATTGAAACATCTGGTTTTCTTGTATTCCTGGAAATATGAAAATAGAAAACTGCATGTGGAATCTTAAACTCCTTATGGCAAAACAGAGATATCAAATATATTCATTCATGCTCATTTGTTAGTGCACATATAATTGATGCTGAATTTATTTATTTGAAAAGATCAACAGTAAAACAGAAAAAAAAATCTCATATGATAAATGAGAATTGAGGAAGATTAATAAGAAAAAAGGAAAAATGTAAGGACGTAAGGGAAGTACATGCCTATGTAGTATATGGTAGAGATAATTCATGCTATTAATGTATAAAATATTGTAAGATCCAAACTATGTCTTTTGACCACCCTGGCTGGGAGCAGTGTCTTATTCATATACATCTAGTTCCCAGATTACGTTGAGATAACACGGGGTTCTTTAACGTACAGAAGCTTCCATGGTGATAATTGCTGGCTTCCCCAGATCACCGGGACCACTCAAGAGTGATTATCGCCTCGATGATTACATCTACCACAATGATCGATGGCGCCACCCTGATGCATGTGAATGCTGACTTCCCCGAAGTTCTCTGACAACATCTAGACACCTGGACTGGATCTTTGTCTACCTCTGCACATGTAAGGCCATGGTTATGCATGTGAACAGACACAAAGAACATTCAGTCATCTCTGCCTCAGGCAGAATAAACTGTATAAGAACTCGCTGCGCAAAGCAGCATTCATCCACGGGGGAGACTCTGACATTCAGGAGGTCATATCTGTGTTCACCCAGCACCGATCCCGGGCTCGACACTGACCCTTGGCTGTGGTGGTTTTTGATGACTGCAATTTGGTCTCGTGGACAACTTAATAAATCTTTGCTAAATTTTCTTATAAGTTTGGCTCTTGATTTGATCATTTATAACACCTAGAATAAACAAGAGCTAAAAAGAGAAGGAAAAGCATTGAAACAAAAGAAATAAAGGAATAAAACACCTATGAATTTTGTCTACCTAGCTGGCATGGAACTTTGCATTATTTTCTTCACAACAATCTTTTGATCTGCAGTTAGTTCTTCATTTACTGTGGTTTCCAATTATAATAATGGATAACGTGCATAAAGTGGAGTGTCAGCAACTTACTTATTCGAGAAAAAGAACTTTACATGTCTGATTCAATATCACATGCAAGAAAAAAGATACAAATATATCCAGGAAAAGTAGTTTATATAAATGTAGGAAAAGTTTCTGTAAAAATACAGAATATCTGGTTTGCACTGGAGAGTTTGCAGGTTTCATCCCAGATGTCAGTAAAAAAGGCACAAAAGTATACTAAATTTCTTTCAATAGTAAGATAAAATGAGAAAAGGAAATATGGGTAATGAGTAACCCTTACCTTCCTTCAGTTGCTGGGAACCTCACTTTCATGCAGCTTTTGAGAGATGGCAAACAGACAAAGCACACTACACAGAATTGTCATCCATGGAGTGGTTTAGACTCCTTTTTAAACCATGATGATTCTTTATTTAGTGCAACAAAATAAAACCCAACGTCGTGTCTTGCCACACAGGAGCGTTGTCTCTATCTGTCCACCAGAGACACTGCGTACCTGAAGAAGGTGTAGAGTCAGCAATGATGACACCCTGCTGTGAGTATTAGTATGAAACAAAGGTCAGCATATTACACCTAACCAGAATTTCAATAGTTTTTGGTGGATAATTCCTTCTCTGATGAAGAGATGTCAAACATGTTGTGTTGCTTGCAGTTATATACATACACAAGTACATGTACAAATGCAACTTCCAGTCTGCCTAGCCAGAGAAAACTTTTAGCTCACAGATATTCCCATGATGCACTGAAAATTGTCAGAATTCAATTTTCAGCCAGATGCTTGGGACAGACTATTTTTGTAATCACTTTGCCTGTGTGATTTTGTACAAATTTGCAACTTTGTTCTCAATGAAACTGACATCTCTCCTTTTTTTCTTCCTTTTATTTTCTTTTTTTTCAACCCTTTGCAGGAAAATGCTTCTTCTGTGCTTCAGGAATCTCAGTTAGATCTTAAAATTGGTATATAGATTTATAGTAGTAATCATATTTTTGAAGCACTGAGTCAGTTGCATGCCCTTGAAGACAATCACAGTGTGTAATTATTTTCACAATATATCAAACATTTGCTTGAATACAGCAACATTTTTTGCTCACAGTTCACTGAGAGTGAAGCTACTATAGAATATCATTGCATGATAGATGGAACATGTCCTTTCCAGACTGAATGTATTCATACACATTTTGTATCAATTTACTCATGTGCCAAGATTGCTCTTAGTTTGGATAGCTATCTTCCATCATTTGTAGATGTATAGATTGCAGTTATATCTCATAAACAGTCAAAGATCTATTAGCCTCTCATCTCATTTTTCTAGCAATCTTTGCATCCATTTATTCTAGTATAAGCTCATATATCTTAGAGCGAACTACCAGAAACATCTGCTGTATTTTAGACAATGTCATGTGAGTGACTTTTACAATGCCATTTTAGCTATGATTTTTTTCTACATTACCTATAGTTGTTGATTTTCTTAATAAGTAACTTTAGTTTTGCCTGGAGATAATAATTCTAATTCTCATTTTGCTATAAGACAAGTGGCAGTTTTAAGCATCTCTATTCCAGTCAATAAAACAGTGCTGGTATAAGAGAAGACTTGGCACCAATGACTTCAACATACTCCTGTCTGAGTTAGTTTAATATTTAACTTCTAGGAAGAGAAAGACCAGAAAGCCCAGGAGAAATTAGAATCCGAGATAAATAAAATAATAAAGAACTGGTGAAGAATTGCCAAATTTGCTCATTTTACAAGGAAAAAAAGATCGACTTGTACTTTAAGTGATGAAGACATCAAACAGATAAAGTAAGAAACATTTTTCTCTTGCCATAGGCTTCCTTGAAACTTGTCTAATCTCATAAAATGCATGTGGGGGGACTTAAAGAAAATTCTTATTTCATTTTAAAAAGGAAGATAGAGAGAGAAGAGGATTTCCTAGTCACTTGCAGCTTTATGTCCAATACAGAGTGAAGGCAATGACAAAGAGGATTACACTTCGTCAACTCCATTAATAAACTCAAAAATGCTGTTCAGACCACGATCCCACAATATTTATACCATATGTGTCCATGAAATGATTATTCAACTGAACCAGTTAACTTGATTCTGCATGTCTAGAAATGGACTTCTGTTAAGACACAAAGGCAAAACCTGTAAATCTACTCATGCTGACTATATGGTTATACCAGATTTATCCTGTCTCTAGAGGATAAATGATGCATTATTCTTTAGAAAATGCCATCTGGCAAAAAATTCATCTGCTAAAAGAACCCAGTTTGAGCAGTCATGGATTTTTAATTTTATTTTTTTATTATTTGAGACAAACATTTTTTCATGTAGCTGTGTTTTAATTTCATGTGGAAGAAGGATTCCCAAAGTTGTAGCTGCTCCTTTACTAAAACATGGACTAAAACATCTCTTGTTATTGACAGCTGTGGAGTGCTTTGATGTGTTCCATGCATAATATTCCCATGAAAGCAAACGTGCAGTTTCCATCTCTCTCACCTAGCAACAAACCATACCATCGTGTAGCACTTCTGTTTCTCTGAAATTTGTATGTTTGTGGGAGGGTAGCAAAGGTAGCGGCTTTTGCCCACACCTGTCAATCTGCGAGGTGCTTTTCCTATTTCACCATTTTTATAAAAATCACTTTTTTCATGCCTCTCATGAACCTACGAAGCAAACCATCCCTGAGGGAAAAATGTCCTCTTAACCCAGGTGACTTAAAGTTGTAATGCCAGGGGCAACAACGTGAAATGCATATAGCTGTAAGAAATTTTCTATTACTTTGCTTCTCACACACACAAAGGTTTTTCTTGCTTCTGTATTGTGATTTAACACATTTTCCAAGTCCATTTTCTTGTGTGTCTGTGAGATTGATATGGTTTCTAGGAGGTGTCTTGTCCCTTTGTCTCAGGATGTGTGTCACTCTATGGCTGCAGTTAGCAGAAGTTTGCTCAAGTGGAGACACATTCTCATTGTAGGAACCATGTCCTACAACCCATAATATTCTTTGCTAATGCCCTGGGCTTCCCTGTTCTCTGGGGACTAACAGTTTACTGCTATTTTATGGCAATTACTGAAATGTTAACATAAATAAGAAAATATGAAACAAGCATAATTTAAAGTCAACAGAAGTTTAACAACAAGGGCTCCAGGCTTATAATAATTGACAAAGTTATTTATCAGACAAAATGACAATAACAAAAAATCCAGTCTTAAGGCATGCATAACAACCAAAATCTTTTACAGCACTATATGTATAAGCCTCAGTATATTTTAGTGATATGTAGGAGGAACAGAAAGCATCCTTGACTGTCTGTCAACATTTAATAAATAATTTTTAATATTACATTATTACATTGCATAGATTAATATTATGATATTACATTATATTATATAATTATACTGGAATTATAATAAAATAAGTTACAATTACATATAGTGAAAAATAATATTATAACATGATATACAGTATAATCAGCATGTAAATAAAGCATTTTTAAAAAAAGTATTTCCATATTAAATTCCTAATGCTTTTTCTAAAATATTATCCTTCATAATATATAGTATTAATACATTCTTTATAATTAGTTCATAAAGGATATAAATATACTGGCTTATACTATATTTTACTACATAACATATTATTTATTTATCATTTGAGATTTAATAATTTAATGTTTTAGTTCTTAAAAGAATGTGTGTTATAGCAATACTCTTTGTATTTATAGATATCAGACACACAGTACATAATAATTTTTCATCTATCTGAAATAATCCCATGCTGTAAATTTCTCTTTTGAGATGAAATTCCAGAATTGTAGTGGTCTTCAGAAGTTATTTCAAAAAATAAGAAAAAGAAATCACAATGCTTCAAGCCTAACAGATAAAAAAATAGCGAGCATTTCTGTGCAATAAAATGATTTTGTGATAGGATATCAAACTGATAAAACACAATATATATTTATTTATTTTGAAACAGTTTCTTGTGAATAAACTTAAAAGCAGATAAATACTGTTGTAAAGTGAACAATTCTTCTTATTTCTCTTTCATTAATCTGGAGAATATGAACATCAGTCACTCACTGAGAGTCACTTTCAAAGGCTTCTACAATATTTTCAGACATGTTGAATGGCTCCTAAAGGACTAGGAGAAATATGTTTTATATTTTATTTACATGTATGGTCTAAGTTAAAGGACAAACTGAAAATATTTGAGTGGATTCATTTAAAGATGTGTTAAGAGGATGTTTCACACTTGTAGACCTGCATGTCAAGAGTCAGTGTCAGCAGGAAATATATACTCTTTTATGGATTCATAAGAATGTGGCCATCTTCAGCCTAAATGGGAGAGGGAAACAGCTGTGAGCACACCTAATGTTCCTGATCTCCTGCCTTAACACTGCATTCATGGTAGTGATGCACTACAGCCCTGTTAAATCCACAGCTAACTAGCCTCCTCATGTTTATGAGAATAAAGCAGAAGTTTCAAATTATATATATTCTTACAGTCACTCTTGAGTGATAACACATGTAAGTCATTCCCCTGGAAACACTTATTTAATATTCCTCCTATACCTACATGTGACAAGTTTCCCTGTCACTTTCAATCCATTTTATCCATGTAATTAATAATAAAAAACACTGATAGACTTGTCTTTTCTTTTAAAATTCTGTTTATTTTGGCATGGAGACGTCAGAGAATAATATCTACAGTCCTTTAGAAGTGTTGGTTGTATATACTACTACATAAGCTAAAAAATTGCTTAAGATGGATTTGAAATATATTACAAAAAATCAGATGTATCCCCATTTGAATTCTATACTGGTTTCTCTGACAACTCTGTACAATGAAATAATGGTAGTGATAAGTGTCTTCACATTTACCAAACCTATTTTTGAAATTGTAGTAAACAATATGCTGCTTGCTGCTTCTCAGATTTTATTTCATTTTCATTTGATTGCATTTGAGATAATTTGACCTTTTCACTAAGTGGTTGTACCCATTAAACTTTTAAGTATTTTTTTGGTTGTTATCTTTCCGATGCCTGCCAAAAACCATGGAAAATAATTGGAATAAGTGATGTCCTACATAAACTTGTGTTTTAATGGCTCTCATTTAGGAGAAAAAAAAGACAAAAAAAACCCACCACCAACAAACATTTAAGATTCCAGTGAAGACTCTATTTTCCACTTGGTTTCCGAAGTATTTTCTTTATAGACCTCGCTTGGATGATGTTTAAGTGAACAGCGCATTTTTACTAATCTAAATTGAAAACAATAACTGTATGAAAGGAAATGGGACTACATGTTGCATTATTAGTATAGCTCACTACATGAATGCAAGTGAAATGCTGTGTATGAGATTGACAGCAAATATAAATTAAGAAAATGAATATAAACATAGAAATAAGTTGCTACTTATTAATGAAATATGCATAAAGGAGCTTTCAGCTTCACTATCCACAGAATAACTTATGCAAAAGTCACATCATTAGGGACAAAATCTGTCTTTGACTGTAAAATGTTTCATTCCATATCAGTGAGAGTCCTGCATCACATATTAGTGTGATGAATGATTTAAGAAGAAAATAACTCCAAACTAGTACTTCATTTTTCAATTTAATTCTTACCACTTCTGCATGAGTTGCAGATTTTTTGTTTCTGAACATACAAACAATTTCTGTGTAACTAATAGTGCTTTCAATAGTACTCAAACTCTAAAGTGGATATAGTAATTTAATACAACTTGATATTAAGAATAATTGTTAATTATTAATTATTACTGTTAATTACTAAATTTAATTAGAATGGTAAACTGATAAAAACATATAAGGAGAAGGCTGAGGTACTCAAGGACTTTCTCATCTCAATCCACTGGTTATCTCTGTCCTCACAGCTCTCAAGTGGATGGACTTCAAGGCAGGGAGTGGGGGAGCAAAGTCTGTCCTACTGTAACAGAAGATCAGGTTTGAGACCACCTGCGGAACCTGAACTTACTCAAGTCTGTGGAACCTGATGAGATGCATCCCAGCAGGAACTGGCTGATCTAGTTTCCAAGCTACTGCCCATGATATTTCAAAAGTCATGGCAGTGATGTGCCACTTCACTCTTTATTTCACATAATTTTCTATATTAATTCTGCTGCCTTAAGTAATTGGGCTTTTATTTGGAAGATTTCTGACAATGACATAGTCACACTCAGATTTTAAAAAGCCAGATTACAGCATATGAGAAACACCTGATAATCACAAACAGCTGACGTTTATTGTACCAAATTGATTATCTAGCAGTAAAAAACCTTATTTTCTAAACAGAAAATACAAAGTTCTGTTTGTGGGAACAAAGTGTACACTAGAATAAATCTCATTTTACTATTACTTAAAACAATAAGTAGTTAAATAGTGTATGAATTGGTAATTGCAAATATCTCTCTTTTGCAAAGGTATCATTTACAGCTGGTATATTTCTTTTACTGTTCTTAAAGTTCCACCAACAATTTTATTTTTCATTGACTGCCAGAGCAAATTACATCTGACAATGCAAGGTATTATGCAGGATGATGCTGTAATTTTAAATCGACTATAGCCAAGTTCTGTCAGTGCTTATATCAGAGACCTATCTTTAATTACTTAATCTGGTAATTTTAGGCTTAGAGGGTTAACTAGCTATACAAATGAAAATATATAACTATTCTAGTTCTGCAAATTTTTGCAGTACTGTAAACTCTACCCAACTCCAACTGAAGAAAAACCCAACAAACAAAACAAAATATCTACAACCAACCAACCAAACCAAAACATAAATGTAATATTTAAATCTATGTCTATACAATTAAGAATTTGTTTTCATTGTTATTACATATGCATACCTTAAGGAAACAAAGCAATATGCATTGGGGACTGGAGAGGAAGCATGGGAGCATAACTAAGGAAATGTTTTACACAATGGAAGAGACTGAAAATACATGCAATGTTTCCTTATCTGGCAGAAGCAGACTGAAGTTGCTGTTGAAAATTATTCAATCTGTCAGGGAACATGTGGTGTGTGGGTATAAAAGTACTCTAAAAATTATCTTCATTTTGTCAGTTCTTGGATTTAAGTCATTGCAAAATGAATGGCAATTTTACACACTGCAATACCCTTCAAATAAGGATTTTGTTTGCTTATTTTCTGTAAAAGCCTAATTTAATGCCCACACAATTCAGTAAGTAATTACCTCTATATGGAACACATGTCCTTTCAGCACATTTTCTTTTTAAACCTGATTAAAAAATACATAAGCAGTTTATCACTAATTATTTTTTCACTATCAGTGTTACATTCCTCTGTAGCAGAACACAATAGGTGTTACTCTGTGGAGGAAGAAGAAAGTCTGAGTAGACGATTGTTCCATATTTCACAGTGCACTGCAACAGCATATCACTCTTTTAGGTCTGGTGGTTCTCTTGTATCCCCATGACCAAAAAAAGGGCTCTCTGCAAGACACCGCTCCAGCCTGCTCCAGCATGGCATCTCCATGGCTTGCAGCTTCCTTAAGGGCATCTTCAGCTGCTGAGGCACGGAATACTTCCCAGGCTGCAGTCTGTGTCTTGACTATTAACCACAACAAAAATTTCTCTATCCTAAATACTTGAATATAAAAGGATTGTCCACACTCCTCCAATATTCCCATGATATTAGAATGTATTAAACAAAGTGAAAATGAGTAACATCTGAGGTTCTTTTATTTCAACCTGTAGTGCAAACTTTGTTGAATAAGCATAAGAAAATAATTTCTTGTGAAGTTTACTTAAATAGTATAGCTTACCAATGGGAATTTCTAAGTGCATTTATTGCTTACATTTCTAATTAGTTCATCAAATACTCAAATGTTTTTTTTAATCTGTAAGAAGATATGTTTAATCATTCTTGACTGTATTATACACTCCCAGACATCAGCTGTCTGTTGAAATGAATGCACAGAATACATCAATAGAGACAATGAAAAGGTTCCCTGGAACATCTGGCAGCTAGCTTCATGCACAACAAAGCCTAAGAAATGTGATAGACCATATGTGTAGCAAAGATTTGAAGAGATAAGAATGACTTGGTATAAACATGTCTTTAAAAGTAAAAAGCACATGACCAGAAGACATGAAGAAAATCAGTGAAGTGAGGAGGCTGTAATATCCAAGTCCTTGTATCTACAAAATTATGTACTAGTGAAACATCTTTAATACAATCAAGAGAAAATTCCCAAAAGAAGTAGTTTGCATATTTATATTGTCATACATTGATTGTACATATCAAAGCTCTTTATAAGTGAAGTTTTTCTTCTTTTTCTTCACATGAAGGAAAGATTTATCCACTGTTTACTTCACATTGAAACATAGTAAAATTTTTCCCTTGTATTTGTAGACCTCTGAGCATTTGAACATAGTTCATTTCTTTCAATTTTGTATTTGCTCTCAGTTTTCTAAAATCTCCTTTTTCTTGTTCCATTGGGTTCCCCCACATCCACCCTAATTTCCTATCCCTATTCTTTTTAACTCCACAACAGTGTCCAATAGAAAGAAATTACTGGAAGCACTATGCAACGCTCAATTTTATTTGAAATGCCTCCATCAGTTTAACACTGTTGTACCTCAAAACATGATGTTTTAACCTGATGAGCTTTTCAATCTCTGGCTCAGTGTGGAACTTTCCCTAAGTTTGCAAAATGCTAATTCCTGTCAGCACCTCAAAATCTTGCCCTTTTAAATTGACATTGACAAAACTGTAAAAGTAAAAACTAAATTTTTTCCAGAGTCTGTTTCTTAGATTTTCCTCTGACTTACAAATCACCTTAATCTGAAACAGCTCATCTTGGCTGTCAAACAGAGTGAAGCAGAATTAACATGTAATGGAGAAGGAAATAGAGGTCTCATGAATAAAATACACAAAACTTACATAAAATGATGACACTGAAGCATGTACACAGTAATTTAATATTGTTTTGATTGCCCTAATTTTTTTTATAATATGCCATCATTTCTTTTCCATAAGAGAACACCTAAAAATGCATTTTCAAAGATTGAAAGTTTCTTATCTAGTATGAACAGAATTAGTAACTGAAATCAGAAAACAAGTATTGCATATGTATTTCAGAGAGGAATTTGGTAATAATTTCAATCTCAGTAGTAATAATTTTACTAATACGTAACAAAGTGTAAAATAAAAAAACTCCACAACCATTCATACATTCATTCATTTTCAAAGTTCTTATTATACATTTAAAAAAATGTAAAATTCATACCTTTATTTAGACTATATAAGTCCTTATATTGTTAATTATTGTGCACATGAAACTAAGTGAAATAAAGAGCTATTTTCTAAGATATTAGGAATAACAGATACAGACTTTTCTCTCTTTTTTGCAGGATAAGAAACTCCTCTTTCTGGAGCTCTGAAACTGTACAGTCTTTAATAAACTGAAGGGGAAAGAAAAGAACATTAATTGTAAATTAACAAAAAATTTCTTGTCAGGTGGAGGACAATTACTGTATTATCCTGTTCTTCCTAAGAAATGAGAAACCATTCCAGCAGTAGGAATATTACTTCTCAGACCCCCTCCAAAATTAAGAAATCAGAAACTTTGTGAAGGAACTCTTGGCTGGGGGATTACACTGAGACTTAGAGTATCTGTTCACTGAAAATACTGCATCTCAGGTCACCTTCTTATCATTCTATGTGAGATCATGGCTTTGCTGACTCAAATAGCTCATGAGATTTTCTGGGCATCTGCCTCTGCTGGTGAATGCTGTTACTTCTCATTCTTAAATCACAATTTTCTGTGCTGACAGTTTGGTACAGACTGAGTAGCTATTTCAAGAACCAGTCCTTAATCCAAGAGAATCCTGGGGCTTTGCACAGGATAACAAAACTATTTTATGCAATTCTTTCAACACTGAAAGTTAACAAGGAAAAGACTGCTACCTGCTTGTAATCTGACATGTAATTAGGAACTTTGTAAAATGAAAAAAGAAATGGAAATGAAACATCCCACCTGCCATGTCATGCTAATCTTTAAGCAAGGTTTTAGGAGACTGCAGCTCCTTACAATACTGATAAAATTAAAATATCTTACTTATGCTATTTCCCAAGCCATAATTAGGGTTTTTATTTTTTTACTTTCTGAAGGGAAACAGAGGTCTGCCTATTTGCAAGCAGCTGTCTAGTGTAGCACTAAAATGTCATAAGAAGATAAATTGAAATTATCATATTTATAAGCCTACATTTCAAGCTTCATTGTTACTGCCACTGACCTATCTGAATTTGTTTATTAAAAGGACCAGAATGAAACATGTAGAGATTTTGTAGAAAAACAGCATTTTCTAGTAAATATTTTTTTGGCATATGCATCTGGCTATATATATCTATCATTGATTTATGTAAAGTTGTTAATTATTAAAATACCTATGAAGATGTGAGCAGTAAAATAAAAAATGTAAAAATTGAAAAAATTGAGAGTCATTTTTCTATTACTTTAGTCTCTACGTGAAGCTACTTTATATTCTCTTATTACAGACCATTCAACAGCGAATCCTGTCTTTTTGCTGAAAGTATTAATATCTTTATTGTGATTATAAAATGTATTAAATGAGATGCATTCTTATTTACTCATCCAGATTTATCTAAAAGAAAACAATTGCTGTAGGTTCAGATGTCCTTCTCTGCTTATGTTAATAAACTGAAGAAAAGGAATAACAGAGGAATTAACTGAAACTGAATGACAGGATCCCTCCTTGGAGTTTTGTTTGTTTGTTTATTTTGCTGGCTTCATTATCAGAGAATGTCAAATACAGCTCAATGCACAAGTTGCTGTATAAGTTAGTTAAAGAGAAATAGTTCAAATACTGTTTACCAGTGCTGTAATTAATAGTGGCATTGCTAAATTTCTCGAAGTGTTGCAAACAGTAAAATAAAACAGAGTTGATTCTGCCCTGGAATATTGGAACATATTCCCTACTTCATTTCCTTTACCAATATTTCTCTTCAGTTCATAAATTAAACTCTACTCAATTCAGTTAAACCTTATTAATTTGTTATTTACTGGTTCACTGCTTTTAATTCAAAACTTGTGTTTTGCTATCTGAACACCAACCTCACTGTGGAAAATCAGTTAAGAAACATTCTGTTACAGCTGCTCTTGAGGTCTTAAATAACAACTGAGAAACAATTCTGAAGAGATAATTGAAATGACATATTGCTCAAATCATGCCAACATTATAAACATCTATTTAGCATATCAGCCCTGTTTCTAAGCTTCAAAAGAATTTTTTCTTCTTTCAAGGAGACCTCAATGACTTTTTCATAACAGAACAATAAAAACTAATACACAAAAGTAAGAAACTAAAAAATACCCCTCTATGCCTGCAGAGAGCACAAACAATATAAGGATGAGATTTTTTAAGCATAATTTCCCCTTACTACAGTTGTGCCTGTTACTTGGCAAAAAATAGAGTTGATATTTTAGACTTTTCAGTTTTTTCATGTGACAATGGAATGATGCTGAAAGAATGGCAAGTCATGGTGTAGTGCTAGTTCAAAGTCTAAGAGGAAGCATGGTTCAATTTCGGGCTTGCCTGGTTGTACAGGTTAACATTTTTAACAGTGTTTCAAAGAGTTTTTAAAGTGTTATCAACTCCTCTGATAAAATGACTCCTTAGACTTACTGAGAAACTTAACTGGTCTGTAGCTACTTGAGATACTTTTGATTTTCTCCTGTTGATTATAGGTACTGTTTTCAGTTATTTAATTTACAAATTATTTTTGAAATTTCTTCTGTATTATTTGAATTCATAGAAATAAATTATAGAAATATATTTTTAAGTAGAAGCTAGTTCTGTTAGCTTAATGCTTATAATGGTTATAGCTCTTTTTAAATATCAGAAACTTACTGATATTTAAAGTGCATGGTAGATATTTAATGGTATGTACACACCTTATAAGTTGCAATACAAAAAACTCAAGCTTTTTTTCAAACATCATGTCAAATTGCAGGTCAAACTGTTCCTTTGATTCTGTGTTCACACTGACAAAGAGTACAGTAACACATTTCAATATAATCTCTTCAATTTTCCTTCTGAAACCACATGCAATGCTACATACTAGATCTGATTCTCTACAGTTTCTTCTCCTTATTTTTAATTACATTATTGAGAAGTAATGGATACTTCCTTTCTTTTGAGTCTCACAATTTGTTAAGCTTGATAGCACTCCACTGAGCCCACCATTACATTTAATGCAATGTCTCTTGCCAAAGTAAAGACGACATCCGTTTAGAGTCTGGGTCTAACCTTTGTGCTCAGCTAGGGTCATCCTACACTTGATTGGGTCCAGACATTTCTTGAATATCTCCAGTGAGAGAAGATCCCCAACTATCTGGGCAATCTGTTCCAGTGTGTGATCATCCACAGAGTAAAGAAATTCTTCCTCAGTTCTTTATTGCTGCAAAATTGGTGAGCCATGCTATGAAACCAGCAGCAAGTAGCAATCAGGCAGATTTTTTTTTCAGAATGTGATAGCCTGAAATATTAAGGAAATGCAACTTTTGCACTACTGAGCAAGAGATATTCTCCAGGACAGTAAGAACAAGAAAGACTAGCCTCAATCCCTGGGCATGTCTCTAATAGAAAAGTCAAGAGAGCAAGGTGGAAACTCAGCTAAGTTACAAACACAAGCATAGTCTTACCATAATACAGCCAGACTTTGTAAGGATGTTCCCATGATTGATGATTTTGGACAAGGACAATGCCAGTTTTTATATAAATTGTGTGTGTGTGTGTGTGTGTGTGTGTGTGTAAACATACGTATATCTTTTCAGGTATAAAGAGTGAGGGAAGAGTCTTATCATTGACTGTGCTCTATAATTTACCTCAGGATCAGTAGGTGGTCCCTGGTTCCTTTTAGTTACTAATATAGACCCAGCTTAAGACAAGCAACTACTGGAGAAATTCCTGTAGAGGATTATAAAGATTATTAGGGGATGGAAGGATCTCTTGTGATGTAAGGCTGAGGAAGCTGGGCCTTTTCAGCCCAATGAGACAGTTAAGAGAGGATCTTACCTACAAATGTCTACAAACATTTTGAGGGTATGTGTCAAGAGGACCAGGACAGGTTCTTTTCAGTGACAAGAAAAAGGGCAATGGGCACAAACTGAAACAGAGGAAGTTCTCTGTGAATCAGAGGAAACACTGTACTGTGAGAGTGGCAGAGCACTGGAACAGGCTGCCCAGAGAGGTTGTGTAGTCTCCTTCTCTGGAAATATTCAAAACCCTCCTAGATGCAGTCCTGCACAACTTGCTCTAAGTGAGTATGCTTTAGCAGGAGGGTTGGCCTAGATGAGTTGAGGAGGTCCCTTCCAGCCTGCAGCATTCTGTGACTAAAACAGAATGAGAGCTCTGGGAAAAAAGAGCTATTAGAGCTTCTGTGAGGTTGGGAGGAGAACTTTTGTGAGATTTCCTGGATCAGAGAGGAACTGGAGAAGTTATAAACTTAAATCTTGGAACAAAAGTGACAAAAACCCCCTGGAGAAAAATATGTGGAGCTGAGAAAGGAAGGAAGATTTATTTTTAAAGACAGGATTAATTAGATTCCCAAGAATAAAATGTTTATTTTAGTCTTCTGTACTGTGAATACTGAAAGTTGTAAAGGACAGCCAGAACTTTTTGCATGCAAAGAAGTTTGCCTTAAGTGATTTAATTTCAAGTCAAGGTTGATTCCAAATTTTTAAAAAATCAAACTTCACATACACCCCAGAAGTTCTTAAATTATCCCTTAAACAAACAAGGCTTTACATAAGGTTTCATACTGGCCAATAATTTCACTTTTCTAACTCTACTAGACTTATTATCTATGATATAATATTTATTTTACTTCTGAGGAGGCATCATATTTTGAGAAATAATTTGGCTTGGTGAAAAATTTCTGAATTTAGTTTGGTGGCGTATTGTGAAAAGGATAATATTAACTCTTATAGAAAAAGGAACTGTCACATTCACATTAAATAATGATTCATCTTGAAGAGGACAGTACTATACCTGATCTAGTGAAAGGTATCCCTGCCCATGGCAGGGGGTTGGAACTGTGTAATCTTTAAAGTCTTTTCCAACTCAAATTATTCTAAGATTCTGCGGTTCTATAATGTTGTTAAACTAAGCAATGAACAAAACTAACAAGACTAGATAACAGTTTTCTGCAGTGGATCAACTCATAATTGTCCCTTTCAGACTCTTGTCTGAGGACAAGAGTAAGGACACAGTAGATGTCCTTATTTCTTTACATCTCTTCAAAAAAATTAGTATAGTCTAATATTATTTTGAACAGTTCATGATCTGTTTTATCTGAAGCGGAAATAGATGCTTATTGAAAGAGTATGGCTTGCAATGAAAAAGTTCAAGATTTTATATACTTCATTTGTCCTTAGCAACTCTTCTTGTCTTTCGCTGCATGACCCCACTGTATCATGCTGCACTTTGCTTTAGAAGTTCTCAGGATGACTCACATCTATTTCATATAAAGCACATTTTGTGGGGTTTTGTAGTCCTCTGCAGGGTAATTCTTTGTTTCCACTGCAGACTTTTCCAGTATAGATTGTATAGCACCCACTTGTTTTTGCACTGTTTGCTACATGTGCAATGACTGTCACCTTTTTGTGTTTTTTAAATAAGTTTGTGAACCAGAAGTGAAAACCATCTGCTTGTCTTGCCTTTGAGTTGTGACTAAGTAAGGCAAAATAAAAGGTTGTTCTTTTTTTCTGGTGTAACTAAGGAAACTGTGTTGCTAGCTTATCCTGGAGGGCTAAGTGGGGAAGGTACACAACAAGGCATAAAAATTAGGGAGCTTGCAATGTAGATAAAGACAGGAAGAAAGACTCCTTTGTAATGAAAAATTTGGAACAAATCTTGAACAAGCATAGAAAGTTTCCAAAAGAATGCTGCATTGCATTACAATCAAGAAATTGATAATGGATGAACCCCTACTTGTGCAACAAAAGGTTTGCTTTCAAATTACTCTGACTCAACTGATTTGAGTGTTTCCTTATTTCAGAAAAATCATATTTCCTTTTGTATTCTGATAGAAAAGTGGAAAGATATTCTGCAGTTTTAATCAATATTGTTTCAATAACTTTTCACCAACCTTGTTCTAGTCCTATACAACCACCATGTTCCATCAGGAAGAAGAGATTAAAGAAAGGGATCCTACTAACTGGGAGACTTGCTTTTCTTTTGGCCGCATCTCTGGGTAGACCACCATTTGGCCCATCCAAGGTTCTTTGCTCAGTGTCTACCTGTTCCTCATTTTTACATTTTTCTCCTGCTAAGACCTTCCCCTTCACCCTTTATTCCAAGTGTTGACTCCCATACCAATTTGTTTCTTTCCAGGTTACTGTAGAGATGGTTTTAGACTAATTTATAAGGGGAAAACCTACAGGAAGAGGAGCCAGAAGAAAACAGGCCGACTCAACCATTTCCTGCTCTACAGGGAAGAACTGCTGGCCTCAGCAGTAGCAAATGCAGATGTTAATTCTCTTAAAGCCATTCCTGAGCCCTTGCCCACAAAAGGAAAAAGCAGTGAACACCACAGCAGGGACTGACACCTCCATGACTCCACAACTGACCACCACAGCTCTGCCTACAGCATGGGACTGTTCTGAGCACTCTTTCTTAAGGTTTTAGAGAACAGAGGGTGGAATGGGCAGCACTTCTGATATCAGTCATAACACCAGCTGCAAATGTGCCTTATAAATAAACCTAAGGACAAAAAGTAAGCATGAATACTTCCTATTTATTTTCCAGTGTTTTACCATTGTGAGACTCAAGAAGATGGAAAAAGGAACAAGTTGGGATTCAGTCTGACACTCCCTATGTAGCTGGTGTGGAATGCATTGCTATTTCTAAAAATATTTCATAGAGGTATTTTTTTTTTATAACTAAGTTTTTCATGAAAACAGGACTTGGTTGTTAATTTTCTGCTTCTTTTCCGTTCTTATGAGGCAGCATGTTTTAACAACAAAGCATAAATGGCTTTTAGAAATCTTGATTCTCCTTTTACTAGTAAGCATCTTGCAACATTAAGGTCACTTTACTCTGTCACCTTTTTTATTAAATAGGATGGAATTTGATTATTTTCTCACAAATAATAGTAAAATATTGGATAATGGCCTGACTTCAAGATGGAATTTTTATTTTTAAAAATGTTCTTAGTTTAAAGCACTGAAACAGTACTGTTAGCCTTTTACTACTGTATTTGACTTATAAAAAATTTGAAACATTGAAATGATTGTGCAGTAATTCAAGATATCTAGTGGAAGGATAAACAGTTTAGATTTAGATAAATTAAGGCATTCTTGTTGTTTGTATGACTTACTATCCCATTATTATAAACTAAATCCAGATGATTCTTATCTCTTTTCTACCACAAACTTTTTTTTATTTTTTCTATAAGAATACATAGCACAAAGTTGTCTGGGAATGTTTGAATTATCATAAATATAAAGCTATTTTTATAGAAGGGATATTTTAGTCTGAATGTATATTTGGATAGAAGACAAGAATCTTTAACTGAACTGAGGATTTTTTTTTAGAGATAATGTTGATACTTCCCTCCTCTACTTTGAATAACAAATTTTAGCCAAGACAATTTTACACAATGTTCAATAAAATGAAGAGAGAGCTACATATTATACTTCCATAGGAAATAAAATTCCAGATTTGAATCAATATTAATACAAACCTCAGATTTTCATATTATGGACTGCAGAGTAGCTATTATAAAACCTTGCACTTCAGTTTGTAAACACTTAAACAATGCAAAATTTAATGCATTTGGACAAAAACACAATGAAGTTACAACGTAAGAACCATATTGTGAGGCTCACTGAAGTGAATGGAAAGCAAGGCCAAATTTCTGTTGGCCTTGGATCAGGCCATGCATGAAAATATGAATGAAATGAATATATAGTTTTGTATATATATTTGAATTTGGGATTTCTGTAGGCCTTCTATGTCTAGTTCACAGAAGTTTTTTGTGTGGATGTTTTATCTTCAGTCTCATAAAATTTCATGAAAGCTTTTCACAGATCATTTAAGTAAGTATTTCCTTTAGTATATAAAATTAAAAAAGACTTAAAAATCACAAAGAAAAACAAAATAATTTCCCATTGACAGGAGAGTTTTTTTCATGTTTTTAATTATATTTAACATGCCATTTCCTGGTACAGCATGTTTCCTGGTATAGCATTCTTTGTTTCTTTCAAATTACAGCATGGATCACCAGTGTGTTTGTTTGTTGGGATTTTTGCCAACCCATAGAATGGGAAATATTACCTGAAATCAAAATCTGAATTTAAATCTGCAATTCTCTCATAGATTCTTAGTGATGCCACCCCTACACGATGACATCCACTACATGCCTGATAGACTGTCCTGTACAATTACAGTCTTATTGACTGTAATAAACCCACTGATAAAGAACAGAGATCAAACTAGAAGAGTTCTGCAGGTCTTGCATCTTAAAGATTAAGGCTGGCTCAGGGGTAATGAAACAGAGCTCAAGGTTACATTTCTCTCTCTGACTGAAAGCATAAAGACAATCTTTTACCTGCCTCTGTTTTCCGTGCACTGTGAGGAATTTGGGAAAAGAGCCAAGAGGATGTAGGTGACACGATGCTAAGTTTTGTGATGATGAACCTTTAGGAACCTGGGTTCCAGACCTCTGGGCCATGCACCTGCTCTTCTTGCAGATATAGATCTCAAACAAATCATATGCACTGTGTGAGAAATTACTCAGTGTTAACTACATGGGAAGTCTGAGGAGAAAAATGAAAGAAGACCATATTCTGTGCCTATAGCCTCTACTTAAGTACACCACTTGCGCATTTTGCACCTGTCCTGAAGACATTCTCTGATGTCTTTTCTGTCACAAAGAAAGACAAAAATGTATTTCCATCTGCATTATTCTGCATCCTTATTAAACAGTAATTAGGAAAAAAAGCTTGTGCCTAAATTCATTTTCCTCTCAGCACATACACCTGCCCAGAATAAAATAAAAATTAAAAACCTACAGGCAGTCAAAGCAGTTTCTGTTCTTATTCTGCAGCTGTGTATTTCTCCTTTATTTGTTTGTCCACTGAAAATGTGAGGCTTGATTAGGTCAACTACTGATAGTCTGATTCTATAGGAAAATATTTTTTTTGCATTTTTTTAGGAACTGTAGTTTGCATTCACGGAATAAAATTTCTGTGAATTAGCATTAAATATGTATTGACTAAAGCATACAAATAATTCTTAGAAAGGCAAATAAAACCTATTACATTCTGTCCCTTTCTTTCCTAAGTAAGAAATATGAATTTTAGACATTAACAGACTTAATATCAATTTGTGTATCTCTGTAGCTGAGCAAATATGATACTGCCACTGCTACTATGAAGGAGAAGGCTTCGTCCAAAATCTCCAAGGCCTCAGAACAGAGGTTTTCTGATTTTGCAGAACTCTTGTATCCACACTTGTGTTGACTTCTCTGGAGATATATGTGACTTAGATGCAACAGGAACAGTTCTCAAATATCCAAGTGATTATTAATTAATTTGTTTTGTATTTAGCTTACTTCTGTATGGCATTTGGACATTGCAGCTATTCTTCAATAATTTTGATAGATGTCTGTAACTAGGAAATGGCAAACCCAAATGAGTAAATGTAGAATAAACTGTAAGCCTAGAAAAAAATCTCAGTTCAGAGAACTGACAGCATTATAAGAAAGGCCTTGAAAGTGTGTAGATGTAGATGAGATGATAACGGATGCTACATGTCTGTGAGCAACTCACCAATGATCAATCATTAGATGTTAAAGGGATAAAACATGGGGCAAAAGGCAAGCTGTTTTTAGGGATTATAAATATGGATGTTATATGGAAATGAAGACTAGTAAGGAAAGAAAGATGCTAAAAATAGTTCAGAAAATACATAAAATTAGACCTTAGAATAAGGAGGAATGAACTTAAAGTTATTGTTTCCCCTGTGGTAGAGCTGGGGTGCTGATGACCCTTTCAAACTCATACTCCTCACTTCCTCCTTAGTGAATATTGATTTGACCCTAAGACCCAAAAGGTCAAAAAACATGAGTTAACATTGAAGAAAATGTGATGATAGAAGAGATTATGTTCTTATGAGTCTGCATGTGACTTTATAACAACTTAAAACTTACTTATAAGTGAAGGCTTTTTCTAGATAATTTATACTCTAAGGGTTAATACTGTTAGGACTGGACTAATGCCTCTTCAGTTAGACAAATGTAACTTGTTGCTTAAGTTGTTTCTTATAAGGCCATGTCTGCATTGGGCTGCTCTTGAGGAACACCTTTAAGGCTATCCCACATAACTTTCCTACTTAATCATATTTAATTAAATTCTTATTTATTATTTTCTCCTATTTAAACACTGCATCCAGAAAGATATCTAACATGTAGTTCACTTCAAAATCAATTTGGCAAATCAAAAGTCAAAGCAGAAAAAATACAAAACAGAGGCAACCTCATACCTAGTTGAAATAATTGAAGTCATTACAGTGTTTTTAGTGACTGGATCTGGGAAGGGAAGGATTTTCCCACTTTATCCAAAAAATTTAATCTCATAAAACAGACGAGTTAACTCTATCAGTCTAGATAAGCTTCTCTCCTTAAGCATATATTTGAGAAGAAATAACCTATTAAAAAGAGACTTTGTAGGAAGATTTAATCTAGCTAAGTGTGATTTCACATTTACCTGCTATGCAGTCTTCTGCCATTTGTATCCAGTTACTAAATACTGAATTCATCAGCTATATGAGAAACCTATGCTGTGCTTCAGTTTTTTCTTGGATCTGACTCCAGTTCTGTCTGCCTAATGTAAAAGCACAGTTCCATTTGTCAAAAACAGATGTGAAAGTAATTTTAGAGTGACAGCAAAATGAGGGGAATTAATGAGTATATCATTATAGGGAACATATGTGAAACAGTCACAAAGCCATTTGACATTTGTAATTTTGTGACTTGAACCAGACTAATTCTTCAAAAAGTTTCTACAATAATTTTTTTTGTGTAGCACTTTTTGTGGTAGTTTTTTAGTTGTTTTGTTCTATTCTTTTCTTATCATGATATTAAAAATTTGCACTTTCTTGGTAGAAGATCTACAGTCATTTGTAGGGCTGATATTTAATTATGATCATTCAAGGGACATTTGATAGTGCTAATAGTAGAACAGTTGCACACAGAATATTTCATTGAGGATTATTGGTGAAGCATGGAACTGACCCTGATCTTTCTTACCAAATATAGGGCTATTCTGAGAGTTTAGAAAGGCAGAACTCATTATAATAATTTGATAAAATAAATAGCAAAAAAATACAATTATATCAGTCTTTCACCTTGACCGAAGCTCAATTTTTCACTGTTAAAGGATTTACTTCATTTGTTTCTTCCTTTATTGACTCTTTTCCACTTATCTAAATTTTTAACTTAGAAAGAAAATTTAATAAGAAATTATAAAAATGAGCCAGAATATTGTTTTCCAGGTGCTGGAATTGGGTTTTATTTTATTTTATGCAAATGAATGTATTCTGGATGAATGCTTCCCTGCAAACCTGTAGAACCAATTCATGAAAAGCAGCAGAAATGTGATGAAACTTGTGATGAGGCCAGACGTAGAAGAGAATTTAGGATGGAAAGACAGATGGTGTATAGCCAAAGTTCCCCAGTAATTCTTAGTCTAAGTCCTCCTGAAGCTTTTTAAGCCTGCTTATCTCAGTAAAACATTCCAATTTTAAACTAACAACAAAATTATTCTAGCAGTTGCCATTTGACATGTTTTTTACACCTAGGAATTGCTCTGAGAGCAAACATTGGAATAATGAAGAAAATATGATGACTGCATTATGTTCTACCAGCAATGGTGAGGAAAGGAGTGTTTCTAGTCCTACAAATGACCTAAACTTTGCACTGGATTTCCAGAGAGAAAATAGTTGTCCTATTGATACCCTTGTGACTAAGACCCTATGACTTGTGAAAAGAGGTTCATAACTGAAGTAATGCTGTTAGCACTAGTACAGTAATAACACCTTTTGAACATTAGATTTCTATTTTCTGTGAAAAGGAACAGAGAAGAAAATAAACCCAAATAATGTCTTATGTCAGAAAAAATATATTTTCTAAAATAAATAATATGCTCTCTTGAAAGATTACAGTTAAACTTCATTATCACAAGCATGAGTCTGTCACTGCTAAGACATGAAATGGAAAGTTTATAATCCTAATCTGTTATTAGATTTTTTTTCTTTACTCAGAATGCTGAGGTATAAAATTATCTTATTCATAACTCTGAGATGCAAGAATTAAAGTGACTGTAGTACAAGTCTTTTGGTAGACAGGAAATTATGTGTTATGTTGTCGCATAGATTTAAATAACTTCATGTAAGGAGCAGGAAAATAACGGAAGAAGGGGAATGAAATCTAAAAAATTCTGAGCTAGTTTGGTTTCTGCCTTTATATAAATTTCTCCTTCAAACTCTTTAACTATATCACCTTTAAAAAAAAAAAATTGGACTTAGGGTAGAGATAGAAAAATTGGTGATTTTTATTTTTCCCCATAACTGTCAAGTTTTAATATTAAAAATTTCCACTAAGCATTGGAGGAAAAACTTCATGTTTTTTAAGGATGTATCAGAAGGATAGAAACTTGTGATTGCCAATATAATTTTTCAGTGTGCCTGGATATTTTTTTCAATGGAAATGTAAAGGAAGTTTCATGATCACCTTTTGAAAAATATTTCCACAGAAAGTAAAAGGTCTAAGTCAGGCATCACGAAGACTGCATAAGGGAAAAGACTGAGCACCCTGACTGTTTTATTTACATTATGTGTCAGCAGAATCCTTATAAAGACAAGCTATACTACTCATCCAGAGTGAGATTTTGAATGAATCTCCCAGTTATCACTGTTACTTTTCTTAAGTTGGCATTGTGGAATGGCCCCCAAGTGCTCAAACAGAATTCCTTTTAGATGAAGCTGAAAAATGTGATTCATGCCTATACCAAAACAAAATTCATGAAACCGGAGATGAAATAGTTTGAAGGAAAAAAGAAATCGGTGAAATATGTCTAGTGTGGACATCAGTGCCTCAGCACCAGCTATTTCATTCTACAGATTCAGGGCTACTGGCCCTCACCGTATGCTAGTGTAGACATCACCTTGTCACAAGAGAAGTCAGGGAATTTCAGCTTAGAATGAAGTCTCAGAGTGTTTTTATAGGACATGTAGGTAGAGGCACTCTCAATACAACTTAGCTCTAGGAAATATTGCTTTTCTTTCCTCAATTTTAAATCAAAACAAGCTTTTCACATTTTGAGTTTCCTCCATTTTCTTTCTCTTTTCTGCCAGATAATTTCCCATCTTGTTCCTAATACATGACTATATTACTCTTGTTTTCTTTTCTAATGCAAGTATACAACACAGCATAAGAAATACAAGTCATTATTTCAGTCCAAAACCTGCTTTAGAGGCCTGAAATAACAAAGCAAGGTCCCAAAAGGTGATATAATTTGGAACTACCTTCCATAATTAAGACTTCTGGGAGGTATTCACAAGGCAGTCAGCTAAAGTTCCCTTTACAGTGTATAGACTGTGCGACATTGTACCGATTTTTGTTATTGATGTCACAAATTTACCCAAATCAAACAAATTCTTTTTTTCTCAGATCTTTAGAGGGAGAGCTACAGTGGGAACCAGAGCATATTAAAATATATATATGTGAAATATATTTGAATTCCACTTAATGTCTCTTTTTTACTTCTCACCTTGATGTACAACAATTGTCCTACATCTATTTTATTTATCTAATTTTAATATAGACTTCAGTGTGAGGTAAGACAAAAGGGTTCACAAATTTTTTTTTCCCCACTGTGTTGATTCCAAACAGCTGTGATTCAGTGTTGGTTGGTTTGCATCAAGACAGACCCTTAAAGCTCATTCTTTGCTCTGAAGAAAACCCATCGTGGGGCAGAAAAAAAGAGCATAATAAATGAATAGCCTTTAGTTTGCAAAATTTAAAATGTTCTGTTTCCCAGAAGTTCATGGGAGGTGTAAATGCATGATTCACTGAAGATCAAAGAGACCAGTCATGTACCATTCTGGATATTCAAAGCAAAATAATATTTGTACTAAGCGTATGGCCTAAAGCACCAAAAAGTTAGGGAGTGTTTCATTTTCTCATAAAGCAATGGTTTCTTCAGAGAATGAGCTAATTTAATACAGTTTTTATGAAGTTCTGCAAAGTTTATTATGGAATTTCATTGCTGTGAAAAACATGCATTTCTCTCTAAGAAATATAGGTCAAATTTGAGATATTACCTGTCACTTTCAAATAATAGGGAAAAAAAAGACAATAATCAAAAGATCAAGAGTGAAAAAGAAAAATGGAATGAAGAGCTGTCAAAATTTACCTTTTTTGCCTTCATGGTGAATTTCTGGTTACTAAACCTTACATAAATTTACAACAAAATCACTTACATTTGCTGTAATTTATGCCCCAGTGTGTTACTGAAAGTTTCTGATGTACATCCTCTTCATATAATTTCACCATTTTGGTAAAGTGGCAGTAGTAGAAGGTGTGTATTATGCAGAGGAGGAGCTCTAAATGCATCAGTACATATTTGATATAACTCACTGTTTTGTTTGACTAGGTTTTCAGCAAATGGCTTTATACATATACAGAGATACATGCTCCAAGTATATTTCTCTTTTTTAATCTGACAGCTGAACCCAATGGAAGATGTTCCCTGACCCGGACAGACTTTGGTCAGTCTCTCACTGGCAGTCACTCAGAATGTAGACGTGCTTGATTTTTCCTGGTGCAACACTCCTTTCAGGAAACTCAAAAAGGTAAAAAAGCAAACTACATTCCTTCATTGAAGAAAGCAAGCTGGAATGAAGCTACGTTTATGTATGTGCATATGGTAGTTGATTTCATTTTTTTATCTGCCAGTTATTAAATGTTTCATTTAATGTATCATTTTTTTCCTTAGATAAGGAAAAATATTAATAGCCTGTTTATTATCTTGACAACAAAAGAAAAACAAAGCAAAATGAAACAGAACTGGCAATCCCCAAAAATATGGCTAGGGAGAAAAAGTATTCATTTTCAAAGAGTCTTTATATCTTTAAATAAGTAATTTAATTCACATTGATACTGCTGTCCTTGTGCTGTGAAAAGTGTAAAAGGGGTACTGTATTGAAAAAAATATATCTGCCTATATGATAAAGTGGGATTACCAAGCTAAAAATATATTTGAAAAAAAGAGTGCATCAATAATTTGACAAGTCTTCCCCCACTGCAAAATATATCTTAAAACTATGCTCTCTCCTTTTCAAATTCTTCCTGGCACATGTTAAATCCCTTGCTGTGTGGCTGTTTTGGACAAAATGTCTTTGCTGCCAGGAATGACTTGAAAGAAGTGTTTTTTCTCTCAAGTATTTGAAGAAATAAGGATAAGAAGCTTGAGTTTTGCCAAACAGGGACTTCAAAGTTTGGCCTACAGATGGTTATGCATGCGTGCAATACTTGCACTTCATATGTTGTAACTTCATTTCCCTTCCTCCTCCATCTTTTCAAGTGTTTTTTGAAATGCCTGCAACAAAAGAATTGTGGTGTATGGGTGGGAGACATTTGAAAGACAGTCCTTTTAAACAAGCTTTGAATGTCAAAGGAGATGTGCTTATGGTGTGACAGATGACAGTGCTTGTTCATGGAAGATTTAATTTTAAGGAATGGAGCTGGCCTGAAAACTTGAGACAGGACATTTTTGGCTTAGATTTTCTTCTAGCACCAGGATTAACTGATTCAAGACTTCTGGAGTTATAATAGCTTGGCTTTTCATGAATGTTAGAATAAGAATTCAAATAAATTAGATTTAATTTTGAAATGCACAAAATATTTTGAGAGTGTTTAAGAGAGCTCTTATGGCCACAGTTTTTGTAAGCAATAGGAAAATTAATAGCTTCATTTAAAAAACATGAACCACAATAAGGAAAAATATATTTTTTAATATTAATGACATATGGTTGTATATCATAGATTCATTTAATAGAACGGTTTGGGTTGGAAGGGACTTTAAAGACCAAAAATAATATGCAAGATGTCAATATAATTATAATAGTCATATCCACAGGTATCTATTCATATATATGGACCTTGAAAATTTTCTGAAATACATAGATGAGGTATAAAATTTTAGCAGTGTTAGATAAGACAGTGCATTATCTTAAATTAAGCTTCTACAGTAGATATGGCTGGATTTTTAGGAGAGATATTGTGAGTCCTACTATTTAAATTGCAATTATATCAACAGAAAGATTTCCATCAGAAAATCTAACAAAAAATTCATTCCATTTTATTCTAGAGGATGAGATAGTCAAATATAAGTGACATTCTGTTTCTGAAGTTATTTCTACATTGAATATTAAAATAATTTGCTTTTGTTTGATTTTTCCCCCTTGGGGCATTCTGCATGTCATGCTGAGATGTATGTTCACATGGATCATAACAGACTGTCATTTCTCTTAAGCCTGAGTATAAATTCTTGCAAATATTACATATGGGAATATACAAACAACCATTAAAAAAAAAATTGGAAAAAAAATGAATCTATTTATACTGAGAAACACTGCTTTTAGGGGAAAAAAAACAACCCATGTGCCTGAAGTCCTGCCAGTATTATTTTGAAGGATGGAAATAAACACGTATGTTCTATTTCAAGGCACATTGCACAGATTTAGGAAAGCAATACTTTTAGAAAATAGAATGAAACTTTATTTCCTCTTCAGTTTCACACCCTCCCTTATTTCAGAATTCTTGGTCAAATTTTTTGCTCCAAACTTTACAATCCAATCTTACTTTAAATACATTTTTATAGCATAAACTATGCTGTTCTTCAGCTCTGAAAGACTGACTTTCCTGTATTTCACTTTCCTTAATTATGCACAGTAGACATAATGAAATTAAAAATTTAAAATGTAATTTTAACTTTGAATATTCTAGGTTCACTTTTTTTTATTCTAGTGAAAATGAAAATATTTATAATTCTTTTACTCTGTCATGCCTTTTATGTAATGATACTTTATACATTTTTTGCACAATTTTCAGGCTTCATAAATGTTTTTTCTCATTAAGTCAAAGAAGCCACATTGATTTATGTACCATGCCTTCCTAAGTAGATGGATTTTATGAAACTATTGTTAATATCATCAATAGATATAGCAGTAAAGAACAACTAATTTTTTTTTTTTTTTTGATTTCCAAATGAATTTGCACCTTCTTTTCATTTCTTATCAACCACAATAGGAACAGCTGTTAGCAAAATGATGTATCTGCTACGTGTTCGTGGGTTAAGGGAGAAGAGGTAATCAGTGCTTGCCGTGTTGTTTTAGAATATATTTTAACTTTATTTTAAAGTGAGAAAAGTAAGTATTTTCTCTCATTTCCAAAGGAACAAAAAAACTCCTATTTCATAACTCGGTATAGAAGACTGTGTTTTTGTTAATACTGGAAAAGCAGCATATGGCCAAAATGAATTAGAGAATTAACTTATTAGTAAGCCATGGATTTTCAAATATGCCTTATTCCATGATTTTGGTGAAATATTATGACAAATCAGTATGATTAGTCTGATAAATTTCAAATTGAGTTATTCAGATTATGCTTATTATTAGGTATTGCTATTTTCTGGGAAAGGGACATTCTTCTGCTGGAATCCAACCTGTATGTGTTCCATGTGAGCATAGGCTGCATGTGGATGAGAACAAGAGGGAAACCTGACTGCCAAAACAGACTATATTATTAAGAGAATATTATTTACATATTCCAATTAAGGAATGAACATAAATAGGGAAGATAATGCAATAAGACAATGTTTTATTCTGCTAGAATGACATTTCATTGGAAGCAATGTCAGTGAGTGATTTTTTTATTGTGTGCATTTTTTGCATGGATCATCTGCTTCTTGGCTTCCATGACATTTTCTCAATTTCAGTGACTTCACCCTGGATAGCCTTGATAGGCTTGATAGCTGGATACCTTGATAGTCTGCTCAGTCTTTCTTGGATATTGCTTAGCTGCATGCAAGTAACCCTTCTGGTGCATCTCATGTGATCCTCCTGTCTCATTTGCAGAACAGATCAGAGAGGCAGATTTAGAAACAAGTGGGCAATATATGTGTTAAGTACTGCCAGACCAGAAGCAGAATTTGGAGAAGATTTGGGTGTCTGACAAGTGATATTTAGTGGGAACTAAGACTTACTGGACAGAAATGATCATGTAATGGGTTTTGTATTTAGAATGGTGTGGTGGATGTACGAAACTATCTAATATGTTTGCTCTTCAATCAGAATACATAATAACTGCTGCTTCTGTTCCAGTGCTCAGCATGGATTCTCCCATTCTGCTAAAATAAAATTTCTGATTAAATCCAAATGTAGATGAGATATTTCATTTCCATGTACTTATTAAATTATAAAATGGAGAAAATGCGGCAGAAGTTAAAAGTAAAAGTATAAAATTAAGTGCTAGAAAGCAGTAGAAAGTAACAGATATCGAAACAGAAAGCATTGACAGGACTTCAGATGGAAAAAGAGAAACAAGGAAATTGTTAAGTTATTTATTTAAAGTCTAATGACATGAGTGAAAGGAACCTTGCAAAGATGAGAAGTATGGTGGAGGAAGATGCCATGCAATTCACTGAACAGGTATCCCACAGAATTGTCTGCTTCAGAGAAATTGTCTGCCCAGAAAGAGCAATCAGTGCCATGGTAATCTGCAACAAAAAACAGGGTGACATACACCAGGAGGCCTTGCAAACAAAGGGAAACAGCTTATCATCTGTATTACAGAATGAAGTGGAAAGAATTTGGGAACAAAACAGGATTTGTTATCTGGCAACCTAAGTAGATTATGGGAATATACAAGAGTCACTATAAGGCACCACAAACAATTTGGGAGGTTGTGCAAGACATGTTATTGGCTATTTAATGGAGGAGTCAAAGACAGAGAAATACACAGACCAAGGAGGTTTGAGTTAGAGTAAATACAGGACATAGAGGGAAAAAAGGCATAAAAAGTGTTGGTCGGTTACAAACAGGTTGCTAATCTATACTCATGGTCATTCTTTGCAGTCTCTCCTATTTTCTCACTAAAATCCATCCCTAACTCTTTCTCAGGGCAAATAAATTTATTGCATATGCATAAGTTTGTATGGGGATTTGACTGCCAGTAAGTGGAGCATGGGTCATATATACTTCCCACTAATGAACTCCCATCCTGATCAGAGAGGGGAACAGGAAAAGGCAATAGGTGTTGCCTATGTCCTTGTGAGTGCTGAGTGTCTGTGCTGAGCTGTGTGTCTGTCTGTGAATGTATGTGTACATGTAGTATGTGCATGGGTTTGCCTGCCTCCTGGTAATGTGTGCTCAGCCTCTCTTCTGGTTGTACCTATGGACAGGGAACTGTGACTGCCTTATCTCTTTCAGACAGTTGAATTAGGCAGCTCCAAACTGAAATGAGGTTAAACAGTTAAAAATCAAAATTGGTGGGGGAGGGGGCAGATAATTTGAAGTAAAAAATTGTGAGAGAAAGAGAGAGAGCAGTTGGTAAGTGACAAGACTGAGTGATAGGGAAGAGAAAAACAGGGGCAGCAGGAAACCTTGTACTTTCTGTTGCAGCACCAAAACTTAGCATGATATTATATATGTAAAGATCATTTTTTTTCATTACACAATACACCAGGAAATATAGACATTTCACCTATTTCCTTGAAACATAATAAAGCAACCTTTTACACCTACTGAACTTCCCAGCACAAGTGTCAGTAGGAGGGAGAATGGATGTGCTATTTACTTAAAGGGTATTAGATATGTTTAGACTAGTCAGTAAGAATAGAGAATTATAGAACTAATCGCTATAAAATAATCCAAGTATCAATGCAGTGACAAATGCTGGCATTAGCAGTATGAATAAGCTATAAGCTGCCGAGTGTGCGGAAACAAATTTATATACACATTATAAGCAATGATCTGGATATTAAACAAGAGTGCTTGTAAAGTTCGCTGGAATATTGTTTTTCTGAGAAAAAAAAGTATATAATTAGAAAAACAAGGATGTATAGGACCTAAAATATGGTGTGTTTTGTGTTATGTGCTCTATGCAATCTACCAACGCTGTTTTTTCTTGTGAACCAACAAAAAGTTAAAAGAAAACCAAAACCAATTAAAAAAAAAAAAATCAGGCTAACACTCTGCTTCCTACTGAGTCCATATAAAAACTCTCAATGAAACAAAATTATGCAAACCCTGTTTTGGTTTTCCGTCATCAATGAGAGCATCTTTACATATACTCTGTAAATGTTTTGTCCGATACTGCTATGAAACCATGTTGTTTTGAGCATTGAACTGGAAACTCCTAGTCATGGACAACAAATACTTTTGCTAGGGAAGCTCTTGCATCTTCTTACTCTGCATTCTCATTAGGATTGCTTACATAATCAAGTGAAGAAAGTCCTCCTCAACCTCAGGAGGCCTGCTATTAACTTGTGCTTTCAATTTTCTTGCTTTACTGAATTTGTATCATCCTTAATGAGGCTTCTGACACACATTATCCAGCTCTGGTGCACAATTTCCCTTCTTGAATATCGTGTTACACAGCAAATAGATGCCACACTTTGATTAGCTAAACGGAAGGGTGATAAAAGAGAATCTTATTGCACAGTTTCAGTCTATTTTCCCCTGTGTGAGTAGTAATGAAGAACGTGCATGCTGTCTCTGAAATTCAAGCTCTAGGGAGCAGCATTTTACTCTAGGAATAGGTTTGTGGTTTTAGTTACCAGAGTAATCTAGGACAGAATTTGGAGAGACTGTATGTATCTAGTCCTCTAGAACTTTTTTTCTATAACTCACTTAGCTCTGAGCAAGGTTTTTGAGAAGGGAAATACTTCCCTTACAGCAGGTCATAGTAGACAGTGAGTTGTTTGCTGAACAAAAATTGACACCTAGAAATTGTTACCTTCACTAAATTTATGAGTTTTTATGCATTATGCTGGAATTTAGAATCAGCTCTGTCTACACAATCAGAAATACCAAAATTTTCAGATTAAGTCATGAACAACTCTATTCCAAATTACCTGACAAAGGAAAATAGACAAGACTCACATGAGATCATGAGACTGGATCATGAAATCCTTCTTACTCCCATAATATTGTTAAACTTCAAAGAGCAGTTTATTGACCTTAGATTATCTTGACAACTCCACACAGATTTTTACTGCTTCAATTGTTAATATAACAATTTTTCCTAGAACTCTTTTGAGGAAAGGAAAAAAGAAAGACCAAATTGTAGTTAAAAATGACACTGAGGCTGAGAGACAAGGATCTTTGTTGGTTGAATATTTCAGGTGGCACAATGTCACTATCCATTAGTTTAATTGTAATGTGACCTACATGATCTGAACCATAGTATACCCTCATTTTATTTATTTACTTCTGAAAATGAAAATATTAAACTAAAAATGGGTGCTGGGAAAATATTAGAAGCATTAATATCTGATTTTTTTTGAGACACATTTCTTTTCATTAAATCTTCATGTGTGTTTGTGGAAAGTCTTTTTTTTTTTTTCAAAGTGCAACTAGTTGTGACTGAGCTTTAGAACTTTTGGTAATCAGCTAAATGAGGAAAGTGTAAGAAAAAATTTCAGTTTTTAAGATTCATATAATAACTTGACTTTAATTGCCTTTGAAGTGTCTTGAGATTTAAAATCCTTAAAATATCATGTTTATTTCTCATGATAATTCTAAATCAGTAAGCTTAATTTAAAAGCTCCAGAAATAGACAGCTCTCTATGGGATTTTCTTTCTGAGCCTTAATTATTTAAATTGACCAATAGCAGGTAGTTTTTCAAAAACTGCTTACAACTTGCTGGAACATTCTTTCTGTGGTTTTCTGTTGTTTGCCAGACTAGAGACTGTAAAACTCAAATGGGAAGTATATAATGATATTTTTCATGCTAGTATTCATATCTGTCTGTCAGTATGGCATTTTGCCTGTTCAGAAGACATAAGACCACTATTTACAGGACATCAACTCTATCCAGGTAGGACAGACTGAAATACACTTCAACAATCAGCTTCTCTGCCAAGAGATCCTCCTGTTTGCATCTCTTGCCAATCTGGAGATACATGCTTCATGAGATCGGCAAATATCTGCAGATATTCTTCAGCCTACATTTTCAGCCTGTTTTTCTACCCTATGTCACTATTTCTTCTCTCTCTCTTTTTTTTAATCTGATTTAGTATTTTGATTTTTTTTTGCCATGCAAAGGGTATATGGCTTCTTAACTGATACAAATATGATATACTTGAGCAGTCCCTTAGTGATTTATTCTGTAAATAAATAAATTTAATACTTTAAATTAATTTGTCTCACAATGAGTTATTTTAATGCTCCTTTCAATCCCTCTTTTATCCACTGGTGCCCATCTTTGGAAATCATGAAAGCACTAAAATCTTTTCAAATTAATCTTTATGTTACTTTATTTTTCTTGGAATATATTAGCAAGTGTTTTGATTAGATCATCAAGAGTTTAAATTTTCTGTTAATGCAAGCCATGCATGTCTATGAAAACCACAACAAAAACAGCTTAAAGGAAAAAAAATAAAAAGTGTTTCATGCTTTGGTGTCTCTTGGAAGCTCTATAAATCACAGCAGGAATTTTTGTGCAAAAAACCTGCTATACCAGGTCAGAAGAAAAGACAGAATTACTTGGCAGCTAGACTTCCCATTGGGCCGTTATAGAAATGTACAATAAAATATTGTCAAAATCCAGAATTTGAAAGTGTTGTTCTGTTTCTCTGAGCCAAGCAGCCTCAAATGAGCTATCAGTCACTGCAATGTAAGTATTCTATCAAACACGGAGGAGTAAATAGATACATCATCTGAGTATCTAGTGAGCATTAGAGGCAATGGACCATAGGATGGGGCTGCCACTTACTGGAAAAACCTGCCAGCTGCCTGTGCATACAGTTGTTTCTGAGGTATTGCAGCATTGGTTATAAAAGCTCTCTGTCTTACAAATGCCGTGTTTTTCACAGATCCAAAGATCTCTTGCCAGTTTTGTGCGTATCAACAATGTAAAGTTAAATATCATGTCACACACCTTGACTGACATTTTAAACAAAAAGTAGAAGGACAAGTTTGTAAAACACAGACACATACTTCTAAGAACTCTAAGAAGACATGATAGATCATACAACTGCTTAGTCCTATCTTCCCTGCAGTAAACTTCTGTATTCAGCACTGAGTCTCCAATCCATGTGAAAATATAAACTATTTTTTAAAATTTCTAGATTTTTTATCAGTGCAAAATATCTATTTGGACATCGTAAAGTAAAATATAATGATTTAATGGGAAAGTAATCCCTATTGGAGGTGGGGACCTGCTACATCTTAGTTCTACATGTACCTATTACAATGTCTCCTTTAAATATATGTGTCTCGATCCAATTCTGTCATCAGTCCAAAAGTCACTCAGCTTTGAAGTGAAAGAACAGAACATTCGTTTGCACCAGATTTCATCAGGAATTCGTTATTTTAGCACATGTGCATAGAGTAAACAAATGGTTTTACAAGCCAAAAGAGGAAGATGAAAAAAATCTATAGCCATCAGGAAATTGGTTTTATATTAAAAGGCAAGACCTATTTAAAGCTAATGCATAATTAATACCAACAATTTGTTACTCATTTGGAAGCTATAATATGACCTAAATTATAAGCACAATTTAATTGCTTTTAAATTCCCTGTCTCTGAGGACTACAAAGATTAGGTGAAAATGCTTTTCAGATGAAGCTATAAGGTGCTGATTTCGTAAAGTAGCAAATTTATGTTCCTTAGGAAAAAAATCTCTTCCCAGAAGAAACACTGCTTGTATTTGCTAAGACTTTTAATAAAGCTAACAAAAGGATGGGGAAAAAAAATCTGTACATGTAAAAAATGCTGTTCTATTTTTATCTTACATCAACTGAATAGATCATATGTAATTCTCAATTTTCCTGGAATTGCAGTAGCACCAAGAGTGTTAAAATTATGTTTGTCATATTTTGATTTCCATATTTTGATTCTTGTGTTTCTTCTCTGTTTTTCATTGAAGCAAAACTATATTTATTGCATCACTCTAGGTGCAAATATGATTTTTTTATTAAAAAAAATATTTTCCTACTCATCCTGGCTGCTAAAGTTGGAATTTTATCATACTTTGATTATTCTCACTGATGGTCTTTGTTAATTTCCTTGCAAAATTGTATCATGATTCATGGTAGAATCTTCTGTAGCTATTTAGAATCATTGTTGCTGTGGTAGTTCATGATCAAGCAGATATTTCAGAAGTTTCTAGCATTGTTAGAAAGAAAGCAAGCAAACCCAAACTTTTCCAGACCAAAAGTTTAAAAAAAAAAAAAAAAGAAGAAAAATAAATTAGCAGAAAGAAAACACATGAAATAAGCCTCATAGTGTTCTTGTGATTTTCTTCTGATGGTAATTAAAGCAAGGGTGCAACATGGTTTGTGCTAAGAAGAATGCGCCAGAGCTGCCAATTTCATTGTCCCAGTAGGAAATGTGCCTTCTAGGCAAACATTAAAGAGTCAAGTGGGCTAGTATTTTTCTGAGAGCAGGGATGGTCTGGCTGTGTGCTGTGGTTTCAAATCACAGATGGTCTGCAGATTTCTGTCTGAATGTAACTGCCAGCAAAGTTTTAATTCCATTTCCTAAAGTTAAAAATAGCTTTGATTAAGAAAATTTAAATAAACCTTTTATGAATAGATATTTTAAAAGAATTAATAAAACCCCTTTCTTTTATTTGTATTTATTATATATTTATAATGGTGGTATGTATGTGAATGCATCAAAGCTTGAATTGAAGCTCGGGTAGTAGTCAACAAAGAAGAATATTGAGGGGTTTTTTCCCCTGCTTTACTAGATTAGTTTTCTTGTTATTAAATTGAGTGTTTGGGTAATTTCAATATTAAGTCTTGAGCAGTTGCCCAGATATATGGCCAATAGCACTGTCTCAATGAGAAAACTTCTAGTTAGAAAATTGAAACTGGAGAGTTAGCTGCCCCTCAACTAAAATGAAATTCCAGCTCAAATCTTATCTCTTATCTATTTCATGTTTTTGTACCATCAATGAAAATCTGTAACCAAATGAAGTGATGTTATCCAAATTAGCATATCAGCACTTGACTCTCAGAATCTGTTCCTTGCCTGAGGAGTCAGCAGTTTGGAAAAGAC
This sequence comes from Diglossa brunneiventris, assembly GCA_019023105.1. NCBI lineage: Eukaryota > Metazoa > Chordata > Aves > Passeriformes > Thraupidae > Diglossa > Diglossa brunneiventris. The sequence continues at coordinate 45,766,124 of CM032352.1, read as the reverse complement.
TCTTAGTTATTATACAACACAGTTAATATTTCCTTGGGTAAAATGCAGTTCCAGATGGTCAATTTCTAAATTTAGATATGCAAATATAGCTGACTAAATATGGGGGTTGCAGGTGTATATATACACATACATATACACATATATAGACATACATATATATAAACATTCTTTTGGATATTTGAAACTCTTCAACTGTCATTTGCAAAGGCATCTAGTAATGTTTAGAAAGCCTTGGTGATAACTGTGATGTTAGCATATACTCATGACAACTGAGGCTGTTTGAAATGACATTAAAACAATACATGCACAGCAGCTGAACTGAGACCCTGCTCAGTATATCAGCAGACTACAGAGAGTGTATTCAGATTAATCAGTTGGCTATGTGTTGCTGTCATTCTAGAATACCCTAGGGTATTTGTCCTGGTATCCAGCTGCCACCCCAAAAAGCCCATGGCTCTACCCTATTATAACTGCAAGGCCAAAGTTCTATGTCAGATACATCTGAACATTTGATTTTTATACTTTATAGCATCTTTACAAAATTAGAGCAGTCCACAGATGTCTGATTTGAGGTGAGTTAAACCACACTGACTTCATGAGTAAGGTTAAAAGTTGGTGCTGTGAGGTATCATACTGGGGTAATCCTGAGGGTCTTCAATGGTTCCTCTGAGGGTCTGGTAATCTTACATGTTATATGTTATAGTGAAAAAACCATGTCCCATGTGTCTTGGATAACCTACAGCTGTCCACCTCATCACCTTTCACTGAGCACCTAATTCTGGATTGTTGAATCCCACATTAGGTATGAATTGACTATAATGGGAGCTTTGTCCAGCAGGAGCTTAGATATTTATTTAAAATAGAGAGATATCTATTTAAAATAAAGATGCCTTGGCCTTGCTTCAATTTGTTATATACATATTGCTATCAAGCAATTTGAGGTATCCTACACTTTTCAAGACTGCCTAAGATGGTTGATAATGCACAGGATCTGAAGGACTTGCGGTCTTTGGAAGAAGCACACAGAGACAAGGTAGGATAGGACCATAGGATGATTCAAGGCACATGAGAAGTTCTTTATCCCAGGCTGCTCTTCAAAGCAGACACAGCTCTGACCAGAATATTCAAGTCTTTGTCCAGACAGGTCGTGAGACCTCTGAGTATGAAGCCTGCGCAGTTTCTGTGGTCATCCTTATCCCCTGTGTGGTTGACCTCATGGTGTAATCGGTTTTCCTTCTATCCAGTTTGGACCTCCCTTGTTTCTATTAACGTCTCTCTTGCTCTCCTATCACACACCTCAAAAGACATTGTGTAAGTATTGGGGGCTGTTGATAGGTCCCCTGTAGGCTTCTTTTCTCCAGGTTAAACAAACCCAGCTCTCTCAGTATTCTTCGTATGAAGCATGATCCAGTCCTTTAACACACAGACCTTTGTTTGGATGTCACATAGATTTCTGTCAATATCTTGACCAAACCTTTAGGCAGCCCTCCAGGTGTAGCCTCACGATGGTTGGGGATGGGGGGAACCATCACCTCCCTCAACCTGTTCTGAAGAGCTTTCATAATCCAGCTGGGATGTTGCCGACCTTTGTGACAAGGATACATTGCTGATCCATGTCCAACTCATTGCCCATCAACATGCCCAGGTATTTCTCCACAAAGCTGCAACTGGTTCCCAGTACAAAACCATATGAAAAAAAATTTCTAAACAAACTCATCACATATTTTATTAAGAAAGCATTTCTTACAGAAAGCTGTTCATAGCATTGAATAACAATAAATATTACATTTGTGAATAAATAAGTTGATAATGAAGGAAAAGTTTAAAATATGCTTGGGATAGCTGGACTCTAGCTGGTCATTATAAAGGGAAACAGCCTCTTTCATTGATCTCAGAAATACTGTAGAAATTTCACTGGTAACATAAAATGTCTACTGTCTTCCTCATAAAAGAAACAAATAAAAATTCCACTGTAATCATAGTAGTCACATTGTAGAAATGGGATGGCTACTGTAATGAAAATTATCTGCTCTTTTTGTGATCCAATGTTTCTTGAATAGTATTTCTGTCAATTAATGAAATCTAGATTTCAAGATTCAAAGTAATTTTGTTGAACTTGGTATTTTACAGCATGGAAAAGGTACAAATAAATTTGTCTCAAAGCTCTGAGTAAGTTAGGGTTCTGTCACAGTCACTTTTACAAGATGACTGATGCTCAGCTGCACAAGATAGAAAAAAAGACAGTCTAAAATAAATCTAGAAAAGAACAACTGTTAGTTAATCTAAGACTAGGCAATATAGTTGAACAGAGTGTTCACAGAATTTAGATTTCATCACCATATGAAAATTTGTGGATAAAATCACTATAGAGATTAATTGTTTGATAACCATTATTACCAATGAAAGTTTGTTTGTTTTTTTTTTTTTTTTCAATTAAGAGAAAAGAAGAGACACTGTATATAGCCATAAGAGCCATTTGGATGGAAAGGTACTCTAGTTAATTTGCTACTCTGGATTATGGAATCAAATTGTTAAAAATCAAAATTGAAACAGAGATAAAATCCCCCCTGCACCAAATCAAATATGGAATGTTTATGATATTTTCTTATGTGGATGCTTATCTTCTGTTTAGTGTAGAAGAAGAATAATTTCTTTTTGTTTAGAAATACTGAAATGATGGTCATATTGTGAAATAAAATAAAATATTGAAATTAGTAGCCTGTACTTTACAATGAAAAAGTTGAGAAAATTAGCACCCTAAGGGCTTGTTGTATTGGGGGAGGGGAGTGGAGTTTTTTAATATTTAATATTATTGGTGCCTTTAAATTAAAGCAGAGGTCAGAATGTATCGTTACAGCTAATTATATGTCTTGGTGATTAACCAGGAGACGAACAAAATCCATGCTTGTTGCTGAGATAGACTGTGCTTGTTGTAAGAACAGCAAATAAGTGAAAGATAAAATGTATGTACAGATATTAGCTAGAAAGAAATACTGAACTTGTAGTTCTTATGGCTATCTTTGAAAGTCTCCAGCTTGAAATAATGGGAAAGGACTAAATAGTCCTAAGGTTCAGTGTTTTTGTGCCCTCAAGTTTAACCTAGGCTTACATTAGGTTTTCTTTTCCAAACATCAATTGAGGAAGTACAAACTTTAATCATGAAGGGTGATGACAGTTTAAAAATATTCTTACCTTTTGTCACTTTAGCAGAAAGGATGAGTCTTTATTAACTGAGTCTATATTTTATGAATATGAATACATATTCCTTCCTATGTTTACACAGCTTCCTGTCATCTTGTATAATTTGTTATTAAAACCTAATATTACTAACTTTAAACTATGACACATGAAAAAAACTCTAAATTCTATGAAAATCCTTTTTTTCTAATTTTAATCCACATTCACCTTTCTCTGGAAGTATTCCAGCCCATTAACCCTTTGTTTACTTCAGAATTTTCCGTGCTTTCACAAATATACAAATATTGTCTGTTTGGATCATTAAAAACATGTACTGGAACAAATGCAAATAGTCAATAATCTTCTTAAAAAATAGCAAAGCTTTTAATTTTAACTGAAATGCCTGAGGGAATAAAAAAAAGTTGAAAGGTTGCTATTTTTGTAACAATTAAGATCTGTAAACTAACTGATGCTGTAGGTAGAAATACCACATTTCAGAGTATGAGCTGTTTTTTGTTCAGTATGCTTAGATTCAAGGATATAAATTATTTTTAAACATTTTTTTTTAAAAGATAAGTAGACTAAAAAATGCGTGCCGGATAATATAAATAAATTTGTTAAGGTGCCACTTTAACTGGCATTCAATTGTTTCATTGTGCATGCAGTTTCAAAAATGGTGTGGGTTAAAGAATTCAACAGTTAACATCATGACGGCCTTTGCATCATGTAATGTTTTAATTCTTCTTTCCTTTGTCTTCTGAAAGGAAGCAGTTATTAATCAATAAGTAATTTTATTCACCAGATGCTCTTTTTTTGAACAATTGGCTTAGGTTTCTAGAGTAGACTGCTCTTTTCATTTGAAAGAAAATTACAAAGAAAGTTGTCACAGAAGAGTAAAGAAGTGAATGTCACAAGGAATATTATTCAGATAGTTCTGATAAAAAAAAAAATTATTCAATGTGACAATATTATTATCCAACTTAGAAATCATCGAGGTAAATGGATACTGGCACCTGGATTTCATGGCTACAGGTTACAAAGTTTTTTATAGTCCTAGCGACCTTTTTCAGCTTTTTATCAAGTTCAAAATGTTCAATATATAGAGTTTTGTACCTAGAATGCAAGAACACCTCCCTTTTATCTTAAGGTGAATATAGAGTTGATGATTCATGGCTGCCAGAAGTTGGTGCAAGTGTTTTCATTACTGATGGTTATTTGTGTATTATATGTGTTTGTTGAAACCAAAAAAACTTTAGTGGTTTTTGGTTTCTGGTGGTTCTTTTTTGGCTTGGTCTCTTTCCTTTTAATCTCTGCGCTATCTGCTACCAAAGTTGCTGTAGAATTGTACATCTGGAAACTAGGATTCTGCTAAATGTTGTTCTAAAATATTTACAGAAAACTATTTGAAATTGGCAGTTACAAGTAGGTTCAGCCTGTGATTTTTGAGCCGTTGTGTTCTCTGGTGCTCCACATACAGTAGATTTTTATATAGTGAAGAAAGAGAATATCAAAGACTTTTTTTTATCTTTCAAAAAAGGCACAAAACCAATAGTGTATCAATATTGAAATTGTTTAAATTTAGAAAAAAGTTTTGGTGCTTATGTTAAATATGAACCAACAGATTTTATCTATGCACTTCTTCAGGATTTAGCACTTAGAATCCTCCATTTCCTTTAAAAAAATCTTTTATTTTAACTTGTCTAAACAAAAACACAGAATTATTTAGAAACTAAATAAAACATGCTCTTTTGATGTATGTTTTCCTTTATTATCATTTGTAGACAAAGCAATAAATGTGTTTCTGGTGCATTAACCTGGTGGATTTCTAGAGGCTAAGAATGCAAAATATAGAGTACTACTCTCTAGATACACCACTTCACATATTTTATTATGACAGTAGAAATTTTTTACCATAAAAATCATAATATTCCCTCTGTTGGTGATATCTGTGATTACAGAATGCAACAGAAAAGGCAAGGAAGAGGATTACCTGCTCTCTTCAGTTTTTCAGCTCACAGACTGAAGAACCACCTCGTGATACTTACAATCTCTGTGGAGGGTCTGGATGAGGCTGAACACAGCCTGAAATGTTGACACTCAAGAATTTTAAGCCCTTGAATAGTTACCCTCTGTGACTCATTATTTGGAGCTTTTTTATAATGACTAACTTCTGAATAATCTCTTAACTGCAGGTCCAGGGTCTGTTCATTATGAACTCCAGACATCTAAAAGTCTCTTTATTATCTTAAATAGATGGACAAGGAGGAAAAAAATCGCAAAGATAGCAAAAAATAGGAACAAGTACTCAACATTGGTTGATTGCTCCTTTTCAGGAAGTATTTTTCCCCCAGATAATCCTTTTAGGTCCTTTCTATTTTCTTCCATTCTAGCATATCTCTTCCTGGTCTCCTGCTATGTACAATAATGGCAATTCAACAGAGCATGCTGCTGCAGAAATTCAATTCCACTTCAATACCACTTCATACAATTTGCAGTACTTTGTGTCATTGGACAATATTTTTTTACTTCCAGTGGAATTCATTTCTGATATTCCACATTTATTCATCTGCACAGCTACATTTATAACACTGTAAAAAATGTTTATAAATCCTGTCTGCTATTTTACTGATACTTCTTCTGTCCCTTTGTAGTAATAACTTTTCCCTTCTATGTGTTATGTATGTGTTGTGCTGTTATGCAAGGATCTACTAACTGATAACAGGAAAGGGTTTTAAATAACAGTAATCCTTATGTTCATCTATAAACAAGGTTTTTGTTTTTTCTCTCTAATTTTCATAAAGTGAACAACTTCTCTTGTGCACTGTCACAAAGAGCAGATTCATCCTCTGGACATGCCAGTGTCTCTCCACTTCTGTAAGAGGCACTTGACAGAATATAACCTTATTCAGATATCTTAGTTAAATGCCTCAAGTTCAGTGGCATGTAATGTGGGCATAAATAAGTAAATTGAAATCAATCTTCCCCTGTGGGAACAAACACTTTATAGGAAAGAATAACTAAAAGCAAGTTAACATTATGTTCAAAATATAGTTTATGGACAAGAGGAAGCAAAATACATATAAAAATAAAACCAAAATGTTGTTGCTTCTCTAATGGAACCTGAAAAGTCTAGTTCGAAAATCATCATTAGTCTAGATGCAATTATTAAAGACAAAAAAATGTTTGCATTAAAAAAAATAATACTCGTGAGAGAATTCAAAATGCAAGAGTCAGGTTTTACGAATTCCTCCCGTTTTTATCATCACTTGTTATACTGATAAAGATCCTTCATCAGATACTTTTAAAGGAAGCACTCAGCTTTTGTATACACTTACAGGCCTAACTCTGTCAGCCTCTGATATCTTCTGCTGGGATGAAAGTGCTCTTTAGAGCTTTTCCTTTCCCCTTCAGTATCCAGTTGTGGTACTTTGTATGTGTTAATAAGCTTCTGTGGCACTCATATTTTCTGGAAAAATCCCTTTGCCCAGTATTTTTCTCATGGGAAGCTGAGAAGCCTCGGAGAAAAAGGAAAATAATAATTATCTGATTTGCTTCTCCTGTGGTTTGCTCCTTTGAAATGTGTTTGTGGATTGTTTACCAACAGGTGGTTGTTTCATTGGGTTTCTGTAAATTGTTTTGACTCAATGGCCAATCAGTGCCAAGCTGTGTCAGGACTCTGGAAGGATTCACGAGTTTTCATTATTATCTTTTTAGCCTTCTGTAAATATCCTTCTGTATTATTTAGTACAGTTTAGTATAGTATTCTTTATTATATTATAGTATAATAAAACAATAAATTAGCCTTCTGAGAACATGGAGTCAGATTCATCATTCCTTCCCTCGTCTGGGCATCCCACAAATACAATAAGCTTCTACACTTTTTCCTCACAGGTATGCAGTGTCATGCTACATCCCAGCGCACTATATATGGTGACCTTTATATATATGTTAGATACTAGTTTTGTTGTTCCTGTTCATTACTCCAAAACCCACTTTTGCCTATCTCCAAATCTGCATTTCTGTAACTGACTGCGAGTTGTTTATAGGTGTGGCATCTCCACTGCCAAGCCTGTGCCTCATCTCTTATCATCACCCCATGCCTGAGCTCCTCTGCCCTATGCCCTGTGTCTCCACTTCTCAGAGTCTTTGCTACTGTACAAGATGCAAATTTCTCTGTACTACATCACTGCGTAGAGCTGCAAACACATCATTCTATGTGATTTTTTTTTCTTAATTGCTACTCTGTATAAAACCGTTGTAACACAGAGCTAGAGGTAAGGGAAATTCAAACAGAGCTGGCCTAGCAAGTGAAGTACCAAACTTAGGGCCTGTTACTGGCAATGGCAATACTGTAAGACTGGACTATGCAATTACGTTATGACCAAACATGCAAAAGGAAATAGGATCCAAAACAACAAGGCAGGTAGGAGCTGCAGGTTTTTTACACTAGTAAAACTTCCAGTACATTTATTTTATCCAGAAAAATAACAAGCCTCAAATGGGCACATGGGATTTCAACACATTGCCTGAGAAGAGCCAAATTCCATAAATTAGGATGGGAAGCAATCAGTAGGATGAGCAGGGAGCTGTCTATATCTGTGTGAGAAACAAAATGAAATTCATGTGGACTCATGTAACAATTTCAGCAACATTAGGAGGTTCAAATTAAATGCAAAAGAAATTATAGATAATATTATATACAATTTTTAATGTTTATTTTATATAATAATCCAAATGTAAAGAATATGTGATTCATATGAGTAAATATATGAAACATATATGTACTGTTACAAACAGACAATTATTTTATATCAGTTAAGGTTTATGTTTCATATATTTACTGATATCAATCACATTCTTTCTATTTGGATTAATATTTTAAGAAGCCCATACTCTGTATGAGAGATTTGAGATTTTTTTTTAATTTTTGAACAAGGGATGTTGGGGACATGATCTTCATTTGCATGTTTAGAAAATGCTGAAAAATTTACAGATTATGCAATAATTTCTCTGTTCATAAAACACACATACTTCAAAGTTTGTTTGATCCACAAACCATACAAGCAGCTAAACTTCAAAAAATACTAAGCATAGACCCCAGAATGCAAAAGGCCTTGTCTGTTTCCCATATTTGGTGGAAGAGTATGTCACTGTGTATTTTTAAACTCCCACCAAATGGCCTTAATTTATCTTCAGGGGAGGTATAGGGAACATCATGTTCCTGGCTGGATTAATGACTGAATATGGCAACAGGCCAGGACATCACATGAATATTAAATAAATTATAGTACCATGCAGTGCAGTATGTGTGTGCTCTGTCACATAGCATAAAAGTGGCCATGAAGTGTGCAACTCTATACGCTTTACACCATCTTCATTTGTGTGGACACAGGTTTTTTTGATATCACTTCTAACTCCAGTTGGGCTCAGATTCTTGTCCTGCAATGCATTCAGTAGAAATACTGTACTACTTACTGCTAGGTTTCATTTTTCTCTTGGCAAAATTATCAAGGCTAGTGCTGTTTCCTTTTCTTTGGCTGGTATTTATTAGTTTTGAAAAAGAATGAAGGAGTCATTTGACTTCACTCAGTAGACACGAATGCGATGGTTAAAACAGACCTCAGTGCATCTCACAGTTAAAAGTATTTATCATTTTAAAATACACTTTACAAGAATTGATTTTCCTTTGGACTTTTTCCAGGTGTGTGGCTTGCAGATAACAGAAGAAATATTTAAGTGTGCTAGGCGAGTTAATTGCAGTTGGGAATGGTTTTGAACCAGATTCAAAATGTTTAATATTTAACATGAAGGGCTGGCTGATGTTTAAAACAGGTGATTGTGTTCTTTGCATTTCAATTAAAGACATGTGTTCCTATCTTAATATAAAAACTTCAAATATCCAGAGCCTTTTGCATATAAAGGCAGGCTCCACCACCTGTAAATGAGATTTTTTTGTGTTTTAATTATTTTTATTACTTGACATAAATTTTAAGCAGGTGTATTTCATTAATAATTGGATGAAGTTATGGTCCCATTCAAATACAGTGTACTTTGTTTCCAGCAGGATTAACAGTTCTGTGAAATGCAAGGCAGGTATCCATGGCTATACATGGCACATATGTTATAGATAAATAGGCAATGCTCACTTTGTAGTTCAGGGTTCTGTTTCTGAGAAGTAAAATTGTAAGCCAAATCACTTCTCTTCTATGAATGTAATTGTTCTGCAAATGTCTGATAAGAGATTTTTGAGATGTAGTGTACAGAGCATATGAGGGTGGTCCATGGAGAACTGATTAAATCTATCACATTAATGTTATTATTTCCACCTGCAAATCCTGCAGGTCATTATAAAATAATAACATAATAATTAAAAAAAATATTTTCTTTTGGTTTTTTTCAAGACATTGCTTATCCACTCATTGGTGGAAGCCTTCTAGTTAAAATATAGAAAAACAAAATGTGGTCTTTTAGGGGAAATGAAAACTTGTAGTTTAACATAGACATCTTTGGGTGCAGGGCAGACTGTCTTGTCTGTGTAAAGATCACACCAACTGGAGGAGAGAAAAACCAAAATAAAAAGGCATTGCTGCTATGTGTAAATTTTAATGCACATCACAAACATTCTCTGTTATTTCCCAGATATATTGCTAGATAGAATTGTGTTAATATGAAAGAAAATGGAGGGAGAAATAGAAAAGAAGCTGACCAAAGATGGAAAGATCATCAAGGGCACAAAAGCAAAGTAATTATGTCTAGTTACAGTACTTGACAAGCTGCAGACTGAGGACAGGTTTTGCCCTGTTTATTCACCAGGAGTAAATCTGTAGCTTAGTTGGTATTTATATCATGTACTACAGCTCAGATTTGAGCTCTCTGAACTGCAAAAAGTATTGCAAACAACGGAGGCAGAACAGTTCTGGTACTCTTAGACAAATCATTTGGCTGCCTACCGTTTATTTATAACTGGCCATAAAATGTCCCTGATGGAATTGAGTTAAAATGAAAAGTAAAATTAAAAAAAATTAAAGGGGTGTTCTTCTTCTTCTTATATTTAAAATAACAAAAGAAGTTAAAAGAAAACAAGAGTAGGTGTATTCACTGTGTTATTCTTTTTGTTAATTCTAAAAATGATAAATATAAAAATATTTTAATTAACAAAATGGAAAACAATAAAAGTATAAATGAAAGAATGAAAGCCACTTTTTTTGCTTTACATGTGAAAATCAGATTTTATTTCCTTTTACCTGTGATGCAAGTAAACAAAAAATATTTAAGGAAAGAAATAAATCCAGTAATGCCATCGACATTGTTCATATTTGTGCTCAGAGCACATTTCTTCCTTATCTTTATTTAACATGGTACACCACTGATATAGCACTGTTAGAGCCAGAAGCACAATTGCATCAGCATCTTAGGAAAAGCAGCAATATTTCTTTGACTTGTTTACCTTTTAGGAATATATTCTGCATGCCATGCACGGTAAATTTTCAGATACACTTCCCAGTCAATAACCATGTTGCATCTTCTTTATTTTCAAAATTATTCTGAGCAGGTACTGAAAGAAGGAAAGGAGTGTGTTGCAACACACTAAGGTGAAAAAATATGTAGTTTTTTTGGTTTTTGTGTTTGGTTTTTTTTGGGTGGTGTTGTTGTTTTGGGGAGATTTTTGGGTTTTGTTTGGGTTTTTGGTTTTCTTTTTTTTTCTTTTTTTTTTTTTTTTTGCACACGAGACTAGAACTGTTACTTACTCTCATCAGGGTGGCTTCTTCTGTGGGAAAGTTGCATGTAGCATATGGACCTCAAAATGCTTTAGGCTGGAATTCTGAAATCTGGAGATACAGACATAACATCTCATGTTACTACCACAACCAATAAAATAATCTTCCCCTGACTCTTTGAGACTGCTGGATTCCAACATCTGCAAGTCACAGAGGCCAAAAAAGTATGAAGCATCTTTAGTAAAGAGAAAACAAATTGTTTGTTTCACCTTTGATTTTTACCAAAAATTAGTGAGATAAAAAATTAGAAGTTAAAATATTTTTTTTGTGACTTCTATAAATCACAAATCTAATTTGATCCCAGTACTAGCTACTTCTTTTTTTACCATAAATGTTGTTTTCATTTATTATAGAGGGTTTTGTGTGTTGGGTTTTTCTTTTTTTTAGTATTTTCAGCTCCTTTAATTCAGCACTATATTCAGAGAGAGTACAACTGAAAATGAAAGGATGAACCCTTCAAATAGTATTCAAATAATTTGTAATATTATACAGTATATCTTGTCGCAGTTAAAAAAAATGATTCACAATAAATGGTCAACATCACTCCTTTATTCTAGTGATATGTATGTCAATTATTTTGCACTATGTAGTCCTCAGATTAGTTGAAATTAAGGAATAATTTGGTTTTTTGCTACAACTAAAATAAGTGACATTCTAGTGGTTAACATCTTTATTCAATTACTGAAATCTTTGAGTTATTGGTAATGATGTATGTGTCACCCTTGAACATAATCTTGTTACTCTGCAGAGAGAATCTTGTCTATGAAACTAAATCACTGCACTTCAATATTTGTTGATCAGATGCTCACTTCTTTAAAGTAATATTTGAAAAATTAGTCCTATTGACAAGGCCCGTGTCTATTACAATCACTAGACTCATGCTGCATTCAAGGGCTTGAAGTTTTAGCTAAAAGAAATTACTTATTTTGAATTAGATCAGGTTCCATCACTGTCAACACACAATACCAGCAGGCTGTAGGGATGGTGGGTTTTTCTGCAGCTGCAAAGTACACTGACCTTGCTCCTCTGCATGGAACTCTAGTTAATGCAATTAAACTTAAGATTTATAAAATATTATTTAATTTTTTATAAGGAAAAAAGAAGTCATGGTGATTGGAAGAATGAGTTTGGTGGAATGATTTCTTCACAGCAAGTCACTGCCTTTACACTGTAAGTGTAAAGATAGAAGAGAATCTAGTTCAAATTCAGGTATGGATGATTAATAACAAGCACTAATTGAAGTAAATGGAAGCATTAGCTCATATAGGTGTATGCATAAATTCTAAGTGTCTAAGTAATGGAAGCTTTAATTTTAGAAAATAACTTTAAAGTCATAAAAGTAGCCACTTCAAAATATAGTTCGAGCTCATTAAATATTTTATATGCGCTTTTAGTGGTGGTAGTAGTAGTAGTAGTAGAATAGTAGTAGTGATAGTATTGCATTGAGAGCAGCCTGAAGTTAAGGCTACATAAAGAAAAAAAAGTGGAAATTAGTTGCCTAAGTATAGTCGACTGGTTCTGTTTGATCTCGTCATATGCCATAAAAGATTGAAGATATGTATATGTGCTCCACAGACTTGAGAGAAGCCTGCAGGACACCCATGTCATTGTGGAACATGACAGAAGGCTTGGAAGGAATTCAGGAGCACTTCATATGTCCCTGGATACATATTTGTTAAAGTCAAACACTGTTTGGCTGCAGATCACCAGAAACTGGCCTGAAGTAGTGTGGATCTGCAACACACACTGCTGTGACTTAGCTAATGTTTTTTATTTGAAGTACCAAAGAAGTTTTTGAGTATAATTCAGGTGTAAAAGACCTGCATGTCTTCTGAGTGGGACATGGATACTTCTTCTACATGGGCACTGAATGGGTAGTGATTTGTATATATAAATAAAAGGAGATGTGCAGTTCTAAGTGTCTGAGGTCTTGCAGTTTTTTTATCCCACTACATGTTCTGTGGTTTGAGTTAGTTCTGACAATAAAATAAGTGCTGTGTCATAGCACGGCACATACAACCAGTGTGCCATTATATGGTACATAGTGCCCAGAGCCATTAAAATGGGATTGACTGCTGGGTTTTTTATTGAAAACAAAACCAAGCAAATCCAGTCAAACAGAAAAACCAACAAAAAATAAACCCCTTCAGAACTAAAATGTACGTAATGCACTGCAGGGTGAGCATTCGTGGGTCACATATGTTCTGAGCATCTTTCAACAAAGACATATTGATGGAAAATTCTAACCTCTCATAAGCGTAATAATTCTACTTCAAAAATACATTAACTGCAGAGCTGATTTCCAATAAGGTTATTTTTCTCATGTCTGCTAACGCATTAGTGAAACTGCCTGGTTTGTCTTCTTACATCACTTAGATAGCTCTCTAAGACCTCTTAAATAAATATGTAGTATAGGACAAGACAGAAATAGTGCTATAGGTATGTGCATAAGTAAGCTTCTTTTTCTTTGGATTTAAATGTAATAAAACACTTTGTTCGGATTTACTGTTCTTAATTTCTGATAAGAAATATCTTGACATTGTTCTGATTCTTTTTTCACTGATGCTCTAAAAAAAAATTATTAAAGATGCCTCTTCCCCCCAAGTTCCCATAAGGGCCACAGAATGGTATTTCTTTTATGTTCTCTAAAAATCTACCTAAAATAGTAAACAATTGTTCTTTAGTCAAACAATGTTATTAATATGCATAGGATCCTTCAGGCATTTGCAATTTCACCCACAGAGACTCTATTTTACCTTCAAAGCATGTAAATCTTTGTATTTCTTTCAAAAAAAAAAAAAAGAAAAGAAAAAGGTTTTACTTGTTCAAAACCTGAAAAAGGAGTTGTAATAAACCCCACAAATAGAAAATTAAAAAATCTTGTACGAAAAAAGTAAAAGAAAATAAAATCCTCTTAAAGGAAAAGCTCTTCTCAGGGTCTTCCTCCTTCTACATAACTCATCTGATCTGCAATTCATGGCTCCTCAGCATGCAGCCTGGTAAGACAGAAGTGATCTTCAGGAGTTACCTGACATTGTCACAGTGGTCACTAATCAATATTTGTAGTTAAAAGTATGTAGCTAACCAACAAATCTGTTTCAAATAGGTAATAGTTAAAATTATAATTTTATTTAAGTTTACTCAGTGTTCTATTAATTAAGAATATAAAGTATTCAAGTCTAAAATAAAAGACATTCTAACAGCATGGAAAATGCTTAACTAGCAGACTTATAGAATTTTGACATTTTTCTTGCAATTACAAGGAAATTTTCATACACAAGACTGGATTGTTTACTTCTGTACTTCTGTTCCCCTAAAAAAACCCTTCAGTCTACTTTGTTGTGCCCTACTGGTTTCTACAGTGTAATCACGTTGATAAAATAGGTTTTGCAAGGCTAAGATCCATAACTTCTAGATTAAAAAAATAGTTTTTTATAGGAAATACTGATTTAGGCTTCTGAGAGAAAATGACAACAGAGAACAGAGAAAACCATAAAACACTGCAAATGACCTTTTAAATCGAGTATGACTGAAATAAATACTTCTGTAATTTAAAAACCATTGACATCTCACAAATGTGCAAGTGAGATAAGATAGTGTTATGAGGTAATCAGATGAGGTAATCACAAAGGACAAAGAATGAGTCAAGAAGCAAATTTTTCTCTTGTGCTGTCCTGAAAATTTGCCAGGCTAGGTCTTTGAACTCTGTTAGAGGAATTTCACTATTCTGAGTTTGTTCCATCTCTGTTACACGATTAAGTGCAAATCAGTTTAGATTGTGTTCATGATTATCTTCTAGGGTAACAAGGATTGTAAAAGGATTTGTCGGTATGCAACATCATTATAAATGTCCAGTTTATAATGAGGATACTTCAAATGATTTATATGGGCTCAAGAAGATCCATCACAAAAGATCTGAGATAATTTTCCATAACTCATTTGAGGATAAGTGATGGTTTGGACCAAATTCAACATCTTTAAGAAACACAGTGCTTTGACTGGTATGAACACAATAACCTTTCTGTAGTAGCTTAATGGACCCACAATAGTACTTTTTGTTCAACACTCCTGTGTTCAGTTTGGCATTCCCACAGAAATCTGGGGTAGATGAGAGGGTTTTGTGTCCGGGTCACACATTTTACAATCTTACAATAAAAATTACAGGCAGCTCCATGCAATTCAAAGGGTTCTGTGTTCTGTCTTATTAAATGTTTATCACAGTACTGGTTTCTTTGCATGAAATTAACTTAGAAAATATTTCTTGATTACCCTTATTCTCAGTGTGGGAACCCAGATTATATCTGACTTGAAATGAAAGAAATCATTTGTTTGCCCTTACTGATGAAAAGTTATCTCTTGAATTTGCATTGCTAGCATGCTCATTTGGCTTCAATTGTATACAAGGAAATAATTTCACTTTTTTCTTTGTGAAGCTGGGGTTTTCAGGGCACGCATTAGATTACATGCTGAAACATACAAAAATATTTGACTAAAAGTTGTATGAGTGCACAAGTAATACCTTTCAATTCTTCAGTTAGTGATAATTTCATACAAAAGCTGTAACAAAAATACTGGACAATCGCAGGCAAAAAAGAGAGTTATTAAAACTGGAGTAATACCTATGGCTTTCCTGATAACTTCTAGATGAGAAAATTTCATAAATTAAAACCCAAACAAGCAAACTCTAGGGACTGAGCTGGAGTATCACTGTCCCTTGAAGTGAAGAGTCAGTGACACAAGTTGTTGGGCACAGCTCTGCTGTTGCCTCTCTGGAGCCCAGAAGAAATGGTGGCTCCCCATAGGGGCCCAATGTCCCAGCAGGTCACCCAAACGGCACCAGGGCAGCCTGGGCACAGGGATGGGCTGGGTCTGGCCCAGGACATGCACCCACAAGTGATCTGACTCAGCAGAATCATGGCTGGGCAGGACAGGGCTGTGGGAAGCAGGAGAGCAACTCTGCTACAGCATCACTGAGGCAGGGGATGATGAATTTGGGGGACTGAAATAGAGTCTTTGGACACAGGCAGGGAGTCCTGGGGAAATCTGAACAGGAGAGCAATTACAGAATTGAGGGCTGTTTGAAGTTGGAGGGGACCACTGGCGGCTATCTTGTTCAACCTCCTGCTCCAGCATGGTCACCTCTAGCAGTATGCCCTGAATCGTGTCTAGACAGCTTTTGAAGATCTCCAGGGTCTGTAACCTGTCCCAGTGCTTAGTCACTCTAACAGTAAAAAAAAAAACCAAATGTTTCTTGATGTTCACAGGGTGCCTCCTGTGCTTCAAGGTGTTCCAATTGCCTCTGGTCCTGTCCCTATGAACCTCTGAAAAGAGTCTGGCTCCATGGTCTTTGCAGTTGATTTTTCTATCCTTTCATTCAGAAATGAAAGTTTCATTCTACTTGGAACTAATATTTTAACATTCTTGAATTGTGGAACTAATGTTTCACCATTACTGAATTTTAACTTACATAACCCAAGGTGATATAACAACTTGAAGTATTGCAATGAACAGGTTTCAATTGTAGGCTTAAGTATCTTATATCCTAAGTGTAAGATGTGGATAGATCTAGGGGGTTTTTTGTCTCATCTTTCAGAAGTGAATCAAAATATTTAATTATTCAAGCAGTATCACTTTCAGACTCCCTCCAACTCCATTGCCACCTTTGCTTTTCCTTTCCTTTCATATCTCAGATATTGCCAAAGTGTGTTACCTCTGCCTGCTGGATATAATTTTCCTTTTATTTGTGATTTTCACACATAGAATTCTTGATAAGTCTAGTCATTTTTGTATCATCTCCTCATCTGAACTCTTTATTTCTCACTACTTTCATCCTACTGATGTCAGTCTTATGAAAAAGATACTGTCACATTTAAAGCTACCATAATTAGAATGTTCAGATCAGTGAAGGAGATGAAAAACATTTTTTCAAAGTAACACGAAGGAGTTCACATCTCACCAGGGAAAATGGTGAATCCTTCTCATTTTAGTTTTAACAAGAAAACAGCCATTAAAAAAGAACAAGAAAAAAGTTTAAGAAAATAATATATTTCATAGCAATGAGTATTAAACATGAACCTATAAAGTTATTTTCATGCTGCCAAGAAACTTCACTATGTTTTCTCATCTCAGCAGGTACACTTCTGAATTGGATTCGCTTAACAAGGTGGGTGAGAAGGAACAAGAGTAGTAGTCTGTGAAGAGAGGCCAGGGATTTCCCATGTCAGATCCAGCTGGATCCAGATGGATCCAGCAGACTCACCACAGAACACAGCTGAGCCCCTCAGCCAAGATGGTGGTGCTTTCTATAAAACATATTTCAGAAGAGGCAAAAAATGCTACCCAGTAGCTGTGAGAGAGAGGGATGATAAACAAATTTGAAACAATCCTGCAGACACCTCGATCAGAGAAGCATGGGGAAGAGGTACTCCAGGTACTGGAGCAGTTTTCCTTGCAGCTCATGCAAAAGCATACACTGGAGCTGGTTTTCCCCATGCAATCGTAGGGAGGATCATGTTGGAGCAGATATCACCCTGCAGCCCATTGAGGACCTCACGCTGCAGTAGATGTAAATGTCCCCAGAGAAGATGCAGCCCAAGGAGACCCCATGTCATAACAGGCCTCTGCAAGGGCCACGCTCATGGACAGGAGGTTCTGCATGGTTCTCTGGCAGGACCTGTGACCCCGTAGAAAATCCACACTGGAGCAATCTATTCCTGAAGGATTGTAAACCATTGCAAGAACCCACATTGGAGCAGGCCTTGAAGAACTGAAGCCTGTGGAAAGGATGCCTCTTAGCAAAGCACCATCTCCTATGAGAGGAGTCCCACGCCAGAGTAGAGAACATGAAGGGGGAGGAACAGCAGAGCAAATTGTTTTTACTGCAACACCTATTCCTCATCCCCCTTGCACCACTCCAGGTGGGGAGGGAGGAGGTTGAAGCAATATGAATGAAGGAGTAAAATTGACCCTGAAATAAAGAGGATGGGGACAGAGGAAAGTGGTTTTATTTCTTTTTTTCTTTTTTTTTCCTAGCCATCTTACTGTGGTTTCAGTTAACTGTGAATGAAATTGGTCTTTCCCAAGTTGAGTCTGATTTGCTACAAGGTTTTCAGCAATCTGGTCTAAAGGAGGGTGTCCCTGACCACGCAGGGAGGTTGGAACTAGGTAATTTTTAACTAAGTAATCTTCCTTTCCAATCCAGGCCATTTTACGATTCTGTGATACATATGTTATGTTCTATTAGCTCATAGTCTTACAATTGAAAAATATTTAAAGCTAAATTAAGGTTGGTTATTTAACATGTTTATATCAAAATGTGAAATGCAAGTCTAATACAGATATAAATGAAAACTCAGAAAAATTATGTCTTTGTGTTTTCTTGTTATGACTTTGGCTACCTTTCAGACAGATATTTAATTTCATCTATGTTCTTAGGCACTGCACAACACAGTAACTGAAGGAATGAATTATGAGATCACAGAGGCTATGGGATTGTTTTCTAATTGATTTTGTATAGGAGATATTTATGTGGGCATTGTGAATATGAAAGTTTTAGCTCTCATAAGAATTATCTGGAACATCTGAAGACTCCTTTAAAAAAAATATTGTCCATAGTGCATTAAGTCTTACAAGAAGAGGTTATAGAAATCAGCATGCTTGGGATACATCTTGAATATTAAAGGGCACTCTGTTTAGGGGAAAGAAATCAACCTAAATATGTCACATCTCTTTTGCTTTCTTCTTCTCTTGTTTCTTACTAACAAAGGCATTTTTATGGAAGCAGAGATTTATTTTATAAGAATTCATCTGCTGCTTCTCTTTATTCCTCCAGCTGAAGTCATAATCCTCTGACATCATGAACATTGTCAGAAACCCTCATCTTGATGTCACAGATGTGGCTCCAAGTAGACATAAAGAAAAGAAGAGGTTCTTCTTTGTAATTAAATCTTCCTTTATTCTAGCCATATTAAAAAAAAAAAAAAAATCAGTAAATCCACAGCATCTCTGAGAAACTGCTCTGGGTTGTCTCACTGGTTTTAACCACTTTTCTGACTTCCCCCATTGTGTCTCAAATCACAAAGTTAGAAAAGATTTTGTATATTAAATACTAGAAGTTTCTGCACTCTTGTCTAGATTAGATCTTGCTTCAAATATGTTATTGCAAACACTACTTTCCCTATTTTCTGACTAAAAAGGAAGATAACCTGAGGCTTCTTAGAAATAAGAACAATTATATTTCCTTCCAAGCATCTTATAATGGTGTTTTTCATGAATGTGCATTTCCCCTCTGTAATTATATATAAACAATATTTCAAATTATAATTTAGTGACAGACATGAAGGGAGGGAAGGAGGAAGGGAGAAAGGAGGGAAAGAGGGGAAGGAAGTGGGGGAAGGAAGTGGCGGAAGGAAGGAAGGAAGGAAGGAAGGAAGGAAGGAAGGAAGGAAGGAAGGAAGGAAGGAAGGAAGGAAGGAAGGAAGGAAGGAAGGAAGGAAGGAAGGAAGGAAGGAAGGAAGAAGGGTGAATGGCCCTGAAAACCAATAATAAGAACCAGCAGATAATCTTGACTTTTTTAAAAATTGGCTTCATATAGACAAAAAAGGCAGATTCTAAATTAAAGATGTTATTATGCTTTAATGTGCTTAACATCATATGTGAGTCTTGTCAGCTATTGAGGTTTCTGCCAGTTTTGATTGGTGTAGAGTTAATTTTCTTTGTTTAAAGTTATAGCATTATTTAAAAGATATATGTTTTAAAACAAAATTAGACATCTAGGCAATAAACTGTATGGTATTAAAGTGAAAAAAATTGACCTTTGTATTTTGCAAAATATTTTTCAGAATCACATACACAATAAGAAAGAAAAACTTTTCTAAATGTCATCAATGGTCCAGAGCTGATGGCAAAATTTTACCTTAAGCTGCCCTATCCAGGTCAAACAGAAAGACCTGAGATGTGAACAATGAAATAAAGAATGAATTAAATGAAAAAAAATTGTAGATTAAGGACTAAAATACCACTCTCTTTAATGAAAATAGGGTAATCTTTGCATCTGCAGCAGCACAGTGCAGGATACCAGAGCAATCAATTCCATGTAGCAGATTCTGAAGCAGTGTAATTAGCTATTTTTTGTCATAGCCTTCTGTAGCCTTATTAAGCCTTACTTCAAAGAAAAGTATGCCTATGCTATCAGTTGTGGGAAGCTTCATGTAATTGCTACACAATTCCTTTATCACTGATTATGCATTAGTGCACGCAGCCCTGGGACCTCTAATGTTATTTTGCTGAGGTACTTTTCAAGGCATCTGCTCTCCAACACTATGAAGTGGCTGCCAGTAGGAGATGCTCTGAACAAACTAAAGCTTGGTAATGAATTCTATATAAATAGGGGAGCTCCTATTAATTTGATGCCAATATAACTCTTAATTTACATTGTTTGACAAGTCTTTGTCAAGAGTAATATCAGTATTGTGGATTAACCTAGGCAAGAAGCTAAGCACCTCAAATTTCATCCTTCTTGAAGTGGGTTGGGAAAAGGGATCAAAAGGGTGAAAGTGAGAAAAACATGGGTTTCTTGTATGTGTAGCTTTTACTTTACCTATTAAACATAAAGTTTAATAGGTAAAGTAAAAGCTGCACATACAAGTAAACCATAATGAGGAATGCATTATCCACTGCCACAGGAGCAGGTGTTCAGCCAGCTCCAGGAAGGCAGGAAGGCAGGGCTGCACCACTTGTAATGGTAACTTTAGAAGACAAAACTCCGTCACTTAGACCATCACCCCATCCTCCTTTGCCCCACTTTATACACTGAGCATGATGTCATATGGTATGGAATATCCCTTTCATCAGTTTGAGTCACCTGTCCTGGCTGTGTCCCCTCCCAGCTTCTTGTGTACCCTCAGCCTCCTCACTGGTGTGGGGAGGTGAGAGGCAGAAAAGTCTTTGGTTCCGTGTAAGCACTGTTCAGCAAAAGCTAAATCTTCCAATATTATGGGAAAATCCAGAATTCACAAAATTCCTAAAATCAGAACATTGTATTTTGTTGAATATTTAAACACTTATCTGAGGTCTGAATTGGGTCATCCTTATCCTAGCAGAAAGGATTTTCTTTTTCTCAGTCAGATCAAAAAACCTCAGCAAAATACTCTTTGACTGTGAGCAACATATCTGCATTGTTCAGTGACGTGAAGGAAGGATGAACTCTTACTGACAAAGCTGTCAAACACTCTATTAAAGGCACTTTTAAGCTACTGCATCATAGCTTTAGTGATGTAGCTTGCTTAGTTAAGAATAACAATAAAAGCTATTATGTACTCTCTTCTTTAAAGAAAAAAGTCATTTTAGCAGTTAATTCCCACTTTTGACTGAATTAAAAGTGATTTACTAATGTTTCTGCTATTCTCTTGATGTTCAAATAATTTCAGAGGTGAAATGTTTTAATGAATTATAGGAGGAAAAAACTACATTTTTTTATGGGTTAAAGGTCCTGTAGCTTTATGTTTAATAGTTGGAAGATTCTTGACGTGTTTTCTACAAAATAAGATATATTTATCCTTCCCAGTATACCTCAGCCCTCTTGTTCTATAAAATTTTCCATCATCACTTAAAAAGAGGAGGAAATGGTTTCCTTATATAATGTTTTCAAAAATAGCTTTTCAATCAACTATTTAATTGATTTACTTTATGACTCATTCATATGTTAAAGGATAAAAATCTCAGAACTTAATCACTTAGTCTGGTGATAAGGTTAAGGAAAAAAAAAGACAAACACCAAACCTTTAATAACAATTGTATTAGCAGTGAAAGATTCATTAAAAAAAAAAAAAAACAAACCAAAAACCAACCAAAAAACAAACTCCCAGAAAAAATTTTACAGCATTTTTGGGGTTACTTAAAAAAATTCATTTTTTAGGAATGTATGGATTTTTAGATTTAGCTAATGAATTCTCAGTTAACTTTTTGATGCTTGACAGACTTTAATGATGAAATAAAAAAGTGAATGAAAATAATGAGAAACAGAAAAGATTTCCAAACAAAAGTTCACTGCTATATCAAAATTGATATCAATAAGTAATAAAGGCTGATGGTAGATTTTTAACAAGTAAATGTATATATAAAACTATTTTGTCATCATTCTCATAAATAACTTTATTTAAAAATATGTGAATTTCTGAAACAGTGAGAGATATTAATGCTTAAATTCAGGGGCTGTTTTATGAAATCACTGGATTGAGTACTGGTTGTGATCACTTTTAGATCAGTCAGCAAAGATTATTTACTCAATAACTGAATTTATTGATTATTTCTGTTAAGATATCAATTTTAAAATGATAGCTGAAATCACTATCACTTTCTGCTTGTCTTTGATGAATAATGGATAGATTTTACTCTCTTTGTGTTTGTGTTTCACTCTTGTCTTGTGGAATGCCCTGGATCTAAGGCCTTAGGACTCTTAAAATAATGACATTGTTTCACTTATGCATGCTTCCACAGGAAAAACACTACCTCTTCATTAATATTAGCTAAGACCTAACAAGAAAATTCTAAAGCTATATGTCCTCCTTAATACATTCAGAGTTTATATTTATGAATTTTAATCTGGATTACATAGGCTTAAAATGTAGGAGTAGAGGTATTAATTAGTTTTTTGATATAGCTGTTGGACTTTCTTCCTGGTAATTGAACATTGCTTTGCAATCCTTCAGGTTAATTGCATGCTTCATATCTTAAATTTTCATAAAATAAACAGCTGAAGGATTTTTCCCGAAGTGTTTCTCTGTATATGTATAAAAAACCCAGCTGCAAATAAGGAAAATTACATCCACAGTAAAAGTAAATACAAGGCAAAACATCATGGTTAACAGTCAAATTCTATCTATTTTTCTAACTACACTAAATTCAGCTGCAAATATAATAGTATTTGAAATTGTAATGTGGCAGAAATCCATTGGACTGTGTTTTATGTGCCTGTTTTCAAGAGGCTTGTAAGTTCTTGGCAGCTGTTCATGCAGGTTTACTCTGAAACAGAAGATGAAGATCTGTGGGCCTGACAGTAACAACATTTCTGCTGATTCAAATGTGGAAGGTGTACCTTCTATAAACAGAATAGCAAAAAGGGATAGATACTTCACATATGAGACACAGTGGCAGGAAATTTAAAATAATTTTTGAGGAACTAGAGTTTATTATTTGCTTTTTAAACTTTAGCCTTGAAGGATTCAAATTACCAGATAATATCCTGACTTACTTATCCCTGAGAAACATCAATGACATTCAAGCAACAGACTAATTTTAGTATATGTATGTGTTCAAATATATGCTTGTATATATAGAATAAGTCAATATGCATAAGCATAACAATTCTTTTTACTGGATTTTTTACTCTGATATATTTTAACAGAAGGTTATTAATTGGATTGAATATGAGATACCTATACAATTTTCTAGGAACTCTCAATAACTTTGTCAGGATTTCAACCAAAGCCACCCAGAATGAGCACGTATATGCACATGGCAAGTGAACACAAAAAACATTGATCTATGCACAAAATTATTTAGCTCAAAGTTCACCTAATAATACACAGGAATATTAATTTCCAAAATAATGACAATTTATATAAAATGTACTTGAATTCACATGAAAATTTTTAGTCTTTCTCCTTAGAGATACTCAGAAACCATCTAGGCCTGGTTTAACTAGAAAGATTTCTTGGAGAAGCAATCATGACATATTTTGATATTTCCATGACATCATAAGTGGTTCTTTAAATGGAATGGGTCTCTAATTGCATTATTTTACTTACATATTATCTTTCTGTCTTATCTAATTAAAAATGCTACTCTACAAAATACTTTATAAATACATTTTGGAGTCATTAATACAGTAAAATGTCTATTTATTTTTATATCTATTATGCTGTGCTCTTTCCAAAATCACAACTGAAAAAATATCCAATATGCAGACTGCAATAATTTAGCAGAAGGGGCTTATTTTCTGCATTGTACAATGAGAGGGAATATGGAAGGACAGATTAGTGAATGACTGTGACATAATAAGTGCTGTCTTTTGGCAAAGTGATCTGTCATTCATATATAACTTTTATATTTGTTCTTTTCTTCTTAAGCTGGTGTATGATTTCTCAAGGTTTTCAGATATATTTGTAGACTACCATCATAGTTCATAGTTGTCTCTGATAAGTATTTAAGAGATGTTGGAGAGAATTTTTAGCACTCTGTACCCTTGAGATTCATGATGCTTCTATTATAGCAATTCATTTTTAGCTGCGTATGAATTAGTTTTCCTAGCTCTCTCCCATAACATAAAGTTTTTTGAAAAAATTATTATAGCCAAAATGTTCCACAACCATTCTTTTGTTCTGATGCTTATGTATAAATTGAATTGTGGAAAATAGAAAGACAGTATTTGGCAGTTCATATCTTTCAAACTTGCAGACATGACTTGAAATTTTTCAATATTGCTTAAGAGAAGTTGCCATTTACAGTTCCTGTGAATTGTATCCTGATTAGGTTGACATATTCTTAGCTGTTAATTGCACAACTCTGTCTGACCTCTCAGATCTTCTACAGACAGTGTGGACTGTAAATGCTTCACCCTACTGAGTAACCAGGTCGATTCTCTTCTACAAAGCTTTTCTGATGGAAGAAATGGCTCTTCTCTGTCTCTCCTAAGACTCATCGACTATGAGGCCCAGAAGCAGACATTTAAAAGCCTGGAACAGTAAGAAAAAGAGTGAAATAAGGATTCCAGGAGAAAGAAGGAAAAAAAAGGAAAACCCAAACCAAATCAAACTAAACCCACAGGTGGTTGGGATTGTTTGAGGAGAGGGATGGGCAAAGGAGCAAAAGAAAATATTCAGCTGGTCAAAGAAATTATCTCGGACGCAGTAAAAGGAAAATTTGCTGAAGTCACAGCACATAGTAGTCTACAAATCCAAATCCTCAACTATGATAGAACTGTATTGGACTTGGTATTTCCAGTTGCTCAGATCTGAGAAGCATCACCAAATCTAGGAGGACCAAGGAGAATTATTAATGAAAAGGCTAAAACAGGTAGGGGTTATCTGCACACTGCTAAAGCTGCCACAAAGTCACCATTAGTTGGAGTGGCAATACCTAAATGAAAATTGTCAGGAAGTGTATTACATTTCAAGATTAGCAGACGAGATGTTATTTTTTATGATGTAGATATATAAATTAAATTTCAATTGATGTCAAAATTTCTAGTGCTGATTAAATGCTTTCTATAAAAAGCCAGCAATGTACTTGCATTTTATTTGTGAAATTCTATGGAAGTCTATGAGTTAATGTAGACCACTAGTTCCATCCTCAAATTCAGGATTGAGGTAAGTTCTTGATCTTTTGCTAACCAAAGAAACAATCAGTACAACTGTGACCCCACTTTCTTTAGTGTCTGTAATATGGACGACGAGAGAGAACTGAATCTGAAATCTATAACTGCACTGAGGTAATGGAGAATCAAGTCACCTTCTAGTGAAATAAAAAAAGAAAGAGGAAATTTATATTTTTAGTTAAAAATTTCCATTCTTATAGATTTCTAGGGTGATTGGCTTAAAAGGATTGGTACCAGAAGAGAGAAATGTTATTTGAAATGAGGGAAACAGAGAAGAAATATGTAGAAACTCAACAGATGAGTAGAAATACACATGAACATACACACATATGCACATTAAAAAAGAAATTGTGAGATTGCTCCTACATTGTGAGTGCTGTTTTTTCTCCACTTCTTGTCAACTATGAAAAGTCTGGAAGATGCTAGGTCTGATAGCAGCTGAATTTTAATAACTGTATTGATATTCTCCTAATGAAAACAATGCTATTTATATGCATGAAATTGATTAGAAACTGAATACAGAAAATTTAAATACAACTACAAAAGCATCAGCAATTTAGTCACATACGTATGTGTGGGAAACTTGCAATTACTGAACTGGTCATGCTATTGTAATCATTAAGTATATTTACAACATTTAACATTCTTATGAATCTGTCATTATTTACTACTGCATGCCTCATTATACTGTAAAATTACACTGAGCTTAGAATTAAAATATAATTCAATGTTTACACCCACAGATCTTGAAGAGTTCTGAGAAGTTTTGTCTGACACCAAACTTTTTCAAAGAGAGTTTTCATAACTAGCTAAAAAGTAAATAGCAAATAGGATGAAGGATTAATGACTTTCAGGAAGAATTTATTCACTGAATAAATTCTGGTGGTTAAGCATTGGAACAGGCTGCCCAGGGAAGTGTAGGAGTCACTATCTCTGGAATTGTTTGAGAAGCAGCTGGATATGACAGTTAGTGAAACACGTTCATTGACATGGTGTTGTTGAGTCAAAGGTTGAGTTCAATGATCCTTGAGGTCTTTTCCTACCTTAATGATTCTATGACTATGATTTAATTTTGTATGTTTTCTCCTTATACTTGCAAAGCTTACTATCCAAAAAGCCCTGTGGGTTTTTTTGTGAAAGATATAATATGAAAAAAAAATTACTGTATGTATCCATATATAATTATTCCTCTAATAGTTTTGCTTTATATGCCAGATAAAAATACAGTACTGATGTAGTGCTATCCTTTGGGAATGGTCAAACACTTTGTCTCAAATGATTTGTTGAATTTCATAAAATGAAGGTGGGTGACATTGAGAAATGCCTACTACTAGTTTGACATTGTGCTGGTGCTTTCCTCACATTCTTAGCTAACAACATTTTCCATCTATCATAAGAGAGGGCATATGAATTCTGAAATTAGGTATTATTCCTTCATTCTACATCCCAAGGTCTGTATGATGCCAGCATATTTCTGTTCAAGTTAACTTTACTGTAACATTACACAGAACCAGTTTCTGACCAAAGTTAAATACTAAAAAAACACTGATGCTTTTGACAATGCATGAAAACTTTTCTAAAAAAACTGTAGCTAAAAACAAAAGTAGCAAACAGGATACTATATCAAGTCTTAGACAAAAACCTCTGCCATATGGTGCTGTAATAAATGAATAGTAGAACATCAACTAGCTAGGAATAGGAAAAAAAATAGTATATCAATTTTAAAATAAGCAACTACAAGCTCATTGAATAGAATATTTCTTTTTTAATTACTAGAACTAAACTTTTTATTAGCATGTCTAGACACAGAACAAGAAACAACAGAGGAGACATAAGAGTAATTTATGTAAAGATGTGGAAAATTGAATTATTTTCCCAAAATGGGAAATGTAATACCTGCTTTGTAACTTCTGTAGAATAATCTCTCAGCAGAAAATGGTTCAAAAGCCTAAGAAACCTTTTTAGCAGTCTTCATACATTTTCTGTCCACAAGTGTAATGATAAAAACCCCTCAGATCAAATGGACCAACCAAATGAACAAAAAAACCTCTAAAACAGAACCAACCAGAAGGAAAATTGCTCATATCTTATCTCTTGGCAGAGTAACATTATTAAAGCCTTTAATTCTTGTCTCACTGCCCATAAGGCTTCACCTTTGAACAATAATTTAGTAAAATATAGGTGTTTCATGTTCAACCTCTGAATTCAGATTTTCTTCATTTACCTTAACTGATGAAGTTATCGTTCAAGTTTTGAAAGTTCTTCTGAAGATGTCACCAACAAGCAACAAGACAGACTTCTAAATAGATTTTGCAGCAAGATAAGAGTAATTTAAAACTCAAATAATGGAAAATTAATTAGTCTTAAAGTTTTACACAGCGCCAGATAAATAGACCTCTGTATTGAATTTGGATGGAATTTGTCAAAAGTTTTCAGGAAGAAGAAAATCATAGGTAATTTTTCTCTAATAAAATTTATAGAGTGATATGGTACATATTGATAAGGTTTTTATGTATCTAAAAGGAAATCCATTTCTACACTTCAGAAACTTGATTCCCATGTGAGACACTGCAGCCTGCTTGAGCAGTGCATTTACTAATTACTGAACTGTGAGAAAACTAGACAGACTTTTCCATGCTTAAACTGCATATTTTTGATAATGGTTTTAATGCAAAAATATGTCTGCCAAAGTGTTTCTGGTCACATTTTTGGGGCTTTCCTTTTTTCATTTTGAATTGCCTGACATTTTCTCAATTGGAAGGCCAATTTGCAAAGAATTTGTCTTGGCTTTTTGCCTATAAAAATGGGACTGAAGAGAGCTGAATGTTGATGTGAAATGCTACTTGCCCACATGTCATGCAGCAAGATGTTTTTTCAGCTCTCTTCCATGTAGCCCAGAGCTTAAATTTACAGGAGTTGTATGTGTAATTGCTGTTTATCTCTTCCAAAACATCTCAGAAACCCTGGAATCTATATATTTCCAAAACTGATGTCAGGGAGGTTTACTAGATCATGATTAGAAATCTAGGAATTGACAGGATAAATCTGTGTTGAAAAATAACTATTTTCATGTTCGCTTCCTGGTCTTGGTTCCTTGCTCATGAACACTGAATAAATATTAGCTCTTTTCTGGGTCTCTTGCACTTTACTGAAAACAAAACAGAACAGCAAGTATAATAAAGGTGATATGGTTTATATTGGGATACTATGGAGATTTCACTGCCTCTCCCATTAAAGTCTTTTAAATTATCACACAGTGCTTTAGAGCCTTAGCAATTCTCCCTTCATCCAACATATCAGCATTTTCAAGCTAATAAAATATTAGCCCAATGGGCTGCAAAAATACCTTTGCATTGTTCCAGGGATTTGAAGCAGTAAAGAACAGAAAACAATTATTCAGATTTAGGGCCATGAGACCGTTTGTAGAACACAGAGGTGTTCCATGGACAAATACAATAGAATATGGATAAAATATGTTTGTTCTAGCCTTGAAGAGATTCAGAAATCTTTAGAGTTTAGAAGAATACAAGCCTGGAATCTCTGAGAGAAGTCTGGTTTTCCACCATCGCATCTATTAAGGCTTTCAGAGCCATTGCTACAGAGACTTTCAGGTCACAAATTTAGACAAGTTCTGTCCTTGTTGCCCAATGCTGCAAATATGCTGGGAACATAATATTGAAAAAACAACAACAATAACAACAGCAATGTCAAAAACAAAACCAAGCTCATTTTACTTAACATTTTTCATGATAATATTTCATTTAGGGTGCATGTGCCAAAAGCCTAATTTATCCCATAGACTAGTTTTAGTAACTTGTCAGAAAACATCCAAATCACAAACTGGATAGAAATCCTTTTTGTCTGTTCTCTAAACTGACATTAGCTGAATTCCCTTTAAAAATGCATGTCTAAACATCATTGTCTGAATACAAGCTCTCAATTCATTTCCTTAAAGCTTTTCAGTTTGGAAAATATTTAAAATCACTTAAAGAAATAAAGACAGTCTTCTTTTCATCAATAGCTAAGAAGATTTGTGGTTTCAAGCATCTGTCCTTTTGACTAGACTCATGATTCCTTTTGTTGTGTTCTACATTATGGATTTCCCATAGACTGAGGCCCAGGTTTACGCAGTATATCTGGCTTCTTTGTAGAAAAATGTGTGTTTTTCTTCCCCTAGTCATGGTTCAGGTCACTCCAGCATTTCAAATAGTATCTGACATTTTGTTTGCTTCCAGCCAAACTCAAAGAGATCAGGAATTTGGTCTACTTTTAATTACATGAAACAATCAAAAAAGGATGTCTTGCGATAACCCAATTTCAGTCCTGATCAGAGACAGTATTGCTTAAAAACTTGTTTGGAAATGTGATAATTGTTAAAGAACTGAGAAACAAATATCCATAGAATTTGGCTGGCACAAAAAAAATGGACACTGAGCATACAGGATGGGACAAATAATATACTACAGGAAAGAAGCAAGGAAACTGGACGTAGAATAGTTATGAAATGGCTGGACTACAAAGTTGGTAAGTCTGTATTATAAAAAAATCAGTGATGAGAATATGGAAAGATAGATGGTAAATACGGTAATATTCTCCTTTAATTTTTTTTCAGTGCGAGTGGGCACACAAGTGAAACAAAAGAGCTGGAACAGGTTATAAAACTCCAGTTTTAATTGGTCCAAGTAAGATAAATCCACCTAATGTTTATGATTCTATTCATTTACATGCAGTGAACTAGACTTTAACTTTGTGCAAGTTTTTAAAAATATATTACAATTCTTTTTTTAAACTACTGTACATCCCACTCTATTTGTGTATACATTTTACACTCAAAGTGGCTTTCATGTACTTTCTGGACAAAGGAAGATAATAAACTACTGCAAGATAACAAGAACAAAGGTACAGACAACTGCAAGAAATTTTTATTTCCTTTAACTTTCTTCTTATATTTTAAAATTTCTCTCCACTATTATTGCTGGGTTTTTTTATCCTTTCCTCACAACCAAATCAGTCCAATTTTTAGGAATCTTTTCAGTTGGGAATACGTGATGGCTTAAGACACTGTCTATTGCTGCTGTGCAATTTCTATCCATTTCACAGATTAATTTATTTTGGAAGGGGCCTCTTGAGATCACCCACTCCAATCATCCCACCCCTGCCAGCAGGTTCAGCTAGACTAGGTTTCCCAGGACTGTGTTCAGTCAAGCTTTGAATATCTTTGATGCTTGTGGAAGTGTAATTCTGTGTGCCATGAACACAAAATTCACCCATCTATCAAATGTGTAATGACCTATCTTTGCACAGAAATAATGACTTATAATGTAGTAGCAGAACTCCAGAGTGCTGGAGTTTTTATAGTAGTCCAGCAAAAAAGAAACTTTCCAGCACACAGGAATTAAGCTTATAATTTTTGTTGGGAATTTTTTTGTAGGTTGTTATTTCTCCTTGAAGAAAACTATATCAGGTCAATTTTTTTTTTTTTTTTAATTCTTCAGCAAGATTATAGGGCTTTCACTGTCCCTGTAATAGCAAAGCCAACCAAATATATTAAGTAAAACCAAAACCATACCCCTTAGGTATAATCACCTCTATGGGTTTTTTATTGGTTTGTCTTTTTAACAAAAACTAAAAGTTATCATTAGGAAATATTCAGTGAGAATTTTCTATATTTATAAACTGACTGGTATTCCTTATTCAAGTAGGGGTAAAAATCTAATATTTATACATGGAAATAACTTCTGGAGGAAGTCAGGGAAATATGAACCAGGAAAGACAACTTTCTATCTAAATTCATACAATAGCCAAAGATGTAATAACCCAAATACATGCACCTAATTACCAAGGAAATTTATTTTATTTTTTCCTGAATAGAACTTACATAGTTTAAAATTGAGGCTGAAAAAGAATGATGCACAGATTTTTTTAGAAGGGGTATTGTGCATCATTAACTATAATAATACAAATAAATTATTTGTGTATCTCACATGATTTTGATGACTTAACAAACTGAAAAATATGTACTAGTCAAAGCAACTTCAACTTAAATGCAATAAACATTAATAGCAGTTAGAAAAATACAAATCGTCCTTAAAAAAGGGCTAAACAATAGGAAAGCCAGCTCATTAATTAGAATATTTTTCTGGTTTTTATAACCTATTACCACGTGTTTTTTCGATTGTCACTTTCTTTTGTGAAAAATATATAATTGTTCACTATTTAATGAATAATAGTAACTGATGTCCATATAGCCAAGAAATATTTTTTAGCCATTCTTAACATAAAGTCTGTAGGATTACTCATTTTAGAACTTCTCTATACATTCTTATTCTTTCTCTGAAATCTTCACCCCCAGTTAAGATCTATTATCGGATATTTAAAAAAAAAATGAACAGTACTTTGTAATTTACATTTGAGGTTGGTGTTTTTTCCTGTCAACATGAATAGCTGCACAAATGTCAACATTAAATATTATTTTCTGTCTCAGCTCAATCACACAAATTAAAGTCTCTTTGGATTTTCCATGATATATATTATTAATATTTCTTAACTCAAAAATTATCACCAGCAAATCCTTTTAAAAGAGTTTCCATCAATCTGCCCAGGTGATTTCTTAGCCCTAGAAAAAAAGACTTACAGATTATGACTTCTACTGGAATTATACTCAAATTTAGCAGTTCAACATATTTCCTGCAACTTGTTTTAGATTTTCTATTCAGAGTGAACAGGCACTAAACCACATCACTCGACAAGTAATAAAACCATTCTTTCTCCTGTTTCATAAAATATCTGTATAAACTCTTCAATAGTTACCCCACCTGAGAATCATAATTATACAGAAGGCAGAAAAATATTTGCCAAATAAAAGCAGTTCCAGTTACAAAGAAAATAAACTGTGATGACAAGGTGTATTATTTTGTAAACAGCTTGTATAACGCAAAGATATGATACTGCTGTGACGGAATCACTAGCCCTGAGTGAACTCACATTTTTTTTGCTGTTATAAAAATGCTAGATTAAATTCTGAAGGCAACTGGCTTAGCATAATTACAGAGAATTGCTTGGGGTGAAAGGGGCCTTTAAAGACCATCTAATCTAACCCCTATGACCTGCCATATAATCAAAATTCCTTTTCTGTCCACACTGTCCTGAACAAGAAAAGTCTGCATAAAATACTTCCATTTCAGTATGTTATTGTACGTATGCATTTATCGGAAAGATTCCCACAAATATTTTTGATACTCTAGTTCAAATATAGTTAGGGAAGATGAACACTTTTTTACTTAGAGGACTGATTGAAATTAATGAGAACACAGAAGCCCCAGCTATGGCTATTATAAAGCTTTTATTAATCAGGCTGAATATCTGTATTTCTTATTTTACTTTATTATTAGTCTTTTTATATTAAATATTCTGACTCCTTTTAGTGATAACCTTACATATTTTTCAATAATTATAAAGAGAAATGATAGGAAGATGATAGAAAATTTGGATTCTAACATTCTGCTGAAAATTATTCATAATCATTTGGTTTCACCCATTTTAAATTCCTGTGCTGGTTCAGTCCTCTCTAATGTAGTCACTGAGGACAAAATCCTGTAAGTCATCCAGTGTCATCTAGAACTGCTGATCTTTTTGGAGCATTTTCTTCAAATACTGCTTTATAACCATCAACCTTATATAGGTACCTGATATAAGCAAGATTATCCTAAATAACACAAAACAACTAAATAATTTTGACATCTTCTCACTAAGTTTTACTCTGGTTTCCATTTGACTGTTTTGATTAGATTTGAGTTAGGTAAAATAAAAACTGGGAAATCTAACTAAGCTATTATTTTAGTTTGTTTTTTGTTTTGTGGTTTTTGGGGTTTTTTTTGATGCCTCTATTTAAATCTTGAACTAGATTTTGTTTTATATGTTTCCCCAGTGAGAGGCATTATTCTATCCATTTACACAAAACATATGGCAAAAATAGCAGAAATTAAGTTAATGCAATTCAACTGAAAAAATAAACAAAATAAAATAAAATAAAATAAAATAAAATAAAAACAATGGAATTAAATTGATTCCTCTTTAGGTGCAATAGAGCTGTTAATCAAAAGTAACTAAAGAAAGGAGATGCCACATAATGTAAATTCAGTAGTCCTGAAATAGAAATTCAGGGCACACCAATAATAGTGGAAGTCTTTATGCATTCTGTGCACCTAGAAAGAATGATCTCAGAAGAATTATCTCCTCCTGAAGATAAGGAGAGCAAGAAGTGCATGTACATCCCTATGCCAGGTAGCTACATCAAGTTAATGACTAACCATTGTGTTAGTCCAGTTAAAATACTTCCCTTCTGACTTGCATAAAGAAGTCCAAGGCATTGTTCTCTTTGAATTGCAAATATTGACTCTGTTACTAGGTGATTACAAACTATAGTTAATCTTCAAAGCACAATTTTCCAATGGAATAAAAGACTTTTTAGCACATAGCCTGTAAGTTAGCTACACTTTAGATCCTGGAAAACACAAAAAGAAAACATATTAAGAAGCATTATTCCTTAGGAACATTTCCACTTTTTTAAAATTTATTTTTAAATATTTTGCATATTTTTTCATGTTTAATTTCTCCAAGTCTTTCTTTAAAATGTTGAGAAATAATGACACATGCATTTTTATATCTTGTCATGCTTAAACCATCCTCAGTGCCTGTATATAACACATCTAAAAAGAATTATTTTTTAAAAAAATCCTATCAAATCTCCATTATACCTGTTTTAAAACATTAATTAACTCATGTCTGAACTTCTCTTTTAAGGTTTGCCTCTAGCTCTCTGTGCAGCTGAGGTTACAGATGTTTATCTGGAATGGCTATTACAGTAATTTCCTGAGTTAGTCTATCCCCTGCTCTTTTGGTATTAGTAGTACTTATGTGTTCTTGGCATTCTTTGTAATTGTATATTTTGAAGGAGAGCTATTCAAAATATTTACCAGTGTTATATCTTGATATTCCTTTCTTCAATGCTTAGGAATAAATCCTAGCCAGTTCAAATTACTCTTGAATTTCTCTACTGCTATTTAAATATAGTGTAATTAATCCAGCTTGATGTAGAACTGTAGAATTATTAATATCAGAAAATACCTCAACCAAAAAGATCAGCAGGTCCAAACACGAACCCAGCATCAATGTGTCCACCAAAAAACCATATTCTCAAGTGCATCAACCACAAGCTGCTAGAACACTTCCAGAGACTGTGATTTCACCACTTCCCTGGGCAGCCTATTCCTATGTCTGACCACCTTTTATTTATACTATTATCCATTCTAGCCATAACCAAAGCTTTTATGACCATTAGAGGGTTGTGAGTGCTTCTGTTTATTTATGTATTCACTTTGACTTCTTTTTCACCAGTCATGAGAAAATTAATAATTTCCTGTGAAACAGATTGCTCAATGGTGACAAGGTAGCTTGCCTTTCTTGTTTCTTCACTTTTTATCAGCAATCATGAAAAAAGTGGTAAAGCAAAATAGAATTTTTTAATATATTTAATTTCACAGGGTTTTTTGATACCATAATGCACATGTATAGCTGAAGTAGCAAGTCAAGGTAAGCACAAAAAGTATGGCAGAGAAAAATAAAGCAAGCTGATTTTTTTAAAAATACAGGAATTCATTCTCCTATTATGGATTGCAAAATAACTATTCTAAAACCACTGCCTATTTTAGATATTGTATTACTGGACATGGGCATGGACAAAATAACATGAAATTGCTACTAAAATCAGAAGGGAAATATGGTGATGCATCTGGGCATCTGTTTGTTTGTTTTCCCTGAATTATTGATAAGATATTTTTACTTTGCTGCTTCCTTACTGAAGAATAAACAAAATAGGACTGATCTTGAGGCATTTCTCAAGGGTACAATACATAGTCATGATAAAGACTCTTGAAAACATACAGATGAAAAGAATATACTTGTTTTATTTTGTCATCTTACCTGTCTTAATCAGCATTTCCTCTGATTAGAGTTACTTGGACAGCTCATATTTTCATTCTGTTCTGATTCTGAGATCTTCTTTGCTATTGAAGTATGCATATGTTTGAGGACTGATGATGTGTTCAGCACTAGATCTCTGTTCTTCATATGAGGTTATGGTATATTGTGGGATGTCTACAGCAGTTTAGCTGTTCACTCACGTGCTTTTCAAGACTTTTTTCCTCAGGTTTGCAGTAGACAGTGCTGCAAATTATAAACACTAATTTTTAAAAAAATAGTTGTGAATCAAATTTTTGTTATTGTTGTAGTTTTGAGGTACTTCAGTCTTGAACTTTATTCACTACTTCAAAGAATAAATTGACCAGAGCTTAGAAAATATATTCAAAATTTGAGAAGGCTTGTATGCACTGTTCAAGTTTAGCCCAGTTTCTACTGACCACTGTAACACCACCCAGGTGACTGGAAATAGCAGTCATAGAATGACATGTTATATTGCCCCTACCAGATCTCTTCTGGACTCCTGAGTTCTCTGCAAATACACACAATACATCACTGTTTTGACTGGAAAAATGAAAAACAGAAGCATTCTCTAAACACAGACAATCAAAAGGGGTTTAAACACTCTTTCACTATGATGCACAGCAAGTAAAGCCTAAGAGTTCAATAATGAGAGGAGAACTGCAAATAAGGTAGATTCTTTGCAAAAGACAGCTGTTGATTATCTATTTTATTTAGTCACAAGACCAATGTATCCTATTTATGGGACAAATGTGCTTTTTCTGTTTCAGAGTTTGTGTATGAAAAGGGCCACACTGGCCTGAAGAAAACCCCCTAGTTTACTATTGTTTTCCCATGTTTGATATTCAATTTAAAAAGTATAGATATATGATTTATTGTAAAAAAAAAACTGAATATTTTATTCAGTTGGGAATCACAGATTAGTAGTGGCTTCCAAACAGTGGTTATAACGTTTTTCAGATCATCTTAACTAAACTATTGCTTCCCTGGGAACTAAATGATAATGTCATATACTTGGGGTGGGGAGGGAAACAAACAAAAAATTAAACCCTATAGACTTACCAGAACCACTGCACAACCTCAGGGTATAAATATTCAGGTTTGCTAGCACTTTCTGAATGTGCTTGCTGTGAAAAATAACAGAAATTAATATCAAAATATTTTTAAATATTTGGGGATTATTTTGGCTTTAACATTTGCAAATTCTCAGTTTCTCATGAAATTTTGCTGCCTCATGACTTTGACAGGGAGTGAATTGCAGTGAGAGGCAATATTTTTCTATTTTCAGCAGTTTGAGCATAATTGGAAGTCGTTAGTTAAATGCCATGACGGCAAAAATGGGGAGCACAAGGTTAAGTGCTACATCTTCATAACAGCTGTCATGCACTAGCAGAACGGAAATTTTCATCTCAGGAATGCAGTTTGCGTAGGCGGTTTCCTCAAAAATAAAGACTGAAAATCTGGAAGGCTTTCTGATCAAAATATGTTGCAACTAACTTTAATAGTTGCAAAGCTAAGTCATATAATGATGAAAATGACATAAAATTCCAGGAGACCCTTAAAAACAGAAATGAAATGAAATGAAATGAAATTAAATTAAATGATGAAATGAAATGAAATGTACTCCATCAGTGTTCCTTAGCATATCATGCCAATGTATTGAAACAAATATTTACTAGGTCTGGTTTTGTAGTTGAGGTAGCACTTAATATCATGTCTATTGCATCTACTGATTTAAAACTGTTTCAACTTTGATAAAATATATCTTATTTCTTACTTCATGATGAATGTGTAAATACAAAGCAGTATCTTACAGCCCATTATGACAAAGTTTATAATTCTCTCAGTATAGTAACTTGACTCAAAACTTAACCCATTGTTGTGGTGCGTTGGTTTAGTGTTCGGTTCGGGTTTTGGTTTAAGTTTTATAAAGGTTTTATGTAAGTTGTAAAATGTGAGTTTGCCTCGGGCTCCCCTCCCCCACCTTGCTGTCTCCCCCTGCTGCCGCTGTTCGTTTTCTGTCAATCTCCCATCTCCATGGTTCCTCCCGCCTTTTTGTTACAAGTTTTGTGTCCATCACCTTATCCCCTCCCTAGTTGGCATGGTGACCCCTCTGTCCATCACTCTCTGCCCACTCCCAAGTCTGGAAGCTTCTACCCGGGCAGAGGGTGATTGGAGCAGGTGGGAAGCCACCCCATCAAGTTGCCCCATTTGTTGAAGTCTCATGCCCTTCATCTATGTGTGTGTTATCATTGGTTACCTAGCTTGGGCCCCCCCCTTCTTACGATGTATTTAATGTCTGTCCAAGCCCCACCCTTGGGACTTACCCAGGGTTTTGCTCTGTGGTCAGTCTCCCTGTTGTGTTCTCCCCTTTGCTTTGGGCAGTTGGCAGCAGCCACTCCCCTCTCCTAATAAATCCACTCCTGCTGCTGACTGCTGCCTCTCGCGTACTGCTTCTCCGCCGGACATCCGCAGGCCGTGGTGGGAAGAAGAACCCACGGGGTGTCGCCTCCTGCCCCATCGCCGGGCAGGGGACACCCGATCGGCTGAGGCCTCATAAGCTCTCCCGCCGAGCTGAGGCTAAGGGCCTCTCCAGCCGGTCCCCGCAGCTGTAGCTTGCGCCAGCCGAGGCTGTGGCTGAGGCTGGGGGCGGGCAAGCTACAACCCATAAATAGTTAAATACTTACCTCTGTAAGGAAATAATTGTCTCACCAATGGCACTGGACAGAAATTTCTTCAAAATAAAAAAACAATTCCACAAAGGACATAAACAGTAAAGGAAGTGTTAGCTAATCTAAGTGATTAACATCCAACTAACCATCAAAAAGTTGAAATAGAAGAAATGAGAAGGAATTAATTACTTATTTTTAGCAAATATTTTTTTTTTAATAGTGGCTTTGTACTTGCTTCTTGCATGTGAAGAAGTTTTTTTATTCTTATTTGATTAAAGAGATGAATTTCTGCACCATGTTGCTCCTTGGGAGCTCTTCTCTAATAAACTTTGTCTGAAGCTCCCACTCCATTCATGATACTCACCAATCTCAGTAAGCCTTTAAGAAAATTGAACTCATTCTTTTAATATGAGAAGTAATTAACTTCTCATATTAATAAGAGCAATAACTATAACTCTCCTGTGGAACTAACTGGAGAAAAAAAATAGTTCAGAAGAAACAGTAAATAATGTCTATCAGTTATTTTCTCAATGTGGGCTCAAAAATAGCTTTTTTCAGTAAAACCTTTGATTCCACTTTCATTCTTATCATATTTAATTTTGATTGGAAGACTTAAATATTTAACTTCTTAAAGATTTTTCATAATAATAAAAAACAATAACCCTATATAAAAGTCAAAGGAAAAATAACAGAACAAACATTCTTCATTCTGCTTTCCCAGCTATACATGATTACAAGCAATCACCTGTGATGTTACAGAAATGTTTAAATTCCATGCTGTTTCATTGTGCCTACATTATAGCCCTAGATTTCAAAAGAAGAAACCAAAATAATTCCAGATAGTTTGAAAGAGGCATTTGGACTCATCCTGTTCACTGCCTGCTCAAAGCATGCCAATGGAACATAATTTGACCTGTTTCTCTGCATATTGTGAAAGTCTGAGCTGCACTTTTGTCTCTAAAACATTGTGTAGCTGCAGTGAAATGCATGATGCTACGTTATACGAATATTTCCAAACAGTATGTGAAGTTATTGATTCATTTGGGAAACATTTTCTTCAAAGAATCCATTATCTCATTGGGCTGGTATAAAATTGTTACAATCTTTTGCTGTCTTAATCTTTTTACTTTGCATCGTAAAGAGGAATAGCTAATTCTTATTACATGGAATAACAACAAGTGGTGGCTAGATTAATCTCAGGCTAAACTTTGAAGGTATTCAAACTCTTCCTGTCTTGCTTATCTCATTTATCAAATATATTTTTAGTTTATGTGCCATAGTCTTCCCTGTCATCTGTCTTACAGAGTATTTCTGGCATGTGTAGGTAATATAAATGTCATATCTGTCCTTAGGTAACATTGAGAAGAATAATTTGCAAAGAAGTAATTGCACTTCTGGTTGCAGAGATGAACCAGTATTTAACTATGAAGTGTAGAATAGGAAAACTTATCAA
This sequence comes from Diglossa brunneiventris, assembly GCA_019023105.1. Lineage (NCBI taxonomy): Eukaryota > Metazoa > Chordata > Aves > Passeriformes > Thraupidae > Diglossa > Diglossa brunneiventris. The sequence goes on along the minus strand of CM032352.1, from coordinate 45,726,671 downwards.
CTTTTTCTTCATTCAACAGAAATGCAAAAAATCCTGAATTCCCTTATTTGCTTTACATTGTTTTTCAGAACAGTGAATAGCAGCAGCCAGCATTGATATATAGTAAGATGTTACTTTTTACCACCAGCTTCATTAGATCATCATCAGAGTTTCTACCATGATATATGTAACAAAGCAGAGTAGAAGTGTGGAACAGTTCTTTTAGTAGCTTGTTTCAAAATCACTGATTTGCATGGAAAGGAACAACGAGGAATCTTTTTGAAAAAAATGTGAATATTGTTGAAGGATTTTATGGATTTACTACATTTCATATTGGACAGAGCCTGTTAAAAAAAAAAAGAAAGAATGAGTAGTCAATCTTCTCTTGGAACACAAATTTGAACTCAGGAACCATTCTAAACCCTATTTTTTATTATTCCAACCTTTATTTTCAATATGAGTTCTAAATACTGTAAAGTATTTTCTAAACTGAAGAAATTGCTGGATATAAGTAAACCAGAGATAATAAAGTATTATCTTCTACAAGCTTCTACTGTTTCTGAAGAAGAAAATTATAACAGGACTCAAAAAAGAAGCTGAAAAAGAGCTGAAAGACTCAACATGAATTTGGGGCTTTGCATAAAGCAACATGCTGCTGCATGTAGAATTACTTCTCTAGACTGTTCTTTTTGAAAAAAAAAAAAACTGTAGGTTCATATACAGATTTAACTTAGACAATATAATTCAGTTGCTGATTGATTTTATTTACTTGTTCCATCCTGTTTTATCTCAACTCCCATCATATTTTTGTGCATCTTTTCTCAACACTGCACTCCTCAGAACCTGAACCTCATATCTTTAATTCACCATGGAAATAAGCAGCACTGATCAAAATGGTGTTCTAAATAATTATAGTTTCCAAATGATAGCTTCTTTGCAGAGAAATCATCCAAATTATAATTTTTTTATTAGCTTTACCATCATACCAATATTATTTTATTTCTCTCAAGACTGATCTTTAACCAGATAGATTTCAGGGGAGGAATTGCAGAGATCACAAAGATTTTAATTAAATCCCTTTCATGCACTAACAATGTGGTCCTATTTTATACTACTATATAAAATGTGGCCCTATTATATTATTATTAATATCTTTAATATTATAGGAGCTCATTTAGATGGTACATAGGTATCCCTAAATACAGTCAAAGAACTTCAAATTCAATTCAGAAGCAACCTTTCCTTTTATTTTTTTACATGGTTCTCATAAAGCATATGATCATAGCCTTCAACAAGTGATGCTGTGCTTTATAACTAATCTTTCCTTTGACCGCTGAGTGTAAGCTGCCGTCAGACTGCAAACTGAACAAAAAGGTTGCAATATAGATAACATTGCTCTTCTGACTTTCATTTCCTAGAGCCCCATCTGTGTTTGAGCCTGTGGGATTAACTGATTGAAGTCTGTGGTGTTTCAAATACTTTCAGGAAGCCTGAATAGCCAATTATATTTTTTATGAAAAAGAGTAAGAGTGGCAGAAAAGTTCATCTATGTGAGATGAGTACCTCATTAGAGCATGAACATCCTACAGCTAAGAACAGTTAAGGTCTAGCATGATTTCACACTGCAGTCATAGTAAATGTTTGCTACATCATGTAACTTAAAGTTCTAAACAAACTACAGATACATGTCCATAAATAAACAGATCATATATTAAATAATGAAAGAATATGTCATATCATTCTTTTTACATGAGACAATGTAATATGTGAGCTTGTGGCAGGGACCATTTGTTGTTTTTTTTTTTTGTTGTTGTTTCTTTTTGGTTTTTATTGATGCATCTTACTTTTCTTCCTTACATTGACGAAAACACTTACACGAAGTGCAAAAGGTCTAAGTAGATATTACATGTAGAAACTAATTGTTTTCTCAGGGCTGGAGAAAGACACACCTAAAACATTGTTCAGGTCAGCACTCAGTGACCACACCTGAGCTGAAATGGGGTCCTGGGCCATGGGCAGGGGTGAGAGGAAGCCACAGTGGATGCTGAGCAGGGGCTCAGGGTAACTTTCTTTTTAGCGCCCTCAGGACTTGACAGAAGTCCCCCTTTCCTCTCCCAAGTGTTGCTCTCCTGTCTGACAGAGGTGTGGGATCAGAAGTTCTGATTGGTATGAGACATCAGGGGTCTGTTTCACAGGATGAAGAGGTGGGACAGGAAACTGGAAAAGGGACATGGCTCAGGCTGGAGCTGATCCAGGTCAGGAACACACCAAGGCAATGCAGGGCCATCACAAATGGTACTTGGGAGTGAGACAGGGAGCCTGGAGCTGATATAGACACAGAACAAAGCCTTCAGGCTGAAATGGGGACATTGGAGTAGTGTCAGGATTGTGACAGGGACAATGTAGAGCATTTGGAGCTGGGCAGGACATTCAGGCTGTTCCTGATGTTCCTGGAGGGAGAGGACACTGCCCCTAAGGAGCCCTGAGTCCTGGCAGGACCAGTGAGAGAGGGCTCACTCTGGTGCCTGGGGCTGGTCAGCAGCTTGGCTCTGTGGGGAGATCCAACTCCAAAACTCAGGGGCAGGCTGGAAGCCATGGGGGCAAGGCCATGAACTGCAGTGGGCCTGTGGAATTTGGGTCAGAAACCAGAAATGACTGGCAGGGCACAGCCAGGATTGATGGCTCCCATGGGGCCAGGCACATCAAAGCCCCCGGGTTTGGCTGTAAACTCCCGATGGGTGTGGTCTGCCAGGGCCTGAATGGGGCTGGAAGCACCAAAGTCACCAATGAGCCCTGCCACAAGTCCCTGGGATTTTTGGTGAGCATTGAGCCAAGGCTGGGATTGGCTCCCAGCAGGAGCATGAGGCTGCCAAGCAGTGGTCTCAGGCGTCAATACAATCCACACGTCCATGATGGAGATGAGCTAGCTACAGTGAGGACACAAAGGAATTTCCAAGAGACACAGATGGAGACAGGCACACCTACAACAGTCTCACCAGGCCTGGATCAAGGACTCAGTCAAAGCCAGTAAAAGCTGTTGAGATCTATTGTTGCACTTCAGACCCTGACATGCTCATGACCTCTGTTTCTGTTTCGAGCTCATTTTCAATTACTGACATTTTTCCTGTGCAGAGATTTTTTTCTAAAGGCAAATGGATTTCTCTTGGACAAGCCTAGGTTTGTTTCTTGACTTCAAAACATAAATCTCAGGTATGTCAGTAAGAACCATTGGTTCTGCAGCTTGTGGCAGCATGTATTTTATGTTTATCCTAATACCTATGAACAACTCTAGTACTCTAATACACTTTTAAAATTAGTTGTAAAAAGAAGAACAAAATCTGAGTGTTATTCTGACTAAGAGCTTTGGAAATGACTCAGAATTTGTAGCTGTGTGTCTGCCAGAGCCATGACAATTCAGCCCTTGTCCCAAAAATAATGAGGTTTCTGGACTACCTGACAGAAACTTGACAAGTATGCTTTTGCTATTACTGTACATTTTCCTGCTAAAAGTTACAATAATAGAATGAAGTTTGACAAGGTAGAAGGAAACATAGTTTTTCCAGAAAGGTCAAAGGAAAACTGGATGAAAGCTGAATGAATTTCAGAGGTTCAAAGATGCAGTAGTGAAGCTGGCAAGAATATGTTCAAAGCCCAAAAAGCACTTTTATTTTCTCTTTTAGCTACAACATACAATGTTGAAACTGGCTGGAATCCTGCCTGGTACCATATAATGAAGGCTTCCTGTAAGGATTAGGCACAGGAAGGCTATCAGAAATACCAAATGTGGTTATGAATTTAGCTTAACTGGGACAAATTGGAAAAAGGTAATTAATGATGGATTTCTTCAGAGGAGAAAGTGTTGAAGAAGAGAGGGAATCAAAGTGGTTTACTGAAGTACAATTATAGAAAATGGAGAGGAGAGGGAAATAGAAAGGGATAGTGATATGCAAACAAGCTGCTGAGCAGCACACTTGTCTGTCTGAGCCCCATACCTGATCAGTGTAGTCTGTCCTATGTAGTTATTAAATCATGTATTTTACTATTTGTTATACAGTTTCACTCTCTGTGTATGTACCTAGAGGCTAGCACCTGGAAAAGGGATTGGAGTTCACAGAGTACTCCAGGATGCCTGCAACATGTACGAACGTATTTTTCCATTAGGGAATTTCAATCCTCTGTACCTGTATGTGTTTACATTGATAAACTTCAGATTTGACTAGCAAAAAAAATATGACAGCATTGGCTAGCTGTGTTCATGTATGTGAGAGGTGGAGGTATTTATGTGGGTGCCATGACAACAATGTTTCCTGTCTGTGTTGGTTTTTATAGCTCAACACACTGGTGCATCTGTGCATGCATGTACCTCTCCAGCTGTATCTCTGGAATGCATGTTCCATTGCCCAGGCTTGCCAAGAGGAACAGCAGCAGCCACATCCATCCCAATGAGATGGGAGAAACGCCCTGGATGTGATAGTGTGCAATTTTCAGTGCCAGGGGCATGGGAAGGCAGTATCCCCACAGCCCAAACTCCAGTAGCATACAACAACTCCCTTAAAGAGATCTGTTTCTGGCAATCTGCTCTGAAGTTAAAGGACCTGCATATTCAGATAGCAAGATAAGTTCTGAGATTGTCAAAAAAAGTCTGAAAACTAGTAAAACAAGGAAGATGATACAAGAATTTGTTTAAATGGCATTAATAAGCAACTTGAGTGATGAAGTTGTTCTCTCACGCCAGCACTTGGCACACCTCTGTGCATACAGAAGTCAGCCCACCAAGATAATCTGCAGTGCTTGGCTGATCATTTGTTAGTGTTCTCAGACTCTGATTCATTAATTTAATGTGAAACTGCAAAACATTCCCATGAAACAACTGTGTAGTTTTGACTACTAAAGTACATTTTTCAATATCTCAAGTTTATTAATTACTAACCCTTCTCTCATCTTGACAGTGATATTCTCCTGCATGTCATATCCGACAGAATCCACATGGCTAATGACAAACACAAGTGAAGAGACTTTAGTATAGACTGAAGTTAGCAAATCCAGACTTGGATTTGTTATATCTGAGTTAATATCTGGCTTCAGTGTGGCTGACAGCTCCCTGTAAACTTGTCAAGAGTACTTGGGACCCTGTGGCTCTAGTACGTGTGGTGCTAGTGTGACTGCCAGAGCGGCTTCTGGATAATCCCGCAGGGAAGTTTTCCTGAACACATAAAAGAGGATAAAAGAGATAAAAGAGGAACTTAAAATCTCAGGTTTAGAATCATTATTTTGAGATTCTATACTTTATTTCAGTATTGTGTCTCTCTTCTATTCTTTCCAGAGACTGAGTTTGATCAACTGTCCTCTGATTAAGCAAAGGAGAAGTATATGAGATTACTTGTTTCCTTAACACATATTCAGAATAAAATGGAAGACAATTTTTCATACAATGGTACAGACACCAAGGGACATTTTGTATTACTTCACTAATTTTATGCTTCTATACTGTTTCTGTACTATTGATCTTTCCTGATATGTAATGCAAATTTAAAATAACATGCGATCCATCATGTGAAACTGCTCACTATAGAATAGATGTTTTTTCCTTGGTAATGTTATCAAATAGTCCCCATCACTCAGCAGAACTCAAGTCTCTGTCTTGTGGTCTGTGAGACAGAAATAGACTGTGCTGTGGGAGATGGATGAGTACAAAGTCTGCTACAGGTTTTACAGTAATGATTGTTCTTACTTGGAGGGCACTCAGAATTGATAGGTAGCAATAAAAAATTCCAAAGTTAGGTAAAAGAAGGCTCATGAAATCATGGGCAATTTTCTACTTTTCTAATTACTGTATCCATGAGGTCTTTATGGGGGCAATATAAAAATAAATTTTCTTTTTGTTTGCTTTATATTTTTAAAATGTTTAATCTGAAAATATCTTTGCTAGCGCATAGTACTATATTCAGAAGTAAATGGTGTACAGTTGTTGATGAAATATCTTTGTTGTAGCTCTTAAAAACCTTGCTTAACTTTGTAAAAATCTTTTTAATTCAAATTGCATATATCTGAAATTTACAGGGTGCATATTTTCAGGAGGACCAGAGAAGAAAGTCCAAATATATAGCTGCAATGAATATTCATTAATGTGAACTTAGAATATACACATTTTATTAAGAAGATTTGAAAAGTTCAGAATTTATTCTATTTCTCCTTGTTTTTGTTCTTATGTAAACTGATACTCTTTCCAAAACTTGAGGCTTTGTTGTAAATTTTTCTGATATACATATTTCAAGTTATTTTATTCAAACTATTTAAATGTTCATAGGCTGCACTAATCTTGTGCTATATATATTAACCTTCAATCTTGAAAGATGTTGTACTGCTAAATTATTATTTTTTTAAATACAAAATCTAATCTAAAACACAAGAATGGATAAACAGAGACAAGATAGGCTTCATGTTTGTTGTTTCCATGTGTACTGAAATAGGCAAAAAATATCCAGCTGAAAGCTCTTAAACTACTTTCAAGCCACTTATTTGAATATATTAGAGATTTATCTAAATAAGAAAGAAAGAGTAATTTGACTCCTTTCATGACAAGGAAAGATGAGCATCTGTAATTTCAAGACCAAAGGATTGTTATGGGTATTAATTTACTATTTTAGACTGGCAGTCAATGGACAGGCTTGATTTTATTATTGATTTTGTTGTTGACCTAGGGCCAAATTCAATGCTCAAATAAAGATTGTCTTATTTAGGGTTTATTTACAGCTTACAATGCCTGAAAAGAATATTTAAACTGGATTGACTACACTTTGGGAGCAATGAAGTTTGTATTTGAAGTGCTGCTGCAACAACAGTATGGCTTTCTGCATATGACATACTCCTGAGTTACAGTGGGCTCTCATGTGTTTGTCTTTGGAAATATAATCCTTGGTTTCCCGTTGCAACCTTCAAATGGTGATTCTTAATTAAGAGGTGTGAAAATGTACCATGGAGGTAAAATATTTTGTGGTCAAATGTAAAAAAAATATTATATTTATAAAGCCTGTAATCAGATAACCCATAGATTTTTAGTAGCATCCTTTCTTGGCTTTGCAGAAATACATACAAGAAGGGAGAGATAAAATTTAGGTAATGTTGAGACAAATGGTAATAGACAAAAGAAAATTAGAAGCTGGGGATTCATTTGAAAATATAAGTGAAATACACTGAATCTTCTGCTACGCACACATATCTCTGTGATAAGTGATACCTCTCTTCAATCACAGGAATAAAAGAATGATCCAAGGATTCTTGAAAACATAGTAATAACTTATGGACTTCTCTTTCCAATTATATTATATAATGCTCTTTACTTTCCCTGCTATCAATTTTCTATTGGAAATAAATATTAAAAAAAAAAAAATCTTTCTGAAGGTATTGCCAATGCCATTCTGCATGTAAAGAAGAGAGAATCTTGAGTCCTATTTAACATTAGATATTGCAGCAAGGCAATCAGGATCAAAGTGTCTTTCTGCAAAGGAGAGAGGCTCTGTCACCTCTAGATTTAGAAAAATGAAACCCTCTCTAGTTCTAGTAAAGTAAAATATCCGTTCTGCATGCTTGCTGCAGTGAGTGTGGATCACTGCTCTGGAAGGTCACACAGATTCTTACTTCATGACTGCTTCATGAATTTTAGCTGCATCATCACCAGAGGTCTTTGTCTCAGTAGGTAGTAGATCATTCTTAGAGCCCCATAATACCAAAAAATACTGGATATTTAGCCGTTGGGAGCAAAAATCCTGTAGTAGGAAATATTTTCAAAAGTAGGCAACATAATTCATACAAAAAATCCCTAATGAATTTAAAAATTAAATATTATCTGCTTGGCATACCTATTCTAGTCCCAGTGTCCCTAGAGGTGTAGCTTCTGTGGCTCTTTGAACCTAACACTAACCCTAACAGAATGATGACGCTGCAGTTGAGGTCCCCATGTCAATGGGTGTCCCAGATTGGAAAAATGTGAGTTCATTGTTAGTGTCCTGCCATGATCCCATGGGTGTGCCTTTTCCAGCCCCAGAGTCCTGTGACTGTAGGCTTTATGGGTCTCTGAACCCAATGTAAAACAAAATAGCATTTTGGTGCTGCACCTGAAGTTCCCATCACCAAGGGTGGCCCACACTGGAATAATGTTGAGGCAGTCCTATAGTAATCCTCTTGGAATGCCTTTTCCAGAGCCAGTGTCTGGAATTGTAGGCTCTGTGATTCTCTAAACCTAACCCTAATCCTAACGGGACTTTGGAACTGAAGATGTTTCTAATCTCCATAAGTGGCCATCATTAGGAAGCTGTAGAGGCGTCCATGCTGGTGCCCTGAAGTGACGCATTTTCCAGCCCCAGTATCCCAGGGACTGTGAGACTTCTGGCTCTCTGAACTCTAACCATAAAGATATCTTGGTGCTGTGCCTGAGCACACTTCACTATTGCTGTTCCAGTTTAGAAAGGTTTGGAGGCAGCAATACTATGTCCAGCATAATCCATTTGGCATTCCAATTCCAGCCCTAGTGTCTGGAACTGTTGCCTCTGTGTCTCTCGGAAACCTAACCCTAATGAAATTATTTTATAATGTCATATTCTCTAGTGCTCAGAACAGATACCACAGATATTACCATTACACAGATATTAGCACTAAAATTAAGAGTTTCTTGCTGTTGGAATTCTGTCCAAGGCCAGTATATATTGCTTCATAACACTACCAGCATTCATTCTTGTTGTACAAAGAAAAACATATTATGGCTGAATTAGTTTTAATTATTTTCCCGTTTTTTAGCTTATTCCTTATTCTGGATTTATATTGAGTATAAAATGGCTGATATAGAAAGATATATAAATATCTTTTTCTTTAATATATTAAAATATATAAAAACTCACTTGTGAGTCAGGGTAAGTATCTAGAACGCATTTATTCTTTTAGCAATTACATTTAAGGAAATGTGTACTGGATCTTTTCATGTGAAGTGGTTTAGAACTTTAGAAATCTAACAGAAGTGAGGAATTCATACATGGATTTATCTGGCTTGATAAACACAAATATATAAATAAATCTTAACTATTAAAAAGCTGGGTATATAGAGAATATGAAATCTCTTACCTTATGTTTTGCACTTTTATTTTTTTTTTTTTAAAGGAAACAAATGCTTTCTTCTTCCAAGATACTTGAATAAAAATCTGGAAGTAAAAGAATAAAAACGGGATTAGGTATTATCAATAACCAGCAGAATTCACAATACCTTTTTTAAAACCCTAGGTCCTACTGCTGTATTTTTTATTTATTTCTTGCTCATTCAAGAAAATGTTTGCTTGTGTTTATTGAATATCCTTAACAACAGCTTCGGACAATATTTAAACTCCTTCTCCCCACATTTTACCCATCTTTTGTTGCGGGGCTACTTCTTATCAGTTATAGTAGTTAGGTAATGATCTCTGGTTTCCACTTTTGAAGCGTGCTGCCTCCCAAAATTACACAATATGAATTTAAAATTTAGAATATAAAACTCCAGATCAAGTTAATTTTAAGTCTAGGTTTTTTTCTTCACGACCTTGAAATTGATTTTTTACTTAGTTATAAGGGCTGTAATGTATTAAACATGGGTGTTACCCATATGTAGTTGTTTTGTGTTCCAGAACTTAATTCAAATAATTATGTATGCCACTTAAAAAGGTGCTGATTAGCTAACAGATCCCTTTCTGTGATTTTTGCTTGAATGACAATATTCAAATAACAGTATTTTCAAACAAGGATGAAAGTTTATTAGACCTTCTCAATATATTGATAGTCTAGTTCAGTCCTTCATGGTCTCCATAGGACACCAGTCACCATAAGAATTAAAGAGCCAAACTGAGCTGTCTTGAGGAAACAAACTGTGATATATAGACTTAGAATACTATTTTCTAAAGTTAGATGACTACTGATCTGAATGACTGGAGAATTGAAATGGCATCAAACATTAGACATCTGTGGAAACAGATGCTTTAAAATATTCACTGTCTTAATTAACCTGTTAATCTTTAAAATGTGGTTTTATAGTCTTTCAAAATAAATATTAAATAAAAATTAGATAATAGGAGCTCGAGTGTTCATTTCTGTCATAACATCATTGTATTGTCTTTGTGATACTTGGACATGTCATGCATATAAACATATACATATACACATGCTTAAATATGCAATGGGCTTTAGTACCATGGAACACATCATTGATTGTTCATTTTGAGGTCTTTTATTTTGCAATAGAGCAATGTAGGAGGAAAAGAAAACAGCAAGATTCTTCCATCATTCCCAGGTAGAAAGATGAGCATTCTTCCTGAAGATTATGAAGTCATTAACTAGAGAGTTATGAAAAGCAAAAAAACTTTAGTAAAACATAGTATTTGTTTGCTGACTCACAATGGTTTTTGAGTTATTGAGAAATTTGATATTTTTCTTGGAGTTTTGATTTTTTCCTGTTATGAGAAGCATACATTTAGAACTAAGAGGTTTCTACCTCTTTACTTGTTTACAAGTATATGCTACATTTGTTATTTCTGCAGGCTGAATTTTTCATTTTCAGAACCAAAGGATCTGCTTTGATTTCTTAAAAGCTTGAGGCTGGCAGGGCAGACTTCTAGCATTTCATTTTTTCTTGCATTATGGGACCTGTAAATACATTTTAAGAAAACCATTTAGCACCAAAGAGACCTTTCCCTTTTTCCTGTTTTGCCAGTAGTCACTGGGGAGGAAAATACAATCAGAGTTTTATAAGTGTCCGAATTAACCATCTTTTCTGCCAAAGGACACCATGGTATTTCCATTTCTTTATAAAGACAAGGACAGCATAAATCATAAGGGAGATTGAGCTGCAAAGTGAAGACAAATTAGTTTACAATATGCTCTTCAAAAATAGAATAGAACACTGAAGAGGAAATTTTTTAGAGGATTCCTCCCCAGTTTGCAACTTGTACCAATACTTTTCCCGCAACTTCACCAGTGTTTTCTAACCAATTAAATGAAAGATGAACTCCAGTGACCAGGACTTTAATACAGACTGACAGAGGATGCAAAATACAGTGCTGCTTGGAGTAATTTGATCAATATTATGCTCCCAGAATAGCAGTTAAGTTTAATGAGTTTAGGAGAATCTAGAAGCAATGAAGGAAAGAGATTAATCTTTCACAATCTCTCTTGCCTTCTGCGCTGCTGTACTTCCTTGACTAGGAAGTGAATAAGGCAGATATATATTGCAACATTATATATTCATAAATGTATTATATATTCACTATGTATCTATTCAGTGCGCTATTGCTAATGTGTTTCTTCAGGTGAAAAAAGGATCTGTTACATTTGCAGCATCTACTCAATGACCTTCTCAGACCTGAGACTTGGAAAACTGGAGACATTCTATGAAAAATTGAAGCCTAGGACATAAACATGGGTAATTGGTTCATTTATTGTTGATATTGAATTCAGTGCTTATGGTCATCTGGTATAATCTCTTTCAGTGGCAGTGAGGCTCAAAAGTCCAGTCTGGCATCCCATGAATTCCTGACATCTAACAAAAATGTGTAAGCTAACGAACTCTGAACTGGTGTCAGAAGTGTGGAAAGCTTCTTTAGCTATTAACTCAGTGGGAATGGTTCATTACCTGCTCTACACCTGTCAACTTTGGCAAAAGTTTGGAAATTAAACCAAGATTTTTTGAACATTTTATAAAGACTGATAGCAACTGTTCCAGGCTTTTCAATTGTGGTTTGACAAACACTTGACTCTAGTACTTGCATGATGCAATTTTGTAAGTGGATAGAGTATTTATTTCAATTTTTTTTATCCCTATTCAAGTCCATTGTTATGTGATAGCTAAATAAGAATTTAATTTCTTGGTTTCTTGTACTGGGTCCAAAGTTGTGTAGAAAATAATGCCAAGATAGTTTTAAAAGTCCTAAAATAGATCAGAATGAATAGTGTATACAGTTATTGCACACTTTTATAGTATTAAAAATGTAGTTATGAGGGATGATAGTCTATAATGTATACATGTATTTGCAACAATGCACACAAAAATAATAGAAGTTCTAGAAAAGACAGGAATTAATTTGACTATGAACAAAAACTTTCACTCAGTACATTCTTGCTATTGACACATCAAAATTTGGCAAAATAATCCAAGATTTTTAAGTGACCACCTTAGTGGACTTTTGGTCTGGAGTCAAAAAAAACACCACCAATAAGCCAAAACAAACAAGACCCATAACTTAATTTTGCTGTATTGTTTCAAACTCTCTTAAAAGATTTATCTCACTTTTAATCTGGAATATACCATTGCTGCTACTTTTCTAAATTTGTGTAGGTAAGAGTTCTGCGTTTGGCTCTCAGTTGTCTAAAACAATACACATTTCCTTATGTGAAACAAAACTGTCTCTGATCTATATCATTATATAGGTGATAAGTGTGTAATCACCATTGTCATATAAGCCACTTACTTAAGGATTTGTGGACTTGTATACAATTACTCTAATAATTACTTTGTGAGTAGATGCTTTACTGTACTATTTTTTGTTGCAAGAGAAAATTTTAGATGCATGCCAGTGTTTGAACAGATGTAAAATAGAAAACATTCTAAACCAAAAATGTATTGTAAAAAACAGAAGTATGTCTCTGGGTTTTTCCTTTTGTTGGCTATTAGAGGACCACCTGTTGTGGAATTTGTTGTTTTTTCTTCTATATGTAGTAATAAATGCATAAATTTGGAGATGTTTTTCATAATGCAATGAGATGTAGAGCAATTCATGACCTTCTGATACAAACATCGATGGCAGTATGGGGTCTTTAACTCAGCTTGCCAGCCAATTCACTGCCAAATGCTCCCAGTGGATTTTTCTCATTCTGACCCTCAGAGGGACAATGCATACTAATGACAGCTAGAAGAGTGAGTGAAAGAGTGATGAAAGATCAAGAATTGTCTTGACTGAGATTTTCTCACACTGAATTACTATGCTGCTCAATTTTCTTACATAGAAAGGAAAGCTGATAGCACTGCAGTCAATGGTATTATGGTAACACAAATAGTGTTTGTCTTCCTCTTGTCCTTCTATGCTGTAACCTTACACTTTATAACAGTCTGTCCACAATTTTCAAAAATTGAAATTTCCCCAGTTTTTTTTTCCTGTTGAATATGTTTAAATATAACTTGCTTTTCTCATCAAGTGTGTATTCGCAAAAAAAAATTAACAGCTAACACTATCAACATAGCTATTTGGTGTGATAAAAATCCAAGAAATCAAAATGCAAAATTATTTCTGATCAAGCACACTAATTTTTGTTTTCATATTCTAATAATTTTAATCAGCACGATAGGGTTCTGTAAGTACAAAGGTATAGAACAGATTGAAACAGCTTTAAATCTCTGTGTAAATAAGGCCTTAATCAGATCAGTACTGATTTTAGGCCACATGCATTTTACATTCATTTCAAAAGTTGTCAAAGTACATTCAGTAAAGGAGAAATACCGAATAGGAAATAGTCAAGCAAGTCAGGCAAATATTGCTCTCATCTTCAGAAAAAGCAAAAAGGAGGGCTTAAGGAACTGCAGGCCAGTCAGCATGCCATCAGTCCTAGGAAGAGTTTTGAGGAATTTTTCTTGTAAGTATGTCTAAACATAGGAAGAAAATAAGGAGTTTTTGGAACAATTACCATGAATTTGCCAAGGGCATACATCTCGATGAATCTGACAATTTTCCATGAGGAGATGACATACCTAGTGAATAACTGAACACTAGATGTTAATTTAGAACAGTAGAATATTATAGGTAAAGAAAACTATGAATTTATTGTAAATGTTAGTAAAACACTCTTAGGCTTTTGATCAAATTAACTTAAAAATACACTGTTTTATTGTCAAATAAATTACCCACCACAAAAAGAATCAGATTTTAATATATTTACCTAAAAATCTGAAAGTGTTCCAATGTAACAATACTATACACATTTGCTCTAATGTTCCACTTTTGATTTGTTTATCTACCTGTTTTCAGATTTTGGACAGATATTGAGAAAATATTGATCCTTTTTGGTTTTTGAATCTAGAATAAATGCAGATGCTATTCGCAAAACCGTTGAACAGCAATTCAAACAGATGTTCTTCTAGCTATATTATTAATGGTTTTGCTTGAATGTTTAGACATTATTTACTTCTAGCTTTTGAAAGAATAGAATGTTTATAAAAATTTTAATTTAAGATATGCTGACTAAATAGGAGCATGATTTATTAATGATATGAAGCATCTACAATTAAAGAAAGGTTCTGTTATGGCCCCCTGGTGCACCATTTAAAATGTGTATCAAGATAGAAGGTTAAAAAAATAATCAGAGTTTTATGAAGCCACAGTCTTCATTAGACTAGAAAGTATTATCAATTATACGCTACAAAATTTGTTCTTTCAATTCATCTTCTAATCTTTGTGCAATTCTGAAAAGGTCAGCTTTAACACAAAGCTTCGTTGAAAGATTTAGGGAATATGTGTTGATGGGTGAAGATGCTGATGTAAGTAGCCATAAATGTTAGAATGGAAAAAATATTTTACAGAAGAAAATGCTGATCCAAAAATATGAATAGAGAAATTGACTCTCTGCTTGTGGATTGTGAGCCTAGGAACTAGGTCTGGGAACAAGAAGACTACAGCTGGCATCTTTGAACTGCAGCTAGGTATCAAGAAACTGGACATATCCTGAGTAAACATTGATAATCATAAAAAATACACAAAACTCTAAAAAAATTTTTAAGTCAGGACACATTTTTTCCAGGCTGAACAGCACCAGAACCCTTGTCTGCTCCTCATAAGTGATGTGCTCCAGACTTTTCACCAGCTTCATTTCCCTTCTTTGGACGTGCTCCAGCAGCTCAATGTCTTTCTTGTCATGAGTGGCCCAAAACTGAACAGTTTTGATGCAGCTGAAGCCTCCTCAGTGCCTACTATAGGGCAACAATCCCTGCCCTGGTACTACTGGCCATCTACCTCTGCACGCCTGAAGGCTAGATAACCCTCTAGGCCATGAGAGATGCAAAGGGAAATTGACAGTTTTCTGCTTTTATTCTGAATTTCAGATTAGAATTACCTCCCCAGAGAAATTAGGAATTATGAACATTTTAGAAATTGATTGCTAAATACTTATGATTGTGTAAACTTGCCACTTATTTAATGACAATGGCTCATTAAGCCATGAAGAACTAAAAAGTGTTAAAAGACTCAATATATAAACATTTGTAGAACCTTTAATATTTCTATAAAAAAGAGAGGCTCGGGAGAGGATTCTTGTGGGCATAAAATGAAATTCAATAGTCGATATCTGTTTCCTGTAGTATTTTCAGTGGAATGGAATTTAAAGTGTTACTGAACAGTGGCATGAAACCTGCCTAGGCAATGGGGCTGCAGCAGTGTGTCAGCCTGTAAGCACCAGAGAGATAGAGCTTGGTTATGAAACACAAAGCAAGAAAAAGCAATAGATGCCATTTTATGCAGGGACTGCATCTGTTACCTCTGAAAAATGATGGAAGCTGTTCTCATTTCAGCATTATGGTAGTTAAATTACATCCAGAGCTGAAATAACAGGTATAAATGGTAATGAGAAAGGGAACAGTTGTACCCTTAAGGCAAGCAAAAATCTGGAACTGTGGAGTCCTTTTACTGAGTATTTCCAACATTCGTGGAAGAATTAGAAAAATTAGAATTGAAAATAACTCATGATGTGGACAGTTTCAGTGCATAGAATAGTAAAAAAATCTGTGGCGATTTCAGATTTGGCAATAGAAAACATAAATTAGTAGGTTTTTTTTGCAAGGTTCTTTATTAGATACCTGCTATTTTTCCCTTTTTTTCTCCCCAGGAAGGACTTTGATTTTTTTTTCTTTTTTAGTATTTCTTTTTTTTTTATTTCAGATTAAAGTGGCTTTATTTGGGAAGATAACTAACTATGGGTATGATTAAATATAAACAAGAATTAAAAAAAAATTCCCATTTAGATGAACAGGCATGTGAAATGTTCTGTTAATTTTTGATTACAGGGGAAAAAAATGTGTAGTTAATATCAGATATTCTACAGCCAAATTGAAAAGATGTTTTTGTTTTCCTAGTTGTAAATAATAAATTATAATATGCATATGTTCCTCTTAGAGAGTGTATGCATATTATAATATGATTTTGGGGGGTTTTGGTGTTATATAGAATTGTGATACTCATTTTTCAGTAAACCACTGGAATTTGAGGGTCAGTTTCCAAACTTCAAAGAATGTTCTATTCAGGACTGAAACTATTTGACTGAGAAAATCCCTGTGCAGAAAGAACTATACAAGATTTTGCAATTCAGTGACTTTGGACATAGATGAATCACCATCATTCAGCTATTAATGTGCAGAAAGAACTGCATATTTCTTGCCTACTGAGACAGAGGAGGTGACATCTTCAGAACTGAGATAGTCTTTTGTGTCCCTTGTGGAACCCTGAAAAAGTCACCAAGAAAGAACAATCCTTAGAGTATCTTCAAAAATACTAACACTGCATATGTGCCACTGTCTTTTTAAGCACATTCTCAAGAAAAACGTAAGTATTAGTGCTGATGGCTATTTTGACTGTTTCTTGAAAAAGAAAACAGTTTTCAAACAAGATATAGGATGCATTACAGCTCATCAAAATTCGGATGTCATATCTCATGAGGAAATAATATTTCAGATGTATTTTTGATAATGACATTGTAGAACTTGAAGTCTGCTCATTGTGACAGGTCTCTGGTATGACAATACAATTTTGTTCATTTCTGAAACTTGACAACTTGACTATATGCATATTTAACATTTATGTGTTCCTTTAGAGAGAAGGAAGGAGCAATTATCAGC
Source organism: Diglossa brunneiventris (assembly GCA_019023105.1). Lineage (NCBI taxonomy): Eukaryota > Metazoa > Chordata > Aves > Passeriformes > Thraupidae > Diglossa > Diglossa brunneiventris. The sequence goes on along the minus strand of CM032352.1, from coordinate 45,709,807 downwards.
ACACCAGTAGAAAACCTGAATGTACTATCCATACAATGTATGAACTTCAGAGAATCGGCAAGATGAAGCTGTGTCAGAAATAACACTAAAATGATATTAATCCAAATTAACAAATCCAAGTGTTTAAAAACACAAAAATCATGAGGGCCTTATCAGTTTCGTGAGTTTTGCTTTGGTTTTTTGGTGGGTTTTTTTTTTTTGGTTTTGGTTTTTTTTTAATATACAGAAGCAACTGAAATAAAATTATGAAAAAAAATTAATCACTAATATATGGTTTTAATGTGGCTGTAAAATATGTGTCTCTAATTTGAAACCACCTGGTGGTACCTAACAGATTTGTAAAATCTATCTCATTATATTAATTCCTTGTGTTTATCATACTCATCATCAGACTCCCGAGCAGATGTCTGCATTTCATTTTATCCTTCATTGGGCAGTTTGGGTTATTCGTAGGATAATAGAGAGAAGGCAGCATCATATAATCTAAACCAGATTTTTTTAAAAGTCTGATGTTTAAATCTCGACTTTCTCTGGAAATCTCCTATTGTCCTTTATATATAGATGAAGACAAACCAGCAGTTCCTGAGAAATGTTTTTTTTTATCTAATCTTAAACACTTATACCAACATGAAGTGAATCATTCCTAGAAGTATATATATTATATTGACTGCAAACAAAGCTTAGGGGGTCTAGATCAGGTTTCTGTGGACTCATTATGTGCAAAAGAATCAAAACTTTTTAGTGCTTCTACAGAAAACAAGAAGCACTTTTTTTTTTTCATAGAGTCATAAATCCTGAGTTGGAAGGGACCCAGGAGAATTACTAATTCTTGACACAGGGAAACCTAAAAGTTAAATAATCTGTCTCAGAGCATTTTCCAAATCCTTCTCCAACATCTACACACTTGGGGCCACGACCATTTCCCGGGGAAACTTGTTCCAATGTTCGACCACCCTTTCAGTGATGCTTCCAGACAGAGCTATAAGTCATTCCCTCACATCCTCCTCTCACTGAACACCAGAGAGAAGAGGTCGACACCTCTCTCTTGGCTTCTCCTGGTGTGAAAATTGTGGACAGCAATACGTCCCCTCAGTTTCCTCCCATCTAAGCTGAATAAACCTTATATCCCTAGACACCCTCATAAATCACCCTCTATTTCTTTCATCATATGTGCTGCCCTATTTTTGGATACATTTTAATATTTCTATTCTAATCCACTCTTCTTACATAGTGGAACCACAAACTGCACACAGTACTCAACGTGAGGCTGCAACAATGTCAAGTATAGCATGACAATCACTTCTCTTCATCAGTCAGCCACACAGGGCCTAAGACACCCCAGGATATGCCTGGCTGCCAGACTGATGGCTGTCAGGGCACACTCTTGACTCTGATGGACCTTATGATCTATCAGAACTCTCAGTTCCCTTTGTGCAGGGATGTAGTCAAGTCTCTAGTCCTCCAGTCTAGAAGAACATCCAGGATTACACTGACCCAAGGACAGAATCCAGCATCTCTCCTTGATGAATTTCATACAGTTAGTTATTGCCCAGCACTCTAATCTATCAAGACCTTCCCTGTAAGGGAAATCAGTGCCTCCTTCCTAAATTACTATCGCCATCAAACTTCATGTATACTCAACTCCTGTGCCCAGGTAATTGATGAAAATATTGAAGAGAACTGACCCTAAAACCAAGCCCTGGGGAACATCAATAGTGGCTGATCACGAACACGTTGTCACCCCATTTGCTATAACAGTTTGAGACCAACCATTCAGGCATGTTCACCCCTCATCCTGTTTACATGTCTATCTGTGTGCTGGATAATTGGTCCACTATAGTTTGAGAGACAGGATTAAAAGCTTTGCTAAAATCTCTCACTCATACCTTACATCTGCTACATTCCCTTCATCCACAAGATGGGTAACCTCGTCAAAAAAGGTTATTGAGTTATTAAAGCATAACTTTTCCTTCATGAACCCATGTTAGCTTTAACAAATGACTCCATTGTCTTTCAAGTGTTTTTCAATAAGTCCCAGAATAATCTTCTCCATATTTTTTTCCAGGCACTGAATTATAATTATCAGGGTCTTCCTTCTTGTCCTTCTTAAAGACTGGAATAATATTTGCTAGCTTTCAGTCAGCTGGGACCTCTCTAGAGTGCCAATGCCATTGATAAATAACTGAGACACCTCTCTCAATAACATTGGCCAATGTTCTTCAGTTCCCTTGAATGAATCTCATCAGGCTCTGTGGACTTATGGGCATTAAGTTGTTGCAAATGCCGTACAAGTTCAAAGCCATGAGGAATGTACCACTCTCCCAGTCACAGTCGTCCAATCCAGGGCTCTGTTTTCTTTCCCTGGATCCATCATTGGTTTAAAAGGCAAAGAAGGCATTAAATGGAACTATTGTATCTTCCTTCCTGTTTGTGAGGTGATCAATTTCATCAAATAATGGACCCATGTTTTCTTTATTCTGCTTTTTGCTGTTAACATATCTTTAGAAGTTTTGGTGTTTGTTTTGTTTTTTGTTTTTGTTTTTGTGTGTTTGTTTTTGTTTTTTGTTTTGTTTTTTGTTTTTTGTTTTTTGTTTTTTATTTCTTTGTAGAGATTTTAATTAATCTCCAGTTCTTCCATGAGAAACTCTATGATAGATTGTTAGGTTCATATAAAAATTGTTATTTTGAGCTTCTGGATAACATGATGTTTTGCACTTATGACTTAGATATCTGGTAGAGTCAGAACCTTGCATAGATGTAAAGATTATACTGACACCAGACATCTGCAGTTTTGTATATGAGTTGCTGCACTGCCAAGCAGCTTCAGCAGCAGCTTTCAAAACCATGGCTAAAGCCATTTCACCACATTCAGGAACAGAATAAAGAATAAAAAGCAATATGGCAAGCTTGCAGAGCTGGTTCAGGAAGGACATTACTTAGAATAGTTTCACTTTGAGATCTCAGAACAAGGCTGACTGGATGAATAATATCTATGATGAACTATGTGCATGTTAGAAGGATTTCTGTTTCCTGACATGCTGCAAATCAGTTACCAGAAGGAAAAAAAAATGGAAAAGCAAAGAACACACATGGCTCTTCTGATGAAAACGTCCATTGTAATTTGGAAGCTCACTGCTCAAAAAATTAGTGTCAAATCAAACTGGTGTAAAAAATGACTGATTAGACTGTTGTAGAAATCAGTATTATTTCTTGTGCACAAGAAAACTGTTATCCTGTACTTTAGGATTTGCCTGTCTCCAGGAAATTATTAAGGGCTTTATTTGACTGCAGTTGCTGGAGACAAATTCATATGAGAAGATGTTGGCATTAATCCGCTCTGAATAGTAATATTTCTATGTCAGAAACTCATCCATTAAATTCTAATCTCAGAACGTATGGTTTAGACAAATTTAATGGTGGTGTAATATTCTCCACTGTAAAATAAAGTGATCAATGTTTTTCTTTTTTTCTGGGGATGGAAGACAAGCTGAGTGTTCAGACTGATTTGCACTTACTCTGAATCAGACTTTTCTGTGCTGAAGCCATCTCACCTGTTAGTTTTGTCTTTTTGCAAGGCATCATTTTTCCCACAGTCTTATATAACCTCCTGTACACGGGGGCACTTCAGCTAGAATCAGGGTTCTAGTACTCTGTCCCTCTGACTGCTGTAGGAGATCTCAGTTTTGCCTTTTGTAATTTATTAAAAATTTCTAGTTTTTAAAAAGACATTATCTTAAAACATGCTGAGATATTATATTTCAGGATTTTTCTTGAATTTTTTCTACATTTAAACTAAACAAAAATAAAGCTAGTAAGGAAGAGTACTAGAGTGTCATTTTTGCATCATAATTCTTTCGGCAGTACTACTTGGAAATGTCTTTTCTGTCTAGCAATGTAGCATAGAATCAGTTGTGCCTGAAGACTATGCCTGGTCTATCAAGTTAGACCTGACTTTAGAATAAGACCTAAATCCAGCTCTTTTTTTTTGTTGAAGTTTTTTTGTAAGAAAATGCTTTATTTTTTCACTTCTGAGATTGTAAGAGGTAGGAAAAAATTTCATGGTCTCTCCCATAAAATAGAAAGATGTTATCTAAGAGTGTTTGTATGGCTAGTTTATTATTACTATTATTTCAAATAAAGAGATTTTCTCTCCTATTAGTATATAATAATGGCCTGTGATCCAATTGTCTTAGACGATATTGAAATAATCAGATAATATATTAGAAGTGATATTACTGTTCCCAAGTGAAATTCTGGGAAAATTGACTGTTTTCATTACTTCTTTAAGTAAGAACTCTTTTAAAATATCTATATTTCAATTCTGTGCTCATGTAGCACCTAGCATAACAGCTTCTGGCAGATTTTTGACTAGATAATACTACTAGCAATAGTAATTATGATATTTGCTACAGTCCTATTCTTGTGTCCTGACCTGAGGCTGACTACATAAGAATAAAGCTATTAAACAAAAACAGCTTCCTGCTTAGGGATAGGAACCTTATCAAAAACAACTATGTTTCCATGTACAGTTTTGGAAAAAATTGAAATAAATTATTCACTAATCTTTTTTAGCCATTTTGTGCCAATAATTTCTGCTATTTGTTGAAAATAGGCTACTTGCATTTGCTGTTTCTCTAGAGGAATCTAGGCTTTTTTTTCTAGTCAATATTCAGGAGAAACTTTCAAAAATGCTGAGCATAAGTGATTTCATTTGAATTTGAAACCATTTGTTTTTCTATTCTTAAGTAATTTTCTGATTGTTTTAAATTAATGCACACAATTACAGATTTAATGTTGACATTAAAGAATAAAACACCTTTCTAAAATATAGAAAGTAGGATCACAAAAAATATCAACATATGCCCTAAGAAGTTCAGATGTACAGTATGGATTTACACATTTTGTTTTGTTTGTAGTTCTGTTGCACAATTCTGAGAAATAACAGAGGACAAAATCTTCTTTTATGTCTTTGTGTTGCAGATAGAGCCAACAAACTGAATGGTTCATCCTTATGTATCCCACTTAAGAAACTGGCATCATTAGGTAAATTAAATTACTGTTGTAAAAATCTGTACTTTTATGATGTCCCTAAAAAGTGAGTAATACACTCGGTAGTTGAATGCAGAGCAATGGAACTGTCACTAAGTAGCCACTGTTGTTCTTTTGAGAGAAACTTGTTATATTCATCTTGTGCATAATATGATACCTGTGGTTTGCTTTTTTCTCTCTATCCCATTAAATTACTGTGACTTCAAACACTTCCAAGGAGAGCCAAATTCCTTCCCATTTTATCTTCATACAACTAATATAGTAGGGCTGCATCTGTCGCCTTTATGCATCCTTTTTATATCTCAGCATCTATAGTCTCCTATTGCAAATTGAACCTCTCATTTAACCTCTCTTCTTAAATTGTACTGTCAGGGGATTAAGAACAGAGAAAAAATGAAATTGGTTTAAATATATAAAAATCCAGACAAATTGCTTATTTCTTTGACTCTTTCCTGCTTTCCTTACTAATTTTCTTATTTCACTGTGTACTTCACTTACTTCAAGTACAGACATAACACACACTTCATTTTATTCCTAATTCCCTTTTTTCCAATTACTTGTCCTGCACATATTTTCAACACTCCTTTAATCTCTCTCTGTTAATTACTTAATTCTTGAAAGGATGATTAATATCCTTTTATTGAAAAAGTTTTACATTTCAGATACAAACCTCAGCAAGTGATTTTCTTCTGTAGAGTGTAAATTACAAAATCTTAATACTGAGATTTCTCTAGTGGCCTCTGAAGATTCATGTGCTGGAAGATAATATTAAGAATTTCTAAGATCTTAAAGAGCCTGAACTTTCCAAAAAAAAGCTTAATTCAATTTTCAAAATGGATATTTAGTAACACAGAGACATATTTTTAATGATAAAGATATGTCATATAGATCCTAACTGAAATATCTTCAATAAGCTTAAATCAGGTGGTCAACGGCTAATTATGTTTGTCCACTACACTTGAAGGCTTTCACTGTCACTGTTCTTTGGTCACAAAATTAAAATTTTCATGAGTAAGCTTATTTTTCTCACACTGTTTTTCCTCTGTTAAATCCTAAGAAGATTTTTAATTTTGTGTCTTTGTCCCTGTCATATGTAAAATTAAATATATCTCTGCAAGAAATTTAAATTGCTTATTTAAAACTTCCTCAGTTAGATAATTCTGGGTAAGACAATGCATCTTCATTTCAGTTTTTTTGAATGAACAAATCATCTCTTATGTTGCTATCCATCTGAAAATTCTTTATAGCATGAGAAAAGAAAAAAATAAAATGATCAGGAGATTGGAGAATATGGAATAAAAACTCTTCAGATTTTGGTGGAATATTAGTAGAACGAGGTATTGAACAATCTATCAATAATCTATTATATTTAAATAAATCCCAGAATTAAACATCTAAAATAAAGTCAGTTAAGTTTTCCTGTTTTAGGGAGAAATTAAGAAACAAATATCAGCAACAAAATTTATAAAATTTGATAAAGTTTTCAACACGCTCTAAAGGGAAATATCATTAATAATGTGGGGGAGCAGGGGCTGTAAAAATCCTAAACCAGGCAGGAACAGAAAAAGAAAAAACAAAATAATATAACATCATCTAAAAATCCCAGTACTGCAAGTCTAACTAGAATTCTTTGTTAGTTTTCCAGCTGGATATGGAATAAGTTTGTTTTGGTCTTTATTCTGGTCAGTATTTTTTGTGCAAGCAGTTTTCCTGTTGATAAAGAGAAAAAAAAAATAGATAATATCAATCTATGAGGAACTGCAACCATAGTAAAAATGGTCAAAATGCAAGAAATACATTTCACTCTATTAAAACTATACATGAATTTCTGTACTAAGAAAAAGCATATCAAAGTAAAACTGATCTGCCTAAGCAGCTTTATATAAATTGTGTAAAATACATTTAAAAATAGAGAATCTGGGGTATTAACAGATTAAATAAAGAATACGGCTATACCATATGAGAGTGTTGTAATAAATTATTAAGATTTAAAATATTCTTTGGGCTATAGACTCAATGATTTTGCATAAAAGTTGGAGAAGGAAGTAAAGAAATAATACTTTATCACATACTATTTTTCCTTTTAATTTTATTTTGCTTTTCTTTTTTTTTTTGACCTTGGAATCTGTTGTTACCTGTGTCTACAAGGGATCAGAAAAGTAGTTCTTAAGTAGTTCAAGAGGGACGCTGAAATTTATCCTTCAAGACATGTTTTCAAGATCAGGTTAGACGCAGCACTCACGAAAAGTTTAGGGATCTTTAAAGAAAAGGTATATTTCTCTGATTCTCCTTGACCTTATGAGAGCTTAACTAAATTGTTCAGCTCTTTATTTTAAGGCTTTGCATCCTGTCCAACAAAGGACATTTCTAAAATGTCTAAACATAGTGATAGCCCTAGAGTCTTATAGACCTCGAATATTTGATCACAGGGTTATATATACTAAAAATTATTTGGTATGACAGATCCCATATCTGTAAATAAAGAAGTAACTTTTTTTTGTATTTATGCTGGAGTGGCTAATATAAACTGAGAAATCAGGAAAAGACTGGCACAGACTTTGTGTTTAGTTTTATTGTATAAGAGAAATAAAATCAGATAAATAGTAATATGAGACTGGATAAAGTAATACTAATAGTAGAATTATTTAGAAATAGATTTACATTCTCTTTCTTCACTATTTATCACAGGAAATGAAATGTTAATCATTGGCTGGATTTAATTTAGTCTTGGTTAGATATATATTAAATAAAACGTTCATTACTGATGTAAGAGACTATGAATTAAAAAACAACTATCTTATGTTGTAAAACATATTCCCATCAAATCACTTTGATAAAGTATATTAAAAGACTCAACTGAGATTTTTAGAGACTTAGTGTGATGGGAATAAATAAAAATATTGACATTTTTCTATGAAAAATCTTAATTTTCAGACTGTTAATTAAAAACTCAAATAATAAAAATGGAATGTCATGGATATCACAGTAAAAAAAGTCTTCATCAAATGGTTATTGAAAAATTAAGAAGTGATGCTAGTTGACATAATTTGGGTTTTATTTTTCTAATGAAGACATTAGAGGAGGCACATAAAAACATGATCAGAACTGTGTGCTGAAGTATGATCCAACTTCAGTTAAACTGGAAAACCTCCCCCTCCAAAAAAAAACCAGCTCTGGAATTAATGCTTTGGATTCAAGTAAAGGGCAAGTTTGATACACCAAGAAAAAGAAAACCTAAACTTGAAGTCTTAAATGCGACATATTAATGAAAAAACCTTCAAACTGTGGGTCATTTGTACCCGGAAGGCATTCTCTTAAATTTTTGTAATGTTTTGGTCTGTAAATTGATAACACATTAGTATATGCTAATATATGATCTTGAAGGATATGATAGGAGAATGAAATAGGAAAGTTATAGGATTATGCATTTGGGACAGTACTCAAAATATTATTTTTTTAGCTTTCCAAAACTGAGACTGAGATAGGAATGTTATTTTATTTTAAAGTGTGTCACAGACATCTTTTGTGAAAAATCCTTTCTTTAGGATTTTTCCTTCTGAGAAGCTGAGGCCTCAGAAACAGAATGTAAACAATGGTTATCTGCTGCTGTGGAATGCAACAAGCTCATCCGTGATTGGTCTCCTGTGGATGTTTGGGTGTGGTGACCAGTCACGGCAGAGCTGGGTCTCGCTCTCTGTCCCAGCCAGCTGCCTTTGTTATTCATTCTCTTCGTTTTTGTTCTTAGCTTAGCCTTCTGAAGAAACCTTTCCTTCTATTTCTTTTTAGCATAGTTATAATGTAATATATATATATAGTAAAATAATAAATCAAGCCTTCTGAACATGGAGTCAACATTCTCGTCTCTTCCCTCATCCAAGAACCCTTGTGACCGCTGTCACAAAAGTGAAAGAAAACTTTTATTTTAAAATGAAGAATGGTGCAATCAAATATAGCCTGATATTAAGGAAATATAGATATGAAATTAGAAAAATGTTTTTCAAAATCAAATTCCAGAATGGTGATGCCAGCCCAAGAGAAATTAAGAAAGTCCATAGCTGTGATTTAAGTGTATTTCCATATTTCCATAAAATGACAGAAAGATTTATAGGGATTACTGGAGTTTGAGAATTTTATTGAATATCAGTGTAAATATCTGTTCATGGAGGAGGCAGAAAAAACTAATCAAACCTTAAAATATGCAGTCCTTTACAGAGATCAGTTAAATTATGTAAATTATTAACTTACATGAAAAATCAAGTTAACTTGTGTATGAAGGCAGGGTGTTTTGGTTTGTCCTATGGATTTATGAGTAATCGAATTTTATGAATCTTCAGCATTAAAAATCTTGAATGGTGCATTACAATACTGAAGCATCACATTCCAGTGTATATTTTGCTTTCAGATGTCTTATTGATAAACCAGTATCAAACCTTCCCATATAGAAAATAGAATTGTCAGCCTCTCTGTTAAATCACAAGGTGTTCTAGATATTTTGTCAAATCTTATTACTTTAATATTTTTCTTTTATCTGTAATAATAAATTTTAACAAAGTACCTTACAAGACACCTTCAGAGAAGAACTGTTTTCTGGGAGAGTATTAATATCACAAACACGACAGAGTGAGAATCATACCATATGATTTCACACTTGCATGAAGAATTTATGTCTTAATTTTTTCTTTTTTTTTTCTTTTAAACAGATCTTTTTAAAAAGAATTCATATTTTCTTCCTCCTTAATAAAAAGTATTTTTAATTTGTTTTACTAATGACATTTTAACTAACTTTTCGTGTCTCATCCCCTAAAAAAGGTCTTTTTCCTACTTCTTACCAGCCTTTTGGCATCTTCAGGGCTACAGAGATGATTATTTTGCAAGACATGGCTCAGTTGATTCACAGGTTTCTTGGTAAAAACTGAAATATTGAACATGAATTGTTTTGTAGAAAGCTTCAAAAGACAGTTATCTAAAAAACCATTTTGATTATGATAGGGAGCATGTGAAATGGAAAGTTACCAGAAAACACATACTGGGTATAACAACATTAATTTGTAGACTTCATCTGAGTACCTTCAAAACTTGTGTTCATATTATCATATGCAAATGGTAATACCTTGCAAAATTTCAAACTGATTGCATAGTTATGCTCTCTTAAGACCATTTTCAAGTATCACTTGTACAGTTGCTTTTATGACTTGAAAATATTCAAGAAATAATGGCTAATTCAAATACAAATTCGCTATCCATGAATTCCTAGCTTTCATGCTTTGAGGCACTTTTGTATGTTATAAAGAATATGTATTTTCCAAAGCATCTTTAATTGTTTTCTCAGTGGAAAGAGGAATTAATTTATATTTGGCAATATAGAGAGATTTTTAGATTAGCAAGCTGTATTGGTTTAAGTGTAGTTGAAGCTTTAACAGCAGCATTTTATGTGCATTTTTGAGTGTTGTATTTTTTTTTAATTTGTTGTTGTAAACTATTGTTCTGTGTGCAAATATGTTGAAGACAATGATGGGTAGTACTATGTCATTCTTTGTATTTGTGCACTCCCATGTACATAGTCAATAATATCCAGGGGGCAATTCAGCACCAGGTTAAGATTTTCAGGTTCTCTATAACATCTCTCTATTAGTTAGATGTTCTATTTGGTCTATGCAGTGCAGTTGCCGGATTTGAGAGAAATGTTCAGCTCATCCTAAAATGCATGTGCATGTTTGGTGAGTCACACACAATTTTTAGGTAGCACCGGCCTCTCTGTATTTGTTCATATGTTACCATCCAGTAGTGTTTGATTTGTCCTGTGTTTTTCTACTTGATCCTCATTTGCTGCAGGCAGTTAAATTTAGGTGCTTGAATTTGAAATTGATTTCATAGAAAGGCATTGTGGCTCAGTTTTGGGCTCAGACCATAATAAACTTGGGATTAGATAAAATACAATTTTGTGTCATGGAAGTTGACATAGATAAGTGTTCCTATATTTATCTCTTTAAAAAAGAAAATATAGTATTTCAAACATCTTTTCATTCAAATGGTGATTTACAGCTGTACTATGAGATTATTTTCTAAAACAATTAATAATTTTTGGACTTAAAAATTATTCCTAAGTGTAAAATAGGCTCTCCAGGTCAAATAAATATGTGTTTATCTATCTGAGTGGTTGGATTTGGGGTAAAAAATGAAAATAGAAAACTTCAATGAAAATAAAATTTCCAGAAAAATAAAATCAACTCCAGATATTCAGAGGTTTGGATGAAAATTTTTCTTGTGGTTTCCCAAATGTTGGGTGGCCAAATTATTTCATCCTTAAGTAGCATAATTAGTGCAGCGTTTAAGAGATTCCAGATGCAGAGCTTCTCTTTTTTGCTCTCTTTTTTTTCTTCATTTTTATGTGGTTAGCTTACCATTTTCAGCTTTTTGTGTTTAATGCCAGATTTTTTTTTTTTTTTTGTAAAATTTGATGAAAATTTTCTTGCTGTTTTTCCAGTCTTTCCCACAGGACTACCATGAGGATTGCCTCCAAACTTTCCATCTGATTTGAACACACAAGCAGAATGCTACATCAAAGCCCCCTTAAAGACTGGTGTCCTATTTCTAAGCATCTGACATTGACTAAAATATTTTAGGTCTCTTTTGAAAGGCTTGCAAAATTTCTCCTGTCTTAAAGAAAGATTTGGCATGTCATCGTGGTTCAAACTCCACTTAAACACGGAGTGATTTAGATCTTAACAATAAAACAAATGCTGTTTTACATTTTTAACAGCACACTATGTTAAAAAAATCCTGGAGGCATCCCTTCTTGCACTTATTTTCACTACTTGAGGTGTATTTGTCAAAAACCCTTTGTCTGAGTAACATAATTTCCTTAAGAAAAAGTCATATACATGTTGGGACATTTATAATTGAAATTTCAAATATGTTTCACTGAAGTTGTAGAGTAGTAAATCTTTATGTTCTGTAAAAATGTAAGTTTGTAATTCTACATTAAAGACTAAATTCTACATTAAAAAAGAAAAATAGTCAATATTTTCATTGCTTAATATTTTTTAAAAAGACAATTTTCTGATAGTCTTGTGAGAAATAAGCAAAATAAAAAGACATTTTAAATTAGTGAAACTCTTGGACAACTACATAGAGAAAAAATAAGACAAGATCATTAGTACCATAGTTTCTCAGCATAAAATAATGTAAGAGCATCTATAGCTTTTCAACTTTATTCCTAAGCTTTCATATTTTATCTTACACAACATATCTAATTAGTGGTGCTTGTACATATACTCCTGTAGTATCCTTTAGCTATGTGAGTGGTTTATGCATTGGTAAAAGGAAATCTACCAACAGAATGAAATGATGATAGCTATTATAACTATTATTAATAATAAAGTCACCCTACACCAGGACAAACACTAACAAAGGCAGAGGAAGTGGAATAGAAAGAAGGGGCAGCAAAGAGGAAAATAAGAGTTTTGTAGTTGATTTAGTTTTAGGCACTAGGAAAAATCTGCACAATTGTGTCCTAAAGTATGACACAGTATCACAGTTTTGATACAGTGATACCCATAAGCATTTAGATTTATGCCTAATTGTGCATGCAGTTAACAATGCGCTCTAGCTATGAAAAGGTGTTATTTTTAAAGAGAGTATTCTCTGTGTGGCTTTGGAGAATAAATCATGTCAAAATGTTACAGTTCTGCTTTTAATTCTTAGGCAATGTTGTACATCTTTTCCTTTTATACCTCCAAGAGGTATCTTAATGTTGTTTATTTTGACTTACTAGAGCTCTGCATGAATAAAACTCTCATTCAGCAAGGACACCATATGGCTTGTTGTTTCCCACTGATTGTACACTTACAATAATGCTTTCAAAAAGGATTTTAATGTTTGTAAAAATCACTTTCCTCTTTCGTTATGTTGCTATCACCTGGGCACAATTGCACTATTGCATCAATACGTACTGAGATACCTATGACATGACATTTGAGATTTACAACTGATATTGGGAATTAATTTTATGATTGCTTTTTGGGGAATGCGATCAACTATTATATCATGTGAATATAATAATTTATTGTCAGCTGTACTGTCGTCAATTTGTAATTTATAGGGGATGTTATATTTGGGGTTCCACAGCTGTTTCCATTAATTTTCTTCAGGGGCATGAAGGTAAGTGAGAAAAACCTAGCAAGATAAATTTCTCATAATATCTTTTAATTCTGAGTGTATATTAGGTGTTGGCATTAGAGGAATAAACCATTATGATATCTGAGATAAGGGAACTTTTGAGGCACAGTGTGTATCACCATGTTGAGGTTTATTTCTCTGGCCTGAAAATTGTCCATCTAAAATTTCTACATGAAAGAAGTTAGTATGACTAGCTTGTCCCCTTCTCTGCAATTACTGCATAGACTGGATGTCTGAAGAAGGTCATCGTGGATTCATTATTTTTAATTATATGCACAAAATCCAACATAACTGGCAGAAATGGCTTTATGACTTTTACCACCAATAGCTATATTGTCACTACTTTCTGGGTTTTTTTTCCCTTTTTTTTAGCTTTATGGTTGTATTAGTCTTCCATGATGATAATTATGAATTCCGATATAGTTCCAATGAATAGTTTTGTACCTTAAAGAGTTTCATGTAGTTTACATTACTTTTTTTTTCCTTCACAGCTTTCTCATTTTCTTAAATCAGTTTTATGGAAAGCACTTCCAAGAAAAAAACATGCATTTGTTCCGGAATTTAATCCCAAACCAGTCTGAAGAAAATAAAACTCTTTCTCATGCACAGATCAAATAAAAAGCATCGTGTGCTTTATGGCATCTTTGTGGGTAACTTCTCTATTTTTAAGGTGCCTAAACAAGGAAAAAAATGAGATATTCCTCCTCTCTGAATTATCAATACAAGTGAAAAATACAAATTAAATTTTCAGACTCACCACAAATCCACATACCTTTAATACTGAAAAGTAAGGTCCCATGTTTTGATTTCAAGATTATTGGAAACATTAATTATGATTTTTTTCTTTAATTAATGGAATTAGACTGAGTTGTGTATCAAAAATAAAAGGATAAAATTAATAAGTACTCAAAATTCACATTGATATTTCCATTTAATAGTTGCTTATAATTTTTTCAACATAATGATAAAATAATTAGGAAGTGCACCTACCTATGAATGTTCATGTGCTCATTTTGGGGATAGACTTAATTTTCCTCACAGTAGTGGTATGGGGCAATATTTGGGATGCGTGCTGGAAACAGCATTTATAATACAGAGTTATTTTTGCTGCTGAACATTGCTGCACCCCGTTAAGGCCTTTTCTGCTTCTCATACTGCCCCATCAGCCAGGAGGAAGCAGATGCACAAGAGGCTGGAGGGGGGGGAACACAGGCAACAGACACAGCTGACCTCTAATGACCCTAGGGATATCCCATCCCAAATGGTGTCATGCTCAGTATGTAACGGTGAGGGAAGAAGAAGGAATGGGGCATGCTCAGAATGATGGTGCTTGTCTTCCCCAAGTCACAATTAGGCATGATGAAGCCCTGCTTTCCCAGGGATTACTGAACACCTGCCTGCCTGTGGGAATCAGTGAATCTCCTTACAATTCAGAACACACTTTCAGCCTTACAGTTTCCTTCAAAGTCAGGGCATAATTTAAGTAGACTTCCTATCAATCTCACTGTCTAAGATATGTCTAAGAAGTCATTATAATTTCTCTGCAGTTTTCTTTTCTTAGCAAAATATTAAACCTTATTTTAATTTGAACATTTTTCCATTTCCTCTTTATTATGCTAAAGAATATTTTTTTTTGTTATTATTTAGGGTTGATTTCTGAAACTTCACATTCAGAGGAAGAGAAGAAGATTTCAAATTAAAAAACAAGAAAATATAAAACACAAAAAGACATAAGGATAGCCAGTATGTGCAGTAAGTGGGGAACTTATTGTGCAGGAAAAAGATTCTCTATACAGAGCATCTATAAAAATGGTATATTTTTTCATAAATAGAATTTTAAAACCTACATTTTTTTCTGAAAGAGCTGTTATTTCTATTATATATGCTATACAATTGATGCCTTAAGTTTTAGCTTTCATATTTTCCAGGTTCTGTACTGCATTAGTATATAACTCTGAACTTCATATAAATTGTTAGTAAGTTCTCTTCTCAGGGTAGCTAGACAAAACAATCCTTCTCCAGCCTGAGAACAAAGGACAGCATTGCAGCTTCAGTTCCAAATAGTATAAACAACAGCAAACTGAGGAGAGCAAACTGGGAGGATGGGACTTTATAACCTGAAGCTGCAATTGGACAATTAACCCAAATATGTAAATGGGCCAAAACTTATAAAAGAGTGAAAACTCATGACTGGTCACCCGTGTTGTGTTCATCTTGGGTATACCCTTGGCCGGGGTCTTGTACTGCCCAAGGTGTATCCTTTGAAGACCTTTTAATAAGCACCTACTTTATTCCTTTAAAACTGCCGAGCTTCTGTTCCAGGTCAGCCTCTGCAGGCATCACAATGATGTTTGAGATAGATAACATCTTGGTTTGCAGTAATATATCAATTCCCTCCTTTGTTCTTTCACTGCCTTTCTGATCTTCTAGATAAAAAACCCAGTTACAATAATCATACCATGTCGACATTAATCAGTGAATGAGTATGGAACACAAAGAGTTGCTGAAAATGGTTGATTTAAATAATGACTTTAAGAAGAACAATATTCACTAAATAGGCTTTTCCTCTTTTTCTAAGTATATAGGATTTCTATGGTACTGATTTAGTACTAAATACTATAAATTATTAAAGTAGTTATATTTAAACTATGAGTTTAATTCTACTGAACATCATAATTCCTAGTTTTGTTCCCCAGAGGGAAATTCAAAATATATAATTTCACTCTTCAGTTCACTATATAATTAATAAAGAGTGATAATCATCACATAGAAAATCCAGAAAGAGCTGAATGATGAAGAGAGAACCACAATCTTCTTTCTAAAAGGAATGCTAAATAAATTATTCTTTCTGAAATATTTTTTTGTCCAAATGCCACTGAATAAACTTTCCACATCCAACAGACTGGTCAGTTTTAGCCAGCTGATCATGCAATGAGCATGCACCAAGCTGGGCTGCACCCTCTCCTTTGAATTTCTTAAACTAAAATAAAACAAAAAACAATAATTATGCTTATAAGTTAATTATAAAATATGGTAATCTAGGTTCCTCTCATTGATCTTAATGATTTTTATGTGCTGTATACAATTTTATCTTTTTAACTCTACATTAGACTATTTTCATTAATGTCATAAATAAAATGTGGATAACAACAACAATTTACACTTTCCCCTTACATTTATTGACAACAAATGTTAACCAGACCCTAAGTCAAATCATCTTCATTCAGGCACCTGTCAAAGCAACATGTAATCTGTTACAGGAATAGAAAAGCATTTTTTAATATCATGGTGACAACCCACAAAGATTGAAAAAAAATCATTTATGATGCAGCATCAGCTGAGACATGAAAAGTTGGTATTATGGTATGGATTTTTATTGAAGAAAGCATAGCTTATCTATGTTGGCATCTGTACTCTTTACATTCAAAACTATATCTGATGAGTTTGTTCAACACTTTTCTTTGTACCACTTTTTCTGAGAAATTGGATCATAGAATCACAAAATGTTTGGGGATGAAAGGCAATTAAAAATATTCTCTAATTGCCTGAACTCTTTGTAAACAATTTTTGAAACTTTATATTTTTGTATCATCACAAAGTGTGAAAATAGGCACATTTAAGAGAAAGTTCCATTTCTCTTACTTTGGAATTGACCCTTGAAAGTGTCTTAACCTTGATTATAAAGCAAATATTAGCTAACATTATTGTGCATATTGAATCTTTGGATTAAGTTTCACACATTTGAAATCAGTAAAATAAACTTTACTAAGGTGCTACTTATTGTTAAAATAAATAGCAGAGCCTAATTCTATGTCTGCAAGCTAAAGTAATAATTTTTTCAGATGTGATGTCTAACATCAAGCATAAAATCTGTGACCCCAGGAAACTCCCTGGAAGGTTGGATTTTTTCAATCCATACCAAAGGATTTGTAATGTACTAAATTCAACGCCTTATATGGAATCCATTTACTGTTTTTCCAGTTTAAATTTTATGGGTTTTGGTGGTTTGTCTTCTTGGGTTTTTTTATTGGTTTTTTTTTTTTTTTTTTAAATGGAAGTTTAGTTCTCATTTCAGTGCTGTTTATCACAGTTTTCATCTGGTTTGGCCTTTCATTCTCAAGCACAGGACCTCTGAAACATGCAATTAGCATGACCATGCACAAGACAGGAAAAAGTGGGATCTCTTCCTATTAGTCACACCATATTAACCCCAGTACATTCCAAGTCTGACAGAACCAATAGGTGTGTACACAAAATTATTGCAAGTTGAATTTTTATCCTATACTTTAGACAAAAATCTTTGACTGCCTACAGTCACGGACAAGCAATGCATGCGCTGGGTAATACCTTCATTTGAATAAGATCATACATTGATGAAATTCCTTGCAACTGGGAAGCAGTATAAACAGTAGAATATTTCTTTCAAATTCAGGATATACCTAATTAAAGCAATGCCAAAAGATGACTATGTTGAAAAAGATAGAAAAAATTTCAGACATATCATACAGATATTGTCTTTTTTGTTTTACATGACATTTTTGATTAATTCAAGTCATTATCATAATTTTTAAAATAAGCTTTAATTTTTATATTAACTACACTGGAAAGCTTTTGCAAAAATTAACTTTCATATGTAATTCAAGCCCTTTTTCTTTAAAATAAAATATAATTATTACCCCTGTGTTTGTATCATTTTCAATGATAAAAGAAGGACAAAAATAAATACAGACTGGATTAAAGAAATAGGAAATGTAACGTTTTGATTGATGGATTGTTTTACTCTAAAAGTAGTAGAAAAAGAACAAAAAAAAATGTAATTTAACCTAGGACCACATCTTTGATCATTTATGTGTGTAGCTTCAGGTCTTGTCAAAGGAGGCAAAGTAAGAAGTAATTCTAAAAATATTATTGTAGAAACTGTTCACTTATCAAAAATATTAAGAAAGATAAATTAAAATGTCTAAAAAACAGAGCTTTCAGTGACTTAAGCCAACTCTAAGACTAGCATGATAACCAACAGAATTGTGATCCTAAGCTCATACCTCATGGCATGCCTCATGGGATGCCTGTCCTGAGAACTTTTAATGAGTCAGTTTGAGCAGCCTGTTTTCATTTGCATCAGAAGTTTCCAAATTCTCTTGAAAGATTCCCTTGTTGTGTTCCATCTTACATCTTATGCTACATTTGATTTAAATGAGCACATAGATCTACAACCTCATCTAACACAGTTCCGAATCTGCTGGAGAAAGTAGCATTTCTAATCTTTGAGATGAGTGTCAAGTTTACAACTTTTAAAAGAAATTCATATCAATTTATTAAATACATTTTCTTGAGAAAAATCTGAGTTTTAAAATACATGAATAATTGACTTGTTAAAACTACACTGAAATGTACCTGACCATTGCTTTATTCTAATGCAGTTTTTTTGCCTCAGCTTATTTCACTTCAATAAACTAAAGATAGGAAATAGACCTGAAATTGCTGAAAGAGTGATGTCTTGTTATATCCATCGTACTATAGGGTTGTTTACTTTGTATGATTTTGTATTGCACATGATAGGTAGATAATGGACATCAAAAGAGGGATTCCTAAATTCAATTATTTGGGCTTGATAGAGCCCAAAATGACATTTGTTATTTAGATTTCATTCAAGAAAACTGAATCCCCCTCCCATTGAATTATTATAATAAGTCAGGTAAACCAAGGAGCAATGTAACTGTGCATTCCAGCAAGCAATGTTCACTGTAGCAGTTCTGGCCTCTAGTCACTGCTCCAAGTACTGAAGGTATTTTACATCAAATTTCAATGGAATGGAGTGCAGAACTCCCCCTAAGGAGCCACACTAGTATGAGATCTACAGCATCGTGTCTTTTGTGTACTCTTTCTTCTGCAAGGAATGTTCAATTACTTCCTGCAAAATTTTAAAGCTTCAACAGCACCCACTGTAGAACAGCCTGTAATTTTACTCAAGAAAACAACTTGCTTTTGCTTATTGGATTTTGAGTCTAGGAAATTCCCCTGGGGAATTTCCTGACATCCTTGGTTGATTTCATACAAGAAAGATAGTGATGGTTGCTCTACATTCTAAATAAGCAATTTAGGATGTTTTTAACCCTTAAAAATTAATATGGTGCTGAGTTTCCAGAGAGAGTAGGAATATAAAAATGGAAAACTCACTTAGGGTGACATGGAAAAATTCCAAGCTTTAGCATTTTTTAAAAATGTTATTAGGTAACTGAAATTGATAATAAGTTAAAAACATTTTGTATTCATAGTGATTAAGGTCTGGTATGATAATGAAAAGGGGAACTAAATCAAAAACAGAAAACCAAGGTAGATAGAAAACCCGATCTAGGGACTTAAACAAAAGGCTTTTCTGTATTCATTCCAATCAATACTGAGAAACAATGCACGAGAATTACTTGCAGATATCTGAATTAGGAAAATCAGGTAGGTTATAACAAATAGCATTGCAAATAAATGCCCCTGTTCAAACCATCTGAGTAAGGAAAATATTAATCTGTGCTGTTTGAGTAAGGTGTAGACAAATGGAAGAAATCAAAACCATAAGTCAAAACTGTTGAATTTTTAAAAAAGAACATTTTTCCCGTCTGTTGCTGTGAGGCAAATGCTGGAGCTGACCTTGGTGCTGAGCAAAGTTCCTTTCTTAGAGTTAGAAGTACTCTACAGAGCTGGAGGAGATTCTACTGATTGTATTAATCTGGAAAAAAAAAAAAGTAATAAATTTTTCTCAAAAAATTCAAGCATCTAAAAAAACTATTCCTAACATTCCCCTAGCTTTAGATCATAGTAGTTTTGGTAAGGAAAGGAAAAAGGGGAGGAGGAGGGGTAGGGGAAGGAACACTGTAATTCAAAATATGATTCTCAAATTCTATTGAGTAAGAGACCAATTTGGCTAAATTGCAAGTTTTTTTATTTTCAGTCTAAGAGAAAATACACAGAATCTGTAACACTTGCATCTTAAAAACATTAATAAACAAAATAAATTGGTCAGGGGCCATAAGAGATATCATTATCAAGGGACTAAGAACAGCATTTTTTTCCACATGCTTCTTCTTCTTCTTCTTCTTCTTCTTCTTCTTCTTCTTCTTCTTCTTCTTATTATTATTATTATTATTATTATTATTATTAGTGGTGGTAGTAGTAGTAGTAGTAGTAGTAGTGGTGGTAGTAGTAGTAGTAGTAGTAGTAGTAGTAGTAGTAGTAGTAGTAGTAGTAGTTAGCTTCCTACTTCCCAGAGAGATGAAGAAAGAATGTTAACCATGAAGAATGTCATACTTTCTTTTTTTTTAAATTAGACTTCAGAATGTTACTTTTCGCTTATATTTCATGTAATGGGTTTTCAAGTTCTGTGGAAATTCATTCTTGACTGATTATGGTACAGGAATCTATCGGGGTGGGGAGCAGAGGGAACCAAAACCAACAGCACTGTGAATAAACTGACTCACAGTATTAAAACACTAATGCCACAATATCCCACACTGTTTCAAAGATCAGCAGCATGACCTCAGCTAAACTTGTGAGAGGACAAATAATTTTATTTCAGACAGTTCCATTAGAAACCAAATGACCTTACTCAGCCAGCAAACTCAACACAGCAACTTGAATAGCTATCTTGTATTTCCTCTCTTCAAGAACTACTTTTAATTTACACTTTGTCTAATATGTTTTTTAAGTGAATTATGTGAATGAGCTAGGGATTCTTTACCAAGTTTGTAAAACAGCTAGGTCATCACTGCAAACTGACAGTGAAACTGACAACTTATATGAACATTTGGTGAAGCTAAGAGCCGAATGGATGTAACATATTCAAAACTAAAGACTTTAATTCTACTTTTTCCTCACTTTTTCTTAATTTTTCAGTCATTTACTACCTTATGCTATCTGGTGTCTTTATTGTTAACAATATCCTAGCATGCATCCATATTCTTTAAAACAAGAAGTGATCCAATTTCTCAGATTAAGACCCTTTGTGCTTGTACCATCCCAGCAATGAAAGACCACAGTAATTGACCCAAACTCAGACTTAAATGAATACATTGCCAAAAAATTCCTCAAGAGAACTCCTTGTAGAACACCATCTTCTCATTTTTAAATTTCAAGTTCTCTACTGCCTAATAGAGCTTGCCTTTCTGTTACTTTAAATAGCAACTTTTTAAAAATTGCATGCATAAAATGACAAGCTTCATATCTATCTACTAGATAGAAACAAAACATGAGTAAGACATGCAGGTTCTCTGTGAACTAAGATTATTGGGTTATGGTAAAAATGCACTCAAAATGCTAGAAGCATACCCTATGAAATGCTGTGGACAGATAAGTACTCTGGAATTTTCCATTTGGCATCAAATCAGAAGAAGAGCAAGAGTTATCTGTGTTTCTTCAGAATGAGCCAGTATTAGTTTCTAATCTGACAAACATGATCCTTGACTGAGGTCATTTTAGCACTTAACAAGAAGTATGTATTATACTACATTACCTTCTCCAGTCAGCTTGCTTTAAAGAAAATAAACCTTTAAAAAGAGACGTGCCTCAATATCTGATGTGGAAAAAAACAATACTTTTATATTATAATATTTGTTTGGATTAATATAAACCAATATGGTCTATTTCTATGAAATAGATACATACATTTTATCCATTTATAGAAAATAACAGAATATTGTTATGTACATAGATGTAATATAGATGTAAAAAAAATATACTAAAACCAAACCACATAGAATTAAAATATTTTATTTTTTATTCCTTTAACCTTTTTTTTTTTTTTTTAATAAGAGAAATTGAAAGCCTCAAAAGTTAATTTCTAAGAGGAAAAAGTCTGTGATTAAGATTGGGGAAATCTGTGTTGTATTACCTTTACAGAAGATCATAAAAACAATCTTATATTCCTTACAGTTATGCACACATAATAAACAGATTTGTACAAAAATCCTGAGAAAAGATTCTATCCTAGTGTCAAGAGACTACTGTCTCATATTGTTTTTTTACCCACAGACTAAGTTGTCCCCTCAGGCAATACAAAGAACTTCATGTTTGTGGTTTAGTTCAGGCTTTTAAATACATCCCTTTCTTTTTCCTTACTGTAGAAAGCAGATTTAGCTGTGAATCAGCCTCTTCTCAGCACCAAATAAGTTACTTAAGACCTTAATTTATATAGGAAAATTTATTAAAATTACTTTTTGTGGGATCAAACAATTCTGCAAAATAACTTCATTTGATCTTTAAGACTATTTTTTAAGTACATTCAAGATAGATAACCAGGAAAAAAATTATCTTGAAATCTGTGACTTTATGTTATTAACATTTTTCTAATGGAATGATGGGTGGAAAGAAAAAGAGAGACAGAAATCTCATGTTTTAGTTGTATTTGCCAAAATTGAAAAACCACTAAGGAACATGTGTAGGCTAAAATTTTATACTGGTCTCTTTGTACTGTGCACACACAGTTACTTTTTTAGTTCTTCAGTTCAGAACTATTTAGTCATGTGCTGTGCTATACAAAATTAACATACACTTCTGTACTTCTTGTAAAATAAAATATTAAACATTAAAATTAAAAAATAAAACATTAAAATTAAACATAAAAATTAAAAAATATTAAAATATTTTATCATAAATAAAATAATTGTAAATCGTTTACAATTTTATTTAATGTGTTGAAATCTGGAAAGATATTCAGATAAATTGAAAACAATAACTTTTTATGGGTGATAATTGAGGAAAAAATCTTACATCCTTTAGATAAATTGAAGATAAAGTACATCACAAAACATGCGAATATTTCTTTCTGCTACAAACAGTATTTAAAATGAATGTTCCTGACATTTGCACTTTTCTCAAGCTGAACAAATGACTTAATTGATAACAAGTATGCTTCCCATCATGTGTTCTCTACATAAATGACTCAGAGGTTTGCATTCCCCTTTCTGGGATGTTTTTCTAGATGAGTCTGTTGTAAATTCCGTCCATAGGAAACAATAAATAAGGGGATTTTTTTCCTCTTGGAAAGTATATGTTATTGTCACAGGTATAATTTTAGAAGAATCCTTGTAAGTGGCTTGGACGAAATTTGTGTGCTTAAAATTATATCTTCCTTTTAAAAATGGTTATTATTTATACTTTGTGAACTCTTTCCTTTCCCTTTCCCTTAAATCTTTCACAATCAGACTAACTAAATTTGATTATGTGTTCTGGTTTTCTGAAAGAATATAAACTTTATGGTTTGATTTTTTTTTTAAATTGTGTTTTTGAAACCCACTCAGAAGAACACAGGATTCTGCAAAGGGTAGCCTTCCACAAAGGGTATCTGTCTTGGCTGCATAGTTTGTCCAATAAAAGAAATTAATCTATGAAATCCAAATAGTAAACTAATGAACGCTACTCATTTTTCTGTGGAGCACAACCCCACATCATTAGTTGTAGTGTATGCCAGGGGAAGTAAGTCAGAAATGCAAGACTAAAGTTATATCTTCAGGATTGTCTATTGAAAATCCCCACTTCATTGCTGTTTCCCATGTCACAGATGACGGCTATCTAAAGCAACTATTTTAAACAATGTAGGTGAAAACTACGTTATTCTGAAAACTGTTAAAAAGTCTATTATCAAGATTAAACTACTTCAAACACAGTAGATTAATTATGTATAAAAGAAAATGTATTCACTACAGTAATTTACTGAATAATAAAGGTATAATGTCATATTTTGAAAAGTAGAAATTTGGAGTACAATAAAAATGTGTTTACAGAGAAGCTTTCCTTGAATTGTGTTTCATCAAGAATTTCAAGAGTTTGGAAAATGGTGTCATTCTTATTCAGAATCCAATTAAATATTTCTGAAGATTAAGGGAAATAAATGAAAAATATGAAAACAACAATAGCAACAACAAAATTACATTATATCATCAACTGGTATATCAGGTGTGTGTATATATATATAGGCATATCAGGTTCAACCTGATTTTCTCTGAAGATTTTACGTTTTCCATAAAACTAATGACTATTCTATCACTGTTAGACAGTTATTGTCTCCTCTAAAGGTGTAGAAGTAAACACCAGCTACTGTGTGCATCACTAGGACAGAGAAGTTACTGAGACCTATAGGAGGGGCATAGTCTGGGAGCATTTCCCAGGTTC
The DNA here is from genome assembly GCA_019023105.1 of Diglossa brunneiventris. Lineage (NCBI taxonomy): Eukaryota > Metazoa > Chordata > Aves > Passeriformes > Thraupidae > Diglossa > Diglossa brunneiventris. The sequence goes on along the minus strand of CM032352.1, from coordinate 45,685,423 downwards.
AGAAACAACTTCCAGTTTCCTCTCAACTTCATCTCCAGCTGCTCCGTTTCTGAAGGAAAACAAACAAAACATAGCTGGTGTATGATCTGGCAGTGAGGACCATATTCCCTTTGATTCAAATTTTAGACAGCAGGGGCCAAGTCACTGTGAAACAATAATGCTGTTGCTTAGTATTTATTTCAGTCCCTCAAGAGAGAGATTCTGAAATATAAGTCCTATTTCTTCAGGACTTCTCTTTTGTTGAGTCACATTTATTCTAGGCACACATATTACTGTGTTGATGTCAATGTAACAGACAGAATTATAAATCACAAAGGAAGACTCTGAAATCCTCAATGTAAAGCTTTATAAAACTTGTGTAAGTTTCAGGATTCTGAATACAATTATTTCAATATATGAGTGAAATTATTAAAATATTTGAAAACATGTTAAAGATGACTAAAGAAGGAAGGACAATCATGACATTTTAGTGCAAAATATTAAGATATGTTTATATGTTCAAGACGTTTTTTCATACTATTTTTCTCTTTGTTTTGTTTCTGTTTTGTTTTGTGTTGTTTTGCAATGGTTTTGTGATTGTACGTGAAGGGATTAAGGAGAATGTTAACTATATGGTTGGCTTTTATTTTTTCCTACAAAGAAAGGGAAGGCAATAAGTAAAACTTTTTAATTACCTTACGTATGATGCTCTTATGTTAAAAAATAGTGAAATGTATAAGGTGTGGCATAAATATCGCTGCTTATGTGCAAATGTCAGATCCAGAATGACATTTTATACTTCTTATTCCTGAACTTTAAGCATCTTGTTTTGAATAGTTCACACACTCCAAAAGTTATCATCAGTAACTCACGCTAGGAGATGCTTAAGTTTAGTCATGGCTCAGAAACATTCTTCTGAGGCAGATCCAATGTCAATTACCTGCACTAAAATAAACTTATTCCAAAAGCATGAGAATGGTAGGGCACATGAAGAACAAAACTAATAGTTAGTAGTCTCCAGGTCTGTCATAAAACTATCCAAAAAATCCCAGATTCTGGAAATTAGCTTATGATGATGGAAAAACAGGTTCAGGGAATCTTGCCATGTTCTTTCATTCAAGTCAAAGTGCTTATAAAAATTGGGTTTGCTCTGTGTAAAACAGGATTAGTTACATATTTATAACTCATTCAAGTGTTTTTGTTTTTTGGTTTTTTGTTTTTTTCAGGAAAGTTTAAGTGTTGTCACAGTGCTGAAGAATATATTAAGTCTTCAGAATTACTGTAGTCTAAGACCTTCCATTTATTTGTCAAATGCTCTTTCTATTTTTCTAGGGGACAGAGAAGGACCTTGAAAATCTATATTTAATATCTTTACTATCTATTTGTATCAAGTGATTCAGTTACTCTGTGCAGTCTGCTATATTTTCTTTCACCTAAAATAGTGTTTGTGGATCAATTAAAATTGTTTTTTGCTGTTTTCTTATCTAGATTGAATTTCTGGAACTGCTCACAGTGGGGAAGGAAATCAACAACAAAACAATGATAAAGTTGTCTTACCACAAACAAATGGTCATCACTCCTGAAAGAGCTCCTCCCCAAGGCTAAGATAAAATCACCCGTGGCAGAGAATGATTGAGGGATCGAGTTAAACTCCCTGTATAAAGGATAATGCTTGCCTGTCCCTCACTTCTGCACTAATAGCTTATTCCTTCACCTGCTGCTCAAGGTCAGAATACAGGTTTCAGTTTGCCTATTTCTTGTTTATTTATTAATATTTCGTGTTATTGATATATTTTTCTTAAGACTACATAAGAATTATCCCCTAAGGTTCAGACTGACATATGAGTACAATAAGGAGGTACTCTGTTTTCTCACAAAGGGCTCTGGACTTAGTATACAATTTAACAAGCTTTAGATACTAATTTCAAAAATAGAACTATTTCCTAATAGCATTCAGAAAAGGGTTGAGACAATACTGTCTCACAGGAGCAGCAAAGAGGGGTGTAACAACTCATGCATGCAGATTTCTTTTCCTTGTATAGCAGAAGGTTAATGTGTCCTGAGCACATTAAGGCTGAGAATAATCTTTCTGAAAAAGGAAGAAGTAAAGAAAAGAGTGAAGGCCTGCATTACTACATTAATTGGTAAGGGCACAGGTTGACAAAACAATGTCCCTCACATCTTTTATTTTGACTTGCAAATCAGAGGCAATATCAGCAAGAAAACCAAAGCCATTCTTTGGAAAATACGACTGTTTGGCCAGGTTTGAAAACACTTCCTAAAAAGAGTGAAAATACTTTCTGAAGGGTATAATTTTCTTATTTGAAAATGATACGTATTCTTAAACCATCAAATTGAAAGGCTGATATCCCAGCAGACCATGTTTGATTACTTGCCCAAAGCGCAACAAAAAGATAGGCTTGGAATTCTTTTATTTTCACAGACTAAAGGGACATAGTCAGTGAGGAACTGAGTGCTTCCCTTAATGTATTTCAAAATATCTTGAGAGAAAATCCTATCCTTTAAAATTTTGGCTTTGAGGGTTAGTGTGAGGACAATGGTACTAGTAAGAATGTAAGAGGCTTCATGTCATACCCATTTGTGTGGGATTTCACATCTCATTGTGAAAAGCAGCTGGGTTTTGATCCGGTGTGATGCAGGCTTATCAAAGAACAGTTAAAAAGATATGTTTATATATAAGATACCTTCTTTGTCTCTTTTGAGCAGTGAAATCTAATCTTACCTACTTATTTACAGAGTGAGACAGAAGTATTCCTCAGTGAATTACACAGAGAAGCCTGGGCATTTTGCCAAAGAGTACTGGTAGGTCTTCCAGCTGGAAATGTATATATATTTTTATAATGCACATCTACTTTTGAGGAGACTGCTTGCTCCTTCATGGCTATTAAAGTTACTCAAGGAATCTTCTTGCTCCCATATGTACCATATGCAAAACTTCAAAATTACAGCTGAGCATCCTGTGCTTTGAACTTGCATTGTTTGTACTTTAAATAACAGTCATGCAAAAGATGAAATCATATAACTAAATCATTAAACGTATTTTGAAATATTCCAATGTAATTTACAAAATTAAATCTGTGTTATAGTATTTGCTAAAGAGATGATGATAAATGAATTGTGAGGCACAAAATGGCTGCTTCACTCCACAGAACAAAAACAAAATTTAAAAAAATGTAGTCTTAAGTAGTATGAGATATTTTTAATGTAAAATATTGTTTCCTTATATTTTTCATTTTTTATCTCTACTTCTAGGATCAATTAATATTATTTTCATAATTTTTTCTACATTCAGCTATTTAGAAAGGAGTCTTTCTTAAATGAGACTGAAAGAAGGAGGAATTTTCTCTAAGTGAGTATACCCATGTACATTTGAGAATTGAAGTGAGTAAACCCATCTACATCTGAGAACTGAATTTCTAAATGTATGTTAATAGTTTGACTAACCTAAAAAGACAGAATGACAGATTGTTTGTTGCTATCCATTTCTTGTATTTACAGTAGGTTTCAATTCTACACAGGACGTAAAAGTTTCAGAAAAATATTGAGTGTATATATACCAAGGGAAATGATCAGAGGACTTGACCACCTTCCCTATCTGGACAGGTTCAGGGAGCTGGTACTATTCAGGGTGGAGAAAATGAGAAGTTGTGGATGATCCACACCAAGATGTGTTCAAGGCCACGTTGCATGGGGCTTTGAGAAACCTGGTCTAATTAAAGGTGTCCCTGTCCACGGTGGGATAGGTGGAACCAGATGATGTTTAAGATCCCTTTCAACCTAAATTGTTCCATGTTTCTAAGATTATATGTATGTATATATGCATGTACCTGTTTATAGGTACATATATGGTATGTATTCATGTTTCTGAACATTAATAAAGCTGGTTTTATTTCTTGGTATATGAGATTCAGAAAGAACATCTAAAATGTGTTATTTACATTACTCTGTTGGACAAAATAAAATGGAGGGAAAATCTGCATTTTCACTTCTTATCTAAAATATTTTTAAGATTATTGTTGCCTCAAACATTTATTCTTTCTTGCCTATCATTTATTAACCTGAAAATGGCACAGGGAATCCATATTAGCATGAAAAACAGTCTTTTTCTTTCAGTATAAAAGAATCTAAACATTTCTCAACCCTCTGATGGAGAATGTGGGGATGATCTTCATATTCAGGTTTAATTGAATAGAAAAATTAAAATATTATTGTTTAACTTGGAAATTTGCAATCAAACTATTTAATTAGAAATCATCTCTGTTTTGCAGTACCTAAAACTCTATTACCAATGAAGAATTCTCTTATAAGATCACTTGTGGTTGAATGAGGAGAGCTGCTATATGTGACATTAAAACAAGAAGAAGAACACAAATTTTCTTGTTAACTACACTAAGTGATTCATTCTATTATATATTGCATACAGAATTAAATGAAGTACATAATGTAAGAAATACTTGTTAAAGTTTCTTAAACAGCAGACTTTTTCTTCAGTCAGTCTTAGAAAAAAAATTCGAATGAGAGATTTTTCTTTTGTGTTTTCATTTGCAGTTATTTTGTACTTCAAAAGTTAAATCCAGGGAGGTTTTAACAACTGTTCATATTTCCAAGATTAATGTATCGCATATTGGTACAAGAAAATGGATGAGAAGCTGGAAACAAAAATATTTTGTTTTAAATTCGCAAGAGCTACTGAATTCCAAAACTAATATGAATTCTAGAATGTTTAAGAATGTCTATCTTTATCAACAACATCTGGTAAATATTTTGTGACTATTTCTTTTTTTCCTTTCCAATGCAAGATCTACTGGTAGGGAAAATACATTGCATTCAGGTAAGTCAAACGAATGCAAGACATAGGGTATTTAGAGAAATACTGGTTGGAGTTTCTTTTTCCCTTAAAAAAAACCTCAGTAGCTTGCACTTAATTAATTGGTTTTGCATTTTAAATATCACGTTTTCTTATAAATTTTTATTGATTTTTGACTGCTCATGACTTTTCCAACCATACACACTTGGTTGTTGTCTGGGAGTGTAAAGGTTATGAAATATCCTCTTTTTTCTGTCCAAGAAGAGAGATATGAAAAGTTATGTAGTCTGACAATGAGCAACAATGCACCTGTATGGCAGCTCACTCAATCCCCTGCCTGCATCAGACTGCCAGGACACTTAATGTTCTGCACTGTCTGAGAGCAACAGGCAATTGTGTAAATGCATTTTGAATGCAGGTAAGACTCACACCATCCCTTGAGTTCACAATGTTGGTGTGATTTGAAAAAATCCTACCTTACATGGATAATGTGGGCAGCATCTTGCCTACACTGACAATGGCAGCAAGGGGCAGAGGGGCAGGAGACAGGGTGTGTGTGACATTGATAAAGGGTCAGGGTGATAAGATACAGCATTTTTCTGTCATTACAAAAACACTTTCAAATAACAAAGAAATGCAAAACAGAAGAAGTGCCCATATATGTTAAGTGTATTTGGATGTGTTGTAATATATGACCAATTTCCAGAGTGCAGACTATTTTCGATATAAAATATGTCCTAAAAGAATCATAAGAACCACTCTAAAATAGGCAAAAATAGCTGTGGCAGCCTGAATTACTCTGTGACTACTGAGCAACAAACAAAATTACTTTGCTAATGAGATCAACTACAAATTTAAAGGTGTAGAAGGGTACCTGTTAATAAATACAAAATGCCTTTTGAGCTAAACTTGTGGTTGAAGCTCATGGGGAAAGTTCTCAAGCTATTTATAATACAACTCTAGTCTGAGTAGTTAAGTCATTGACTCCTCTAATTATAAAAAATGTATTTCTTTGAAAAATTAATTTTGTTTATAAACCTAAACCACCAGAGAAATATGTCCTTAATACGCAGGTAGTTACATATACCCATGTTTTTTTATTTCAAATTCTCAGTCAATTTTTCTGTGCTGCAATTATTAGATATTTTCTTTATGTGTATGTGTGAAAATGTGCATATCTGTGTATATTTTCTCTGCCATTTTCACAGTCAAGATTAAACTCTCTGTCTTTCATGGCTTATGGAACCAGCCAGCTCAATTTTAATCTTAAAATGATTAAATAATTTCAAGTCAAATTATATTTGCTTAACAGTCATTCCAAGAGTATTCTATCCATATGAAAAGATAACCTGTATAAAGGGATTTTTGGAAAAGAAGATGTAGAGAGGTGTCTTTCTTCTAGAGGTGTACTTGACAGATCCTGGAAAGATATCTGCTCAATGGTATGAGCAGGCCTATTAATGTGTTCTGCTGTCTATACAAAATTCAGAATACTTTCTATGCTGAATTTAAAAAGACAAATATATTTATATACGAACTATGTTTTTTGGTTTATGATTAAATAGCAATCAGAGTAGATTTCCTCTACCTTTTCATTTTTACTAGTTCTGATTACTCATTTGGTCATCTGTAAATAATAGAATACAAATAAACATAAGCTTCTGATAAAGCTAGACAAAAAATAACCTTCAAGTTGTTCATCTTCAGGATGTTTCTCTGTGACATTGTCACTATCCTTTATTTCATGTATTGTTTCCTGTGGCAGACATCTCTTTGTGAAAAATCTTTCCTAAGGATTTTCCTTCTGAGAAGCTGTGGCCTCAGCAGCAGACATAAACAATAGGTTATCTGCTGCTGTGGAATGCAACAGGGTGATCCGTGATTGGTCTCATGTAGATGTTTTGGTTCAGTGACCACTCACGGCAGAGCTGGCTCTCGCTCTCTGTGGGACCAGCTGCCTTTGTTATCACTCTTTACTTTCTAAGGTTAGGTAGCAGCTTCTGGAAAACTTTCCTTTCTTTTCTCTTAGTATAGTTATAATAGATGTATATATCATAAAATAATAAATCAAACCTTCTGATAATGGAGTCAAAGATCTCGTCTCTTCCTTCACCCAAGAACCCTTGTGACCAGCCGTCACAGTTTCCTGTTACCCCCCGCCACTGTATATTCCTCTAGTGTTACACCTATCAGTTTTCAAGAAAAGAGCAGATGAAAGAAATGAAGTCTTTGACTACGAGCCCTTCTTGCTTGTCAATGTAGGAGTCAATGGTACTACCACGAGAGACCAAGCTTAAGTACATTAGGGTTCTGGGACAAGGCTGAGGAGGTTAGGTCAGGAGCCAAGGTAGTTCTCTACTATTTTGTCAGGAAAGCATAGGGGCTCAGGTAGGAGCAGAGATACCCTGTAAGTCAACATCTGAGTGCACAGCAGGTGTTACATGCAAAGCTTTGGTTTTTATACCTCTAAACCGTCTCTGAAAAATGAGCAATTGTTGGAAGATAGAAAACACCTGACAAAGTAAAACAGCATCCATTTTGCAGTAGGCCTGCTAACCTACTGTTAACTAGGTCTGCTGGGGCATAGTGCCTAATGTCTGAAGAAAAGTTTAGACCCAAAAGACATTAAGTCTTTGAAGGATAGTATAGCTGGGGATGATGTTTCAGGTTGCCTGAAAAAAACCCAAAACAACACAACAAAAACTCACTGAGGATGAAATGAAAAATGCCTGTTAACAAATAGTTGCAACATGGAAAAAACAGTTGGACTTCGAACTTTCTGACCAGTCACAGGGGAATATTTGCCTTATGATTACAGAGCCATTGTGGGATAATTCTTATGACTAAGGTTGTGCAGTTGATGGATTGAAGTAATTTAGGAAGGACAAGACAGGAAAGCAGGGATTCTATGCCTTGAAACTGGTGATGAACCTGTCAGGAGCTTGCTTATAAAGATTGAGGAAAGACTTAATCACACTGTTTTTTGCTCAAAGGAAAACAGTAGTCACAAACATGAAGCTTTCTACAAAGAGTCAAGGACAATTTTTCTGCAAGTGATCAACAAACATTTAGGGAAGGCATTCTGCTGGATGTGCTAATCATAAACAAGGAAGAACATTTTCAGGATGCAAAAGCAGAGGGAAACCTTTACTGTAATGAGCTTGATGCTTAACATCCTAAGAGAAATGAACAAAGCCAAAACAAAATTGGAGCACGCTATATGAAAAACATTATCTAAGAAATGTCTACATTACAATTAAAATGAAAACTGGAAAATAGTTTACTTTTTTGACATTGTTTTATTTCTTTGTTAAGGAAGCAAAGTAGAAAAGAAAATTCCTCGAATCTACTTGGAGTATTCTAATTTTGCAGTTGATACTTTATATGGATTTATGTTTTGAAGATACATATCTAGAAGATGATACGAAGAAGAAATGTAGTTACAAACTACATTTCAAAATGGTGCAGACCATTTTGGAAATATGGCTGATATTTCATCAGAACAAACTTTCAGATTCCAGGTCTAAAAAAAATTGTTTGGGCCATTTTCCAGATTGACAGTCTACATATTCTGTCACTATGGTAAACAGAGTAAAGACTCCATTATATTTATGTATTTTATCACAACAGTAGGCAGCAGATCCTGGGACAGGTGAAGTGAGGAATGGGTTCTCTGGGAATTACAGTTTATTCTCACAATCATATAACATTAATTAATTGCATAAGAATTTGAAGACAGAGATGTTTGTGGTTTGACTTGGTTTTAATGAGTGATGTATTCTTGTAGTGGTTGTGCATTTTGGGTTCTAAAAACAAGATAAAATTTAATAGTCTCTGTAGAAAGGCAAACCAATACAGGAGACAACATCCTAATGTGGTCAATGTCTTCCATTTATGAATAGGTCTGCCTGCAGCATCAGATTACAGATATATGTAGGAGTTCATTCACTTCTTGATTTTCTGATTGAAAGAAGAAATCTCAGCCTTTTTCCATTCATCAAATCATGTGCATAGCTGAAGAATGACAGATATGCTGATATTTTGGTTTTACCCTTCTATATGTAAGAGGTGAATGTTTATTTTTTTGGCCCAGATGATGACTATCTGTCTGTTTGATATCATCAGTTTTGGAGTAAGTAGGTTGGACATGATCAGTTTTGTGCAAACACCCTCTAAGACAGATTTTACTCTCCTGTTCGGACACGCTGCTGTATCCACATTTGGCTCTTACCAGACATAATTTGTGTAAGAGGTAGCTCTCAGGTCAACCATGCAAAGAAAGTTTGCCCTGAGAAGTAGAGAAAAAGAAGGCAAGATAGAAATCATAAGGGTGAAATAAATGAAATATACCAAGACCATAAAAATAAATACTTTGAAAACAAATATTCTGAGAGGGAAAATGTTTTTTTGAGAGAGACACCTTTATAAGAGAGGAATAAGTAGTGTATCTTTGGTTGCTTATAAAAAAAAAAAAGCTAAAATGGGAAACTTTGCATTCATAATGCAATATTTTTTCTCTATTTTGGCTTTAAGTTTGAACTTAAACATGTACAATATTTTCAAAGAAATCTTTCACAGAAGAATCTGTAAAAGGAAACTGGTAGTACAACTAAGTGCTGAATAGCAGTTTTCTGGCTATTATTTGGACTATTTCATTCTCTGAAGATGCCAGAGGATTTGCCACCTTCCAGTGGTTGAAAGTGGCAGAGTTGCCCAGTGAGTCAGCTTTCTTTCACAGAAAAAAAGCTACATGGAACTGGGACCAGACAGTGGTTTAGAACATACTTTTGCATAAAAAGAAAGTGCAGATTCTCAAACGATGTGTGCATCACTTTCACTTTTCTAAACAATCCATTCCAGATGAAAGGAAATCTATCTGTGTTGTTTGTCTACAGTTTTTAAAATAGTTTGTTGACTGTTGGAGCCACCAAATAGTATTAGGACAAGTAATGGAATTTTCCCACAAAACAAATAGGAGGTTTTCTAAAATCTTTGAGTAAGTAGATACTGCTGCTTAAACAGCTTCACAGGGAGTTTTATGTTTGTCCATAGATTTTAGTGAAGGAATCGTATATGGATCAATAGATGTCCTGCATACTGCAAGAAGTATTCTAGTGCAAGTGGTGTATTATACCTCAAAGAATTTAACAGTACCCCTAACAGCTGTGTAAAGTTTATATGGAAATATACTCTGATTTTTCAGCAGTTTCCTTCATTACCAAATGTTTCCAGATTCTTGATACTTTGAATAGAATGTGTCATAGCATGTTTATCCATTTGTATACACCATTATACATAAATTGTATTTACACAGGTTTAAAACAGAGAAAAATTAGGAAAACCTCAAATGTGAATACATCATTGTGTATTTATACAACATAATATATGTCTTCAGAAAAAAAATTAACCTGCCTGGAAAACACTCATTATTACCATAACTCAGCAAGACCTGACATGTAAGTCTGTTAGCAGCAATGGCTCCATAAAAATTGCATTGAGGAAGTTGAATAGTTACTTCACTGCCTTTTACTGAAGTTTGCTGATGTGAAGTTTCTAATGCCATCTCTAAGCTTTAAGAGTCAGGCTCATTTCAACTTCCCAAACCATCACCCGTAAATTGGACCTTGTCAGCCATATTATGGTCCGAATTATGTATTTTTTTCCTACCAATTTCTGTCCTCAATAAAATTCCAAAAGACTTTTCATGAAAAAATGTCATGGGTATAATTTGGGTTCCAGAATGCTGACTATTCATGAAATCAAGCTATACACAAAGAAATTAACAAGTGAGTTGAATTCAACTGTTACAGAGAATATTGCTGCAGAATTATAAGTTAAGCCCAAAGAGCAAAGGAATACCTCATGCTATTGAAGAAAAGGGAGGGTCTATTTCGCAGATTTTCCCACTGTCAGCAAGTGAAATCATTGGGCTTGGAAAGCTTTGCATTTTCCAGCGCAGCAGAAAAGTAGTCAGTCATTTATTATATATATATTGCTTCACCGTGTAATCTCTTATTGTTTAGCAGTAGTAGAACTGTCAGATTAAAAATAAATATTTCATGACTTGTAACAGTAATGAGTTCTTGCTTTGATGTATAATCCATTATTAAACTCACCAAATGTTTTTTAGGCTAACGTATGTGGGTCAGCATTAGGTCTTTGTAAAATACAGCTTTCTAGCCAGATGGTAAGAGGTTGTCATTAAATTAGCCTGAATCAGTCGGTATCCCATCAGTTAATCTTGTGTACTATAAATGGCAGATGAGTTTTCTTTGTACCGATTATGCAACTTCTAGCATCTGCCCATTTTCTGCTTGACTGGTTCCTGTCTGAAATGGTCATTTCCCAAACCTGCTAGAGCCAATCAAAAACCTGCCCAGTTTGCAAGAAGACTGCAGGCATATGGCTATTCAGCTTATATTTTCACCATAGGGTACTTAGCTATTATGTATGAGTATGGGAAACTCTGTACGATAAAGTCATTAAAGTGCTGAACAGTGAGAATTACGGCCATGCTACACATAACCACAGCACTGCAGAAAATGCTCATCTTTGTATATTTTCCAGTTGAATGGTTATTTTATGAATGGCATTTAGTTTCTTATGATGTGGAAGAAGTCTGTCATTCCTGAATTATTTGATTCATCATTACAATCATAACATTCTTGTTATGCCATTTGGAAGCATAGATTTGTCGTGTGCACATAGATTCCTAAAATAAAATCCTGCAATTTGAGAAAAAAATTACTTGAAAAATAGTAAAAAAGTTGGATGAAACCATCCTTGGATGGTTGCTGTGTAAATAACACGCCATCAATTATTTTCCCATATTCTTTCTGCAGGAATATTGAACATGCAAAACTGCTACATGGATATTAAGAATAAAACTTAACAAGTTGCAATCTTATTAACAGTGATAATCACAAGTACTGTCCATGTTTTATTTTCCTTAATAATAGCTCTTTAGTAGATGTTAAATACCAAAAAAATGAATTTCTGAAGTATGTCTTTTCTTATCCAAATTTCATACTTGACACTATGGTACCGTAGGTAGAGTAACTGCAGAATGGTGGCACTCAGCAGTGGTAGTGGATTAAAGAAGCATTTAAAAGACAAAACTGTTGAACTCCTAGAAGCAATAATTAAAAAAAATAAATTAGGTACTCCCTATTTATATTTCAATCCAAGAAAACAAAATAAAACAAGTACTTTTGAGTAAGACATCATGGATAGAGAAAAGACTTATATGTTACATGGTAATATTACAGGTGTGTGCTGTAATAATGTTGTACCTGCTTTTCATTAAGTTACTGGAAATAGAAAGCAAAATTTCTTTCACCGCACTTTACCCTTGGAGGATAAAAATATCTACAAATTACATTCACAAGTTTTATTCATATTGTTGAACAAATGTGTCTATTTTCTCAACATAAACAGTCACCTACAGAAGCATTCTTTAAATGTGTAAATTTCAGCAGTAAGGGTTAAAGGGATAAATAGAAAATTCTTAGCACAAAAGTAGTCTTAGACTCCATGCACATTTAAAATATAACATCATTTATGCCGCTGCTTTCTATTCTGTGGCAGACCAACTATGCGGATGAGATGTTTCACAGAGAAATGCTTTTATCCAAAGCAGAGATTAATAGAACAATCTGCCTAAAGGAGACATTGCTGATTCCCACGTTATAGCCTTGAGTAAGAAGTTTAATAACACTTGTGATTTATTTTGTATATTTATTATAAGCCAACCTAAATTTCATTTCCTGACAGTTTGTGTCTACAGCAAATGTCCAGAAATGGCAAAATGAGGAAAAAGTGTTCATGTATTCCTTTCCATATTCTTATTGACAGAACTGTAGAGAATAACACACTTCTGCTGGAAGCCCTTACTTCCACCTCAGGGATATCTCAAGTAATTGATATTCCAACTACACGTTCATATTTCTCCCCCAAAATCAGTAGTAACGTAATCTGTTAATAGAGTAATGAACTTCCAAGCCTATCCCAGGTGGGACTGAAGATGGAAGGGGTATGAGGAAGCATGAGAGCCACAGAATCATACAATAGTTGGGTTGGAAGGGGCCTTAAAGATGATCTAATTCCAACCACCCACCAGAGCATGTTGCTCAGAGCCCCACCCAGCCTGGTCTTGAACATGATGTGTAGGAGACTTGCCTGTGAAGGAGTTTTCATGAGCCCTTTTTTCTGTTGCCCCATTAAGGAAAGTTGTGAGGAAAAAATCCACTAATCTCTGGCATTGCATTGAGAAAGCTTTCCCCTCTTTTCTTCTTCTGTTCTTTGTAGCACACTTCTACTGCAATTATAGGGTGGTTTCCAGAGATATCCACTCACAACACAGAAGGGACACATCCTGGACAGCTTTCCCAGGAAAGAAATAGCTCACGAACACAGCTGCTTTCAGAAGTGAGCCCTGAGGGAGCTGGGCAGAGACAGCCACGTCTGTGGTGCCTACAGGGTAACTGCAGTCTGAAGGATAGGAATGTCTAACAGGAGAAATAAGACAGCTGAATATATTGAAAGTGACTAAAAAAAATCAGCACATGAAAATACGTAAGATACTTTAAATCTTTTCCCCAACTGATTGAATCTATCTGCAGAAAATTCTTCTTCCATAACATCCACAGCTTCAATGACTGCTAGTTAATATACAGATGTAATGTAATATAACCAGACTTCAAAATCAGAAATGGTGCAATGTACAGACAGAAATGTGTTCCCCTTTGTTGTCAACAGAATATTAAAACAGATTGTCAACTGTAAAGCAATGCCTCCTTATAACAGCACAACAGCATACAAATGTCAGCTCTACTGCACCAAGCAACATATCAACTACTCCTGAAACCTGATAATGAACAGTAGAAAATTGGAGCCATTCACTGAAAACAGATAATCCCCTCTTTGTCCTGATCTAATTCATTTATATTATGTTTGTACTTACCAAGCTTTTTCTTGGGTAACTCTCTTTTCCAATATTTATACCTTTGATTTTTTTATTTTTGTCTAGCTTTTTGTTCAGCTTCTCTTAATAATATGATTATTACACATTTTACCATGATATGACATATAAGAGTTGTTATCAAAAGATTCAAATTTTTGATGGTTTTAAAAAGTCTCATTTCCTATTCATACAGTAAATGAAATAATGAAATGAACTTATGAAAAACTTTGTTGTTATTAAGCAGATACATAATTTAGCAGTGCTTTGTTATTTTTACAGCTAAATTCACAGAGACCCCAGGACTTTTTGAAAAATTCTCATCAATAATAGAGAGCAACTACGAAAACCCAGTATCAGCACAAAAGATAAAAGAATGCAAGAGAAAAAAGTTACTTTCTTTTTGTCTGCTGAAATGAGGAAAATGACCTAGATTAAATTTTTCATGAAAAATTGTGAAATACTAAGTTTTGCTAATTTTTAGGGAGGTATATTTAAGCTCTGACATTTTTTAAGAATCCATCTATTGACAGACATATTAGATCAGTCTTACATAAACCTTTCACTATTTTTAAACCTTATTTGGCAAAAATAATTTACTTAAAAGAATGAGCAGGAAATGTAGACAATGTCTTACCTCCAATGGTCACTCTTTTCCTACATGATTTCCTCCCACTTTGCATTCTAAAACATAAATATTTATTAAGTTTATTTAATATTAGACTCTCAAATTATTTTGCATCTGACTGAGGCCTGAATGCCTGAGTGCACTTAATTTTCAGCTCTTAATGAGTGCATAAATTAGAATACTTAGGCTCAAAAGAGAGACTAAGGTGAGTAATAACAGGAAGCAGCATTATAGTATCAAACAACAGTTCAAACAATCTAAAATCTCATTCTCCTTCTAAAAGTGATTTACTTTTCTTTACTAGTAGAACGTTCCAAGGACAGCTGTGTTTTTTTGTTTAAGTGCCTCAGCCAAGCACTTCAAGGTAGATGATTCACTGTACTGTGTTCACCATGAGGGAGTGATTCTATTACAATGTGATTGCATTAGGATATCAATATCACTGAGAAAAGTTTTTTCTAATGAAAATTCTCAGCCTAAAGAGCAAATAAAAAGTACTTTTTCCCACATTTCAAGAAAAATCTAGAAAAAGCCACAAACTGCTGGAAAAAATTCACAGGTTGTGATCATAGGCAGCACTGTGAAAGTTAGAATTTGGGCAATGCATATGGATCACTGAAGCTGGAAGAGAAGGATGCTGAGGGCAGGCTGGATCATTTATTCTTTCACATTCTGTCTCCATCTATCTTTTAATCTGTAAGAAATTAGGGTAACAGCTACCTATACATCTACAAATAAAACCTCTCATCAATTGAGTTTTATACTCACAACCGGCCATTTTTATTTTAATAATATTCAACTAATTTAATTTGGAAAATTGCATATGTATTGCCTGAAAATTTAGATTTACAAAGCGTAAAATTTCTACTGTAATGTCAATATAATAGACAGTCCTTTAAGTTCTAAGTCAATTGCTTTAACATGCCAAAAATCCCAATTGTTTTTCCACTCAGCTTTGGTTCCAACTCAAAGCAATAGTTGCTCTGAGTTGTTTCATTCAAACTGAAAGTCACCAGTGACTGTAAATTCCCAGTGCCAGGAACAATATCTTGATTACCCAAGTATCCAAAGTCTAGCATATTATAAAACTCCACGAGATACTAAGAATCTCTAAGTATTTTCTCTATTTATATCCTTTTCAAGTTTTAGGTAAGATAATATATGAATAAATGAATTTACTAAATGAACAACATATAGAACATTTCTTAGACTCTTCAGAAGTGATATTGTAGCAGTGACAAGCATTACAAATTTTATTCTCATACTCATAAATGATCAAATAAATTATCTTAGACCACAAGCATGAATAGCATAATCTTGAACAAAGGAATGCCAGAATTTTTAATATTGCTATGACATGCTATTTTTTATTATAAAAATACAATAAATAAATACAGTACATTTATCCAAATTACAAGTGAACCATGCAATATGGCAGGGCTGAATAAATACCTTTACAGAGATATAAAGTGTATGAAATGTAATAAAAGAGCAGTGGAAATATTTGAATTTTCAAATTTCTTGAAGCTTTAAAAGTAGAAAATAAAGTAAAAAATGATCAATCATTTAGTTGAACAAACAAAAAAAAATATGTAACTTTTCAAATTCATAAATAAGAAGAGAAGATACAAATGGTGAGACCAGTCAAAGTGGATAAAATATGATGGAGTTTAAGCCACACAAGAACTACAAAGCTAGTATTTTACCTCATGTGTATAAGGTAATATTTATCCACATGTTAAAATATATGGGTGTACAAGTGTCTCAGAAAAGACTGGAATAACTGAAATTGTGAAAGACAGATGGAAATAACATTCATACTGTGTAATATTACAAGATAATAGTCCACTTACAGAATGATAGCAAGGACTTTTTACGAAATCATCAATTTCTGCTGCCTTACTAGAAAACCAAAAATATCTTATGCAAATATATACCCTCTGAAAAATTACAATCCCAAATTACAATGAATTTGACTTCAAATCAAGCACAGTAATAGAACATATTTTCACTCACAAAGAATAGATCAGCTGGGCATGAAGAGAAAAGTAAATTACCTCAAGAACTTAATCAAACGTTGATGACACTATTTTAACCTATGATTGTTCTTTAATACAATGACTTCTTAGTAATAGCAATCTGCCTAAACTTATCTGAAGGTACTGAGGACTCAGCCATACTTTCAGACTGGCAGGTAACTGACACTTCATCTAGTGGATCCCTCATCACAGCTGGTTGTATCTTCTCTGGACCTCAGTATGTACAGTTTGCATAAGTAGTTCTAACTTTAATTCACATTTCCAAAGAGTATCTTGGGTGGTTCAGCAGCCTGTGAGTCCAAAGGGTAGGCTTTAGAGTGGAAATCCTTTATTATCCAGGTACTTGGAGTAACCTTCCCTGCCTTTCACATTTCTAAGCTTTGGTTTATGTTCAGTGTCTTTCTATTTCTCTTAGGCTGCTCATCCCTGCTTTCACCTTCTGAGAAAGCTTATTTTTTTTATTAAACCTTTCCTGTAATTCCTTGTCCACACTTGCTATCATTCAGCCGTACATGCATGACTTTATGCACTTCAGAATGTACCTTTCAATTTGCAAAGATTGTCCTTGGAGATCAGCCCGGCTTACAATCATCACAGTCAAGACTGCACTGTCTTCGATCATTCAATCGGTTCATCCTTTTCCCTGTCTGTGATTAATTGCCTGTGTTAGTATTCTCAACTACTAATTAGTAAAGCATGCATATTTTTCATTAGAAATAATATCTCTGCCTTTCCTTATTTTTTAAAACACAGTTCCATTCTTACCTTAGTATGCCTTAAGAGAAAAGATGAAAGCACGTTACAGACATCTCCTCCACAATATTTCATATTGGTCTCTCTCTATGTCTAGAATTAAAAATTTTAAAATGTATTTGGCTCTGACTTGTTTTTCACAAGAAAGAAGGTACCACTGCACATAACACAAGGAATAAAGCAACAAATAAAACTATAAAACTACAAAACTACCTTTACAAAAAGAGTTCTTTTGGCATTCTGTGGAACACATTTTTCTAAACAGTTCACCCTTGGATTTTTTTTTACTTTACCAGTTTCTCCTTCATTATTTGTCTGCCTAGAGCCATCAAACTGCTAGATTTTTGCTCATTAAAACTGATTGTGCTTACTAGGCTGAGATCCACAAAAAGAAAGTGAAAATAAAGAAAATAAGTTTCAAGGTCTTTCTCTTATCTGTAGAGTTTTTTCAGCAAAAATCAGCACATATATTTATTAAAAACCCAAATCTAGTCCCTTTCCTAAACTTATTTTTATTATTGCAAACAAATAGGAGTTCCAATTAAAGTAAAGGTATAATTTTAGTTAACTCTTCTGCAAGCATATTTGTTTGCTTATCTTGTTTGATTATGTCTACAACCACTTGAGTTTCAGAAGCAGGTATTGTCTATATTTGTCCTTGCTAAGTATCTCGAGTCACTTCATAATATTACTACTTTATTAACAATGCCACTAATATTATAAATCTATAGAATTGGTATATCTTGTAGGGATATTTCTGTCAAAATAATGTTTATGAATAATTTGTATGTAGGCCCAACTAAGAAAGGGAAAGATAAATCTTTTTTTGAATTTTAGTATCATATACAATTTTCACAAAGTTTAGTTTCATGCAAATTGCACTGCATTAGCATATTATTACAGATAATATATTTTACACCGAGGCATTTAGTTTTTTATTCTTTAGTCCTGTTAAAATATTTAAATGTAATTGAAATTTAGATCATGTAATTTAGAATTTTGCCAGTGCGACTTCAGCTTTCAGAAAAAGAGGAGGCCTTTTAGCCATTGGCTGTTCCCTCTCTAAAACAATGGTTTGCTAGTCCAAATCTAAGACCTAGAAGGCTTTAAAGGAAATTGGAATTAGTGTGCATTGGAATATATCTTTTATACTATGATTATTTCAGTGCTTGGAATTTTGAACTATTTCCTAAAAATAAGTAAAACTATAGCTTACAGATATGTTTTCAGATATCAACAGTTAAACTAAGCAAGAAAATAGTGGGCCAACATAGATTAAATTATTAAGCACCTGAATTGTTAATTAAGATTTCAATGGATGTGCATGAATAGATAAGGAATGTTCTAAGTCTATAGGTATGTACATAAGGATTATCTTTCTGCTTGGGTCATTGCTTGTGTGCATAAGAGAATACCACAATACTATTTAATGTTGGTTACAGCACTTCTACAATTAAATTACTTATGCTTTTGACTTTGTACTTTTAGTCTGTATTATGCTGTGAACAAAACTATTAAGCTTTACTTTAAAAGTTAGCTGACTCTGACCCTAGTTCAAGAGTGTTTATTTTATTTGTCTTGCTTGAATTTGTAGGCACCATGTACGCATTGAAATGCTTTGTTTTGTTGAACTGAGATTTATTTATACATACTAAATGCCAACTTTTCAATGTCTGCTTATATTTACACTCAAAGCAGAATTTGTATCTGAAGGTTGTCACAGACATTTCTTTTAAGAAAAATCCTCTCTCAGGATTTTTCCTGCTGAAGCTGAGAAGTTCAGCAACAAGATGTAAACAATGGTTATCTGCTGCTGTGGAATGCAACAGGTCCGTCTGGATTGGCCCAGCTTGGATGTTTATGGTTGATGGCCAATCCAGGGAGGGAACTCTCTCAGACAGAGTCGGAGAGAGCTGCCTTGTTATCATTCTTTACTTTCTATTCTTAGGTTAGCTTAGCAGCTTCTGGAAACCTTCCTTTCTTTTCCTTTTTAGTATAGTTATAATATATGTATATATCATAAAATAATAAATCAAGCCTTCTAATCATGGAGTCAACGTTCTCGTCTCTTCCCTCAATCAAGAACCCTTGTGACCACTGTCACAGAAGGTAAACATTGATAGTGCATTATCAACTGGCCATAGATTAACTGGAATCAGATTTTTTTCCTGTTTCCTTTTTCTAGGTATGATGCATTATTGGATTAGCAATACTAAAAAAAAGAAGCATAATATATTGAAAGAAGAATCATTGAGTACTTGTATCCAGCAAATTGAGTAAGCAAAAAAAAAAAGATAATTACATAAAAAACAATAACAGAATGAAGTTTGAAGCTGTCTTCTAATAATGTTTGAGCATATATATGTCCAAGAGCTCAATCAGTCTCATTTTGTTCAGTTAAATAAATTTTATTTATTTGGTGTTGCAAGTATCATGAGATACATTGCAAAAAAATATATGGCAGAAAGAAATGGTGAATTAAGAGTTTATTCTTTAGAAAAAAACTTCTATGTGGCAAACACTGCAAGGTTAAATTTACATATAATAAGGGAATCCCAAATACATTAAAACCCAAAGCTTTTCCTTTGATGCCAGATTAAAATTCTAGGACAGAAATTCAGGTCAACAAATCTAAGTCTGACAGAGACCCTGAGGGGGTCTGCTGTCTTAACCAATCGTTTATTTGTTTTTTTTCTGTGATATGGGAATGTCTTGATGAATAATACTTTTAAAAATGAAGACACACAGGAGAACTACCAGTAAGTCATAATGTAAAGTTTTTAGCTTTGACTTAATAGCCTGAAGACTTTAGTCTAATCTCTAGTTCATTTATTTTCTATGCCAAGTGAAGGGAAAAATAGAATGAGTTTGAACAAAAATGCCTGAGGGATCGCTTGCAAATGCCTGCAGTAGGAATCTACCTAGGACACAGACTTTTCCAGTCTTAAGGTACTTGCTATGATAAACTTTTTCCATATTGCTATGGTCACTGGTAGGAAGCAAGCAGCAAGAGTGAAACAAGTAGTTTTAACTGTACAGTTAAGTTTCCTTTGTAGAATTAAAAAAAAAAAAAAATAGGAATGGTCAAATTAAAGGTATCAGCTAATGTAGTAATTGATAAAAACCTCAAGCTTATATGGCTGGAATAACCCACCACAAACTCCCAGACTTGGAAAGCTAAGTTTAATGTGCTGGAAGCCAAACTACTATGATTTAGACACAGTGAAACAGAAAATTTGGAGGTGAACCAGTATTTGGCAAAGTAACAGTACACTTAGTTGCAAGTACAATCCCACATGGCAGAACTAGAAAAGCGTTATAGCAGCTGTCTTTCAGTGCCAGGTATTGATCTTGCCATATGATATGATGTTTAATGGATCAGCTACCAGCAGAATTGGATTTAAATGCAGACTGTAATTTTTGATCAAGACATATTCACATGATATATATAATTTCTGCCCTTTAACTTATATGATAAATAAAAAAAAATGGCACATTATTAGGTGGTAACACTTTTAGTCTAGTGGTTAATAGCACAACTTATCTAGGACAAAGGAAATGAATACTGATTTAAGAAGGAAAAAAAAATCTAAGGATGAGAAGGGAAAAAAAGCTGTACTCCTGAAGTAGAATACATAGGTATTTAGGCATTTTTTGCTGTAAAGATTATGAAAACATGTTCAGACCAAATGCATTTTTGCTTTATTCTAGATAGAATCATAACAACCTTATTTAGCTCTATGTAGCCAAGCCATAAACATTGTTATATTCCAAGTTCTCAGTAAGCATAATATTTCGACATTTTTAAAAACACCAGACGTCCTGAGACTGAGATTATAAGGAACAATATAGAAGATAATTTATTTACATGAACCATTATGTGTTACATCTTTGTAGCATGAAATTGAAATGCCCAGTAATTTTTCATAAAAAAAATTATTGTGTGCCAGATATCATATGTTTTGATATTGGTATCCAATGCTATGTCTCTCAGAATGCATGAGATAGGCATCTCAAAAATGAGATCCTCTACTCTTAAGATGGGTATTAGATTTCCTGTCTAAAAGGATGTAAACGTCAGAAGAACAGGGTTTCTCTAGCTGCCTACTTATATCATATTTGAAGGCAGAAAGGAAGAAAGACTAAAAATCAGTGTAGAAAGAACAATACTCTCCACATTTTCTGTTTGAACCATATATTTGCAAAAGGCATCAAGAGCAGAGTAAGACGAATAGTTGGGTCATTACACAGTAGTTGTATTGGCAAGATGCAACTTTTTTATATTGCCTTCCTGTTACCTGACATATTTATATATTAAAAAGAAAAAATAAGGGGAGAAAAGCAGACAATTCTAGAATAGTATAGACAAAATACTCTATTACTCCTCATAAGAGACAAACAAAATGACCTCGCAAGAACTTCAGACAACTAATTACATCATCTTTCATTTTTGCATATGCCCTTCAATCATAATTGTATGGTGAAAACCTTTTGCAAATATTGTCCTAGCCTGTTCTAAAAAATGAGAGTATCATCTTTTCCATGAACTGTATCTTTCTATAGAATAAACCTCATATTTTCAGATACAGATATGCTAAATACTGAAATGAGAGGTCCTTGATTTCTAATCCTCTTTGATACAAGGCATGAAGTATGTGTACTATTCTCAGTACATGTCAAAGCCCAAGGAAAGAAAAAGGCTGTGAGATTGGTGCCAGGCAGCTATTGTAGAAAATTCTGTGGTTTATAGGTCATTTTTCTGGAAGCAGTATCAAGTGGAGTGTTTTCAGTTTGCCTGCTATGCCTTAGGCTCAGAATGAATTGATTGAGAGAGGGTTATTCAGTCTGTAAAAAAATCCCCAACCCATTGTGTCTCTACAGGAGTGAGCACATTTAATTAAAGAAAAATTAAATTACCATAGGGGGCAACAAAAAATGTTCCCTCTTCTCTTGAGAGCCTTAAGAAAAATAGATTGTTGAAGCTAGAGTGATATAATCTTTTTATTAAAGAAATTTTAATAAGTTAAATATTTGAATTGCTTAAGTCACAGTTCCTATGTATACATGAAAATATATAATCTTAACTTAATGCGCTTCATAGGGGCAAACAGAAATAGAAAACTACTTTCTTTAGGGGATATAAATCTGCCAAAGCAATGTTAAGATAAAATTGTGAATAGCAAAATTAATCAATTTGAATTTTCAAAAAATTTGAACTTTTAAAATTTAGACTCCCTTTAATTAATAAAAACAGTATGTTATTCAGGAGTATGGCTGACATTTTTCCAAAGAACTTAAACAAATATCATTATTGTATTATGCTTGGTTTTTTCAAAGCTTTATAAGGCATATAAATGTCCTCAATTGAAGTTTTTTTTTTGTTTTGTTTTACAGTATATAAATAGATATGATTGTCCCCTGCAGCAGTTTGCATATTTGTATTATTTGGTTAGCAGCGTAATCTTTTTTATTTCAATGTACTACAAATATCCATGTAGCAAACCCCTATGTAAAGAGAACAGGAGCAGTAGAATAATAGCCTTCCTAAAACATTGAATACCAAAATTTAACTGCATTAAGACCAATACTAGGTTTCTGTTTTAATCCTATAAAATAGGGACATTCTAAATTGCTTATTTAAAAAAAAAAAGGTAACAAGATTTCTTTTGCAGGAGAACCTCAGCATATCTATCTATCTATCTATCTATATTTATATTTACATATTACATTATATACCTTTGTGAAATTTACAGTATTTTCCAAGAAGATATAGCTTTTGGGATTTTGTGGTGGTTTTAATGAAAACTTAGTTCAAAGTGTTTCATCAATACACAGATGAACTGATTCGCTGATCTGTCCTGCTAACAGCACATCATACACAGCAATTTAAAATTCTGAATAAATAGTTATACTTGAATCTAAGGATGATCTCATGTACATCTGCAAGAAAATTTTATCATTCTTGTATGATGAAGGATTTTGCTTTCTTTTTTAATTAGTTAGTTAGTTAGTTGATTGGTTAATTTGCTTGTATGTACTTGTTGGTACTGTTTTGAAGGGTAAATGTATCCTTAATATTGTCAAAATATAATATTATCATACCATAGTGGTTTAAAGGCCTTAGATGTTCTGACTGAGAATTAAACTAGAATCTTTACTAATTTATTGAGCTTTGCTTCCTTTACCAGTATTTTCCTTGCTGACTTCAACAGAACAGAAATTTTGCCCTTCCCTCCCCTATTCCCCTTCCACTCTCCTCCCTCCTTTACTTTTTTTTCTGTTGACAAAGAGAGTTCCTGCTGGGTCTTGCTTGTGGATACCTTCTTTTATCATCAAATTGAAGAATTATGTTATGTGCTAAAGCAACAAAACAGGCTTTTGAATCTTAAATAATTGCACTTCATTTTATAGAACTGAATTGGCAATATTTCAAAGCCACGTCTGCAAGCATCTTAAAATCTTTCACACTGCTATGATATGATGCATAAAAATTCAGGTGTTTTGGCTTATCTGAGAAGCAGGTGGTCCTTTACTGCAACCTTAATTACTACCTGAAAAAAATCATCCACTTGAGAGCAGTGAATGAAAGACTAGCTTTTAGAACTTGTTGTCATGAGGAAGAAGGAAAAAAGAGTGAAAGTAAGAATATTTATGCAAGAAAATTGGAACTGGAGGGATAAAAATGTTTGAAAGTTTTTGCTTAATTTTGAAAATCTTTAAATTAGCTAATGACTTGTTTTGACAGTCACCATACAGTCTGCCTCTGTAATCTTCATACTACTGTGATTTAGAAGAAACTAACATGTAGATAGAAATAGAGATATAATTCTCTATCTTATTGATACTTTAAATATTTCAACCAAAATAACTATCTTAGTGTGCTCTTCAAGTCCATTGGAGAGAAAAGATCACAGGATCTCAGACTGGTTGAGGTTGGAAGGGATGTTGGGAGGGCATCTGGTCCAACCACTCTGCTTAAGAAAGGCTACCTAGATTTAACCATCCAGGACCACTTCCAGATGGCTTCTCAACCTATCTTAAACAACCTCTGCAGGGTTCTGTCAAGCTAGCAGTGAAGAAGTGTTTCCTGATATTCAGAGGGAATATCCTCTGACTCAACTTGTGCCCATTGCCTCCAGTCCTGTCACTGGAAATCTCTGTAAGTATCTTGTCCGTCTTCTTTCCAGCCTCCTCTCACATTTTTGAATACACTGAAAAGATCCACCCAAGTCTTCTCTTCTGCAGCCTAAGCAGTCCTGGTATCAGGCATGTCCCCACTAGGTCCATGTCTCTCATAATGAGAAGCCTGGAAATAGACACAGGACTCCAAGTGTGGCCTCATCAGTGTTGAGTAGAGGGGGAAGATCACCCCTCTCCACCTTCTGGCATCACTCCTAATGGAGCCTAGGATATCCCTGGACTCTGTGTGGCAAGGGCACATCACTGTCTCATGGTTTGTCTCCTGCTAGACCTCATCTACATTTAGTATGATAAACTGCGTTCTAAAACTTCTTATTCCTCTCCATTGCCAATGAAAAAAACTTAAACTACATTAGTAGATACTCCAATAGGTAGACAAGTTATTACTCAACAATGCCAGTTGAAAGTTTGCCTGCATTTTAGAGTATCTCAGGTGGGATTGAACATCTGTTTTTAAACACTGAATGTAGTCAATTGCCTGTATACAGAAATCTCATACCTGAACTATGGGCACCTGAGACACCTGCAGGTGGGCATACAGGACTATTCTCTGGAAAGGAGGGCGGTAATCAATGAAAATATTTTAGATATCTAAAATAGTATTAGATCTGTTTTTAAAAAATGTGTCTTGATGCTTGGTGTGAATGTCCAGCAGGTTAAAACTAATATTTCCAGCAAATATCAAAGCTTAATCAACCTTCAATTATTTGTGCTGGAGAAATATTATTCCAAAGATGTCCACTGAACCCAGCAGATATGAATAAGAATTTGTGGAAAATACTTGACTCACAACCAGGAAACCTAGAATAATATTCTAGGATCTTTTAAATGACATTAGACACCATTTTTTTACAAGTAATGCAATCAAGGCATAGGTATTTATATTTGAGCTCAGGGTGAGGATCCGTCACAGAAACCTGGCTGGTCTCCAACAGCTTCTCTTCTAACTGCTGCTCCAGAAGGGCACAAATTTAACATAAATCTCCTACTTAATCTATTTTGAATAATTCAGATATCTCAAGTAGCACTAATGGTTTAGTCAAAAAGTGCATATATAATCAACACTTTTTACCATTTAATTTTCCCTAGGATATCTGATACAGGACAAGAAGATAGTACTTGGTATGTATGAGAATATCAAGGGAAAGATTTATCTTGAGTGAAACCTGGCTTCTAGGCAGAGTGCCCCAAATCATCTTAAATTGCCAGAGTATGTGTGATCAAATTAATCAAGCCTGCAGCAAATATATGCAGTAAAGTAAAAGGCTGTCTCAAACAGTTTCATCACAGAAGCTATTTATACGCCATTAGCAGCTTTGTAGAACTGTTGGCAGAAGTTAATGTTAGATTAAAGCATTGATGTTAGTTGAGGTATGATGGATGTTCAAAACCACAGAACATTACTAGACAGAAAATTAAGATTTGCAGGAATGCTACATTCTTCTGGGCAGCAGCTAAGGGTCTGTTTGGAAAGCTCACCTCACCTGAAATGGCTGAGCAGATGAAGTTCAATTTTGCCTAAAGTTCATTCCATTGCCACTAGACAACTACAAATATGCAACTGCACTGAGGTCGAAATACTGATAAAGCAGGAAGTCAGGTGAATTGCTTGCAGACATCACTGCACAAATATATCTTGTTTTAGGTGTGTTTCTCTAAACTTGAATCCAACCCAAGATCCTACATATTTGTGTTTCTTCAGAAGCTGGCAAAGAATTACTGGTTTACGCATCAAAATCTTGACGAAATCTTTCATGCGTACCTTCTCTACCTCATTGGAAAAAGCATACATCTGAAATAGATGTATTTTATTCTGGCAGGGGACAGGGGGTTTGTTTGTATGCAATAAGTTATATTAATAGTAGTGCCAACACTATGAAATTAATTACAATTTTTATTGAAAAAAATGGATTTATGATTTGTATGATGGATGACATAATTGCAGAGATTTTTTAGTATTGAGGTCTGTTTCGTAAAAAAATATCTCTTCAGATAATTTTAAATAGGCAAGGGAAGATGTTAACTTTTCATTTGACAGGGACAAATTTTGGATGTCTCTATCACAGCAGATTTTTTTAGTAACTGTTACTATCTTATCTAATTTTCTGGAAAAGACAGGTACTCTAAGTAAAATAATAAAAACATTTTTTAAAAGGCATCATTCCCTTCTTTGTATTTGAAGTGGCAGGTGCTAATCTTATTTTTAAAGGCAGTAGATACTTGTTAGCAGGTGTTTGAGTGAATTATTTGAACTATGCCAGCCCTCTAGTACAGCAATTATATGCCTGTGGTTCTTTTGATGGCTACAAGATGCTAATTAAAACAATATTCCATTTTCTCATATCAACACTTACAAGACAAGAAGCCATGCAAGTGCTTTAAGTAGCAGTAGTTACGGTCTCTAAAAGTGCAAATACTTTTATAATATATGTAAAAGGCAGAATTTGCTATGGGAAAATTTTCATGTTGTGTCAGTCTATTCATCCTAAAAAGCTTAACACGGATAGAAAGCACGCCAAATACCATTATAATGTTAGCTCTTCCGGACCCTTTAGCACCCAATTAAGAGAGTATTAACTGAATAGACACATGAGAATGTCTCTGAAATTACTATGTACTTGAGCAGATACCTTTGTGGGGCCTAATTCTAAATATTAAAATCCTTGACAGGCTAAAAATTCATTTAGAGTAAGCAGAATTCTGAGGGAGATTTTCAGATGTTTCATTTTGTTATTGTAAAGTTGTGGATGTAAATTAGAACATAGACATGGGAAAAATAACTAATTTTATTGAGAAGACATAAGCAAGAAAAAAACAATAAATATGAGATGCTAAGAAATTATATATAAGTACACAACAACTCTGTATAAGAGCAGATATAAGTTGTCAGAGTCAAAGAGAATAAGAGTATGGACAAAGATTAAAGAAAAGAGGAAACTGATTTAAATTGTCAATATTTAGGTGTTGTTTGGGAACCAGTACAAGAGATCCCATCAGAAAGCAAATAAATTAACTACAGGTTCTTTTAGAACGTTATATAATTCAGATTAGTCTAAATCAGTCAGATCTAGGAATTTCCATGTGATATCAAAGTAGAAGATCATGAATTTTTAATAAAAGTAAAAGAAAATATCCATGGCCTCAAAACAGATAGGCTGTTAGCAAGCAGTGACTGCAGACAAGATTCCCTGCTCCATCGCACACACTTCTTTCCTTTTAACCATAGCTAGCGTGCAAAGTGGGAAGAATGCTCAGTACTGAATTGTATCCAAGCACAAATCACCAGTTTTTTGCACAGTAGTCAAGACTTGACCAAAGTGTTTAAAACAAGAAAACAATACTCTAAAACTAATTAGCATGTCCTCAAGTTGGTAGTCGTAACAGCCCAAACACCCCTCACTCCTGGCAACATTGGGTGGCCACCACTGATCGGACAGCCCTTCTGTCTGATCCAGAAGTTTCTTGGGCACATTCTTCTGCCTTCTCAAAAATGCGCTGAGACCATCTTCACAATTCTCAGTGATTGTTATGAAAGCGAGATTCAAAAAATGTTCATGTTGTGTTGAGAGTCAGGGATCAGGACCAAGTGTGAACTGAGAAGCCAAGTAATTTAAATGTACAGATTTACACTTTAATATACTTGTTCCAACATTTTCCAAACTGTGGTATACAGGAGAACACTGTTTGGCATACCACCATAATACTGACACACTGAAAAATACAGGGCAACAACCTGAACTCTAGTACTGATGTGATTTTGACCAGGGTTAAACTGGATAACAGAACATGCAAAGTTATACCAGCTGACCAGACAACTGCCCCTAGCACATTATACACAGTAGACTAGATGGAGTCTTGCAGTGTGCTTTTATATACAGAATGGCAAAATTGTACTTGTAGCACTCTGTTTACTTTCATATGGCCAGGGCAGTAATGCATATAAGGGGAAGTTTGTACTTGTCTGTTCAGAAGATGTATTTATCATTTTTATCTTTGACAATTCAATATATTGTTCTATTTATTTAAAACCAAATATGTTGTACTGCTCCATTACATCTATTATTTAGTAGCACCTCCATATCTCAGCTTTGCATATACATATGCATTTACAACTATTACAGTAGCGCAATTAGAAGACCTTGATTTCTCTGATATATTTTTTATTAATGTTACCCCTTTCTTCCCTTTTGACAAGTCAGCTACATTTTTACATTAGGAAGGGTACAAGGCTGCTCATTAGAATCCCTTAGTTATGCAAAAAAGTGACTGATAAGCATCTTAAATACAATATCAAAATTGAATATCATCCTCTGACCGGTCCCAAAACATACATTGTCAGCAAAACTTATAGAATATTTAAGTGTTTTAGCATAGTCCTGCTACCAGAAACCTTTGAAGTGAGGTTGTGTTAGGTTAAGTGGTGAGATGCTCATCTGCACCCAAAAAAAGAAGGCAGAAAGAAGCACAGGAACAATAATTTGTTTAATAACCTGTCCTTGTTGCTCCCAGGCTCACACAGGAGAGCTACCACCCCATAAAAGGTCTTTCTTCACAAACCCAGAAGAGCACAGGGCCACAACAAGAGGCAGAATCCAGATTGCAGGCTCCCAGGGAATGAACATCTTCTCTGAGCCAGGGCTGTCCCAGTAGATCCATGAATCTTGACATGAAACCCGTCAGGATGAATCATCAGAACCAGTTTTCCAGAGCACCTTGCCACCTTTTGGCATAATGGGAAGGGTTATGAGATATATTGTGGGATTTAGTGAAAAAAGCATTTGGAGATTATGCAGAACTAACTTTGGGAGGCTTAAAGGAGACACCAAAGGTGGAGAAGAAGAACTTTGGATGCATTGTTGGGGATCAAGTATAGGGAAGCAGATGGATAAGGCGGGGGGGGGGGGGGGGGGGGCGGGATGGGACGGAAATGTTAATTTCCATTTAAGAAGAGGCTGAAGAGACTGCTTGTTTGGCCACGCCATGTCTGCTGAAGTCATTTATTTAACTCCTTAAACTCCACCTTGACTATTTTCCAGTAAGGAGTTCTGTACTCTTTATGCATGTGTGTGCATGGGATGGGGGGGGAGGGGGTGGTCTGTGCTATCAGCAAGAGGAATGAATTCAGGTCTGTGAGTTAGTCTGTGATCACTGCTGGAAGGAGATCAAGCCAAGCTAGTGGGCAAAAATACCTGGGATGGAGTGTAGATCCCTAAAGCCCAGCTCTGACAATGGGAGCATCTGTGAACCTCTTAGAGTGACGGCATGGTGAGGAGTGGGCAGGGGGGAAGATGGCTTTGAACTATAATAAAACTTGGCAAATAATTTAAAAGCTATTTTTCTGTTAACAGGAGGATCTTTTCAGTTCATACATGTCACTAGGCTAATAATGGTAATTTGTAACACAGATATTTTCATTGCTGTTTTATTTCAATTTTAGCTTAATTCTTTGCATATCTTGCAAGGTCTACCCATGTTTTAGAATATTTTATGAGAAGCTGAGGAACTAAGAGTTTATCTCTTCAACTGCAGTGATTGGCCATGCTATGTGTCATGCTACATGTAACTGTTCATAAATCTGTGAGCAGATGGAGATATTTTCCTGCTGACAGATTGTTGTCCTTTCCTCTGAGTGAAAAGCAGTTTAAGACACATCCTTAGCATTTCAATTTTCAACTGACTATATGAAAGGGTGCAGTAGCCTCTCCTGCAAATGCCTTGGAGCACATTACTTGTCTAACAGTGTATATGTTAAATCCTCAAACCATTTTCCCTCTTGGTAATTTCATTCTTAAACTACATCAGACAGCTCCCTCAGTATATTGCTATTTATGGATCTTATTCTAAGGCATTTAATCCTTAACTGAATTACAATGACCATCTCCTTATCATGGAGCACCTTTTTTCCACTTGTAAGTCTGTTTATGCTGTGGTTTAAGCCCAGCTGGGAGCTTAGCCCTGTGTAGCTGCTCCCTCACACCATCATGGAGTGACAGGGGGGGATTATCAGAAAAGTAAAGATGATAAAAGTCAGGGGTTGAGATAATGACAGCTTCATAGATAAGCAAATGATGAACATGCAAGCAAATTAAAGCATGGTGTTCATTCCCCACTTCTCACGGGCAGTCATGTTCGGCCATCTGCAGGAAAGCACAGCTTCATTGCTCATAACAGCGACTGGAAAGACAAACACCATCACTACAAACATCTCCTCTTTCCCTTTTTTTCCTCCACCTTTATACACTAAGCATGGCACCATATGGTAGGGAATCCCTTTGGTCAGTTTGGGTCAGTTGTCTCAGCTGTGTTCATCCTCAACTTCTTGTGTAGCCCCCAAACTCTGGATTGGAGACATGATGTGACAAACAGAAAAGGTCTTGTGTAAGCACTGATCAGCAATAATGAAAATATCCCTGTGTTACCAACATTGTTTTTAGCCAAAAAAAACCAAACTACGTCCCCACAGTAGCTACTATGAAAAAATGAATTCCATCCTAGCAAAACTAACACACTTTACCATAGGATAACTAATTTTCCATGATTTAAGAATGAAGTTCATTCTTCAATGAAGTTCTAATGAGTAATTCAAAAGAAAAGGATTTAAAATACTACTAAAATAAGATTCTAACAAGAAATAAGAAATCAATAATTATGATATTTGCAGCTACACATTTACCTAATGAATCTCCAACTACAATTGACAACCATACAAGCAAATAATATCTAGGTTTTTTCAAATTTTTATTGGTATTTATGG
This sequence comes from Diglossa brunneiventris, assembly GCA_019023105.1. Taxonomy (NCBI): domain Eukaryota; kingdom Metazoa; phylum Chordata; class Aves; order Passeriformes; family Thraupidae; genus Diglossa; species Diglossa brunneiventris. The sequence goes on along the minus strand of CM032352.1, from coordinate 45,654,283 downwards.
CTATTTATATGACACAGTTAAAAAATCTTTTTCTAAACTGTGAATAAATCAGATGATAAGTACATTAAGTAAACTCAAAATATGAAGTCTATTATTTCAGAGTATGTACTTATTAATTTTATTTTACTATTTGTTTTATGCAATTTATTACACTATTATTTCAACAAAATCTTTCATAGATGCTAGTTACCAAGGTTCAACATATATAACACATATTCCAATTCTAGGAATGCAACTTTAGTGTGTATTTTAACACTTGGTAAATATATAGAAGTATTACATATCTTTAAAATATTCTCAGGCATTACTATTTTAGGTGCTATTAACTTTAAATTTATTAATATTATTTCATGTAGAAAATAAATTGTAATGCCAGAAGTACTTACTAAAATTATTTAAAATAAAAATAATAAACACTTGCATCTTAAAGGGAAAAGCCTTTGCATTCCCACAACTTTAAAATTATATTCCTTTTTATGTTACTTCAGATGTACTTCTTATATATATATGAAGATGGAAAACAACTGATTGAAAACTACTTAGAACAGTTTTCAACTCCCAATTTTTTTTAGTATATATTATACCATGGTTCAAAAAATAAGAATTCTGACACAATCAACAGTAATATTCCCATTTTAAAGAAGGTTTAGACATCAAAGATCAAATAATTTTATTGTAATGCTCTTAAGTATGTGTAAAAGGATTTAACTGATAGATTATCCAGTTGTTCATAATCTAGTAGCTCACTCAGCTTTCTGTTTAGTAATTGAAAAAATTCTTGTCAGCATTTTTCTATTTGTGTGTCTTAAGGCCAAGGCTTTAATTATGACCTCATATTTATTGATCACATAACAACAACAATAACATTTTTGCAGTTTTGATCCAGGAAGAATGTGACATTTTGTTTATGGATGAATATTGAAAAAATATTTAACTTTTCTGCCACAAATGATCAATTAAAAAAACTATATTTTCAAATTACGTGAAATAATCCTGTTACTGTCTTGTAGACTAAATTATTTTTTAGTATTAGAAACAATACTTGTATTGTATATGTATTTTCTTGTAGTCATGAGTTGACATCCCATCAATAAGTCTGTTTTTTTCTTCTGTTATTTCTTTTCAAGCTACAGTTAGCCTTTTGGAAATTATTGCCCTACTTACTGAATCATGCAAAGTCATATCTCTGCTTTGCCCTGAAAACACAAAGTTTCTTCCTTATAGGCACCATATCTTTGGTTAAAAAAAATAGCTATAATAGCAGTCACTGTCATGTTGATTAAATCAATTATAAGTTTATAAATAATATGTAGATGTGACCTTGAATCATGATGCCTTTATCTACTTAGCCTCAGTTTATATCAGAACAACAGACAAGCATGCTGTATCCTTAAATACATGTGATTAAATTGTTCTTTAATACTAAACCTTGTACATAGAGTAGGTTATCATAATTGCAGCCCTCTCTTGTGACACCAGAGCTTTCCTAAAAGTAAATTTTAAATATAAGATTTTTAATGTTCGTGATGGTTGAAATAATTTATGCAAAATTTATACAGAAACCTAAATGATTTTGATCCTGAAAATGATAAATAATGCCAATGAATGTTTGTTTAAGTTCAAATACATAGATCTTGACTGCATACGGTATATTTTTCTTTTATATAAAAGAAATTTTCTTATATAAAAAAGATGCTCATGAATTCCCATTCCCAGTTTTGTTTGTGTTGTCTATACAAATTCAGTTGTTGCTTTGAGTTTTGTGAAAAACCTCTAGACTTTAAAAAATATTTGGAATATATATCTGGTAGAATTTTTTTCTTTTCTTGTTTTTTTTTTTTTTAGCTCCTCTTTGGTCTTGGCTTAACAGGTCTTGACCAAAGCAAGACCAAAAAAAATATTTTGGTTTCTGCAATTCATTTCTGAAATACTGCTTCTGCAAATATATCACAGGAAGTTAAAGCATCCCTATGTGCCAAAGTCTTCCTTGGATGATTCTTCCAATATAGAGTGCCTGATCTTTGAAAAGTATCTACTCAGAGGTTTCCAGATTACTTTTAGAAGTCTGCTGCTATTTTGCTTTAGCCTCACTTGCTAATCATACTCAGACAACATTTGTGAGAGAGTTTCTAGGTATTGTAGACATTTGCTATTATATCTGCTAGTGAACCCTTTCAGGATGTCCTTTTTTTATGTCTTTTTTTTGTCTAAAGCACAAGTGGAAATATGGAGTATAGAAATATGTTTTCACAGAGAAAAAAGAAATCAACAAAACAAGAAGCCATGAGTGTTTTGTATTTCAGATGTACACTGAAGAGCATTTTTAGAGAACATAAGAACTCATGATTTGTGAATTTATACTTTGATTCTGTTAGGATAATTTAAGCTCTACATTGAAGATGAAAGGTAATAACATGGGAAAATCATTAATAACTACAGCTTCTTATAGTATCTATATTATCTGAAGAGAACCTGGGAGAACCTCTGATGACCCCAAAACAGGATGGAATTCAGATATACATGAGCATCCCCTTAACCGCAAGGGAGGGAGAGCAATGGTGAAAGCAATACAGCAGCCACAGTGTTCAGTGTTTGAGTATTCCAGATTTTTCAGTGCCCAATATTTCATTATTTAATATTGCATTGGTTGCACTTAAAATAGAAAAATTACTTGCTTTATTACTTCAAATATTTATTTAAGGTGAAAAATTGTCCTTGAGCACCTCTCTGTCTCCAGGTCACTCCTGAATTGGAATGTCTGGTACATGCTTTCTCTGAGTGTGTTACTGCAATTTCCCTAACACACCAAAGTTTTCACAAAATTATATGATAGAATGAGTTTGTATCTTTTCCACAGACATAAGAGTAGTCATTTTTTCTATTGTAGTTTTTGCAAATACTGATGAAATAGTATTTGCTTTCCATATTCCATGAATTTTATTCGTCTTCATTTATGTCAACATAGAAGTGCACATGTAAAATAAGGAAAAATAGATTTATTATTATATCTTTTCAAATTCAGTGCACAGTAAATTTAGGAAAGACCACAGTTATGTGTAACTACGTATACAGCTATTAAGAGTAGCAGAAGAATAAAGTAAGAGAGAAATACAGTTATACATTTCTACTCTTCCTATTTTTCCCTTTGTCCTGACAGATCAAATTTTTCCATCAGTATTTTCCATCTCAAAATCACCAATGGGCTTTTTTAGGATTCTGGTATTTTGTTTGCCTTTTCTTTTTTTTTTTTAAGGAGAATTTTCTGATTTTCAAAACCTCAGGAAAAAATAGTTTAAATTTATTCTTGAAAAAAGTTTTTATGAGGAATAGAGATTTACAATGCTCTACAGATTTATTTAAAGTATAATGGCATTTAGATCAAGTTGTGTCCCACATGGCCATCTGACTATTCTAGGTTAAGTGTAATAAAACTTACTACATTCCTGGGACAGGGAGTCTTGTAACTTACAATTTAATAGATAAACAATTTGGGGGAAAGTTCTCATTACTGTGTTCTAAAGAATCTCTTTAGGCTTATCTGGGACAAATTTTTTAACAGAGATTATATAAATATATTCTTTTTGTTTACATGCAAAGCTTCCCTAGAAATTCCAGCATCCAGAACATAAAATTTAACTACCATGTAAATGACACCCTGTAAGGAGAGGTAGTAAAAGCTCTTTATGGCAGGAAAAGCTAGTGTACACTTTTCTCCTTTATATCTGTAGTACATGAAAGGCATTCGTGAGCAAATGGATGATCACCACACCTGCTTGAGCAAAAGTTACCAGCAGATGTACCAATAAGTAAGATTACAGAATCATAGAATGTTTAGGGTTGAAAAATACCTCCAAGATCATTGAGCTCAGCTGTAGGGTGAAATAAGATCTAAGTTCCCATTTATACTAGCAAAAAAACCTGGCCAAGTAACCTAAGCAAGAAAATCATAAATATTCATTGATATCAGTAGCACTCTATTTCTTCTGCAGAATCTGAATTTTTTAAGTCAATTTCTACAAACTAGTTTGCTTTTCTTTTAAATAATGCTACCTGATGATACACTTATGAGAAACTCTTCCATAGATTTTACGAAAATTGTGCATTATGAATTGTATCTGTTGAATCAAAAACAGTTATTTGGAAGATAATTTATATTTCAACTTTTAACCTTTCGCTCTTGATATGATCTATGATATACATAATCTCTACAACTGTGTGTTTCATTACTGGCTGTCTTAAATGTCTCCATCTGTCTTAAAAACTTCTTTGTGGATTTAAACCAAATTGTTGGGATTTTTCCCCCTTCCCCCTCTCACAGCACTTTCTTTGCTTTATACTTTTTCTTCTTTCTTTTTTGTTTTTTCCCCCTTTTCCCTTTTGCTTACATTTTTGAGCAGAGTTATTTCTAGGAAACACATGTAGTTGTCATTTTTGAGGAAATGTTTACAGTGTAACCATAAATAATGAATTGTCTGAGGATAGAAAATACTGAGTTTAGAGAAAGCAAAGTGTTTGTAACGACTCATATATAATTTGTGTCTAAAACATGCCAGAAAATATCTTGCAAGGGTACAGAATATATTTCTTTGGAGCCATCACCTGTACCTTGTGAAAAAAAACCAAACCTGTCTTGTGTTTGGGTTTTTAACATGCTTGTGAACACTGTTACTTGGAATGTCACTACTGCCACACTGTTTTATTCCTTGCCCATAAGTGCAATCTGAAATAAAATTTCTTTAAAAAACACATTGTTACATGAAAAATGGCAGATGGAAGTGCTCATATGCGGGATTGTTTGCTTTTGTATAAAGCTGACAGAAATATTTGTAACACTATGCCTTGGAAAGACAGAGTCCAGAAGTTAAAATCTTTCACATTTTTAAATTTTTTATTATTTTCCACTTCTATTTCCCACTATATTTCATGGTGCAGGTTCATCCTAGGGACAAATTCTTGTTCTGAGTGCAGGATATGCCTGAGTGAAATCTATAAATGACTCCTTCTGTGATCTTGTTTAAAGCCCAATCTTGCTGCCATTGTGCCTGGGGGAAGAGGAAAAATTGAATAACATCTAAACATTTGAAGGAAACCTGAAACATTCTCGTAACTAATTATGCATTTCCTTGTTTAGAATTTCATTATCTTTCTTCCATTCCTCTGACATGTCTTCTACATAATCATTTTCACTGTTTTAAGTAATAAAATGCTGACATGTGATGGTTCAGCTTTGAATTAGATTGTAGGGTTCTGTCAGACAAATAAGATCAAAAAAGAAATGTTAGACATGAGAATCTGAGAAGTTTATTCTACTAAAAACTTATGTTCATTTCAGGAAAAAATCTGCATTCTTGTGTCAAGAATCATAGACTTTTCTTGTGCACTCTAGATTAGAGGCTATGCTAATGTTTCCTTTTGTTGTTTCCTAGATAAATCAATGTCCCATGAACATTTCACTGGATTTTAGTTTTAACAACAACCAAAAAAAAAGTAATGCAGAAGTGTGCTGGCACGCGACAATTCCCAGCTAGCTTCCACACACGCGAGCAGCAGCCTGTTGTTTGCCAGCCATGTGGCCACTGAAGCCCTTGCTCCAGGAAAGGAGCAACCGGGGCAGAACGGCTGGATGCTGGAGCTCTCCCCACGGCGTGGGTGAGGAAGGCAGCTCCAGAGAAGGCGAGGAAATGAGGACGCTCAGCGATGCGGTTTGGTAAAAGGACAAAGCGGGAGGCAGCAATCTACCGCAGCAGGAGAGGGTTTATTGAGGGACACCAGGAACAAAGGAGAAGGGGAACTGCAGTAGACTGCCAAGGGGAGTAGCGCAACACAGAACTTAAATAATCTTATGAAATGGGAGGAACAAACCACAGCTAGCGAATCATTCTACATAATAAGATGATGGACATAAAATGTAGACCAATGGGGGACAAACATGGGAGGGGCCGACCCACCTGCACCAATCATCCTCTGCCCAAGGTAGAAGTTTCTGGACCTTAGGAGTGGACAGAGGATGATGGACAGGTGGGTTGCCAAAGTAACTGGGGAGGGGAAACCAAGATAATGAGATAAACAAGGAGGGGCTTAACTGATGGATGTACAAATGGTAACAAAAGAGTGGGAATAACCAAGGCAACGAATGATTGACAGAAAACCGCAGGGGGACAGAACCTGAGACAGAACCATTACTAAACTTAACAAACCATTACAAACAATAAATGCATAACTTGTAAAACATCAACTGAGGAATTACAATAAAACCTTAAAACGCGCCACAACAGCAGTGCACAGATCTTTTATTAAGGAATCATTTCAGTGACAAACACTTGCAAATTTAAATCACTGGATCTCAAATATCTGCTATACAAGCATCTTTTGATGAGATTTACCTGATTTAGCTAAGGCAGTTGTGTTAATCTATCTGTGCTGGGAAACATCTGGACAAATAACCCTGGATTTTCCATACTCAGAGAAAATACACCCATCAGATGCCCACACCTACATCTGTCTACACACAAATGTGTTGTTGTGGATTTTTTGATTTGGCAAGCTTTGGTGTTAAGCAGATATTGTGCTCTCTAGGTGCCTGTTTCTTATCAGCTGCATGAGAATGACAAACTTCAGGTTTGTGAATTGTCCAGATGGACATGTATGTAAATTTTGATGTCCAACTGCTCATCACTGTTACCCACACTGGCATGAGGGATATGAGATGTAATTTTTTATGTTAGAAAGTGTGAATAGTAGTGGAAATCAAAAGGAGAGAAAGGGAAAATGTATCTTGAAGAAACTGACATCTTAATTAATGTATTTTTTGACATTTTTTATGACACTCAGGAAGGAGAGGAGGCTAGGTCCCAATTTGGGCTGGAGGATGGGAAAGGAATATGAAGGAATACTTTTTAATTTAATTTGTGCAAAACACTGTGCAAAAATTAGATTTATTTTTTTTTCTTAAAACATTCCAATATGTAAAATCTCTGCTTTTCAACCAGTAATAATGCTGCTATGTTCTACTAGAGGAGAAATTTTTACATGGTTCACTTTTAAGAGTCTTGAATAAAAAAAAATATTCAGAGGTAAGGTAATAATTTGAGTTAAAACATAGTTCCTCTATAAGTATTCTGAGCAATAAAACCATTGCAGATTCAGAACATTACTGTCTTTTTCAAACTTCATGAACAGAAGTGTTAATTAAGATTATTAAAGTACTTAATAGTGATGGTATATTAAAAGAGACTCTGTACTTTACTCTTGAAGATTCCAGTCATCAAAATCTTCTACCTGATGGGAAAAAAAAAAAAAGCTTTACTTATTGCACCATCAGGAAGCAATAGAACTTGAACTTCTAAGCTCTATTTTTTTGTTGTCTTTTTTTTTTTCCAGAGAATAGGCTTATTTTATCATCAGACTCAACCAGATACTTATTTCACTACAAAATTTACAGAATGCATAACAGACTTGTTGAAACATCAGCAGTCCTTTTGCCAAATCCTGAAATCTCAGTAGTGGGTCTTGATAACCACATTTTCTGGATATTAGATTTATAGCATAAGCACAGCAATCTGTATTGCTTCGTTAGTGTCATTACTATGACATATCAACCCATATGAAAGAAAAAAGGAGTTAATTCAAGCATAAGGATAATAAAATGCATAACGTGGAATGTTTTCCTATAGTTCTGTGAGATTAATTCTTTTCATCTTTTCTATTAATTCTTATAAGAGAAATTGTTCCTGTCACCACTTACCAAACCAACATGAAGTTTTGCACATAAGGTTAACTTCTCGTAGTTTAAATATACAAGCTTTAACAACAGAAGATACCATCTGAATGCTCACTAGCTAAAAAAGTCTGTAGCCATTGAAGCTAATATACCATCATTTTCAAAAACATGATGATTTCATGAGGTACATGCACCTAAAATGTTAAGAAACACCATTAAAATAAATACTCCAAGTAGCAGGAATGTCACTTGCTACATAGTTGTCTAAATATTTTTTCCATTTCTTTAAGCAGAATAACTGAGATTTTTGAACCATTTCCTACTTTGACATCCACTTTCTTATGATGTTCATTGGTGACAAGAATATTATGGTGCTAATAACAACATAGTGTTAATAAAGTTGTGGGTTTGATCCCTGTATGGGTCATTCACTGAAGAGCTGTACTCTATAATCCTTGTGGGTCACTTCCAACTCAGAATATTCTGTGATTCTGTGATGTATTATTTGAGGAACTTCAATTTCTCTTTATTATTAGAATTAGTATTAATATTAGTATTATTGATTTTTCCCCCTAGCTCTTCCTCTGTATATTGAATAAATTATTCAGGCATATTTAATGAAAAGTATAAGGACTTTAACAGTTTTATTTTGGACTTCTGATCAGAAGAGCTTGCCATAAGTCTTCATCACTCTGAATTTGTTTTTATACTGTAACTTATTCTATTTCTAACCTGAAGAGGAAAACATAATGGTTTTCTAGCTAAATATTATAATGTCAGTGTTTTCTGGTCAGTCAACTATGTGAGTTCTGAAAATTGCCTGTGTTCAGCAGTAATCTTGTGCTGTTACTGTGCATATTCACAATTTCTGTGTAAGTATGTGTACGATGCATGCACAATCAAACTTTGAACATAACATGAATTCTACAGAATGAACAAAAATTAAAGCTCCATGGCTTTCTAGTGTGAAGAACTGAGAATAATCAGAGTTCATTGAAAATATAATTAATAGAAAGTGCTGATATGATTGCAAAGCATGGGTGCAGCTGTTTGTGCCTATAAGGAAACACAGACATCTGTATGCACAAGGGCTTCATTGCAATGTGACAGCTTCTTTCCAAAACCAGCACAGCTGAGCTGGAAGGAAACAAGGCAAAAAAAATCACTTTTCAATTAGGCTAGTAACTCATTTGTGCTGTAATACTGTAGATTATATTTTTTTCCATCCTTTTTCAGAATTAGTTTGAAGTTCTGCTCCTTTTTTGAAGATGAAGGGGACTAGGCCTGGGGGCTTGCTAGTCTACTCAAATTTCATGACTGCATCTGTTTAGACCCTTAATGCTTAAACAATGTTTCAGTGTACAAAATTCATTTCAATAGATATAATTTCATTTAGAATATATGGGAGTAAGTTCTAACTTAATTTCCTGAAAAAATCACTTGGTGGCTTTAGAAGAGAGGCCACCTTTCAGACTATGGCTCAGGCTACAAATGCCTAAGAAAATGTTCAGAAATAAGTAACTCATAACATTTGCAGGAGTAAATATTTACTGTTATTTTGAATGAAAACATATCTATATTTTCATCTGAAATTCTGTTGAAATCCTCCTGTCAGAGGACTGTATAAACTAATTATTGATAACTTTAAGTAAATTAGTAGTATTGCCCGAAGAAACAGAACAATAACTCAAACTGTCTGTCCTTCCTCTCTGAGGAGCAATCTGACTCCTTGAACTATCCACCAGCAAAAGAACTGGAATTTATCTTCACAACTGAGTGGAAGAGCAAGTTCAAATGATAAAGTCTTGTTTTGAAAAGTCCATAGGACCTCCTACACCAGTGTGTCTGAGTGAAAACCTTTCTTTGTTTTTGGAGGGTGAGGGAATTTCATCTCCACACAAATCATTCATTCAAGCACAGAAAAAAAATTCATACCTTTGGTTTTATTTATTCAAGGTTTTATGCTTCTTAATGAAATTTCAACAAGTAATAAAACTTCCTTACACCAACCCTCACAGAATTGCAAACACTATAATAAATCCTTTTTTGCTAAGTCACTTCAGTTCCTACTCAGATATTGTAAAGCCTTTCATAGTGAATTCAGTCCCATTGGTTCATTTTTTAAGTAGCAAGAGATTGAGGCACTTCATCCTACTCTTTTCCTATAGTCATAATGATATTAAGTTCTCAATTCTGCCAGGAGTCATTAAAGGATGAGGAATCTTTCTCTGATGTTATGGTGACAGAATCAAGTCTTAGAGTACAATGCACTACTCCACTTTATAAAACCTGCTTTAAGATGATTGGCTGTAAAAAGAATACACAGGTCAAAAGAATTATAAATTTTGGGAAGAAAATACCTAGACAAAATAATAAACAGAAGACACCAAACCTCTTCCACCTACCTGTTGTTACATAATTGAATTACCCTTTATTACTATTATTATTATTATTATTATTATTATTATTATTATTATTATTATTATTATGTGAATGGAATATAATAAAAATTAGAAGCACAATTATTATTTTATAAATAATAATTTTTAAAATAAAATTTTATGATAAAATTTACAATTACTTTGTAATAAATTTTTAAATTGCATTAAACTTTATTAAATAAATTTTATAAATAATTGTATAAATTATTTTCTAAAAATAAATGTCTTTCAATATGCATATTTTTATTTCATGGAGTTAATCAGATGCTTCCTACTTGAAAAGAGAAAGTAATTAAGAATGCATTCATTTTCCTAGTGTAACAATTCCTTTTTAAACTAGCAACTAGCAATGACATAACAAAGCCTAGGTCTTATAAGAAAGCAACAACCTTTTCCAGACTCTCTCGAAAGTGCTCATTTACTTATTGAAAGGGGCTGATTCAAGCATAGTTCAATCCATTATACACCCATTTCATATTTTTAAGCAGATGCTAGCAAGGCTTTGCACGACATGCAATGTTCCCAATGCCAAAGAACAGTGGGCAATCTGTTCTTCCTCTTTTGAAAATGAGTAGCTGATTATTCATCTCATTCCCCAAATATTAAGCATGAATAAAGTAGCTTGATAATTGAAAAATGAATCAACCTGAAATTTTCACAAAACTGGGGAGAAAGTTCAAATGCTTTTGAAATCAAAATAATTTTAGAAAGTATTACCTACAGAAAATAAATATACCAGAAAAAACTCCAGTTTTTTATAGGATGTCTGGCATCAAAAATACACAGTCCTGCCAGTGTTGTCATTGTTCTGTTTTACAACTCTTTTTCAATTTTTTTTTAAGACTTGTTACAAGGCTTTGCCTTTTGAGATTCATCCATTACTGTTTTCATATTGCATCCATTATTACCTCAGCACTATCAGGTGAACTCCAGTTTCTATAATTGCAGCATCTTAGATTATCTGTTATATCTCAGTGTTTTGTACATTATATAATATAATTAACATTTTTAATACTGACTGCTCTTAGAACTATTAGACAGGAAAGCTCAAAGAGTTGTATTATCAAAGGACAATTAAGTCAGAAAATCTATTCCATTCATAATGGGGCTGGAGTTTCATTTTGACAAAAGAATCAACAGCACATGATAGGGCTATTTCTCAGCTGATTTTCTAAAATCATAAAAACAGAACTCATAGTTACATCACATGCTAGTGTATTAATGCACAGGAGAGAGATTTTAGATCAGGAAATCCCATTTTATTTGTCTTTTCCAGGAAACTGATATTATTCTGGTCAGTAGCTGTTTTTCAAATGTGATGGGTATGTGTAATTTTTGATGGCTTTTTGTTTTTTTCTTTTGACTGCAAGTTTTAAATATTTAGTTTCACATGAAATAATGTATGTGAGTTTACAACCTAAATGTACATTGTTTTTGAAAGATTATATATAACTTGTCAAAATTTAACAACTGTGAATTAATACATTCATAAATTAGTCACACAAATGAAATTGCAAATATTGAGTAAACTTGGCACTGTGAATATATTCTAACCACAAAAAACTTTAAAATAAAGTTTCCTTTGGGATTGAAAAGCATAAACTGGTCTTGAAAAGCACTGAAATTCCTTGTTGGCTATGTTTCTCAGTTCTAAAATATTTTGACTGCACATTTGTCTTCTCTATGAAGAACAAAGGTGATTATTCTAATTTAAGTGGAAGAAGAAAGGTGACCTTGTGGAAAAAATTACAGCAAGATTCTTTATACTTAAATTCAAATGTTACATATCCTGGTTATGAATAGCATGCTAACGTATAGGTCTGTATAAGTTATAACATCTCCAAAAGAGCTATGGATCTTTGAATTAGAGTCAGTGGATTTATTCTTGCATTTTAAGCCATTGAAAATTAGACAATGTGGTGTAAAGTAAAAAATGAAAAAAAAAAATCCTGACACTTTCCAATCCTGACTTCATAATAAATTGACGAAAGAATGGGTTTGTTCAGAACTTTCATATTTTCTGTGTACCGAATAGGCTTGCCATAAATAATTATGACTTGTTCTCTTCGTGGAGACCTTTATGCCTCTTCTGTCCAAGAACCACTCTTAGGACCCTTTCTGGTTTTGCTACACCAGCGCTCTTTCCAGACCTCAAGACCTTTCTTTCATTTTTGCATTTTGGCAATGAAAATGTAACCATTCTTTCCAACTTGTGTCTGTGATACAGGGTTTGCAGCAGAATAGTTTTTTGTAATTCTAATAACCTAGATTAAAGTTGAATATCTGCCTGATGAGGAGGGAATTGACTACATGTTACTGTGAGGCTACATGGCTCTTCACTTTTTCACTGTGTCCAGCTCGTTCCTTTGGGGGCAGTAGCAGGATATACTCAATTCTTGCTATATATACAAAGCTCAGAGGAGGGCCTTTGCCAAGGAATCTTTGCAGCTGCAGTGATTCCTATCTCACTTGCTTTATAAGGAATTAAATATTCCAGTTGGGTTTCTACTTAACAAAGACTAAGCAAAAGGGAAACAAAATTTCATCTGATTAGACAGTCATATTCAGCTTACTTTCTCTACAGAGGGAATTACTGAACATCAACTTCTGCTATGTCTTTATGAATTAGTGTCACAGAATGGGTTCTGCTAAATCTTATACAAAACAAATGTTCTTTAAAAAAGATATCTAATACTTCTGTGGAAATGTAGACTGTTAAAAGGACTGAAATCTTGCGCAGGTTACTTTCAATGAGCAACTCACATGCAATGGTCCGGCAAGAGACGAACTCTATTCTGTCACAATTCTCATTATCATTATGATCTCTCTGTAAAATTTTGTCAAAGAGGAAAATGGGTGTATCTCTTGACTTGGATTCTCAAATAATATGCAATGGTATAGCACTGAATATATTGATTATGTTCATTCATGCTGGCTGAAGATCTGATTGTTTATTTTGTTCATTACTAGTTCATATAAAAGAATTTTTGGGGGATTATACTACTTTTGTATTATTTAAGGTTTTCCACGAGTACACTTAGGGTATTTGTTAATAGCTGGTTGAAAATGGAGTCTAAAATCAAACATTATACTAGCTGAAGTGACTACTAAAACAATTAATATGTTTTATTTTGCCATTAAGGGTCAGCCCTTTTGACCTAATTCAAGACTTTCAGAAATCAGATGTTTTTTCAGAAGTAATTTAAGTCTGTCCTTAGTCAATGGAAAGATAACTGGTGCCTCTCCAAAGCAAGATTCCTCTTGATACAATATATGGGTCTAACTAGGCACATTGAATTCCTTGAGTGAAACTTCCATTTACGAAGACAAATTTGACAAAGAGCCTGATAAGCTATTTCAGACTGGATATCTAATGGATAAAATCAAAGAAGGCTCCTACTCCAAACACAAAGAGCTGTAAAAAGGTATATCTTCCACAGTTTCTAAAGGAAAATATTTCCATGAAGAATTTGAAAAAGAATGCTGAATGCTTCACATAGCAAATAATTCTTAACTCTGGAAAGATTAAATGTTGATATTTTTCTGAGCATTTTTTAATAGTGTTTATTCATTTTTATACCTTTAAAACTATACTTTAAATTTTAATTTCACTTGAGCAAATTTTCTACTAGAAGTTAGCTAATTACAAAATTTCATGGTACAATAGACTATAATAGTTTCACACCACAAAATTAGTTCCTATTTATTGAAGAAAAATAAAATCTTTCTGAAGAATCACATTATATAAAGCAGAAACCTGATTTTGGTCTCATTAAAGCAATGAAATTCTTCCCTGTGATGTCAATTAGAACAGAACTGTACCCTAGAAATAAATGCCTCAGGTTTTCTTTGGAAACCTGGGCTGAGCTGTTGATATAAAAGACATTTTTGTCATAGAGGCACTGGAAATGTTGGTATTGGTGCAGCTATTTTTTGCATACCTTGAGTAGAGGTCAGATTAGCTCCTGAGTTACTTGACTTCTGTTTGCTTTTGCTACAGTTGCTTTCAACATGGATTCAAACCTGCTTACTTTACATGCTTAGGAATTGGAAATTTAATCATGTCAGTATAATTATACTTCACGGTGTCACAGGAAGCCCTGCCAGGTAACTTTGTGTGACATGGCCACTCCAAAATATTCCATTTGTGGACTTAGCATACCCATTCTGAAAACTCACTTCAAGAAATGTTTTTAATGTATACATTATTGCCTAATACATATTTATTTTTGTCTCTAGGATATAAATAGCCACTGAAGCATCCTTGGTGAAGAAACAAGGAATGATGGAGTTTTCTCTTCTTAACTTCCCATCAAAATGTATGTTTCAAAAGGAGATACTTTTATTATCTTGAGTAACAGACCTTAATCACATACTTATACCTGTGATTAAAAATGAGTTTTTCATTTTTTCATTGCTCAAATTCTACTCTGCCTTGCTATTGCTTTTTGTTGTTGTTAGTTTATTGAATATTTGATTCATCACATTTTTTTTAAAGCTACTGCAACATTGCTAGTTTAGCCAGCATTTTCTTTCCCCATGAGTTCAAATATTCTGTAACATTTAAGTGGATATAATGCAAATCCTTCTTTCACTTTGTCCTTCCAGTTTTCTTATGTATGTCACCCTTTCTAATCCTGTTTTTCTTAGTGTGTCATGCAGTTGTAGTTCAAATCCCTTTTTAAAAAAAATATTTTCAAAAATATTTTGAAGAATTCAGTCACCTACTACTTTTCTGCTTCTTCCAACTATTTTTACAAGAATTGTTTCTAAGTTTAGATAAGACACAACTCTCTGTACCTTATGTGATTACATGGACTAATCATGGACAACATCTAAAAATAATTTATGTATTTCTTTTATATACATTTAATTTGTCCCAAAGTTACCTGTTGTACTTATGAAAGTAGAGTTGATTATGTTGTTCTGAATTCGTTGTATCTGTACCATACATTATTAGTATTGAAAAAAAAAAAGAAGAAAAAGGATAGGTATGAAATAAGATGCTTGTTCATCTGTCTCTTGATTTATATTCTGAGAAGGCAAACCAGTACTAATGAAATTCTTTTAGGAGAGGCATTATTATTGCAGCCGTGGTAGAAAGGGTCTAAGGACAGCATAAATTGAAAGTCCACAGAAGAACAAAGGCAGGCAGAAGTCCAGAAGTCTATCTGCTGTACAAAGGGAACAAAAAGCCAAAAGCTAGAGATGGTAGAAAGGACTGCTTCCATCCTCCACAAGCCACCTAAATCTGGGATTTCACTGAAATTATTGTGACATTTGAGATTTTGTCACTTTTACTATCATGTGAATGTTTTTACTAAATAAAATTTAGAAATAATAATGTGTGTCTTTACCCTGCATCTCAAATATAAACATTAGGCTTTTGGCAAAGATAATTTGAATGATAACTCATATATTATTTATTCAATACTAGCCAAACAGGCCTAACAATTTGTTCAAGTCATTGATAAATTAATACAGCAATAAGAATGTCAGTAAAGAAAATTTTATGCAGCAGAATAGAGAAAAAATGTAAACCATATTATCTAACTTTTAAAATTAAAGCAGATTATGTAACATTGAGAACTGATTGTTTACTGGGAAAAAAAATAGTTTCTAATATGTGCACTTTACTGGTCCTGAGTATGATTCCAGTATATGTGGACTCAGCTGGGTTGATCTTGGCAGAATGCTGGGTGCCCACCAGAGGTGGCATCACTCTCCTCTGCAAATGCACAGGGAAGAGAAAATATATAACAAAAGACTCACAAATTGAAACAAGGACAGGGAGAGATCACTCACCAATTATCATCATGGGCCAAACAGACTCGACTACAAGACATTAGCTTAATGCATTATTAATAAAAACAGAGTATGGTAATGGGAAATAAAAAATAAATCTTAAAAACTCCTTTCCTCCAATCTTCCCTTCTTCCTGTGCTCATCTTTACTCCCAATTTTCTCTACCTTCCTCCCCATCCCACCACCAGCAGTGATGCACATGAATGGAGGCTGTGATCAATTCATCACACATTGTCTCTGCCATTCCTTCCTCTTCTGGATGAGGGCTCTTCACACTCTTCCAATGCTCCAGCATGGGATCCCTCTCACAGGGCACAGTCTTCCATGAACTTCTCCAGTGTAATTCCTTTCAACAGGCTGCAGTTCTTCACAATTTACTCTACCATGGGTCCTTTCCACAGGGTGCCATCCTTTTCGAACAGACTGCACCAGCATGGGTCGCCCACAGGGTCAGATTTTCTGCCAGGAGCCTGCTCCAGAGTGGGCTTCTTGTGTGTCACAGTCTCCTTTGGGTACCTTTGCCAGCTTCAGGATGGGATCTTGCATTGGCTTTGGGTGGATATCTGCTCTATCACATACCTCCATGGGCAGCAGGGATTTTCTGCTCTGGTGCTCGGAGCACTTTGTCCCCTTCCATACCCACTAACCTTGATGTATACAGGGTTGTTACTCTCACGATTCTCACACCTCTCCTATTACTGCTGCCCCACATATGAGTTTCTTCCCCATCTTTTCTCAAATATGTTGTGCATGAGGCACTACCTCAATCGCGGTTGGTCTCAGCCTTGATCAGCAGCAGATCCACCTCAAAGGTGGATGGCATTGGTTCTGCCAGACATAGGGGAGGTTCCTAGCAGATTCTCACAAAAGCCAGCTCTACAGCCCCTCTGCTACAAAAGCCTATCCATGCAAATGCAGTACACATAATTTTTTACAAATATCAGAAGATCTTGAATAAGCATAAAAAGAATAATTACTTGTATTTGTCTAAAGTTGCATTAGGTCAACAGAACTGAAAGAGCTCAAATGAAAATTTTCATTGTCTTTTATGAAATAAAATGTATTAATGATCAAAATTACAAGATCAATATTTCATTGCAAGATTCTTAAATGGATTAGTTAAAAACAGGACAGAATAAACTACTCATTTCTGCAGGTAATTTGCTTGTTTGCCTGTAATTTTAAAGCGGTGCTTTGCTTAAAGGGTGCATAAGTAATAAGGAGAAGACTGTCTGTTTGCCTTTGCAGCACTGCTCCAAATGAGCTCTACCTCTCTTGATCAGGGAAGAGGACTAAGAGCAGAAATGAGTCCTTGATGGGGAAGAAACTTTTGAGGAAATAATGAGGCTGGTAATGAGAATGATTCAGTGGAGAAATAGGGGAACAAGCACATAAAGGAAAAAGGCATAAAATGAGAATCAGTGCAGGGTTGGGGGGGGGAAGAAAGAATATTTTGCAGTGAATAAGAGGGAACTGTATAGACCTTGTTGATAAACAGAAGGCTGCTTCAAACTGCTGGAGAGATAACAAGTAAAGAGGAGTTCATCTGTCCTCTGAGGGGACAAAGAAAAAGTAAAAACAGTCTTTAAATAATTTCTTTTTATTGTTTTAAGTACATGTATTTTTAAGCTGTCTACTTCTGGATTAGGTTTTATTGAAGACTAGTTTACAAAACTCAAAGAGGATTTTTTTTTTTTTTTTTTAACAAGTGCTTACTTTAACAAAAAGCTACTGGTAAAAGCAGTTCAAGGTCCCAGGCTAGTCAGATATTGTGGTGATATGCAGAAATAAGAAGCACTGGAATGCAAGTGAATAACACTTTAGAGGACTGTTGGGTTGGGCACCTCTGAAAAACAAAATAGCACCTTCAGTCGTATGCCAGAGTAATTGGTAAATGTCCATTGGTAATGGACATTATGGTAATGTCATGGGCCTATTCTGCCAGCATCAAAACACTGGAAAACCAAGATTTGGTGGCTGCCACTACCAAGACAAAGATGGCATATATGTCGGACAATGTCTCTAAGTTGGGACTATTTCTATCTGATCTCTCCTGGTGGAGTTGGGGCAGAGCAAGGATCTTGCAAATTCTGGATGGTAGTTCCCATTACCTCAGTAACAGTGGTGATTCCCATCACCACCACACTTATATTGGTGGCCACCTTTGATCCATATTAGTCCATCCCACACAGGGCACTAAAACTCCTAGATGAGACACCCTGAAAGTGAGCGTGCTTTCTCTTTGCTGAGCACCTCTGTGTATGGGAGTTTGCCTGCTATATCTGTAAGTTAGAGATAACCAGTTCCTTTAAAGGTTAATTTGCTCAGACAAAAGTATATTTTAAAAATAATTAGGTTTTTAAATTACTAAAATATATGGGAAGAAGGGCCCTTTTGTGATGAGCATATGTCTTCTGATACAGCCTCATCAAATGCATTGAAGGTTTCTGAATAAGAATGAATTATGATGGTTTTAGTCACAGAAGAAAAAGTCATTTATAGACCCTGTTTGATAGAATTACATGATTCTCTCACAGGATTCTACAAAATCCTCATCTAAGATCCCAGGAGGTTGCCAAGTCTCTCCATTCAATTGTAACCCTGAGCTAAGTATCCACAGAAGTATGTTAATTATATACAGGTGACCTTGGGTTTTCTTCAAAGTTATGGCCTTGGAAATGAAATGTAAATATTGATTAAAGGTTTTGATTTACCAAATAAGTAAAACACTTGGTAAAATCCAACTAAATTAATATTGAGGTTTTTTGCTGAATCTGAATAGTAAAAAATTAGGCATAACTTTAGGGGTTTTATTGAATATTAACCTGAGAAAAAACCTCCTTTTAGCTTTGTGGTTTTGTTAGTTTGAGATTTTACAGATGTGGGGTCAGGCAGGAATTAAAAATTTTAGAAAAACCTTTGTGAACATTTTTTTTTCTCTTCAATGGGAAGGTAATTTAAAAATTAAAAAATAGCATTCTTATCTTTCATTCTATGGTACCGAAGTGAAAATTGCTTCATTTGGCTAGTTTTTTGTTTTGTTTTTTTTTTTTTTTTCTAAAAAGCAGGTTTTATATTACTCCAGAATATAAATGTGGGTTCCCTATTTCAGGAAACTGTTCTACAACTCCAAGTCTCATCATAATCTGAAAGTCCTCTGAAGCCAACCAGGCAAGGAGCCAGCAGGGCTTGTTGACAGAGCTTTAAACTAGTTTGGAAGGGGAAAAGGGGCAAAATGGGCTCACCGCTGATGAGCAATGAGGTGGTGTGACAAAACTTGAGGAAATGAGTATTAAAATGACCTTTTAATCTGCTTCACAAGGTGTTAGCTACAATGTACCACATCTTAAATATTTCTACACTAATGCACACAGCATGAGGAACAAACAACAGCATCTCAGGGCTTTGGCCCAGTCCCAGAAATTTGATATCATTGGCATAAGTGAAACCTGGTGGGATGCGTCCTGTGTGACTGGAGTGGCCTGTTGGATGGTTAAAGGGTGTTTGGAAAGAATAAGAAGGGCAGGAAAGGCAGAGGGGTCATAGAAGTGTTAAAATGTATAGAACTCACAGTTCATAAAGGCACAGTTAAGAGCCTCTGCATAAGAATCAAGAGGCAAACAAATGGTGCAGGTGTCATTGGGGGAGTCTACCACAGACCTTTGAGCCGGGGAGATGACACTGAATTATTATTCTTTGAGGAACCGAGGGAAACTTCCAAAGCAAGTGCCCTTTTTCTTACGGAGGACTTCAACTTGCCAAAAATTATGAGGATCAAACAGCTGGTAAAACTGGGCCAGAAGATTCCTAAAAAGGCTGAGTGACAATTTTATAGAACAGGTCCTAAGGTGGCCAATTTGGAAAGATGCCTTTCTTGATCTATTGCTAGTCAATAGAGAGAATCTTGTGGGCAAAGTGAAGATTGGCATCCATCTTGGCCACAGAAATCATGAAGTGATAGAGTTTAAAATATATTTTGACAGGAGGAAAAGTGCCACAAAACCTCAGCTCTCGACATGGGAAGAGCAGACTTCAGTCTGCACAAGGAATTAGTAAGATCCCCTGGGAAATTTTTTTTTGCAGGTACTGAAGTCAATCAGTGCTAGTCACTTTTTAAACATCACTTCTGAAGGGCACAGGAGCAGGCAATTCCCAAATTTCAGAAGTCAAACATGCAAGACAAAAGGCCAGCTTGGCTGAACAGGGAACTTCTTTTGGAAATAAGGTGAAAAGGATGGTGTATGCCCAGTGGAAGTAAGGTGAGGTGACATGGGAAGAATACAGAGATGCTGCTTGACACTGTTAGAAAAAAAATTCACATGGCCAAAGCTCAACTGTAGTAGAAGCTGGTCAGAACTGTGAGAGACAGTAAAAAGTTTTTCCAAATCTATGAATGGCAAAAGGTAGTCTAGAAATGACATTGGCCAATTATGGGATGAGGATGGCCACCTCACAGAGATAAGGCAGAGGTGTCTAATGCATTCTTTGCCTCTGTCTTCGGCATGGATTATTGACCAAGGGAGTGCCACTGCCCTGAGCTGGAGGACCACGACAGCAAGAAAGATCAACTCCCAGATGACCCTGAAATTGTACAGGATCTGCTGCTCCAGCTGAATCTCTAAAAATCTATGGGGCCTGACTGGAAACTGTGAATATTGCCCTGATTTTCAAGAAGGGCAAGAAAGACTACCCTGGAACTACAGGTCTGTCAGTCCTTTGGATTCATTAGTATTGGTTCTGATTTTCCTGTTATTTTCATTGTTCTCTTTTTAATCAGATGTCCAGTGTGATTGATTTGCAGCATGGTGCTTAGCTGGCAGAGAGAAGCAATTACAAAGAAGAACAGTTATTTAGAAGTACATTTTGTATGAATGATGCAAGCTAATGTCATCTTTCTGGCTTTCCTATTACTCACTTGCTAGCTAATTATCCATATGTCACAGTATTTTGAAAAACATGTTCAAAACAGTTTTGCTTCATTTTGTCTATTCTGGTTTTCCCCAGAAGATGTGGACTATTTTAGGACATGAAAACTAGAATGTTAAAAAAAAAGTTGAAAGATCATGAAAAATAATTTATATAATTATTTTTATCTATGAGAGCACCTGACAATACAGGTTGTAGTGACTCACAGCTTTAGTGTGCATGTGTCAGCATACATTTGCTGAGGTCTTAGAAATAATGCTGCCTTGAAAGCATATTTGTAACAAGAAAAGAATGCCACAAAGCAGTGAAAAATGGAGGAAAAATGTGAGAAGCCACAGTGTGAACAGCAATGCAAGAGAAGAAAGAGGAGATACTCTGATACAGAAGCAGATACTCCCTTGCAGCCCATGGAAAACACCTCAGCAGAGCAGATATTTTCCTACATCCTGTGAAAGATTTTGCACTGGAAACAGTTTTTCCCTCCAGAACACAGAAAGGAACACTGTACACCCACTGTTTATTTAAGTTCTTTCTCAGGAAGGGACTAATGGAGGCTTGGGAAGAAAAGAAGTGTCTTACAGGACAGTGCAGAAAAGGACAATCCTGTTGTTCTTACTGGGGGCAGCAGTGGCCAGTGCAGACCTTGATGGCAATGTTGTGGTAAAGATAATGGTGGAGTTCACACAAATAATGAACTTAATATTAGTAACAATTTGTTTGCCCACCCCTGTCAGCTGATAATGCCACTCTTTGTACACAGAAGGCAGCATGACTCAAAAGTATGCAACAAAATTTTGCAGATAATATTGAAATGGGAGGAGCTGTTGACTTGCTTGAAAGCAGAGAGGACCTGCGGCGAGACCAAGACAAATTAGAGGGCTGGACAATCACATATGAAGTTCAACAAGGGAAAGTGCCAGATTCTGCACCTGGATGGCAACTCTGGATATGTGTGCAAATGGGGGAATGAGATGCTGGAGAGCAGCGCCTGCCATGGAAAGGGATCTGGAGTCAATGCTTTCAGGCACAAGATGCAGTTTTTGAGGCTGCCCTGTGAAGGGCCAGCAGTTGGACTTTGATGATCTTAGTGAGTCCCTTCAAGTCAGGATAGTCCATGATGTTATGTAATTAGCCCTTGGGTTAACATGGGCACAATAAAATGATTAGAGCTAGAATTTTTTTAAAAGTCACGAAGGATGTAGACTACATGCATTGCTTATAGTTGGCCACTGGACAAAATAAATGCCACCGCAATATGGGACGCCAAATCTAACTATGTTCTCCAGACAGTTCACAAGGCCACAGGGTGGAGCCTCAATGACACCACACACTGCTCTGAGGTCTCACAGGAAACCAGTGAGCGCAAGCACTCTGTGGAAGTAAGGATGTTTGCACCCTAGTATACACCAAGCCCCTAAATGCCTCTGGTGTATCAAACATTCTGGCAAAGATACTAATAAGTGCATGAAATAGCAACTCATTTAATTGTCCACTAAACTGCACATCTAGTTGGCACAGGGGTAAGGGTAAAGCATCTCCACCCTGGAACTGCCAACATAGATTGGATGAAAAGGTGCAGCTAAGATGCTCCTGCTGTGGCTATATCCACCTGCTCAAGGAGTGCTTCGTGCAAAGCTGCTTATGTAAACAACACCAGTTATTTACAATATTCTGTCTTAAACTGCCTTAAAGCTCACTCTTTCCCTCTCACAACTACCCCAAGCTTGTGATTGCTGCTATTAAGTAAGAAATGACACAGACTCACCAGAAGGCTGATTGGTATAAAAAACCCTATATTTGGAATTGCTCCTTTTTATAAACTCTTCCGATCCAGGTAGATTTGATTGGTCATTTAGTTAATGCATTTCACCTGATTGGCTAATTAACAAGACGTCTTTCTTATAAACAATCTTTGAGAAGAACAAGGAAACAGAGAATAGGAAAACACCACCTGCAGGTTGTTTATCATAATAAGCTATCATTGTTTACCTTCAACTCCCTAGTCTCTCAGGCTGATTCTGGGAAAACTTATCTAGTTTTGTCACTCTCTGACCAGGCTGCACATTCACAAGTGACAAACATTTTTTTTGAGTGATTATTTTTCTACTGGATGTCTTTGAGTGATCCTTTAACCTTTTTGGATGAAGTGCCCTCACCTTCTGGGTACCCTGGAGGGAGAGGCCTCCCATGAGAGTATGAATTTATGTATGCTTTAGATCATCATCCTTGTTCATGTGGTAACTACATCCCTGACTGCTACACCAAATCTGCAACCTGTAAAATGTCAAAGGAGTGTTATTGTGGTTACCCTCCTTGTTTATTAGTTTTTCCTCTTGGTTTTGGTTGCTAACTAAATTTTGAGTTCATATCAATGTGAAATTGTTTTTCGTGCACTTCTGTGTCATGTTAATGCTAAGATAAAAGAAAAAAAAAGAGATAACGTTTGTTACAAGAGACTTTTCACTCCAAATAATTTACTTCTGTGTTTGAAAAAAACAAAATGTTTTTTACATGTATGTTCAAGCATTTGAAATTCTACAAAACCCTTTTGGTTTGCTTTTCGTTATAATTTAGTCCCCATCTGAACTTTTCTTGTTTATACTTTATTGAATGAGACAAAGAGACTATAAAGATCTGCTGTCAATAACCATTCCTGTAAAAAAGTATCTGCAACCTTCAAAGGCTAAGAAGGTTGTGGAACTTGGCTCATGGGAGAGCAAGTTAATAAGCAGAAATGCAAGCTTGCCAGGCTGTCGAATCCAAAACCCTTAATACTTTTTGCATGCTTCTTTTCTTCAACCCTCCTTTTCACCCAAATAAAAAACCAGCTGTTCAATTAGATTAGTCTGTCTTT
This sequence comes from Diglossa brunneiventris, assembly GCA_019023105.1. Lineage (NCBI taxonomy): Eukaryota > Metazoa > Chordata > Aves > Passeriformes > Thraupidae > Diglossa > Diglossa brunneiventris. Next base: position 45,630,537 of record CM032352.1, on the reverse strand, counting down.
CTTTTGCTCTTCATCTGTCCTCATGCAGAAGTTCTAGAATACAATATAAAGAGAAGATTATCATATTCTACATAGGGCACTTAAAATATGTTTGCTTTTTAAATCAGTGTAGAGAATTTCACTAGAAGAATACTGTCACATTTTAGATACTATATTGTACTACAGACAAAAACCTCCACACCCCTTATATATACAGACACATATTTAATTTCTAAGTCAAAACATAACAGTTGTCATTACTTACCTACAAAAGATATTAATGAACATCTTATAAACTATTAAAGAAAACCTTCATACCTTTGTGAGTGTTAAACAAAAGATATGACAAAGACCAACTGCTCATCTTTGGTGTTATGTGTTTGTGCCCATATCTCTGGGGATCCCTGGCTGACTGCAATAGTCTTCCTCAAAATGGGGTCATGGGTGTTGCACTGGGGGTCATTGCCTTACAGCCCCTTGGCTTCTCTCAGTATGTTTTTTCAAACATATTTGCTGCCCACCGGCTGCCTTTCTTTTCCTTTTCTCCAGGCAACAGCAGCCCAAGCATTACAAAAATATATTTCTACAATTTTAGAAACTGAGAATAGTCTGTAGTGTGGAATTTAGTGTTTTGCTCATGGTTTCCGTAATTTTTAATTTCAACCCATTTTTAGGTCCTACTTGTCAAGATTTAATCTGTTAGTTACTTCAAAGGGAATGTATTTCCTCATACCCTGTGATACTTCCACTGTGATCACTGAGGCTGCTGTTAGACTGTTCACATCATTCATTGTTTTTTGGGCATTTTCACCACTTTTTTTTAACACTCTAACCAGATTTCAGATTGGTGTGAAGCATTTCTAATTTTGGAGGGGGGGGTTCTGGGTTTGTTTTTTTCTGTGTTTTTTTGTTTGTTTAGTTGTTTTTTATTGTTTGTTTGTTGGGTTTTTTTGTGGGTTTTGTTTTGTTTTGTTTTAGTTTTGTGGTAGTTTTGCTGTTTTTTGTTTGGTTGGTCAATTGGTTGGTTTGTTTGTCTTGCTGTGGCTTTGGTTTGGGTTTTTTTGTAGACGCTATAATCTCCAGATATTTCTTCCAATGTAAATTTTTTTTTGCTCTCTCAGAAAATCTTTTCCATACTTCATCTCTCTTGGTTTATAGGCCTGATGATTATCTGAAACTTCTAATCCCATTCTTCTTTTTTCCTATTTATTTCTGTCACATTTCTGAGATGAGAGGCTGATAGGTAAGATCCTAAGGAGAAGGCCTTTTAAGCTATCAAAAAAAAAAAAAAAATTAAATTCAATTACATCTTAGGAAAAAGACTTTGCTAATACATAGCATAATACATCTTCTCCTTCTTCCCTGTCCACGATTTTCATGAATCCTTCTTCCCATTAGGGAGTTGAACAAGATGGCAAGTAATTTTAATTTTAGAGTCTTGAAGGAGAAACCTAGTGCAATCTGCCAATTTTTCACCCTTGAAGACTTCAGATGCTAAATGTGCAGCTTTGAGTCAAACAATGGTTAAAAACGACAACAGCATGCTGTTGCTATTATGTCACACCAGTGGATTACTAAGCAGGATTTTGGGGATAAGGATGTGTCTTCTGGGAAAGCCAAGGGGATTGATAGGTCCAAGCTAATAATTGCATGCCCTGGTACTAAATAATCTATTGCTTAGGAAGACTAAGTAAAAAGAAGGATTCTTTTTCAAATGTGTTAGAACTAAAATAGAAAGATTAATCTGCAAGTACATATTTGTCATGTAGTTTCTTGTGATGACAAAGATACAACTGGTGACTTTCAGAATTCTAAATTCTATCTTATATCCCCTTAGAAACATTTGTGATTACCATTTGTAACAAGAACAGAAAAAAAAGGTATAATATCTTCAATGTCTTGACTTTCTAGGTTTTTTATTATAAAATTCCATATGAATATTTTCAGTTGTGAAGTGTACATTCTAATTAATTATTTACTAAAATGTTCTAAGAAAAAATAGGCAAATCTTCATCATATATAAATTTCCAAAGTACACTGAAATACATAATGTACAGCTTTATGTTACAGTGCCACAAATATCTCTAATAAAATTATTTGAAAATTGTAATTTCTAGTTGTGTATTAATCAAACTGTGAGGGAAATTCACTCACCTTGTTCTTAGTTTTGATAATCTCTTCTTACTAACTATAAAAGGCAAAAAGACTTCCTTTGTGATTTTATTGTGTTGGAAATGAAGGTTAAGGAAAATTTACTGCCTTCTGTACACAGAGAGAGGAAGTAATTTTCTGCCATGATTACCCTGGCAGGAGACAAATAAGAAAAATAAAAGCATAAACTGGATGCTTTCCAATTTCACTGTTCTCAAAATCTGACTAGGTGATATAAACATGGTGGGATTTTAGATTTTTGCTCTTCAGGTTTCTCAGCCTTTTCCTTATGTGACCTTGCTAAATATGGGGATGTAATCTCTTTAGCTGTTTCTTAGCAGCAGTTTTCTGTATGTGCCTATTCTAGTGTCAAAATGCTTTTCATTTTACAAACATACAGTGACAAAGGCTTAGTTTATGCTCCATGCCAGCATTTAAGCAGGTAACTTGCAAACAGTCAGCTCAGCAGATGGTAAGGCAGGTAAACATATCTGTTAATCTATGGAAAATGCAATCAGAATAGATGGTAACAGGACAACTGCTAAGATAAACGTGAAGTACTGATTTCTCCATACAAATATTAGTCTGCTCTAATTTCATTTACTTTTAACTTAATTGTCTGTGAAGCAGACTTTAAAATCTAGATTACCTGAAGAGTTAATTCATGTTAAGAATTATCATGTATAAACATTGGTCATTTCAGTCAGAATTAAGCAAAGCTTTGCAAAAGGCAAACCCTTTTGTACACAGAAAATTTAAGCTTTAGGTGAATATTTTTTGGGAGAGCCATAGCATTTCTTTTGCAAATAAAAGCAGTCAATGTTTGCTTGCTTTTGGACCTTATTTTCTCTACATGTAGTTTAGAAATTAAAAATTATAATCCTCCTCCTCATCATCATCCCCCATTTTAACTCATGTGCAAAAGAATAACATATTTCTGTTGAGTACAATGTACTTTATATCTGCTCTCTTCTTCAGTAACAGAGGTGGAAAATATTTTGATTTTCCACAAAGAAAGAACCAAACATCTGCTACTTTAAATTTCTCTAAAGAGCTTGTACTGAATAACTAAGGTCTGAAATGGATCACCTGTGTATTGATAGAAAACAGTGATTATATAATTCTGTATGAAATTTTCATATGAATTCCTTTTGAACTGTGCCTGCTATCATCCATTCAAAACCATAAAATACTACAGATGTAAAATTCAGGTGTATCTGGTAAGAAAATAGAGGGAATGTATGATTCTCTTTTCCTTTGTAAATGCCTATCAGTGTTAATTGTAGAAAAATTGGTGTAGATACAATAATATAAAAGTTATGTGGGTTCATCAGGTCTTTTGTATTTTATTCCATCTAAATCACCTCCTATTTTAAGTGATAGCTGGTGCTACTCATGAACATTATCATTAGTCTGCACACTGCTTCATTTCCCTTTTTGCAAGACTTAAAACATTTCTAAATGCCTCATTATGAATCAGCAAAAGGTCAATTGCAAATGAAACTCTTTGAAAATAATGAGGGAGACATGACTGAACTGTGTTTTATCTACACTCCTTCAAGACAGGTAAGCACAGTGAAAAACATGGGAACATTTTTGTATCACTCAGTTTCTTGCAAATATGACATTTTAGCTGAATAAAGAAAATCTCATTGTAGAATAGCTTGGGAATTTGTTAACAATACTGTATCTGTTTTATTTAGTTTGTATAAAGGATTATACAGTTTACTTCATGGTAATACACTGTGCAATATGATAAAGTGAGATTAAACATACAAGTCATCAAAATAAGCCATTATTAATAATAAATTGAAATAACTAATCTTTTTCGTAGAGTTTGGTTGCCCAAACATAAAGTTTTAAAATAGCTTATTTTCCTCACAAATTTCTGAAAACCAGGGTTGATATGGTTTGGGATTTTGTTTGTTTCTTTCTTTGAAGATTTCTCTAGTCAGGTAAGGAAAAGCAAGAAAATCTGTTTTTTAGACAAATTTACCCTAATATATGTACAACAGGAAAAAAATAAAAATGGGAACATGAAAACTAAAATACATAAAAATACTCAATTTGATTTATTACATTACTAGGGATTTTAATTTTAATGAGAAAATTAATACACTTGAAATGAATATCTTAGAATTTTCATTTCTCAAGTGAGTAAGGAAGAATTGCATATTTGACCTTATATTAAAGGAGAAAAAATATTTGAGCAGTATGACATGGGAAGAACTTTGGATTTATGAAACTAGATTTTTTGACTTCCAGTGAAATTTTCTTACAGTATTTCATAGCTGTGAAATTTATTGTAAGCAAAAATATCTTCCCACCCATATTCCCTCTGGCCACCTGACCCTCCCTGCACCCCCATTTCCAAAAAAATGGGAAAATTACAATTTATTTTTTGAGAAAAAGATTAAGGGTTAAGCTTTCTGCTTTCAGGGGTAATATTTTCACTGTTGATGTAATTTTAAGCTGTTTCTGTGCTAGAAGAGTCAGGTACATTTTAGGTTGTATTAAAAGTGCAAAGATCATTTTGCTTTCCTGTATTTCTTTGCTTTACCCTGAATTTTTAGGTTTTGGGGTTTTTTAAATTAATTGGAAGTCACTAGTGACTGAAATTTATTGTTTATTGAGGGCCTGTAGGAATTAATTTAATTGAAACAGGACACTTCCTAAGGGGTAATTATGCTTATCCCCTAAACAATCATTATACTTTGTGCTAGCTTCCAGTCTCACTGGCAGTGTCATCAGAGGTCATGAACTGAAATGATGTGAGTAGAATCCAAGTTACACTTGAGGTTATTTATACATAAAAACTGTTTTCAGGTTTTTATCTTACTATAGATTTGTTCTTAGGTCTGCATTTGGGTCTCCATTTGTATTCTGTGTGGTCCACATGACCTCCCCATGTAGTTCCTGCCAGATAAAAAGTCCCATATTTTAGAATTGTTTAAGATAAAGAGATAGGAAAGAATGTTAAGAGTGTGTATCCATGTTTTGAAGAAGAACAGCTGTTGGTAAATGACATCTTTCCCTCTATAAAATGCCTATTTAGTAGAGACACATGGATACTTTCAAATTGTTTGGAGCCTTTGAAAAGAGCTTGTGCATACTTTATATGCCAGACCCATTTTTCAAGTTTGATGCCAAAGCATGATCACGAGAAACCACACCTTGTACATGCTTAATCTCTAAAAATATTGTGCTGAACACATGTCTGTGCCAGAACATTGGCTAGTGCTTACCACTGTAGAGTGGCTTTCAAATTCTGGCATCCTTCTCTGTTTTTGAGCAGGCACTAGAAGCTCTTGAAATAAAGTGGTAGAGATGGAGATGGAAAGGAAAGGCTTGCAGTTTGCAGCTTAGATGGAGAATGGTCCCAGGAACAGAATCTCTGTCAGATCCTAGTCATGTACGAGCGAATATCTCCAGGGGGCTGGAAATAGCAGTCAGTCTTCATTGCCCATTTCCATATTGAGAAATTGAACCAAAAGTTCACTCATTTTTATAGAAGAGTGGTATTGAAAATGCCCTGTTTTATTGTTTTTACTCAAGTAAGGTAAAAGGAGCATCTGCTTGTAATACCTATGTCTCTGAGACTATAGGGACAAAAGCATGTTAAAATCCCAAGAATACATCAACACCACCAAAAAAAAAACCAAAAAACATAGAGTGTCTAAAAAAGGAAGTGACAATATTGTAAATGTTGCACATGTCCATGTATGCCCCCAGTGTGACTGCTGAAGAAAAAGATACAAAAGCTTGTAGAGCAGTAGTAGCAGATTAGTAGTGGTGGAGTAGTAGTCCATGCAATCCTTTTGTTATATTTTTTTGAGCTCAGTCTACCTCTGAATGCAGAGCAGTATTGCAAAAGAGAGTGAAGTCAGAGGACCAGTTTATCATTCAGTTGCCTCAATTTCTTCATCTGAATGTTATTGAAATGATAGTTCCTTTAAAGGCTTTGAGGTATACTTCCTGCATGCAGGACAAAAAGCATGATTCTTACTCTTTTTGTAGCACATTAACATCACTAGAGAGGCCATGACCCTTTTTGAAGACATCAATGCGCAACAGTAAAATATTTAAACAAATATTTAAAAGTAAAACCCCTTTTGCTATGTTAGAGGAAACATTATGACATTTCAAAGTGGCAATAGTACATCATGCCACCTCAACTTGTATTACTAAACTTTGAAACACTTGGAGATTTAAAACATCAAGTCTGGATATAGCAGCACAGAGTCAGACTGGGAACATGGGAGTTGGCTCAGCATCTTTGCTGCTGTGGATATGAAAGAAGAGAGAGGCAAACTGCAAATTGTGTAAATAGAAAACAGGTGAATGTCATCTGCACTTATTCATGAATACTTGCTGTGAATGCATGTGAATACTGTGCTTCATCTTTGTAGCAGTCCTTTCAGTCTCTAACTAAAGTATCAACTTAATTTTGAGGAAAATTTCCCAGAGTTCCCAATGCCACTATCTATAGTATAGACACTAACTTAGAAATACTGTAGTATAAGGAGTAAAAATGAAAATTTGTAAACTCAGTACTTTAAATTAAATTTAAGGGGTTTTATAACAAGATATGGAATGCTGACAGTTAATGGAAATGAGTAGCAAGATAAGCTTAAGTTAAAATATTAAATCAAAATTTGAATATTAATTTATTTTGGGAAGTTGAACATGAACAGGAGGAAAGAACGAACCATACTTGTATGCATGTATACCCATCCTAATAAAATTCTTTATCTCAAACTTTACTAATATAGTTTCACTATGACAAAAAAAATTTGGTTAAGAGGTTTTCATAATTCCTCATCTCTCCAAAAATTAAAAGAAAATAACATTTAGAAAAATTGTGAATCTCATTTTTCTTTTACTTTTTTTTTTTTTACCCTTTTTCATCCTGCTGTTTGAAGTGTGATTTTGAGAAACAGAGAGTCTCCAAAGGTCAAGAGATGAATTGCTGTTTGATGAAATTTAAAAGAACTGAAAGTCTTTACAGATTTCATGTGAAGTAACTGCAAATTAAAGACCATCAATGGACAATGTGATGTTCCTTTAACCTATTGGAAGGAAAAACCCTAAATCCTCCTGAACTAAAAATTAGCATGAAAAGATGCATCTAAAGCAGACATGACAGTTCAAAAAGTTATGTTGGTCTGTGAGTTATGCTCAAGGAAGATAGAAATGCAATCAATGAGAAAGAAAAAAGACACATCTAGTACCAAGTATCTTATATATGATTTGCAGAGAATATTACTTGGTTTGGTACTTATATTCATGGGAAAAGTAGCTTAAAGGGCTATCAAAATTATATTGTAACAGCAAGATTTTTGAGAAATGTAAGTGAATAATGATTTGTCATGCATTCTTTTCAGTCATTTCCTTTCTTACTGAAAGTTTACCTCATCTTCTCTTAAAAATAATTTTTGGTTGTAGATATTTGAGATTTAAAAAAAAAACAATTATGAGCCATTTGGGAGTAGGAAAACAGAGAATACATGCTGTTTAACATGCATTTGCATTGTTAGTTTAAGCTGATGAGCACTAAAAATTTGAATACTAACTATTGAAGTAAGAAAATATTACTCTTGAAGAGAAGTCTTTATAAAATAATGGAGTTGGATGGATTTGATTGAATGAAATGTCATTACCAATGAAATCATAGAATCACAGAATAATTTGGGTAGGTAGGGACCTTCAAAGATCATCAGTTGTGTCTTCAAGTGCTGCTGCAGGTACAAAAATTTGCTCATTACTATATTCAATGTTATTACATGAACAAGTGTAGGTCAAGAAATCCATCTGCAAACTGTTTCAGAACCTTGTGCTCTGGAAGCAAGACCCTATTAAACTTACTGCTTGAGTTTAATCCTGACTTGTTTAGGGCCATCTATTTGAATATGTTTATCTCTGTTTACACCCTAATTAGCTAAACCACAAGCCTATTTGTTTTTCTTCACATTCTGTTTTTCTTACATGATATGAACTCTACCAGAGTGTTGCTCTTAATAATTTGCAGATATTACTAGCTAGGTTTAAGTGTCTTTAATCCTGACTGATGAAAATTCAGTGGATAATTCCAGAACAAGTTTACAGAATAGATGACTGTGTTGTTGCAACTGTCAAACTCTGGTATTGTGCTAAACTTCCGAGGAAATACCTAACATTCATTTTTCTCTCTTTGGGCCCACCAGTGAAAATATATGTTCCATTATATTGCCTTTTGATATTTATTTCCAGGTATTTTGGTCAAATTCTCTATTAATATTACAAGCATGATAGTTTTTACCTAAGACTGAAACAAACTGTGGACAAATATAAAATGCTGCATGGTAAGTTATCTGTGTGCTAAGTAACAGATAATTTCCCATATATGGCTGCCTGGAAACTTTGGACATATATCTGTATTTTGCTGGCATCTATAGCAAAAAAGATGAGCAAATTGTGTCTTTTATTTGATGGAAAAAAAAGAAGAAGACAGCTACCTATTCTGTTGTTAATTGTTACTGATGAAAATCTCTGTTCTCAATGCATCATTGCAAGTAACAGTAGATTTTTTGTTTTGGTTTGGTTTGTTTTGTTTTTCCCTCAAGCAGATACTGCATTGTTTACATGGATGAAAGACTAAAGATTTCTTTGGATAGCAGTTGATTAGAAGAATTCTTTGAACATATAGCAATAACTTTTCAATTGTAAATGCTTGATGCAAATAAAACTCTAAAGAATATAGTTTCATATCCTTTGATTTGAAATAAAGAATATGAGCTGGTGGCTATATTGTCATTTCTGAGAAATCATCAGCTCCTTTTAAGGAAAGAGCTAGCTTGTCAGCATTTATTTTTATGGTGAAGAGCTTCATGTCCTTCAGGAACTGCTCTTAGTGGTTTTTATTTTCATTTCTACCATACATTTCTCCGAGCATTATTACAAACTGGCATTATCATAAAATTGATACAGCTCTTCTAAAATGGAGGAAATGTACAGCTCTTTTATCAGTAACATGTCAATTCTTTCACCTAATAAGTTGGAAATGAAGGAAAGAAAACTGACTTTTTCTCCTCCAAAATCCTTGGTGGGGTGCTGTGTAAAATGAAGAAGCCCATGTTGAATCTAGGACTGCTTGTAATCTTAAAATTAAAAAAAAATATATAAATCAGTTTTTCATATTGAAATGACTTTATATGCAGAATAGTTTTGACTTCAGTCTCATCCCCAGTAAAACATGAACAAAGAGGGGAAAAGTAGATGTTTTTCAAGATCTGTATTATTTCTCTTATGCTGCAAGTTCATCAACATCATTGTCCATCTGTTACCCTGATGGTAAATAAATACTGCCATAAATATATTGATAAAAATGAATTGTTTGAAATATAAAAATTCTTCATAAATACACACAAGTCTTGTGCTAGCAAAATTTGCCTATCTGCAGCATAAATTAATTCTAGAGTGTTCCACATTTTTAAGTATAGATAAAAAGCAGCAATTGAAATTAATTCCTTGATAAAATAATTCTCTCTCCACTAACTATTGAGGAAATCTCTGCAGCTGACTTAGCTCCTAAATTCTGAATATCTGAAACAGACATTATTTTCCCTTACATTTAAATCTCTTTAGCCTAGAAGAGTATAATATGGCTAGATTTTTTTAAACTCATCAAGACCCTAACTACTGGTAGATAAAGACATAGCTAGACACAGTCCTAGAATTTCCTTCTTTCAATATATATGTCTCAGTGTTTCTAGAAATACCCTTTTCAATCTTCATTTTTATTACATTCTATCAATTCTTCATTTATTCAGAAACAATGCCCTTTTTTTTTCCTACATGAATTTTACTTTAAAACATGACCTTTTGCAAAGAAATTCACATTTTTCATGTTAGATGAAGGACATGACTGACTGGCCTCCAAAGGTTTTGCTATTATTACACCAGATTAAATGTCAGCTCTCTCCTGGCAAGTATATATATTGCATTAGACATGTTAAAAGAACTTAAAAGGAAAATTGCTTATCTGCCACCTAACAACTCAAAACCTTTCCCTTTGGAAGGTATATGGTATCCCATGGATATGAAACAGAATCTGAATTATTCAAAAACTTCAAAATGTTCTCGGGATACACATTCTGTTAATGTTTAAATTAAGATAGCTCTGAAGTGTTCTTTTTGTCAGGTCTGCAGCAACAAAATAAAAGGAGCATTACCCAAAACTGAGACAAGATTAGAAAGTGAGTTATAAGTGTAGGAATATTGCACAGATATTATTTAGTGGATATGATATTTGGGGGAGAAAGAGAAATTTCTTCTTCAAAAACAGACAGAAAAGCTGAAAACCAAAAGCTATCACTTATCAAATCCAAGGTTATGACTGCTTCTAGCAGTTCTGGATTAGGGTTTCTGTGGTCATAATTCCAAAACACTTTTGATCTGATTTTTGCAGTGATCAGCATTAAAACAAATTTTGTCTAAAAACGAACAGGACTGCATAAGATTAAATTTTCTTAGAAGAATTTTCTTCTTTTAATTGATACAATCAGCTGTACTCCAAATGTTAGCTAATAGCATACATCCAAAAGAGCAATATTCTCATGCTTTTAACAAGTCACCATGACTGACCACCTTGGATTTCCTGTCTAGATTATTTTATAGACATGAAGTCTGCAATATTATATTCTATGTCAAGTGAAGTGACATGTTACTGATGTTACTGACTTCAAATGGATACTTAAGCTCCCTATGGAATCTTTAATTTAGCACAATAGAAAAATAATAGAAGAAAGTTAAGAAAGAAAATAAATTTCTTACTACAAGGTTACCAACTCACATGATCTAAATAACAGATCAGATTAGTGCCAGAAACCAAGGGCATGAGACAAAACTTTGCATTACTTGAAATTATTTTGAATATTGGAAGTTTAAATATTATGTTTCTTTAAAAAGAACTGATAGATCTGATTGTTTTCTTCAGGCTTTTTTTTTTTCCTAAGACAGCAACTTTTATAATAGCATCAGTTTTACAAATTATGGAGAATTTATTCTTGTACACTATAAATATCATTGACTCAAATATCTTGTTAATTTTAAACACAGGGATATCACAGACTTCAAAATAAACAACCATTTTATTTCCAGATGTTCTTCATATCACCAGGATTAAGGTTTTTGAAGATAGATTGTTTCTCCCTTTCCATACTTGTTCTTCAGTACTTATTTAAATATTGGTCTGGAAAGAAGGGAACAGCAAGATGCAGAAGAAGTAACTATTGTCCTTACAGGTGTTTTATATATTTGTATACATTTTTTTTTGTCTAAACTATCATTCAAATTATAGAAAGTGTTGACTGATAAAAACAAAACAAAACAAACAAAAAACAAAACAAAAAAACAACCAACCAACCAAAAAAAAAAAATTTGAGAAAGATGAGTTTATATTACCTGCAAAGTGTTATTGAAAAACATTTATTTTGCTCCAGAAGAGAAACAAAATTCAAATGACACCGTGCTTGAGTAATTATGATGAAAAGTTTTTCTGAGGACATTTTCTGGAAGAGGATCAGTAGGGAGGAGAAGGACTCTGAGAAAACATGCAACTAGTGTTTGTTCTGTAACAGAAAGCCTCTCCTAAAAGATCAGGGAATACAGTGTATACTTGCCCCAGATGTGTACCATATTCACTAGAAGTGCTGGAATGCAACTAGGACTTGATGAAGGCACATGAGAATGTTCTGTTTACTGTTCAAGAAGATGTGTAGTCAATCGTGAAAAAAATAGAAAAAAACCCCATTAATCAAATTTCAGCATAATTCAAAAATGATATATGGAAGTCTTGCTTCAAGTTGTTTGCTTCAATTTCTCACTTAAAGGGAAAGGGTACAAGCCAATCCACAAGCCCATTCAGAAATGTTCCACAGAACACAAACAATCCATCTAGGAAGATGGAGGGAACAGTCTCATTTTGCCCTTAATTTAACCTAGTATCCTAATTTCTTCTTCTGCTGTCTAAAACCTTCTGTGAGAAAGTATTTCTGTCAAGTTTTTTTTTTTCACTTAAAATGTCACCAAAATATCTTTCTCCTCTTTCTTATCACGATTTGCTTACGTCTCAAAAATTGATGAAAATTCAGGAAGGAAAAAATAGGCAAGGAATTTATTGACGACTTGTAGCCAAGCTGCAAAGAAATTTTGCTCTGTAGTTTAAGGGTGTTTCATAATTCATGTACGGTTAATAATATAGATGAAAATGAAAATGAAAGAGGGGCAGTTTTATTGAGACAAAAATAGAACAATGTGTTAGTTGTATAGTAACTAATTTGTAAAGTTGGATATCAACATGGCACTCCCAAACTCCTGCCAATGCAATAATCAGTTTGCATTTCTATAGGGAAAACCATATAACATATTGTAGTCGTATATCTGCGAAGTTCTTGTGTCCCACCTCATTCACTAGACAATGAAGGAAAAAGTTTTAAAAAGAAGAAAGTTTTCAAGCTGTTTTTGAGGGAAATGTGAGGTACTCAACACTTACCACACAGGGTTCTTTGCTCAGGAAAAAATGTTGCCTGCAGCGCTACAGATACTTTTAGAATAAACACTCAATGTCAGGCAAAAATAGAAACATTTGCCAAAGGTCCCAGCTGTTCTCTCGCTTCCAGTAAATGGTATGATTTTCTTTGGAATCTACACATTTGTTATTCCAAAATTATTATTCTGCTATTAAGAAATGCAAAGCAATCCTGGTGGTGCCATCCCATTCCCAGCAGGTGAGGCCCATACCATCCAATCTGTTAATCTATATAGGCAGAAATCCATCCATTATGAAACTGCCTACAACTATGGCAGAAATAATGTGGTTGCAGACTGGGTTTAAGAATTTTTTAACAATGGGAGGAAAAACCAAGAAATGGAAAAAATCTTGCTGAGGTTCAAAGCTGAATGTTAAATCTTGCTTTAGTTGACAATTTAGCAATATCTTATGTAAGGATAGTAAAAACTAGCTTCCTGCTGAGGGCATAATAGTTAAGGTCTTATTGTAAACTATTTTTCAAGTTCATTGTAAGTGATTGGCAACGTTGGGAGAATAGCCTGTTTAATTCTGTTTTATTGTAAATGAGTATACATATAGTTATAGATGTATATATAATGTATGTATATGTGTAAAATATATTTATATAACTGTAAGCGGCCTTAAATAAAATACAGTTCATAATTATTTATAATGTAATTGGGTCTAAGGATTAGAATAAAAGTCTGTGGTAGCTTTTTCCTTCAATAGAGAAATGAATTAGAATTTAATTTGCTTGTTTTATAGGATATACTGTTAGTAAATAACTTTGTCTTAAAATAGTTTTCTATTAAATAAATTCAATAATATGGTCAATGACTGGAAATAAATTAGACAGCAATAAAGCAGAATGTTTTAATATACATTTCTTAATATTAGCAGTAGCAATATATTTTACCTTATCCTCCCAATATATTTTATACACTGTGATTACAAACAGCGTATCAGGATGACTGTAAATAAAGCAAGGGTGAATGTAAGACTGTATGGAGATTCTGTAGGAAATTGGAGTTGTTATGGTGAAATCCACAATAAAAAGATTAAGATGACTAAATAGTCATAGTACATACTTCTTCTTTGTTAGAGGGAGCAGTGAATATGTATCAGCAAAGCAATTTCTTAGTTTTTGTTTGTCATGAAATGCATGTGCCTGGTATATACATGGACTTCCTTGGAATGTCCAGAATAATTACAGATTATTCCAGTGTATTTTGTGGAGTGTAGGAATGACTAATTTGAGAAAACCTGCGTTTAAAGGAGGCATTTTATAGTATTCCTTTCAGACAGTTTTAGAAGAATTTAATGTTTCATTATATTTACTTTTATTATAAAATAGTAATTGGAAAACTTGAATTCTGTGCATGGAAGTGGATGGGTAATTATCAAGACCTTGGTAGTTTCAGAAATGCTCCAAATGTATATTTGTGTGATGTGTAAAAGCCAGGCTAGAAATTAAGGTTTTGAAATTACTGCCTGTAATTTCAGTTTCCAATACAAAAGACAGTTTTTACATTCTTAGTCAAAGTAACAAAATCTTTTATAGAGAGTTCTTTTAATAGAAAAAGTAATGCTTGTGTTGGTTTTGTTTGGGTATTTCAACTTTTTAATTCAGAACAGTCATGAGATTTCAATTGAGCTTTAAAATTTTGCCAAGGAATATTCTGCATCTGACTTCCTGAGTTAACTACCACAATAACTACCAACATTTATGAAAAAGTGTATCTCTTTGCTTTTTCCTTCTGTACTCTAAACTAATCCTGATGCTATCTGAGTGATTTGGGCCCTCCTAAGAATCCTGACTGGATTCTTCTGAAAACTCCAGTTGATTGATGATGCCTCTGCACAGATTCTTTACATTTTTCCAAATAAGACCATCTACTTAGATAGCATACAGGGACCCAAAAAGGGAAACCAACAGATTTTTAGATATCATGGGTATTTAATGGAAATTAATATGAAGGTCACAGTCACTCACTAGAACATGATTTTAGGAGTATGAATAACTTTTGTTTTCATGGAATTTTTGAAATAGTAATGTAGTCTTTGAATATTTCTCATGTATGAAATAATTTGTTGGTTGGTTGGTTGGTTGGTTGGTTGTTGGTTGGTTGGTTGTGGGTGGTTGGTTGGTGGGGGTTTCTTGATTTGGTTTGATTTGTTGTTTTTTTTTGTTTGATTGGTTGATTTTTGTTTGTTTGTTTTTCTGTGGAAGAGTGATGTCAGTAAAAGCAATAAACAAGAATTTGACATGTAATGAAAGCTGGGTTGCTCTTTCATGTTGTGAAGACTAGTAGTCATAGATAAGATCTGCTTAAAAGTATTAAAATGTCCTTTGCAATCCTAACAGTAATGCAAGTATACATTATTTTTAAAAGGATGTATTATTTTAAATATAAAAGATTTGAATATTAACATCTGAATTTTTCATATGATTACAATTTTTCAGTACCTGGATGGAAGTGTACTGAAAAATATGAAATATTATATCCATTCATAAGTGGATTCCATTAGTTTAATTCAGCACACAGAAAAGCTAAAGGTTTGGTAAAGAAGTTTCTAATAGTCAATAAAAAGCTAATGAAACCAATTTAATTTTGTGATATTATATGAGAGCAAACAAATGCAATTATAGATACAATCCCCATTAACTGTTGATGATGTTGATAAACTATACATGTTTTGCTGATTTACAGAGAAGTAGGTTTTGCTTTCTTTGCTTTTACAGACTGGTTTTCAGCAGCTGCAAATATGTGGCTCTCCAAAATAAAAAATGAATTTACTAATTTTTTAGTTGTTTTTAAATACAGCTGATGAATTTTGTACTCCAAAACATATTGGCCAAAATATGGGAAAATAAAAGAGGTTTAAGATAATCATTAATCATCAATAATCATTTTCATGAATATGACTGCGACTCAGTGACTGCATTTCTAGCTATACTTAGTTAATAAAAGGCTATAGAGGAATAAAGAAAGAAAAAATGTATGGAAAAGGACTGCATGAAATACATTAAATACTAAGAGTAAAAGATGAAGGAAAAACTCAAATATTGGTGGGGGACTGGGTGACAATAGGAATTCAAACAAATGTTGCTGCTAATATGTTTGATCAGAAAATGCATCCTTTAAGAAAATTCTAGAATTTCAGATTTCTAGAAAGAATTAGATTGTTTTTTGCGCTAAGTATGTTTCTTTCTTTTTCTTTCCATTGTCTACAAAGAAGTGTGAACATGAACTTGGATGTGACTGCCACATCCCTTGTATGCTTTGATCACAGAAAAGGTATTGTCTGACAAAAAGGCTTGATGTTGAAAGGCTGGTCCCAGGCTTTCTACAGTAAGATGAGCTGTATTCTCCTCTGTCAAGCTAACAACAAAGGGAGTTTTGTCTAAGACCACATAAGCATAAAAATGGCAGATGTCTTTACTTTCAGCAGCTTCAAATGATCAGCCTGAAAATGCATTCATCAGCAAACACACAATAGCAACTGCTAGATATCAAAACCGCGATGGTCAGAATGATCAGTTCTCCCTGTGTTTCATCAAGCAGCGGCACCATCTCCTCCTCTGGCTGTGCAGTCTGGCCTTTCTCTGTGCACAGTGATACTTATCCCACTACTTTCAACAATTAAAAAAGCCAAACCTTTTGATTCTAAAAAATATACTTTAAAACAATTGATCCAAGAGATATTAAATAAATAGAATGTAAAATGTAATAAATAGGGAGGTAATTTCCTGAAATTATTAACACTTTGATGTGAAGTTTAGGTGCTGCAACTTCTGTTTGTTTTGGTTTTTGGTTTTTTTTTCAAATGTGAGTTTCACATAAACCTGTACTTCACAGGTTTAGACTGTAATGTTTTCAAACTTTTGTTAGACATCCCATTGTAAATTTTAATGACATTAGCTAATGCAAATAAGATATAAACTAGTTGTTCAATAAGAATCCATATTCTCAGTACTGGAAAGAAAAGATTGTATAGGACAGAGAGAGGTTTGTCTCTACAACACAGCACTGACAATTAAGGATGGATGGGGTTTTAAAAAACCTGGTCTAATGACAAGTGTTCCTGCCCATGGCAGAGGGGTGGGAACCTTTAAGGTTTCTTCCAACCAAACCATTCTATGATGCTGTGGTTCTGTGCACCAGCTTCTTCATAGTGCTTGAATCGGATTCCTAAATCACAGTATAATCAGGGTAGTGTACCCAGCTCTGCCACTGTTTCTCTCTTTCAGGCTGTTCAAACTGTAGAGGTGTTTTTGTTTTTTGTGGTTTTGTTTTTTTTTGTTTTTTGTTTTAATTGACTTCAGTGGAATCCCTTAACATCTACTTGAGAATTGAGACCAGTCCTCCAGAATGTCATTTTCCAAGTCTTTAGTACACTTTTATACATATGGCCCTCAGCTGCTCACAATATTGACTAATGTTTTCTTCCCTACATAACTCTTTAGCTTCAGATGGAGCCTGTTTTCTGCTTATCTTCAGAATTATTAGGTTTTCCTGGATTTTTGCTGTGTCCTTTTGCTGGCTCATGACATTTCCTTTTTTAATCATAATCTCATTCAGCTTACTCCATAGAATCCATTTTTATCCTTAGCCCCTACAGAAAGTGAATGCAACAAAACAGTTTATATGTCAGTAAAAAGATTTAAAGAAATTATTAACTTCCCATTGTACAAAATTCTTCTAAAAAATAGGTGATCAACATACTAAAATCTTTATATAGACAAGGACACACATGTGAAATATCACAAAGAACAGAGGAAAATAGTTCACAGACAATATCCACAATATCCCTACAAGTCACAAGTTACTGTATCAGGGAGATGGAATATTTATACAACTAGCTTTTTGGGTGACCTGAAAATGTAGACTTTTTCAGTCTCTCACAGAGAATGTGATTAAGGATTCAGATCAGCTGTTTGTCTGATGCAACCGCAGGAAGGATATTGCAGTAGGCATCATTCTGTACCATGTGCAATTCAAATAAATATGTAAAAACATTTTCCATGTGAGAATCTCAAAAGTTTTACATAAAAATTTTGTCTGAGTGAAAATTAAATAAGAGCAAGAAATTAAAATCATTAGCACACCAAATTCAACATCCTATTCAATACACACTTAATGGGATATGCTGTGCAATTTATAAATAACCTAATTTTTTCCAATACCCACACTGATCTTATACTTCTGAATCTATAGATACCATTAAGTGAATTACACACAGTTGCAGTTAAGTGCTTTGGAGGAATATAAATTCACTATATGCATAAATAGTAGACTTGAATCTATAATCTACTTGGAGCTCTCTTGTCCTTTCCCCTTCTGAACTTGCTCCCACAAGGTGAATCCATTATATTTCATATTGAGCTTTAGAGAAATTTCTCAAAGAAAGAAATCAGAGAAAAATTTATAAATACTAAAACGGCAGTGTTCCTATCAATTTCAAAACTGTAACTAATGTAGATACAGCAGGGAAATTATTCAATGCTCAACCTTTAGTCAGAATGACAGTTCTGCTAGCTGGAATTCTAAGTTGAATCAACATTTAACAATGCACAGCAAGAATTCACTGCTTCCAAGAGGATGGAGTAAAAGATGCATAGAGCGATGCCTAGGGAAGCCTCCAGGCCAGAATATTAACATATAATACTCCTATATGACTTCGCAGTTGGCATTCTTGAACATGGCTATAAGGACAATTGGATTACAGATTCCTGGGATGGTCTGCCATGAATTTATAGCACTCTCCAAGGCTGCTATAAGATGAAAAATCTTTACAGTTTTCTGACAATATTCTGTTGTTGCTTGACAAAACAGTGGATGGGATTTGTAGTCAGACATAGCTCGGGATGTATGTTGGCAGTTTATAAAATTCTTTACCCATTGTTGATTCCAGAACCCAATGGAGTCATGGGTCCCAGAATGCTTCTAGAAATGTTTTGACAATTACAGAAGGGACATAATTCAATAAACTGTAGACAAATCTCTGTATCCACTGAATTGGGACAAGGAGACATCCCTTCTTTGAGCCCTTTACATCAAATCACCATGGTAAAGTAGAAGTATTATGCTGCAAACAGAGAGAAATAACTTTCTAAATCCTTTTCTGTGTTTTAAAATCCCATGCAAGATCAAAAGCATTAAGGAGTCAAGCACAGCCAGGATAGAGACAGTGAAGGCATAGCTTTATAAGTTTTCAGCAACATAAGCTGTTTGAGAATTCAGAATCTGCTTTATTTGAATGTAAAAAATAAGTCAATTGGTAATCAACTAGATGGATGTAAAAATGAAATAATTTCATAGAAAGAGAATTATCCAGTGCTTAATTCAACACTCTCATTCTAATTGTTAGCCTTGATGGTGAGGCACTGACATGACTTTAGAAAAATCTAGCATTAACTAACTGTGGTTACCAATAAAATGTATACCATTCTTAGTTCTACAAATGGAATATTTCACCCCTGGTGAAGCTAAAGCACTTCTATAAGTGCATTACTGAAAACAAAATCTTTCCAGCAAAGCTGAATCACTGTTGGAAATTCATTTAGTATCAGTAACAAATTTGAGGCAGATTAAAGAAATATTACATAATACGCCAAATGTCCTGACTAGAACCTGGTATTTAAAAAAATCCAGAAAACTGTCCTGAATAAAAAAAAATGGCATTTGTATTTAAAAACAGTAGGTGATAACAGGAATATTTGCTCCCATTTTATTTAGTTAAATTATCATTCACATTAAAAGCCCAGGGAGAAAAAAAATTACTACAGTTAAGAGATCACAGTTACCTCAGTAGAAATTAATTTCTAACAAGAACCCACTGCAAATTTACTTTTTGAACAGCAAAGCAATTTTTTTTTTCTGCAGGATCAAGAGCAAGGAATGATGTGACTGTTAAGATTGGATACTTGTTCTGACCTCTGCTGGAAGAGCACTCTCCATTTTAAGAAGTTTGACTTCATGTCCAGAAACTATTATTTATTTTTACTAAGAGTGAGAAACTCAGGTGCAAAAGTCTAAGAGCACGGAGAATTCTACTTATTCAGATATACCTATTAAGAGGACAATTTGTGCAAACTCTAGACAGAACATCAGAACATATTAGCTAATATTGTTTGCAATTTACTATTTTAAAATAGAATAGAATAGAATAGAATAGAATAGAATAGAATAGAATAGAATAGAATAGAATAGAATAGATATTGCTACGGATTTAGAGCTGCTACGGCTTTAGAGCTGATGAGAAAGTGTTGTCAGGATGGCTTAGGTAGCCTCAGACTCTTCCATTTCTAGACAGTTTTGTATCTCGTTTTTGAAATTCTACCCAAATTGTACTAGTTATATGCCAAGCATTGAACTGTACTTCTTTATTTTTCCTGTCAAGATGTTTCAAACCCATAAGCACCCTAATTTTAACTTCTAATTAGCAATACAGAACAGTTGGGTGCAGAAAAATCTATAGCATCTCTCAGGCAAATTCTGTAGTTTAAATGACCTGAGTTTATACGAAGTGCTGAGGCTGCTGATTGAGGCAGATAAGGCCTTTTAGTAAATTCAAAGCCCTGAGAAGCATACTGTTAAAAATAGAAAATTATATATGCAGATAGTAGAATTGAAACCTGCGCTCATGCAACTTGTTCTTGATTCACCTCTGCATGAGAATAAAGAATTTCAAGTATGTAGGAGGCTTTAACTGCTATAAGGTACTTAATTTCTGATATTATTAAGAATGTTTCTATATCTGATAACTGTTGACATATTTCTTGTTTCATATTTATGAGGAAAAAATTTGCTTAGTTTTCACTGACATCCCAAGACCAAATTGGCCATGCATTAGATAAAGAGCTTAAAAGAGCTTATTGCTTTTATGCACAGCTGTGCCACCATTCCATGAATTCCTTTTTCACATCCATGTGCTAAATGTATTAATATCCATCTGGTTTGAGTATTACATACCATACCTTGCCAAATATGCATGAATTGACATATACCAAAGAGTATATGTGTTATTTTGACATGCTTGACAAGCTTCCAGAAAAATGGGATCTTTATGTTACTCAAGGCAGAGGGATTATACAAGGAAATCATGAAAACACCATGCTCTGCTGTGCATAATGTTCCACTTTTATTACAGAAATCAGGAAAGGAAAAAGGAAAATAATAACTATTTGGATACTGTAAATGATAAAACCTTACTTTCAGAAATTTTGCCATTGGGAGGAAAAAAAATTCTGCCTTTAACTTGAAATTGCTTTTGTTCTGCAAAATTAAATACAAACAAGCTGTGCCAGAAAATAATGCACCGATGAATGTCAGTCTGAAGTTATTCCATGCACACAAATGCAGGACAAGATCTTTTATATGCACCTTTTTTTTCAATATTGGTCATCTTTGATGTTTAATAGTATTGCATGCACCAGCA
Organism: Diglossa brunneiventris; assembly: GCA_019023105.1. NCBI lineage: Eukaryota > Metazoa > Chordata > Aves > Passeriformes > Thraupidae > Diglossa > Diglossa brunneiventris. The sequence continues at coordinate 45,609,416 of CM032352.1, read as the reverse complement.
GCCAAGCACAATTTAGACGATTTCCTGATTTCTGAAATTCTGTTTGTTCTTCAGAGGCCTGGAATCTTGCAATTTTCACCACTCATCAAACAAAAAGCAGAACACTGTTGAAAAAACAGCAGGAGAGAGAGACAGGAAGCAAAGATCAAAATGCAACAGCAGGGAAGAAAGTGAAAACAGCACAGACAGCTAGGTGACTACCAGTATTAATGAAGAGGAGAAGAAAGGGGAGCTCAGACAACCCACTTCAAGTGAGCAACCGGTCTTGCATGTTTGTCCGCAGCATTTGTACAGTTTTTTTCTGTTCACGGTTGTCAGAGTCTTTTATAATATGCCCAATGTGAAAAAAATGCTTTTTGCAATTTGAACAAGTTTAGCATTAACTCCCTTCCTTTTTCTCTCTCTTCTTCCCTTGTCAGAATGCATATTTGGTTACTGAAGAGAACTTATTAAAAAAAACACTATTTTGTGCTTGTCTTGTTAATGATATATAAAAGCATACTAAGCTTGTAGTATTCATATATGAGAGGATCTCATAACAATTGTATTTGATTCTGCCATTACAAGTATTGTTCATTCACCTGATAATTTGCATTATTATAACAGTTTTCATGCTTTTTATCATTACTGACTTTCTGGTCAGAGACATATAAAATGTCTTTCAACTGACAAAAAGAATTCCAAAGGACCTCCAATTTATTCTCACTTTTTAATTTTTTATTAATTTTTCTCCTCTACAGTATGTCTATAAGTGAAACAATTGATCTTGTCTGAACCACAATTACTTTTCATCGCATTCTCAATGTACATGAAAATAAATACTAATTTTTAAGTTTGGGTTTTAAAAATACTGAAGTCATGAAAGTATCAAGAAATAAAATATTCCAAAACTTTTTCACTCTTTAGCTGTTCTCACAGCCCTGCTGTGCTGTGTCCCAACAGAGAGCAGGACTAGAGTTCATGAACAAGAGGCCACCTCTGTCTGTCTCTAAAGGGCCTCATCCACTTTTTTTTTTATTCCTGATCAGGTGGCCTGTAGCAGACATCCACTCTAATGTCACCTTTGCTGTCCTTTCTTTAATTTTAACCCATAACTTTTATCAGATCATCCATCCCCAGTCAGAGCTTAATGTACTGCAGCTGCCCTCTCACATAAAGAACATGAGATTTCAAAGACTGAGACACTTCTGCTGGTCTACCACGTCCTGATGTCCTGCTGAGGTGGAAGAACAGATGCAAAAGTAGTATAAGACTACCTCTCAAAACTGAATAGTTTTTTAACATGAGGAAAAAAAAGCAAAATAAAACAATGAAAAGAAATTCTAAGAATTCTTTCATTTCATTAATGCATTTTTTTCCAAAGCCAATTACAGTCACTTTTCAAATTCAGTGGAACAATCTCAAAGGAAAAGTCTGCACTTCCTTGTTTGTAAGGAGCACGAATACTCACAGAATAGGGTAAATTTTCATTACTTTTATTGTATACTCTAAATGAGTTATTTCTTTCTCTGCAAATGATGTGATTTAATGTGCCTGTTAATATAAATGTTCTTTTTACTTAGCTTTTTTGCACCATAGATAAGATTTATACATTCAGATTATGTTGTTTTGACATTTTTCTCATCTAGCTTCAGACATGAAAATAGTTTAAATATCTGTGTTTAGACACCTAATGTGTCTAAATTACCATTGCAGATAGACTTATTCTCCTCAAGGAAATCATAATGTAATTTACATCTGAATATTTTCAGTTCTGCTTATAGCTGTGTGTTTTCTTCAATATGTTGTGAGTTGATCTGCTAAATGTATTAATGTGTTATTTTGGGGAGTTTAGTCTTTGGAAACTTAGATTTACTTTATCCTCATAATGACCTGTCATCATGTTTGTCTGGTAAATTTGAAATTAAGATATATGATGACAAAAATCTTCTATAAGTAGTCTCTTAAGTGTAAGTTGGTAAATAACCAATTGCTTCAATACAGAGTATTAGAAGTATGTGTCATTACTTCTATAGTATTTTGAGTTAATGCAGTAATCGACATTTCCTATTTTAAACTGTTCATAGATGGCCATCAAATAATGTTTTACCTTTTTTTTTTCCAATCTAGAAAATTTACATGAGTTCCTGGAGTCTTTCTGAGAATTTATTGCTGTAATCCCTTCAGAAAAGGTTTTATTCTTTTAATTACTATGCAACTTGTTGGGGGGGGGGGGTTGAGGTTTATTTTTCATTGGTTGGAGGGCTTCATATGGTTTTGATTTGTTTCTTTTGCAAAAACTGACTGGTTTTGATTTGGGAAGGTGCAGAACATCATCACTGTCAACAATTTTCTCACCATTTTAAATAGCTTATTTGCAGACACTAGTAAGTGTTGTAGGGCTATAAGAACATGTTCCTTCAGGCTTTTTTTTCCCTCCTTTTTTTTCATCTTCTGTATTATGTAGAATAAATTTGTCTTCAAGATTTTTTATTCTAGCTGTGCATTTTCTCCCTTAAAGGGTATAGTGTAGTGATTATTTAAATGCATGCAAAAACCCATGAATGGTTCCATGGGTCAGTAATTTTTCATGACAGAGTGAGGGAATTTGTTGTTATCTTGGGAAATGTGCTATATTATGCCATACAATTTCAGTTCTCTGTATTACTTACCAGTATTGAGACCTTGATCAATATAAGAATTATATTGTTTTGCCTTAGCAAAAACACTGAATAGAACAGAGTACTTTTCATTCTTGAATGAGTTCTAAACAACTGGCTCCAGCCAGAAATAACACATAAATCTGCAGAAGACCAGCCTGTGCCTCTAGGAGTAAGGATAATAGAAGTAATGGTAAGCAAAAGAAAAAAAGTTCTGAGAAAGCTGGGTTGATGAATTTGGATCCACATTATCATGGATTTTTTGTTACAGTAGAAGGACCAGAAGAATGATCACAAATGTGGCATAGAATTCTATAGCAAAACCACGTTCCTCTCTTGTACACAATAAAATAAACCTGTTGTGGAACACATAATGAACATTGAGACTGAAGTAATATTTTAGGGCATGTGTATCTTAAAACTTGACATATGGAAAAAAAAGAAGGAAGCAGAGAGCTGAGAACATGGACAGCAGGATTTAGTCAAGTGCATAAGAATATGAATTTAACATAAGTTACCAATTCCCTTGCAAATCTCAGACCATGAATATTAGAGATTTGTCATTTTGTAGCTGCATTATGTAGTGGACATTTCAGAAAAAAATCTTCAGATGGCTGTCTGGTCTGAATAGATTCTGGCAATTAAATAGTCAAAAAATAGTGCATCATGTGATGGATGTGAGGACAAGCAATTGTGTGTAAGGGAAATTGGTACTTAAAACAGCTAGAATGAGCTTAGAAGGGAAGCAGGAAGTAAGAGTTTTGAAAAATTGACATCCAAAATAAAAGGCTGTGCTGAAATACTGGAAAATTTAGTAATAGATTATGAGGAGGGAGATTAATATAGATATTAGTGACAGTAGCAGAATAAGAAAAATAAAGTACAAGAGATGGGTAAAAACACAGTAATTACCCAATAAAGAAGGAGTCTAAAAGAAAAAGGGATGCTGCTTGACACTGTTGGAAAAAATTCATGTGGCCAAAGCTCAACTGAAGTAGAAGCTGGCCAGAACTGTGAGAGACAGTAAAAAGAGTTTTACCAAATCTATAAATGGCAAAAGACAGTGTAGAAATAACATTGGCCCATTACAGTATGAGGATGGCCACCTCACAGAGACAAGGCAGAGGTGTGTAATGCATTCTTTGCCTCTGTCTTCAGCATGGATTATTGACCAAGGGAGTGTCAGTGCCCTGAGCTGGAGGACCATGACTGCAAGAAAGATCAACTCCCAGTTAATTTTGAATTTGTGCAGGATCAAGATGGATCCCTAAAAATCTATGGGGACTGATGGGATTAATCCAAGAGTCCTCAAATGACAGGGGATGTCATGGCAAAATCTCTCTTGATGATTTTGGGTGGTCCTGGAATTCAAAGTGGTCCTGGCTGATTGGAAGCCGGTGAAGGTTGTCCCAGTTTCCAAGAAGGCAATAAGGACTACTCTGGAACTACAGGCCTGTCAGTCTCACTTCAGGACCTTATAAAGTTATGATGAAGATTATTCTGGGAGATATTGAAAAACAATGCAGTCATTGGTCACATCCAGAGCAGCTTCATGAGGGAAAGTCCTGCTTGTCAAACCTGATTTCCTTTTATCACAAAGTAACCCACCTAGATGATCAAGGGAAACCAGTTGATGTCATCTGTTGGGATTTCGGTAAAGCCTTCACTACTGTCTCTCATAGTATCCTTCTGGACAAAATGTCTAGCATTCAGGGGGATAAACATATCAAGTGATGGGTGAGCAACTGGCTCGTGGGTTGGGTACAAATGATTGTAGTGAATGGGGTGACATCAGACTGGTGACAGGAAAACTAGTTTTTTTTGTCCTTTCTCTGTCTGACTTCTTACGTAATCAAGAAAAAAGAAAAGGATGTAATATTTATCCCACTAATATTCTATTTAATACTGTGAGTTAAAATGTCTCTGAGACAAAATATAACTCTTTTCTTTACTTTTTTTTCTTTATTTGAAAAAGCCAACTATTTAAAGACTTTCATGCTTCATCCAACAGACTCACTAATTAAAAACTAAAAGACATCGTATACTAATGATAAAATATGTAAGAAATAGCTAAGAATAGTACTAAAATATTGTGAAATTATTTTTTTCCCTAATTAACTATAAAAAAACTTGTACCTTAATGTTTTTCTTTTCATAATTTGCTTGTAATCTTTTTCTAAAAAGGAATTTTCACAAATGAGTAGCAGACCAATATTTACAGCAGTGGCTTTTCATGAAGCAAAAATCCTTTCAAGTAGTAAAGTCAATGATAATTTTTTTCTCTCCCATTCAAAAACTATGTCTAATGTTTTCATTATGGTCTTTTATGCTTGCTCTTTAATTGTCTACTACATTTCTGCTCAAATAATATTTGTTGATCAATTTTTTAGTACCAAAAACCAGTGTGTTTTTCCTAATTAGAAGACATTCCTTAGGGTTTGTTTTTTTTTTTTTTGAAGTGATAAAGTACAGTGTCATTTCATATAAATAATATTTCTTTTATACTTCTACTTATAGTCATCTGTTAAACAAGGAAATATCACATCTATTGTATTTTTTGCCCTTTAAAAAATATGGGTAAATGGCACATAATAAAACCAAAAGTTTTGGTTTAGAAATTTTGGTTTAGATCTCACATAGAAACTTCATAGTTTCAGATGTTGTTATTGCCAGGAAAACTCAACATAAATATTTAGCACAAAAATTATACCACTACAAAGTCTTATTTTTTGAAGTTGCTGTTGGCATGCATGGTGTAAACATGATGATTCAGTTTTTATTTGGCCACAGAATAAATAGAGAATTTCCGAGCACCAGCATATTTACGCCATAAAATTATATTAGTAATTGGTTCCAAGTCTCTCTAGGGTTCCATTTATATTTATAAATAATGTGTATTGCCTTCTTATGCAGTATTGTTAGTCATTTCCAAAATGTCTCTTCTAGTTCATTCAAAAGTAATTATACACTTATTGCTGTGCTCTGAGGATGGCACTAGTCACAATTTTCCTAAGAAATGTCATCCTACTATTCTGGACTATTCTGGACTAATAGCTGGCCAGAACTCCCCTACTTCCTGTCAAACTGGGAGATGGATTAAAAAATAAAAGAAGAAAAGTCATAAAAAGTTTACATATCACTTTCAATAGAGGTGAAAGACTGGAAAGCGTCCAGCTCTTGCTGATGTCAAAGATTGCTAATACTTATTCAGTCCCCCTGATATTTAGAAAACTTTGTCAATGAATGAAAGTATTCACCAGAGAGGAAGCTGTACTTGAAAAGTCTAAAAATAAACACAGACTATGTTTATTTCACTGAAATTGGTACTTCCAAGTATCTCAGAAATTTTATGAGGAGAATATTTATGATTTGACAGCTTTATGATAGTAGGAAAAAAACCTGTAACATTATTTCAAGCTATTCTGAATATTTCACAAGGGTAATGATCTTTGCAACACCAAAAAAGACTCAAAACAAGCAAACCTTAAAGAATCTGAAAAAAGATCTTAGGTGTCCATTTACTTCCTTCTCCTGCTTGAAGGCAAAAGTCATAGTACATGTACTTGTCTAGACAGTTTCTAGAGATTTCCTGTGACAGAAATGTGACAGTTTCCCAAATAATCTAACCCATTACTACCTTATATTTCCTGAAAAACTCTCTCCCTAAGTTGATGTATCGTTTGTGCTGCCTACCACTGGTTTGAAGAACAGAATATTCTCTTCATCTGTGCTTCAGGCCTTTACGTCTGTCATTTTTCTTTCTTTAAACTAAATACCCCTAGCTCTCCAATCCATTTTGTGCATCATGTTTTCTAGATTTCTGACCATTTTCTTTCTCTTTCTGGGTTCTAGCCAAGTGGTCTATATTCTTTCTGTTTGTCCCAAAATTAAATACATGATTGGAGCAAATGACTTTCCACTTTGAATGTGAGATGGAAAAATCAATTCATTTTGTTTCAGACAATACATCTATTGTACATGTTGTACACACAACAAAGTAAAAAACATTTGACTTGTTATTCATTGTAACTTGCAGTTCCCTTGCTCATTTCTGCTGCTTATTCACTGATGCTGCTTCTTCTATTTCTTCAACCGGTTATTGATAAGTACTAAAAAAATGGGATTTTTCCTTGTCAAATATAAACTCTTGAATATCAGACTGAGTTGTTGACATCTGTTTTACTTAGACCAATTACTTGAACTGCATTCAAATCTTCCTCTGCATGTCAGCACTAAAGTTGATAAAATTCTTTATTTTTATACAAGTTGCTAATTAAGCATTATGGGATGCAGGACAAAAGAATAATCTTGCAGTTTAACAGTAAGTAAGAAATACCTAATTGCAGAATATAGTCTTCCTATCCCTTAGACTTTCACCTAATGGTGGTTTATATTCCATGAAAGAGAACATTTATTTCTGTGGTGGGTAAGCCTGGGCTAAAATAGATCTGACAGGGAAAAGTAACTTAATTTATTCCCTCTTAAAATAGATTCTAGTAGTATGAACAAAGACAAACATTAAATCATCATTGTTTCTCCTCATCTCCTCTTTCCCATGGCCAAATTCTTTCTTTCTCCTTTTTTCCTTCCTACCCTTTCATTCCCTACTCTTAGCCACATAAAGTAGCACAGGTGAAGGACACAGGAAATTATGTTTGTAGCTTGCCCTCCCACACCTTTCTCTGTAGAGAACTCTTGCACTGAGTTGAGTTTTCCAGGTAAATATTTCCCTCCACTGTGGGTCCTCCATGAACTGCAGCAGTATCTGGTGCAATGCTACAGGCTTGGGGCTGGCTGGAAAGCTGCTGGTGGGAGAAGAACCTGGAGGTGCTGGTCCACAGCCACCTGAATATGAGTTGTCAGTGCTGAATTAACAGTTGTACTTATTGATCTTAAAGGTCTTTCTCAAACTAAATGATTCTATGACTCTACGAAAGGCTGATAGGTACCAAATTTTAAACAATGGGTTTAAATATAGTGTAGATATATTTGAGTTGGATTGTTTTGAGTTAATAAAGAAGTCACTTTAGGCTATAACTAAGAGCTTGGTTTTAACATATACTCCATGTTGAGAAGACTCAAAAAACAAGTCACATAAAAATATTTTACCACTGTTCATGCAGAACTGAGGAGAAACGTAGATTCTCTGAAATTTTCAGAGTAATGTTTTGTGTTTCTCATTTGACTCATTGCCAGTGTCCTGTCAACCATTTTTTCAAAGAGGTGCCTCCATTTATCTCATACATTAATGTTCCTTTGCCGCAAAGAACCTTGATATTTTTAGGGGCAATATACCGGCTAAGCTTTCCTCAGCAAACACTGATTTTCACCCCTATTGCTGAATGATTAATGAAAAGCCAGTGAAAACAGATTACACATCCTGGCTTAATGGATGGACATACTTTATCCTGTTTAGCAGCTTTATCGTGGGGACAAGGGGAAGGACGGCTTTAAAAGAAATAGTCCCACATTAGGTGTAAAACTTACACCACCTCAGCATGTTGAAAAATGACAAATTAAATGATTTCTTCAACATTACTTGCAATTATGCTGCTGAATAAATAAATTTAAGGATAAAACCTCTATAATGCAAATTCTAGCCTAATGCTTTACTTAATGTCATTAAAATGCAAAGGCCAGTTAATGAATTGCTAATATTCCTGCTTCTGTCCAGCTCCATACAGATGAGCCTGCAGTACCTTAGAGTTACCTTCAAGCAACAGAAAGGGGACAGGGTTTTGATCTCAGAGTCATCCACTCTATATAATGAAAAGAAAATACCAGTGCTTGTTCAAAGTGAGTATTTCACTAAGCCTAACTCTTTTGTAAGATTTCTGAACCATGGGCATTATGAGGAAGAACCCCTTAGTATTGGAGTATTGAATTATTGGATTCAGTGGTTGCTTTGGGAGTGTCTTTTCCAGTATCCTTTTTTGCTGCAGCATTAAATTGTCAATAAACTAACAGAGACTATTAGATAATAGGCTATTACAAAATATAAAATACTTTATTTTTCCATTGAGGTTTACTACCACCTTGTGAAGAATAGAATAAATACATGATATGTTATGGTATAAAGTTTCTGCTGACATGGAGTTAGAATGTCTAGAGCTTCTGAGTAGTTCAGGTTAATCCAAATGAGTGCTTTATATCCTTCCACCTAAAATAATAAAGAAAAAAGTATTCTAAAAAGTAAATATAAAAAATGCAAGTGCGATGCACAATTTACATGATAATTTTGTAATGATAGAATTTGCAAAAAAATGCAATTTTCATCGGGCTTATTCATCATGAATCTTCATCTGTAAACTTATCTCTTTTGAATACTCCTTTTAAAGAACTGTAAAAAAACAACAGTAGAAAAAATTGAATTCTCTCTCATGCAGCCCAGCGACAAAAATTCAAGGTGTCTGTGACTGGCAGGTGACACTATGACAGTTGCAGGGATGACAAAAACTTACAGATCATACTTCAAAATCAGAGGCACTCAAATTTTAATTAAAAAAATTTCCCCCAAGCATAAACTATCGACTAAGTAACAAAATAAGTAAGCAGTGAAAGCAAGGCTCTAAAACTGCAGATCAATGAGCTTCAGATGGGACCCTATGTCAGATTATTTAATTTGTATGTTGTATCAATACTTGCAAACTTGTATTAAAAATAAGTATGTTTATTTCAGAATTTTGGGAGTACCAAGACAAATGCCAAAGTTCTAGAGAATTTTCCATTGAGTCTATGAAATTAGAGTTCATTTGAAAATAGATTTATTATATAAAAATTAAGATAAGGTAAAAAGTTTATATATTTGATATGACTTTATAAATCTTGAATCCTCTAACTTATTTTTACTACAGTAATAGACAATTTAAGACTGCCTAGTTAAGAAACTGAAAGATTCATCTAATGCATGGATTGAGACAGTAAAGATACCCAAGGAACCTGAGTTCTGCAACAGTAACATAAGTTTTTTTTGTAAATCCTTAGCCTGGCATGAGTAATAAAAAGTATTATATAAGTAGATTTCACTGTCCATCTTCAGTTTTAGCTCACCTCCTTGTCTTGCTTTTGCTTCCCTTTAATTCTGAACACTTTTTGTTCTTTTTCTATATTTAATTCCTGGCATAGCTCAGATTCTCTTTTTCTCTTCTTTTGTTGCCTATATTTATTTCTATTTTATATTGTTTTCCTGCTTTGAAATCGTTTGTTCTTCTTTCTTTTAATATCTCTTTTCCAGTTATTTTTTTCTCAAGCTCTATTCTTTTTCAATGTGGTATTTCTCTTGCTGTCATTTCATTTGTCTTAGATTTTTTAAAATTTAATTTAATTCTTAAGTTTGCACTAGCCTGTTTTTCTAAAGGAGCTTCGCTTGTGCAAACACCACACTTTTTTCAGCTGTCTATCTGTCTCACATCAGCAGCTCTGAATCTGATGGCTCATTAACCAAAGCTGACAGAACAGCGGCAGAGTCTTAGAGATAAGGCATTTCCCAACAGGTTTGGAAAGTTGGCAGTTGGCCGGAGGGCAGAGATCCAAATCAACGTCCCGTCAAACGAGAGGCGGTTCCTACTTGACCTCATTCTGAGCAGCAGCAGCCGAGGATGCTGGGGCTGCTCTCAGCCAGCCCCTGCGCGCTGCAGCTTGCCTTGCCATGCAGGTGAGGAGTAGGGATGGGCGGCAGCCCCAGACAGGAGCAAGGGAAGGATCTGCACCAGCAATCTGCAGTCATGGGACAGCTTCTTCAGTTCCCTTGCTCATTAACTTCCATGTTCCCCTCTTCCTCCTACACTGCCCAAGTTAAGCTAAGGCCAATGCTTTGACTCTCCAGAAAGCTGTTACAGTGCTCAAGCTGTCCAACTTGTTGCTGATATTAATGACAACTGACTGATGACCAGGCCTATTCCCCTGCATACAAAGTTGACTTATTTACTAATTCTGGATTAGGAAAGCAAATAGAATTATGGTTATCAAAGCAGATAAAATTATGGCTATCAAGTTGATACTGTAATGTATGTTAGAAATAATTCATGCTATAAAAGAATGTATTTTATAAAGATTGTGAAATCCAAACGAGTCTCTGCCCACAAGCAGCCTGAGAGGCGGATGTCCATTCAAACCCTGAAATTCTGGAGTCGGCCAGATAACGATCCGCATTTAGCCCGAGAGTAGAGGCACCCAATGCGATGATCACCGTTATCCCAAGTCATTGGAAACTGCCTAAGAGCGATCATTGCCCTGTGGATAACATTGATCAAGATAGCCGAAGTCTCCAGAAAGATACATGTGAATACGCGACTTCCCGGGATTCGATCAGCGCTGGCTATCAACCAGGAGTGGCCACTGTCCAGCTCTGCACAGTGAAAAAACCAATTATGAATGCGAAGAGTTACAAAGGAAACTGGGACTCCTTGCTTCGGGCACATTAAACTGTATAAAACCTCATTGCTAGAAGCGACTCTCGTGCACGGGGTAGGGTCCGATGCAATAGAGGTCGGATCCAGGTTCACCTAGTGCCGATCCCGGGCTCGATGCTGTCTCTTTGGCTGTGCTGGTTTTGAGGACCGTATTTCGGTCACGTAGAAAGATAAATCTTTTCACATTTTTTATAATTTGGCTTTTGATTGATCATTTATAACAATACTATTGGGAATAAAGGTCCTAATTTACTGCATTGTAGAAGCCAAGTCAGTAGAACAGTTTCTAAAGGCAGAAACATCTGAATTTCTGTGTATCATTGTACCAGGGATAAGAATTCTATGTTGTTTGATTTTTCAACATTTGAAAGAGGTTTGAAGGGGTATTTAATAATCCTATTCATTCCAATCAATGAAACAAATAAACTCCAAGTGATCTGTAGTAACAGAGGAAGCACAGTAGAAGGAGAAAAATCATGCACAATGTACTCTAAATTGCTCAGGGAAAGAGATGCTTCAGCTACAGATACATGCCTGAATCTTCACCTAAAGCATATGCAGCACAAAAAGTAAATAAGAAGGATCTAACAGGAAACCCAGGTAAAAACACAGTATTTAAATTCAGCTTTTTATAAATAAAAAAAAAGGCACAGCCCACCTCCCCCCTGCCAACACACACTCTAAGGGAACACTGCTAGAAGGGACCAAAAGTATGTTCTGTGCAGAAAACAGCACAAGTACAAGCCTGCTGTCTTTCAAACTCCCAGTGACTCTGTGAAACTGCACTACTTCTTCCATAACAATACTTAACTGTATGTTCCTCTCATATCCTACTTAAATCCTAATTAATAACTTAGATGATACAGACTCTGTTGTAAGGGAGGAATTTTATATTTAAACTGAATGTACAAGAGATGGAATCTAATTAAAATTCCTTACCTTTGGCCAAATACCCTAGCTGTAGACTGTAAAAAGTGGGCATAATCTACTCCTCTTTCAGTTGTTCTGTTTTGGAAAAGATGCATTGAAATATTTTTAAAAACACACTTTATTCAATGTGTAATCCAGTCAGTATAACTGAGGTGTGTACGGATTATATCTGAAATCAGATGCCACAAGAAAAGTATGCAATATTTTGTTTACTTTCTGGATCATTTTATGGTTCACCTGAGAGCCAGACAACTTCATCTAGATAGGTATGAAAGTACTAGAGAAGCTCCAGATCAACGGGGAAAGATCTAGTAAGTTTATGAAACATGGAGAGCATTTTTCATGTTTATGAACTGAAAAATGCCAGTATTTACTCTGTTTTGGAGACATCTGTGGACTTTAGTCTTACCCATTTTTACCTGGAAAAATATAATTTATTGCAAACTATCATTTAAACAGCAATCTCTAGAGTCACAGAAAAAAAATGAGAATATACCTGGCAAACAACAATGAAGGCAGCCTCTTAAGTGAGATGATCAGGAAGTAAATATATAACATGCATATGTATAAGCAGTGCCTTAGAGAAATGATCTTCAGTTAGTTTTCTATCCACATTTATCTCAGTAATTCTAAGTCCTCTCTCCCAAATCCCTGGAGTTTGTATTCTCCTTTCTGCCATAAATAACTATCATGGATTTTTTATCATACTTTTTCCTACTATTTTTAATCTCACCTTTTTTTAGAAATGTTCATAAGAATGTATTAATTTAATACACTGCTCCTGCTAGAATGACTTACAACTCTGAATGAAAGTAAAATTTTCATATAAAGATTATATTTTTGATATAATATACTTAGTGCTAGGTTGTTCGCTACCAAAAGGTTTTTTGTCATAATGAAGCTGCTGAGAAAGCCATGGTGAAAAAAGATTAAATATACCTCTAAAAACACTGGAAAGCCTGAAATTCCTCCTCAAATATTTTCTCTATTTGCATGTCATTTATCTACTCTGAAGTCCAATAAATGTACTTTCAGTAGTCATAATTTAATCTAATCTAGATAATATTCTTAAAAAATTAACTCTTTTAAATTTCATACATTTTTAAAGCTCTGATGCATTCATTCAAACAAATGACACATTTTGGATATCAGCCTTTCTAGATTAGAAACAGTAGGATATCTGATGTTCACCTAAAAATCATAGAAAGTAATGTGGAAATAAGCCTATGTGATCAAATTTTCAGGTAAAAGAGATGTGGAACTGTGTTACAAAATAATTAAACCCACTAAATTTGGATTTTGTATTAAAAAAAATTGATAAAATTGAATTTAAAAAAGCACTAAAATATCACCACACCAAACTACAAACAACCCTCTAAAACGAAACAAGAACCCCATAAAACCATCAGGGGAGCTTATCAATCTATGTGCCTCCAGCTAAACAAAGATCTCATTTTATCTCCAGCAACAAAGGCAGGAACTACTCCCAGTAATTTACATACTTGCAGTTTACAGTTGTAAAATGTTCATTCCTATGTTCTTTTAAACATTGGCTCTTTGAAAAGAGATCATTTTCCTCTTTTAGATCAAAAGAGAAGGAAACTGTGTATTGAATTTCAAAAAATCTTTCTGCTGGAGCTTAAGTAATGACTAAATGAGAAGCCATGAAGTAATGGCTTTATTCAGTTTCTGTTACTGACATCAGCCTGTTTACACACTGAACAGAATTACCTCTGGTACAGTATCTTTGTGTGACTCCAGCAAAACAGCCATAGCTGAGACTTGTTTCACTACAGAGTCAGATATTAGCTAATGTGCCTGGAAATGCTCTTTGCCAACTGTTCTTGATCTGGTGCTAACAGATATAGGAAAAAATCACTGCGCAGTTTAGCTAGAAATTCACATGCCACTGGGGCAAGCCCAAGAGGCACTGACAACTGAGGCATTCCTCTTTTAATTCATGAAAGAACAGGGCAATTGAGAGCAAAGATCATGGTATGGTGATCTCACTGTGACCATAATTTAGATTTTTGTTTTGTGTATGCCTGAAAGAGAACACACGGCTGAGAAAAAACTTTGTGAGAGAGGAGCAATTATTTTAGAATAAAAAAGCTCATGCAAGTTCTGTCTTTTTTTTTCTTAAAACTGAAGACAGCCCCAAAACCACAAAGTTAAACTTCTAATGTAGGAAAAGTGACATGAGCATGAAGTAATGACTACAGGAACACAGAAATGCCATTGTGTCAGTAAAACAGAAACTTATCTACATTTTAATTAAGTTAGGGAATTTGGTATGCACCTTTTAAATTATTTAATAAGCATATTTTTATATTAAAAAATCTATACTATAGAAGTGCCATCCTCTCAGGTAAGGAGAAGTGCACCACAAAATAAGTTAGCAGAAGCCTCTTTTCTCCAATTATAAACATATTTGGGGAAAAACAAAAAAACAAAACACACTGAATTGCAATCTAGTACTTGGTTTGCAGTGGTGCTGCTGCTTTCTTTTTATCTTGCTTCTTCTTTGTCGTTGTCAGTCATAAATTGTTGATTTTTTTTAAACTGTGGTGTTGCATAACATTCTTATATAAATGTTTCCTTATCCTCCAAAGCAGCAGACCTCTGCTGAGAAGACAAGCAATACTGCAGAGCTCTGCAACAAGATTTGAGGGCTTCAGATGTGACCTTTGGGTGAGTGCATTTTATCCAGGAAATTTGATTATCATGCATAACACCATTAGGGACTGCTTCTCCTTTGCTTGATTTAAAAAGGCATAGAGAAACTCTTCCATGAAGCTCGAGTCATTAGTGCCTATCTTGGAAAATTCTGCTCTGAATTCCTGAAGTTATATAATTCTAGGTTTGTCAACCTTCACACACAGCCCTTGAGAGAAGGATGGTGGAGGCCTCCAACAACCTGTTGAGCTGTTCCACCCATATCATTGACCATGCTGAGTCCATCAGTCAACTTTTTATGCAAGGCATCATCCTCAACTGCTGAAGCACAGGCTAAGTGTATCTATGTCGTAATTGAAGTTACTAATTTGTAATAGTTCTTGAAGTTTAAAAGCCATATTTCAAGCAATGCTCAGAAGTTTACTACTTTTACAATGAAAAGGAGAAAGGCTGTGATAAGAAAGCAGTTCTCAGTCTTGCCCTGCTCATTATCCTATATTTTTGATTCATCCTTCAGAAGCTGAATAGCTTGAGACAAAGCTAAATAATTCTTGGCATCTGATTTAGATCAGCCTTCCTCTAGTCCTTATTAGAGCTACAGTTCCTTGCTTGAAAGGGTACAAGCAGCTTAGATTCTCCCTTAATTCATTCCAAAGCATGTTAAACTTAAAGACATTTATTTGAAGTGAGTTGGGAAAAAGTGCTATTTTTCATTTTTTTCAACAAAGTAAAGCTATGATGTTTATCCTCTTGAAGTCTATACTCTTAACTGTTTTTAGAAGAAGAGAAAATTACATCAAATTCATCTGGAGGCTTCAGCCAAATCAAATAATTCCCATCTCGTAAAATACGCTTTTAGGCTCTGATTTTTAATTTACCATTAGAAAATTTTAAATTGTCCATTAAAAACACTACTGAGGGGAAAAGAAAAAGTCAAATGAATGATTTTGTAGAACTTATTGCTGGAGTTATAATTATGTCCTCAGAACATAATTATTTAGAACTTTTGCTTTAGTGAATCTTCTGAATAGGCAAGATTATTAATATTCTGAATTAATTAACATCAAGCTTTTAACAGTTTTAAAATATAACTTTGGAGAACAGAGTGGGGGTCAAGGTAAGGCCAGGATTTAGTAGTTTAACATGCTCCTTTCTTTTAGGCATCTGGGGTGTCAGTAGATTTGACTAGTCGCTTTTTTGTAGCAAAGCACAAAAGCTCCCATGTACAAACCCTAGAATGATTAACATGCATTTGATGAGTGAAAGGTTTTGGAAGATTTTCAAACCAGTATTAATGTTAACATCATGCCAAACTATAAAAGTAATGACACAAAGTTGAAACAGTTTAGCCAGGAAGAATATTGCCAATAGAGTTGCAGGATCATAAAAACCAGACATCTGAATATGAAGCTTTCAGTTAATTTTCCAATATCTCTTCCTAAGTTTCTCAACAAAATTGAGCAATTACAGTAAATGAATAGAAGTGTGAATGAGATCCCAGACTTAGGAGAAATAAGAGGGAGATTGTCACTGATGAATACTATAGAAAAGCAGAAAATGAAATGAAATTGTGCACATTAAAATAAAATATATTTGTCACCATCTGAAAAACAATAAGCATTATTGATAAAATAGCGTGGCCTGGTAAAAACTCTTATGAAAGCTCCAAAATTAGGATTTTACAATCCATACACCAGCTTCACTACCTTATTCAATGCTTTTACTATCTAATTACCTAAGGTCTTATTTTATTTAGTGACTACTTCAAAGCACATGGCATTTCTATTGATTTTTGAAGTGGCACTATACAAATTTCTCTCACAAACTGTTCTTCCATAAGTTGGTGATGCAAATCATTAATTCCTGTCATTTATTTCACTTCTTTTGTAGATTTTTAAGAACAGAATATGATATTTCCTAAAGAGTTTTTTCACTGCCTTCGAAGGGATCCAAAACACCTGTGTCAAAATGATTTCTGTAAATTACAGTAGAAAGGTGTTGGGTCATGTTCATAAAGTCTTACACACTTTGTCAGAAGTGTAATGGGGAAGACTCTCCTCCATTCCCTTTTTATGTTTCCCCTACTACCAAACTAGGGATTCATCATTCTTGCTACAGCCTTTCTATCTATATTCTTTAATGAGTATTTGACTATCTGCAAAGCTGTCTAGCATTTTTCTGGAGATTTACAAAAAAAGCACTGAAATGAGATCCAGCCACATCATCTTCATTAGCACATTCTGGTTTTCAAAAGTGGGGAAACTTCTTCCCAGATTGCTGCATAGGAAAACTCAAGGTAGATATTCTATGTTAGCCAAATATGTTTTGTCCTTGTGTTGTACAGTTAAGTACAGTTAAACCAACAGTGATATGTTTGGGTTTTTTTTTCAAATATTCAACTATCACCTTCTGATTGGAAGGAAATTGAGAGTGGTTTACAGGCTATTTAATTATTTCTTCTTTTCCTCAAAGATAACATTCTGAGCCCAAAATTGTGTTAAAAAAATAAATTCACATCATAACAAAAATATGACAGAAGAATCAAGTCCAAGTAAGGAAACATGACCTTATTTAATTTTATTTGTGGTATTCTACATATATCTATCATTTGTTAAAATAATTTAATAAAAATATTTTTTCCTCCTTATACTTCATGTTTATATTGAAATAAGTTCTTATAGGCAAAAAGATATTGTTTTCCAAAAAAATTTATTGCCAGAAAATTATAAAGATTATATGCAAACCTTACTTTGTCTACTTTAGAAATGAAATTTATTATTGCCTTTCCTTCTTTTCATCCAAAATCTTCCCAAAAGAATTTTCTTTGCTAAGTGCATCTAGAAACATGAAGTGCCATTTAAAAAGACCCTGAAATATATTTCTGAAATTGAAGAACTCCTTCATAGTTCAGAAATTTGTCACTGGAAGATTAGTTCAAAACAATCATATCAGACTTTAACCGTTGACCTTTCTTTGGTGATGGAATGATTCTCTTTACAGCTTATCTACAAATGAGACTTGTACTGACCCCAGTACATCATGTCTGCCTTATTACTGTGAGTTAATAGTATTCTAAGGACTCCTTTTGTTCTCAGCTCCAGTGTTTATTCTTTTTACCCAGGGGTCAGTGCTTGCTCAAACCATCAGTAACTGCTGAAAATCTTCACATTTTCTTTGGAACCAGCTGCTGATTCTGAGACAAAAGGCCTTATATGGAAATACTTATAGCAGTGAAGACCTATCAAAAATAGTTTCCAAGTATGTGTTAGAAGAATAACATAAGGTTTGACAGAATTATTCCTAGGATTTATAATCGAATTAGACACTGTTCAAAAAAACAAAGGTATTTTATATAGAAATGGATTAATAATACAAACCAGGGCTTACTGATATAGTTACAGGTACAGTGATATCACTCAATGAGTTCTCTAATTTTTCCAAAAGACAATGTTCAAAAAATTTTCTTTATTATTGCAGATAGAAGAATAAGTAAAAATAACAGTGTCTTCTAGTATTTTGGACAATTCCGATTAATTTATCTTTAAGAAAATTAAAATCAAAGGAAAATAATTGAAGGATCGCATTCTTCCTATTGAAACCCCATAATTGTATATTCTTTCTGTTTCTTCAGTTACACAGGATGTCTGTTTTGAAATAGTGAAGGAAAATGTGTCTGCAAGAATAAGCTTAGTAACAAGGTTATATAAACCATGTAAGTTAAGGTTTTTCATGTTAATCAAAGGGGAGAGATTTTAAAACCATCCCTTCAATGCAAAAATAATGCCATTACACTGGATCACATGAGGACAAATGTATTACTTGCAGCTCATTGAAAGGTCAGAGTAAATACCAATTGCATAGAACCCCCCAGTCCTAAACTGTCTGGAAAGTTGCCTGAGTAAGGACATTAGTTTTAAGTTCTAACTTTAGTTTAAAGCCATACTTCAGAGATGGATTCGGAAAAAAATTCTATGTCTGTCAAGCGAAACTCAGATGAAAAATAGGTCCAAGACCCCACATTCTGATGGGTCTGAGAAGATGGGTGTTCTGCCTCATGTGTTTCTGAGACCACCTCAGTTAAAGTGCCTCTGCCAAGGTGGAACATGATGATCACTAAGTGCCCCCTATGAGCTCTCAGAGGAGGCTGCTTTATGTATGTGTAGAGCATCAGTTCAATTGGGGCACTGTAGGAGTGTGCCATATCAGCAGGAGACATTACTTTCCAGGCTTTTTGCTCTCACTAAAGTCAGCAGCACAGCAGTTATTTCCCCTGAAGTTTGTTGTTTCATAGAGATTGCCTGTGTTTAAAAGATGGGCTTATGAAATAACTGAAGTGAAGTAATTCTCTCCCTAAAACACATCGCTGACAGGCTGCTTTTTGCCCTGAAACATGATGCTCTGTCTTCTTACGTGTTCTATTTGACTGATTTATAATATATCCTTTAGGTGAGAGAAAACTGACAGTTCATGGACTGCAAAATATTTTATCTGGTTAGAAGTGCTGGTTTACTGAAATCCAAACAGTTAAGAGTGAAATGTATTTTAGCAAGAGGGGTTTGTTTGATTTATTGGTTTAGTTTGTTTGTTTTTTTAGGGACAAAAAAGAATCACAGAAATGTTGGCATTTTGATAATACTTTGACTTTTAATGAACTTTAAGGATTTTTTTTATTTTAACTTTTTACTTTAAAACATCTGTCACAATAGAAAGTTTTTAATTCATCTGAAAAACATTTCCTTCCAAATTGTACTTTGAAAATATTTGATGCCTAGTATTTCTTAAAAAACAAAACAAAACAAACAAAACATAGTATTTGCACTGAAGATTAAGGGCAAAAATAATATATGTGTGCATTATATATTCATTATGAGCACACGTACCAACACACATACACATATTCCAAAGCAGATGTGTGGAGAAGGACTTGGGGGTACAGCGAGTAAATGTCTCAGCATCACCTGCAAATGTCTTGCAGTCTGAAAAGCCAAACACGTCTTGGAATGCACCAAAATATATGTAGCCGGCAGGTTGAGGGAGGTAATTATGGCCCTCTACTCTGCTCTTGTGAGACCCTATCTGGAGTGCTGCATCCAGCTATGGGACCCCCAATATCAGGACATGGATCTGTTCGAGCAGGTCCAGAGGAGGGCCACAAAGATGCGCAAAGACCTGGACTACCCCTGTTATGCAGACAGGCTGAGATTTGGGGTTGTTCACCCTGGAGAAGACTTTTTATAGCAGCCTTCCAGTACTGAAAATATAGCTTCATAATAAAGCTGGAGAGGGACTTTTCAGAAGGCCATGTAAGTGCACAAAAATAGGAAATGGTTTTCAATTGAAAGAGGATATATTTAGACTAGATATGAGGGTAATAAAACAGTGCAACAACCTGCCCAGCAAAACTGTGGATGATCTATCCCTGAAAGTGTTCAAGGCCAGGTTAGATGAGTCTCTGAGAAACTCGGTCTTTGGAAGGTCTCATCACCTTTGGCAGTGTGCTTTGAACTAGATTAGCATTAAGGTGCCTCAATCTAAACCATTCTATGATTTTATGATTCTACAATAAATGTAAAAGAAGAACTTAAGCCTATTTTTTTCATAGTAAAGTTATCTGTCATTCTTATTGAATACTGATGGGGCACCAGTATTGTTAAAAAAAACAAAAATAGGGACAGCAATGGCATTTTCAGTATTGTGTTATGCAATTCTGTTCAGAAACTTGAATTAATTTATCATGATGATAAAATGTATGAGAAGTGTTTACACCTCCAGTGGTTCTTCCTTTGAGGAGCTGCACAGCAGAATTATAAGTCACATAGAGACAAGTTGTTGGATTCATGACAGACAGAGAGGGAATTGCCTTGTCAGTCTCACAAGTGTGAGGATTGCAAACAGAATCTCATCAAATGTAATTTCTATTCCGCTTTGTACATCAACTGCCTCAACTAAAATTCCACATTCTACTGTGGCTGAATGAACTTGCTCCTTCTGGACAGCTGCATTCCCTGAGCTTTCCAGTACACTGAAAAGATAACAAAACTGTCCCTAAGAATTAAAAGTGAAAGATGAGATAAATAGAAATACTTTGGTGGTCGTTAGTGCCATGTTTTTGCCTATCTGACTGCAAACAGAGAAAGACAGGTTTCTTCAGCTTGCATTAAGCATCCGTTCATCAAGACCAATGTACCCTTTGGTGAAATTGTGGGAAATGCTTGATATTACAATAAATTTAATTGCAAGCAAATACCAAAAAGAAAACAATACTTCTCTACCCTGTCTTTTTTGCTTCTGTTTTACAAAGGTTTACTCATTTTTGTATCTTTAGAGAACAGAGAGTATTTCTCAGTTCCTTGTATATGTGAGGTTTATCTGAGGTGGTCTCAGTTGCTATCAAAGGTACTAGCTATTTTTAAAATCACAAGCAATACCAAATAATGCTGTCTTTACATGCACAGTAATTCCAAAATGTAACCTGGACATTCCTAGAGGAATCCCATGATGGGAGCTAGCAATGTTGAATTTCACCTTCAATCTAATTGAGCAATGGTGGCTAAGCAGTGTCTAGCAGGTTGTGTGAGGTCAGGACCAGCACACCTATGCTTGTGTTTCATTTATTATAAAATGAAATGAGATTTCCTGGTGATCCTAACTAGTTTTGATTCATAATGTCTAGGTTAGTATTTCAGTCCTTGTTCAGCAGCAAGTCCCATGATGGTTTGACAAACCCTTTGAAGTGGGCAGATTTGCTCTGCAGCAACTTGCCACCAATGGCAGCTCTGTCACGTAAAGAGAGAAGAGGTCGCTGTCTAGCTCTCAGTCGTTTATATCCTCTCTGAACACAGTAATTCTTTGCTTCTGATCATTGTTCTTTGGAATTCTGTGCTTTTAACCACAAACAAAAGTAATTCTGATTTTCAGGAACCTTACACTGATAATCACTGAGTAAATGTGCATACATTATATTAAAATGTATGTTTATATACATTAATAAAATAGTTAAACACATAAATAATAATGAAATATATCTATATATAAAAGAAAGAAATCACTCCTCTCTAATAAAGGAGAACACAACCAAGGGAAAATTATGGTAAGCTGGAATCAAGATTTAAAGCAGATAATATTAGTGTAGGGGTTAAAAAACTAATGTTATCCTAAAAGACAAATCTGGTAAATTCTGTGGTTACTTAAACCTGAAAATACATATATATTAATGTATGAAGATGTATTTTCAACAGCTGCACTTTTAGCATGCAGATAGTTTGAATTTCTCTGATGTCACAAACCAACCATTTTGAATGAAGATTTAGCTAATTTTGCATTTAACCATAACATACAGCTGTTGAGATTTAAGACATTTTTAATTTAAATTTAGATTCTACTTGAGTGTGAGTGTGAAAAAGATACTCTAAGCATGGTGTTTCCTAAGATAACATATTTTTAGTATGAAATATGACATTTAAAATGACATAATTTTAATTAATTTATAGCATGCATAGCAGTCCTAAATTCTCAGAATCTTTTCGTCTGAAGATAACATCCTCAGTTTAGGGAAAATGCAACATGTCCAACATATGTTCATTTAAAACAAAAAGACTTATTCAAAGCTTGAATTGACATATTTTTGACATTTGACATACAATATGCATGAGGATAACATTCAGGTTGCTAATTTATGGATGAAAAAGTTAGAAGAAGGAAAACTGAAGGTTGCTCCAATAGTGCTAAGTGTTATTCTTATGGAATATGTTGAAAAATAAGTTTAGATATCTTCCCAAACACTGACAACTAGAAAGTGTTTTCAAAGTGATCTTTGTTTTACTGAGGAAAGCATATAGTTCTATTGAGAGTGTTTTGAGCTTTTTTCAGGTAGTCAATTCTGCTTCTGCCTACTTACAAACAATTATCAGAGCCCTATGAGATTGATCAAAATGAATCTTGAATGATTTCTGTTAATTATACCAAGCAGAAACTTGGCTGAGAGGGTCAAGTGTCTTAATATACACTCAAAGAGCTCAGCATTTTGGAATAAAATTGCTTTGATCTTTGAAAAAATTAATAAAAAATGAATGAATATTGCTAATTGCATAGTTGTATATTTTTCCAATATATGTATTTTTTTCAAAAATAATTTAATAGAGGTCTGGAACTTAACAAGACAAAATTAAACTATTCACAAAAAGCTTACTTTCTTGTAATCTAAGCAGAATGTCATAGGTTTATAAAGGACCAGAAAAAAAATAAAGCGAAAATTGCAAAACATCCTTTCTATCTGACAACTACTTTTCAACTGACAACTGCTTTGTCAGTACGGTTCCTCTTGTGCTGTATCAGAGACTCTCCACAGATTGCTTTCCACAGGGTGTATGTCACACGAGAAAATAGACTTATGTGTGCTATAAATTAGTCGCCTTATGAGCTCAAATTGAAGATACGGAGAGGAAAACAGAGTTGTCTGTTATTGTTCTTTACTTCCAAGAAAATGAATACATACATTCATCTGGAAATCTTGTGTTTTGCCATTTGTTTGGTTTTATATGGTGTTCATTTGAGAATACAGAGACTTAGGAAAAAGTGCTCTGTAATCCATGTGCTCGCAGCCAAGATGGATATGGACGTCATGTGTATCTGTGCTCATGGCAGAGCAAAACTAAAATTGGGTTTTCATTAGAGCGATGAGACATATGAATAGAGAAGGAATTGTATACAATTATTATTTAACTACATTATTTTTGCAACATGGACATTTGTTTAAAGTGTTTACTATCTTGTATGAATTATTTTAGATATTAAGAAATGTATGTGGCTTGTTCATTTAATACTAATGAATAACTGGCAATGATAAAATGTTATTAATCTGTTTGCATTTATGAAACATCAGTGCACAAAACATATTTTGGCTCTGTTTCCTTAGCTATCTAGGACATTATCAGCCACACAGAACCATATGTCACCAGAAACAGTTATAAATTATCAGCTCCTTATTTTTTTAGTGCTGAGGAGGGGGAAAAAAAACCCAAAAAGCTCAAAAACCAAAACTGAAAAACCTCGGGGAAAAAAAGACTAAAACCTTCTTAATATACATGAAAAAGTTGTCTTAAAAATTTTATTTTGTGTCTCACACTAGTTTTAAGTTGAAACATTGAGATTTAAATTTCAGGCAGCATAAATAATTTTTTAAATTACTGTGCTTCTTAGAACCATGTGCAGAACTCTTAGGCTCTGCATCTAAACATCTAAGCAACTACTTTGTCAGTATGGTTCCTCTTCTGCTGTATCAGAGACTCTCCACAGATTGCTTTCCATAGGGGTGTATGTCACCCTAGAAAAACTTTAGAGCAGTTGCATAATTAAGAGGCTCAAAGTGTTTCCCCAACAAGCAATTTGAACAGCATTGAAAAGTGGAATTCAAATTCAGACCCCTAAATATAGATGTCTGCAAAGGAGTTCTCTACATGAGATTTAGCCAAGTATTCATCAGATCCAAGAAAGTTTTGCAGAGATGCCAGGCTCTCTATATGCTTGATCAAAGTTGGTTATGTCACCCCTAGTGATTAGAAGGCATCCACACATGGAAGGTTTTAGGTCTTTCTTCAGAGGTGTAATTACAAAGTAATATGTTGCAATTACAAAGCACAAGTTTGTAAAGATGGCAACTTTTACATAAGTAGTTTCTAGTCTAAGTATCTCAAGGTACTGTTTAACAAATGTATTTATGCATGACAGTAAGAAATGCTAACCATCCTTAGGCCTTTTTTTTTTCCCTCCAACAGATAAATACAGAATATTCTTGACTGGGGAACCTACAGGATCAATTTCTCCAGTATGTACAATATTTGTAGAGATTAGTCTTTAAAAATGCTAATTAAAATAACTCTTGTTGAAAAACTTGTTGCCAGACAACTTTGCCCAGATAAAAAGCACAAGCAAAGATTAATCCTGAGGAAATATTGCAATACATTAAAACTGAAAAAAAAGGAATATGTTTCTCTCTACAGGTCAGAGTTTCAGTACTGAAAAGTATTTCTCCCCCCCCGCCCCCAAATAACATTTCACAATTTCTCTGGAGTAATCAGATTTGTATCAGAGAATTTTGTAAGGTAAGACTTCAAGGTTTTTTTATTAAGGATGTAGATTGTACCTCTTGAGTTTTTAAATTAACATGTTGACACATTGCTTTGCTCAATTAAAAAGCAAAGACAAAAAAAGGGATGAAGTACACTCCTAAAATGCAGTAGTGAAAAGGGCATTGCATAGGGCTGAGCTGGAATGTCAGTCTTAAAAAGCAGCATTGAATGAACAAGATGAGTTTTCTTCCATGAGTTCCTGAGACAAAGATTTATCACTTGTTTGTTGAGCTTGACTGACTATGAAAAGAAACAAGCAATTTCACCTCAGAGACAGCACATCTTCAGAATTTACTGTGACACCCTGACTTTTGAATTTTTCAGTCAAGTCCTCACAAAAGAGCCCTCTGATTCTGCTTACCAGAACTCAGGCTCAAACTTTAAACTAATGCCAGAAGTAAAGTTTCAAATTTTCAGCTGGAACTGGACCAATTAAATTGTTCAACTTAATTCTGTCTTTAAATTTCATCACGGTAGTAATGTTTCTGTTACATTGTTTCACTGGCTTTATAAGATATACTGCTTACTGTTAATGGAACATGTTTTGGGGCTTTTTTAACATTCCTATTATGTTTCCAGAACTGAAGTTTCTGGGGTGCTTTGATCAAGACAGAAGATTTCCAAGAGAATTTTTTAGGGATTATAGGGTTTTAAAAAGAAGTCTTTGCTTATGTGATGGAGAGCCAGAGAGCTGAGATTTTTATGCATCTGATTTAGAATTAGGTTTCATGAGAGCTCAGCCACTGAAGCCGGCAGAAGTTCTCTAGAGAGCACTTAGAGAAAATTATTTTCCTCAAATCATATGCTTTTTATGGTTGAATACTGAGAGTCTGATTTTATTTCCTATGGAAATCAGGGTCAATATGGTTTTTTTTATGTTCAGAATATGACAGGCCCTGGAAGGTAGTTTCTCAATGTCTGCTAAATCCCTGTGGGGGAAACTGTGGAAGGCAAAGGAAAGGGAAAATCATTGAGATAAAAATGAATTTGCTTTTTCTGCATATTTTTCTGCTTCTTAAAGATAAATCACTCTTTATTTTTCTATTGTATAGCTATAAGGCAGACAGAGAGCATATATTATTTTAATTTCTTACTGACTTTATGGCATTTAAACAAATGGTACTTTGCTTTTGAATTCTTTAAAATTGATTTTTTTCTCTGCATTATCCCTTAGTCTATGGATCCTAATTCAAAATGATAGTTCTGCTCTAACACTAAGAATATTTCAGGTGTGATCAGAACCCTTTTGATGAAGTTACCCCTGAGCCTAAAGTGCTCATCTGCGCTGCTGTTTGTTGCTGACATTTTGGACACTGACACTACTCCAAAGTTCTTTGCCAGGAGTAAGGATTTAACCATAGTGACTTTGTTTATTGAACAAGAAGAAAAATCTTGTTAGAATCAGAAAAGAGGGAAGAGGAAAAAGAAGTAAGAAAGAAAACTGTCAATTATATCAAATAATGCCAAACAAAAAGAATTGCTTTTGGATCTTTTCTATGAATTATCTTGCTCTAGTATAATTACAGGACTTGAACAACCTATAATAATGATTACTAGAGTTTTATATTGCAAAATATACATAATAATGAATAATGCAGAAAAGGTTGTGTCTTTAGTACAATGATTTAGTTCTTACACAAGGTATATGTCTGATATACCGAAGGAAGAAACAGAAAAGGGGAAAGCTATTTTTCCAAATTGATGCATAAAATAAAGGAATTCAAGGTTTTCTTAAAAAGAAAAAATCCTAAATTCATTTATTCTTTTCATTTTAGAGGTTACTAGCTAAAAATGTCAGCAGAATAGTATTTTTAAAGCAACTTCAATGGTGATAACCATCTCTCTGGTTAGTACACTTCTGTGCTAAAGAACAAGCTCTGGTTTCAGAGATGGATTTCGTCATAAATCCTGTGTCAAAAATATTTTACTTAAAATATAATAATAATAAGCATTTTGATTTTGAATTTTCTCACTAAAAGAAAGGAACAGCTTCAACTTCTGAACTGAAATTTAGGTTTTCATTGCTCTGATTTGTGCAGATGCTTCAGCAACTCAATTTTTGAATTTTCCTATCAGAAGAGTATTGTAACTAGGAACCCAGATTAGAGATCTCTGGGTCAGTTTTGCATAGTGTTTATGAAAAATTCTTTTAATAGGAGTCCTCAGTTCTGACCATAGGATAATTTGTCTGTGCAAATTTTGTGCAATAGTATCCACTTCCTTTTTCCTGCAAATATTTAATAAATGCATTCAAAGGTTCATACTTAAATGTATTTAGCTATTATGCATGTAGTTAAATACGTGAGAGGGAAGGAAATTAAGCATCTCAATAAAGCTCTCTCTTAAATGAGAGAATTTCAATGAAATAATCACAGATTATACTGCATAAGATCTTTCCACACCCTCTTTTTACTCATTAATTTTCCAGAAGTAGACTTTAAAAGACATAATATTTTTCTTTGACATAAATAAATGATTAAACTTTTAATATAGACTGTAATGTAGAATGCACCATTTGAGCCTCTATAATCAAAATCTGAGACATAAATGAAGTATTACAAAACGTTCACAAATTTTCCATTTGAGAGTCACTGATCGCTATGTGTTGTACTCATTTTCACTTTATGTAGATACTTTTAAGTAACTATTTTTAACACAGATTTTAATACCCCGGGTATTTATTACTCATTTACTTGTTTCTCACACATCACCTTCTTTGTGATTACCTTATTAAAATAATGTTTTTTTGTGTCCTATTCAAAGTTCTACTAGTAATATTTGGAAGCATTTTTAGAGTATTGATACCTGAGAAAAGCTTTAACAAACTGAGCTTCTAGCTTTAGGGGTAAAAGTAGCTTTCTGTTTGTTTGTTTGTTTAGTCTGACAGTGAAGGTGTATGTTAGGGAATTCCTTTAATAAATTCACTTAAGGTATGTAATACTTCAATCTCCAGCCAAAACAAAAGGCTTATTTCTAGCAGATTTTAGTTTCAGTGTGGGCAGACCAACACTTTCCTTGTGTATTCCTGATGCTTTTGGAACTCATTCATTATTTAGACTTTCAATCAGAAAACTAAAGGGAAACAGTTTTTCTTTCAAGGTTTTTTTCCATTAAACTAGTGGAAACTTTGGCTCAAGCTATGAAGTGAGAATTTAGTCAAGTAATGGATACATTTGTTTACTTTTTGAATGAGTGACTGGGTTAATTTCCAGGTCACTATTCAAGCGAGCTGAAGGTAGACTTGCCAGCTGGTAACATTTCCTATCAGCTGGCTTATGGTAGTGCCTGCTATCAAAGCGACGCCTCTAAAGCAAGCAGCACTGTTGATTTTAAAATAACAGTTTTACAGTTTAAAAAGAGATAATGAAAAGACCTATTCTTTTCTTGATTCCAGTTCAGAGCTCCCTTCAGGTCGGAAACAGTTTCTCCCTCTTTCATGCCATTGTCAGAACTAAAATCTTCCTCCTTTTTAACTTAGGAAGTAAAATTAGTTTGAATACCACATCAGAAGGAAAATTACACTCAGGAACACAATGAACTGTACTTTCTTTTATGGATGTATTAAAGATAGCTAAAAAAAAAAAAGGCTAATAGCGATAAAGCAAAAGGATATGAGTTTATTCCTATGCAATTGACATCAAAGAGTGATATTTAAAACTAAAATAAAAATGACTACACTTATCTCATGAAGTATTTTTGGGGTGTGTGTGAGAAAGTAAGGTTTTTTGTTCTGCAGTGACAGCAAAATAAAACAAGTTTCAATTGATTTGTACTTGACTGTTAGCTGGCTAATTCAAAGAGGTTCATTATTGACTTCAACACTCAATTGTATTAAAGATACTTTGAGGTTAATACTGAAGAAGTGCTAATGTGTGTGTTTCTGCATTTCAGACAATTCAACAATGAACAAATATTGATGTTTACCTTAGCTGTAGGCACAGTAAAGGCCAGGCCTTTTGATTTTCTTTCTTATGAGGTATGTGCAGGTGTGTGTATAAGGTCATGACTTTCTATGGCATGTGATGCTGCAGTTAATATTATATTCTATTGTGTTCTGCTTATACACCATAATTAACATGATTCTGTAGATTATTTTTGGTGGACAAGGTTTTTTTTAATATTGAAAGGCAAACCATAATGTATAGCCTAGAATGCTCTCCAATCTCAAACAGAAAATCAAACATTTGGGTGTAAATTTGCAAAATTAGAATATAGTTGGTGCGTGCTTCAGTGTGCAGATCTCCAAAAACAGATCTTTAGGCCTCTTCAAGCCTCTCCACCTTCTACTTGCGTTGCTAGAGATCTCAACAGTTGCAAAGTTGCTGTCTGTTTTCACATTGATCATACTTTTTAACTTTAAAAGCCCTCCTTCTGGTCCCATACCTTATTAGTATGTTTAGTTCTATGATTTTGTAGGCAAAAATGCATGTATGAATCCATTTCATTTGTCCTATGTGAAGTATATAATTATATTACATAACCAATTAAATCTGCAAGAAAGGATACTTTATTGAAGAAAAACTTCTCATATCATGGTCGTGTATGTATCTCAAATATTGGCACCCATTTGGAACATGAGGAAAGATTAGCAGACCTTTCTACAGAAGCCAGGTTGGACAGACTAAATAGTAGACTTTGTCACCAAAGCAGTTCATACAGTTGCCTCTGGGATCCTGTGACAGTAAACTTTTGGAAAGCCCAAAATCAGACCCTGTCTCCTCCTATACTGGGTAAGTAAATATCAAGCCCAAGTCAAATGCTGTAACAGTTTCAGGAAAAAAAAAAAAAAAAAAAAGATGTGGACTTAAAAAGGGAAGGTAGATTCTTTAATTATGCTGTATTTTTAAAAGAAGCACTTTTTTTTTTGTGCTCACTGTGCCAAGTGAGAGAAAAGTATAATTTCACTATAAGAATAGCTCAAATCCATGTAATAGAAATGTAAATATAGTATATTTTACATAAATTATTTCAAGCTGTTGGATTAGACAATACAAAGAGTTGAAGCTGCTAACTCTAGTGTTGAAGCTATGCTCCTATGTGATTTTGCTGCTTGAAGAGTTTCCTTAAAATCTTTACATATGAAGAGAAATTTCACTGAAGATATGTGGTGTTACATTTTCAAGGGCTGAGACATACTATATTATTTAACTAAAATGTAACACCACAATGATACATAATTAAATTTTAAGATTTATCCATTAAAAGTGTCTTTCTGTTCTAAATCAGTCTTGTTGATTATAAATATAGTTTATAAAGTCCAATGATCTGAAAAGTGTTCAAAGGAAAGGAAATACAACAGTTCAAATACATATGCCTTGAAATTACTTCAGAGGCTTAGCTAACAGGAGTAAGAGTTTCCATTATATAAGCATACATTTGCCATCCAAATGAGGGACTCATTAGAAAATAAAAAACACGTGCTGGAGCAGTCTGCAATGCACTTATTTTTATCACAGAGCCTTTGATTATGCCAACCATGTAATTCTATCTTGATCCTTCCCACAACAGTTCAGATGTGTTATTGTACAGACATTCATATATTTATTGACTGCAATAAAACTACTCTGTCTGAAAAAATTTAGTCCATTATGTTTGTGCAAGACCAGGTCTGCTGGTTGAGAGGTTAACCTGTGCTGCAGAAGTTAACAGTGAAGATTCAGAGAACAAAATATACACTGAGAAATTCAGGAGTCATATGCCAGGTAACAACAAATATGAACTAGTGTATGTGATGTTAGCTGAAAAGATTTTGGGATTTGATTGTGACCACTCCAGATACTATTTCAAATATAGAAATAGATGGAGTAACACCAGTAGTTTTCAAACAAACAATCTGCAGATTCAAAGAGTTGCAGCAAAATTTTTACTTTGTCATTGTTAGAAATGAGGGAAAGAAAAAGATCATATGTATGTCTGCTATTGATTCTCAGATTAAGAGAGTTAGAAGAAAAAGCTTAAATGATGTGCATAGGAGTGCACAGGGAATCCTGGTTTCAGTGCCATGAAGAGGAAAAATATACACTGGAATAAATACAGGAATTTTATAAGTCATAAAAAATTCCAAATCAGTAAATTATTTGAAGGGCAGGGTAATCAGACAAATCAGAAAAGAAACAATTCTGATAAGTTCTGTAAAAAGTGGAAAGAGACAGTAGCACGTGCAATATCAAAAGCAATACAAAACTTATTGAAAATATGATGCTAGTATGTTTGGATTATTTTCTATTATATGGGTATTCTAAATTACCACCACCTATATGAAACGAGGTAAGAATATGACAAACAACTGAAATATTTAACTACAGATGATTTATTATTCAAATGTTAGACTGTGAAATATGCAAACATTTTCTAATGAGAAATTTATGCAGATAATTTACGAATAAATGGAATGGTTCTACCATTCAAAAAATAGTATATTTTGAAATTTATGGCCATTTCTAAATCTTAGATCCGCAGGAGAGATTAAAAACATTTTAGGTTCTGATTTTATGAATTTTATGTGTTTACATGTCAGTTGAATAAGAATATAATTGTTTAAACATCTTTATCATTATAACTCCAAGGAATCAATCTTGTTTTCAAATTTCTTTAGTTCTTAAGACATGTCTGCACCTGGGCCATGTGAAGTGATTTCCTGCCTTTCTGATGACAATGATGTCTGCTGCTGGTGCTGAATACAAATACTAAGACTAAAGAATTTTTTTTTCAAATTTTATTCTTTAAAATGCATTTAAGTTTATTTAACAAACATATATGATTCTCTAGTGTAATTTAAAAATTCAAATATTTTGTTTTAAAGTGCATTTTAGTTAAACTCAATGATGCTTGAAAGGTCACCAATCTAAATAACTTTTTGAAAGTAAACCCAAAGTAATTCATTTTATCTCTAAAAAGTATAAATGTACTTGAAATCATCTGTGTTTTGTCAAAGACATTAAAGTACATTTTCTTGTACTTATTGTTCTGTGAGCAATTCTGCTTTGAACTGCTTTGAATAATGGAATGAGGTACTTTTAAAATTCATGACAAGAAAATACCATTTCTAGAAGAAGCAAATACTAATGAGATTTTTATTCTAAATGTTTGTAAGGTGTCTATTCTGAGTATCTACTTTTTAGCATTTCTTTGCTTTGATTTGTTCCTTTCTAAGGACTTCAGAAATCAGGTCACTTGAAAAGTATTCAGGAACCTTTGGTACATATTTCCTTCCTTCCTTCCTTCCTTCCTTCCTTCCTTCCTTCCTTCCTTCCTTCCTTCCTTCCTTCCTTCCTTCCTTCCTTCCTTCCTTCCTTCCTTCCTTCCTTCCTTCCTTCCTTCCTTCCTTCCTTCCTTCCTTCCTTCCTTCCTTCCTTCCTTCCTTCCTTCCTTCCTTCTTCCTTCCTTCCTTCCTTCCTTCCTTCCTTCCTTCCTTCCTTCCTTCCTTCCTTCCTTCCTTCCTTCCTTCCTTCCTTCCTTCCTTCACTGAAACTTCTATCTATCTCCCAGGCAGCCAAATTAAGTGCATTGCAATTGTTTCTCCCTGGGCCTTCTCCAGACTGACCATCCCCAGCTCTTTCAGGCCCTCCTCAGACATCAGATAATGCAGTCCCCCATTCATATTCATGGCCCTTCACTGAACTGCCTCCAGCATGTCCAGATCTCTCCTGCATTGGGAAACCTGAGCATGGACCAAGAAATCCAAATCTGTTCTCAGCATGGTTGAGCAGAGGGGAGGATCACCTCCCTTGACCTGCTGAAAATGCTTTTCCTAAGGCAATACAAGAAATCACTGACTTTGTGATGGGGTACATTGCATGCTCATGTGATATTTTCATGCTATTTCTTCAGATTTGATTGCCTCTCATTTCTTCTACCCCAGATACTGTTGGTGTTTTGGAGTTTTTATTCTCCTGACATTATATAAATTATAATTGTTGAAAACATACTTTCTTAGTATTGTAAGCATTCCCTTTTTTCCTCTTAATATTAACATTTTAATTTTTTCCTAAATATAATCAAAGGAATAACAAAATGCAGAAACAAAATAGGTCATCAAAGTGAACTGAATTACCATTGAACACTCATTGTTTTGACATGCCACTTTACATATGCATTTCTATTACCTTACAGTTATCAGTGTTTCTACTTCTACCATAAAGTTACAAAATCTATAGGACTCCATAGACTTCTTTCCTGTATTTTGAAGACCATATAACAAGGGGAATAAATATGGGCGAGTTTTTCTTTCTTGCCTGCATAGAATATACTTTCTTTAGGAAGAAATTTTGTTACTCTCTTTGAGAAAAGTCAAGGATGTGTCAAGAAACTTTATGTTTATGAGGAGTCATATAAAGATATTTTTCAGACACTTTTATGCAGTCATTTAAACATAGGTGTAGTTTCTATTTGCCCTTGCTTAAAATTCTTTCATCAGACTTAATAAAAATAATTTAATCTGTGTACTAAAAAGGAGTAGAACCTGGAAATGGGTGGATAGTTCTTTTTTTCTTTATAGTTTTTATTTTTTTAAAAATGTTATAGCTGCTGAGAGGCTCTTTCCATTTCTAAACAACAGTCAATCTGTGACATATGTGGCAACCAATATATTGTGCCATTTAAGCAAACTTTATATTCATAATAAAAACTGTGCTCCTTCTCAGTGTTATTTGATCTATAAAGTTGGCTGAGTTATATATTTTGTTAATTTGTTTTACTAACCATTACAACATATGTGCCATTATGTTGTGATATTTACTAGAAAGTGAGTTCTAGTGAAAAACCAATGAAAAAAACCCTCTTCTATTAAATCCTTATGCAGAGTTGATGTAGTTTTTTTCACTTTTCTTCTTCATTTAGTTGCTATAGAACAGGAATTCATCCTGAAGAGGAAACAAATAAAAGAGAAGAAAATACAAAGAGGATGACTCCTAGGCATCAGACACAATTCAGCTCTACATACCACAATTCTTTTACAAAGACTAGGTTTTTTTTTGAGAAAATCCTATTCTCAACATAATACTCATTTAAATGGGACCTTAGGAGAAGCACCACAATCTGTGTCTTTAATAATGCATCACACACTGCTGTGGAGCACTCCTGGCTCTGAAATACAGCTCCATACCCCACTACTATATTGTAAAGGCCTCGAGCATATTTTGTCTAAATGTTAATAGCATTGTCCCTAACAGTTTCTGGGCACAAACTGGGAGTTTGGTTTTTCCAGGGACTGTTCAACATAGCTGGTTCTCATGCAGTAACCTTATGCCAGAAGCAAAAAGAGTGTCCCACAGCAGATGCAGACTACTCTGTTTAGCCAGTTTCTTGAATGCTCTTGAGCATATTTAGTTTACTAGTATAGCCAAATATTTTCCACCACAGTTTTCCAGTAAAATAGTAATGATTTTTATTAAGGTATCTCTGAGAAAAAAATAATAATGGTTTATTTTAGGAAAGATATAATAGTTGCAGCAGACTAAGTGGTATGGATTTAGGCAAGCTGTTTAGCTGTTACTGTTAATGAGAGATTAGTTTGAATAGGTTTACACATGACACATAAACCAACAACAACATGACTTACTTATGAGCTCATAAGCAGTGGTTGGTAGAAGGATTACCTGCAGTGATTAAAAAGGAACTTGTATGAGCACTACCTTATGAATTCCAATATTTATGGAATTTTCTCTGACAGCTGTGTCCGGAGTGGTTTTTTTGCCTCCTTGGAACTGTAATAGTGCTTATTCAATTAGAGTTCCAACATACAGGGCAGGTTTACAAAGATCTGAATATATTTCAAAAATGTCACATAACTTTGTGTTATTTTCCTGTCACAAAGCACTGGTTCAAAGAACTTTTCAGCTATGTGATCTATGATTTTGTAGTTGTCTGTTTAAAACACAGAAGGTTTGCAATCTAGGTACCCTGATGTTTGATTTACACACCTGCCATTGTCTCAAAATATATATCTATACATATTATATTCTCCATTTCTTTCTTGGAACAAGTGCAATAAAGCAGAAGTTTTTCTTGTTTACGTTTAAAATAAATTATTTAATGAATTGATATTTTTCAGGGAAAAGGCACCAACAATTTAGAGTCTGCTCTAACAACAGAAAGCAGATTAAAAAATGCAGAGTGAAGAATAAAAAGTTTACTTGCTAGGACCACATCATGTGTTAATGTAAATAATTTCGTGGCTTGTTTTCACCACCTACTTCAGATCTTGACTACTGGTCACAAGGCATCTCCAAAAGTGATACAGAAAATTACTATTACATGCATGACAGTATATTTCCTGAATAATTTCCAAAGTATTTCAAAGATGGGGTGCATGACCCATCCCTGAAATGTTCAGGGCCAGGTTGGATGGGGCCCTGAACAACCTGATCTGATGGAAGTTGTTGCTGGCTATGGCAAGAGGTTGGGGTGAGATGATCTTTAAAGTCCCTTCCAGCCTAGGCTCTTTTATGACTCTGTGATTAAAAACTGAAAGTAAGTGTGATGGGTCTAAAGTTGTTGCATCATAATCTTTAATCTTGCAAGTCACTGTGAAACTACAATGGATCAGTGCTATTTGTAAAGATGTAGAATTTAATTACATTTGGATTAAAACTGTGGAGTAGACATTGAATATAACACAGCAATGATATTTAAAAGATTAGTGATCAAAAGTCATTATTTAAATGGGTTTTTTAATTAAAAGTTGTCACAAACTATCTAAATTAGTTCTGATTAGTTCATTTAAAAAATATGTGTATATATATGTATGTATATATATATATATCTTGCTCTACAATGTGTACATTCTCATCCAGTTGCAGGATTTACGACCAATAAGTAACCAAAGATAGATTGGATGGGGGTTTGCTTGTGGAGGGTTTCCCTTGTCCATGGCAGGGGAGTTGAAATAAGTGATATTTAAAGATCCTTTCCAACCCAACATTTTACAATTCTATTAAAAACTGGCCCAATATTTAGTTGTCATGTAATCTCTGTAAAGGCACAGATTTTTCATTTTCCAGTAGAGAACTTAAGAGGATGAGTACTGCCAATAAGTGTACAGGTGTACCAGCAAGAAATGTTATGAGATTTTTAATCTGTATTTAAGATTTTTTTCTTTATGTGCTTTTATGTGTATAATTTCAGCTTTCAAAAGTAGAAAGTTGTTATGTTTTATTTAAATGTATTGTTTGTTTTCTGTACACTTCTATATTCTGGAAACAGTAAAACTAGTCATTCAGGGAACAAGATATTACCTACACAAAGGACATCTGCTGCAGATGGTTTGTCTTTGGCAAACATATGGCATATGCATTTTGGCGAAAAGATATATGACTTTTTATTTGCCAGCTATTGTGCAGTAGCCAGATATTTTTAAAGCAGATCTATAAATAATATATTTCTTATATTTCTCCATCTCTTTGTCTGTCTCTGTTGTTCCTTCTCTCTTTGTTTTAAACCTAATAATATCCTCTGTGAAAAAAAAAAAAAAGTGGTCTGCTAAATAACAAAAGATGAATGTCATATAAATTCAAAAGGAAAAAAATGCAAACTTTTTAATTCTTCAGGTTTTTCCTTACAAATCCTGCCTCACAGAACTGGAAACATGGAAGGGAAATGTCTCAAACCCGATGACACGTGATTTCATGTAAGCATACAGAAAATGTTTCAGCAAAGTTAAAACAGAGTATTTTGTTTGGCAAGATGTCTCTAAGAAGTTGGATGCATATAACTGGATGTATAAAGACAATTTAAGATACATGTTTTGGTCATGCCATTACTTAATGCCAGGATATAACTTGGAAAATGTCATTCCTTTTAACTCCTCCTCCATGGGAGAGAAAATCACCTGTGACTGTAACACTGTGATAGATACTCTGAGAGAAGGCCAAGTATCAGAAACTAAGTGTAGCAAATATTGCTTTGTGACTCAGAGCTCTAATATAACCTTTCCATTTTTGAGGTGAATAGAGATCATAACCTTGAAATCACTAAAGCAACGCTATGCTTGTTCCTAAGATTGCTTGAGATAGTTGGGCATGGGAAATGATCCCTTTTCACTCTTAATTTCTTGTTTATTTGCATAGAGAACACACTTAACTGTGAAGTATCTGCTGTGGAAGAGCAAGAAAGGATGCTTATTTTCCAACTGAAAGCCTTTCCAATATACATCTGAGGTATCTAGACAAACTTGACTTTGATGTTGATATCACTCTTTAAGGGACTATGGTTTTCTTAAGGCAGCTAAAATAAGTCAGATCATTCACACCCTAAAATTAGTTGGTTTTTTTTTTCTACAAAGGTCTTATGGTTCAGAAGTAAACCATACTATTGAAATGTTAAAGACCTGAACCTCACTGAGGGTGACCTTGATGCCATTTCCAAATCAATCATATTGAAATGTTTTAATATCATTTTATAACCAAGTGCCTTTGAGCAACTATATTTCATAAAGATGTTGTCCGAGGGTTTTTAAAAGTAGAATATACTTTCCACTCTAAGGAGGGTAAAAGAAGGGGTGCACCTTTGTGCAATTACAAAAACAGAACAGCTGAGTGTGAAAAACAGTATTTTGTTTAAAGACCTTTCTTGAAAAAGAAAGTGTTGAAGTTGAATTTAATTTTTAGTTGCAAATAGGATTATTTTCCAGGCAGGTTTCTGAAACAATTCACAAACAAGAAATTTCAGTTTTGAATAAAACCTGCATAAAATATGAGCCCTTCTGGAAATATATCTTTTTCGTATGTTTTCTTTTATCTTTCATGCTTTTTATTTTTTTTCTACTTTATAAAAAAAACCCTTGCCATATTTCTATTCTTCTTGCATGGCTGACCCAGTAGTATGGATCCAGCATAGAGTAACACATCTTATTAGTACTGGACACTTTCATCTAGGCATTATCATAAGTGCTCATCTCTTTCTGAACTTCTTTGTATTGATATAGCTGTTGTTGGAATAGCATGATTAGCTTTTCAGGCACCTGCATGAAGCAAAATATGTATAAAACAAGCAAAGCATTAAATTAAAATGTAACAAACAGTCATCAGGTTATGCTTCTCCTCTGTCAAACTTAAAAAGGTAACCTTATATAGCCTAGGGAGTAAAATATGTATAACTGATTAACAAGCATAAAAATCATCCCCACTGTCCAACCCTCATAACAATTGTCAGCTTCACTGCCAAGTAGAGAAAACTCATAGTTTCCAAAGCTGTGTATTCCAACAACCCTCTGAGGTCTTCCTCAACTTACATAGTCAAACTTACATAGTTTCCTCACTTGCTTTCAGTGATACATTGTTTATCCTCAGCCTGGGGAAGAAGAACCACTCAGAAGTGAGAAATAGCAGTAGACAAATAAAGCTTACCAGCTAGTGCCTTATGGATTGGCAACCAAGGAAGCATGATGAAGCAAAACTATCTTTATGCTCTCAAATTATTTCAAACATTGTGCTTGTTACCCTTATGAGGTCACCTATGCTGGCACTTCCAGATGATCAGACCAGATCAGACCTTTCCTGCTTACCAGCCTCTGAGGAAAATATCTCAGGGAATGTACATTGTAGACTTTTTCTGTGGAAGATCCACAAACTCATTTGAGTGGAAATGGTTGAAGGAGTTTAGAATTCCAGTAGACAAGATCATGACATTTTACAGACGTTGCATGTACTTATGCTTACTTTTATTAAAGAACTGGAAAATTCTACTGAATGATGAACACATAAGATAAATCCAGTAGGAATTAATTAATGTGAAGTAGTTATTTTAAGTAATTATTTTTTATAAATTAATTGCATTTAAAGGTAGAGGATTATTATTATTATTATTATTATTATTATTATTATTATTATTATTATTATTATTTTCTGTGAGGAAAGTTAAGGTACTTGAAAAAAAAATTGAAGATATGACTGAAATTTTCTAAGTAAAGCTCTGTGATAAGAAGGTGAATAAAACATCTCTATTTCCCTTTTATGTTAAATCATGTAACATCTCAGTTATGATGTGATAATAAGCTTTTAAAATAATTATTTGAAAGTAAAGGTTGATCCATTTCTCATTTTCATCATAAAAATAATGTTTTTTTACAAGAAAAAGCACAGCTGTAATATTTGTTACTGATAACAAACACAACTAAGTATGTCTAAATTCAATAAATGTGTCCTTTAGCTATGGTTGCATTTCTCTCCCAAAAGGCTATATAATTTTCTCTTGAAACAAATTGAAGTAGTATCACCAATCCATGTTCAAAGGTTTTAAATAACAAATTATTTTACCCAAAGGGTTTGGATAATTTCCACATAAAAATTGGCCCTTAAAAAATGTCAGAACTATTTAGAGTGATTAATGAAAAAAGCACTTTTAGCGCTCATAATATTTTACGATGCCAATTGCTTCAGCATGTTTCAATAAATCAGTTATGCAAATGCCTCTCTTTTGGAATACAGGATATTACAGTTTTCACTATCCATCAAAACTGTAAGGTAGCTTAGAGATAAAAGGTTGCTAAAGAAAGGACTACAAGAAAGAAAAAATAAAATGTCTTTTTTTTTTTTTTTACTTTGTGTTACTGAAAACTATTACAGGTACAATGGAAAAAATAACTTATTTTAAAAGTGAAAACAAGAGCTTTTCCACCAATTTTGCAAACAGCATGAGATAAAGTTTCCGATGTCATTACTTAAATACCTAACTGTTTTTAAAGGATTGTACCAAAACCATTTTTTAGCAAGGTGTCTTGAAAACAAAGCAAACCAGAAGTTTTAAAAATTGTATCTTTTATCCATTTACCAGAGAATTCATCCATTTAGCAGAGAATTCATTACTACCTTGTGCAAAGCTTGTGATGTTAATGGTATCCTCGCAAAACAATGCAAGTTAACACATTCATGTCTGAAGTATTCATGCTATGTAAGAAATAAGTTTTTACAGAGTTCTCTGACTCATTGCCTGAAGCACCTGACTGGTCTCTCTCACAATATCTCACTAGGTGGGGCAGTGTTATGGTGAGCCCAAGTTTCTGTAACCAGAGATCTTTGAAACCAGGGTATTTTATATGGTTTAGTCAAATTTTTGTTGATGGGAAATCATTCAACAGATTTTCTTTTGTGACCATCTGCCAGCTGCAGAGTAGCTTGCTACTTTGTCTCCTCTTTGTTTCTTCCACACGGATAATGTGTGGAGTACGTCCTGTAGCGCAGATAAAGGCAAGCAACCCATGTTTGCCCACAGTAAAACGGCTGCAGCGTGTGAGGCTTGGTACTACACAGCAGTGCATGCTCTTTCAGTCTTACCCCTTCTTACCCCTTCTTACACTTCAGGGAGGCCACAGGGCAGTGTCGAGTGGTGGCCTTAAAGGCTCTCTGTGCAGTGACTTGGCAACCCAGGTGTGACTGAAGTGGTCTCTCCTGCAAGTCTTACGGATGAAACCTTGTGGTTTTGTTGTGCATGGAATCCATTAGGCTCTCTGCAGGGATGCTGATGCAAATAATGAAGGACTTAGGATCCTGAAACATATTTTGATGCATTTTACGAGTTGTGGAGCCTCCCTCTTAACTAACAGTAGACGAGATAAGACGCACAAAACCCAGAAAGGTGAAATGCTATTCATCCAGTAACATATAACTTAATGGCAGTAGGACTGAAACTCTTCCTATCTACAGTGATAAAGCTGCTGAACTATAGAATCATATAATCATTTATCTTGGACTCCAGCCTTTATCCCAGCACTGCCAAGTACCCTAAGCATCACATCTACATGTCTTTTTAATTCCTCCAGGAATGGTGACTCCACCACTTCCCTATCACCTGGAAGAAGATATCTATGTTTTATCATCCAAGATCTCATCTGCTAGTGGTCAGTAGGCTCTCTGTGTGTGTTTACTGTTTTACTTTAACAGCATTTGGCATGTTGCTGAACTTCTATGCCTGTGAAGCACCCAGACAGTTCTTGCATGCTGTACTTCTGTGAGTAAATAAAGTCCACAAATTTCAAGCAATCTTCTGTCCATCATATTACATAGGGTCAAAAAGCAGGGACTAAAGCCAGTTTTCATTGTATTATATTATTTCAACCAGGGTTGCAATGGCCTTTTCTACTGTCTTTTATATAACAGTTTAAAATACTTCCTCTCAGTCAGATTCTGTTGCTCTGAATAAGTCTGCATAAGTTAAATGAAGATGTGTGAATTTACATTAATTTATTTGTTTAAAATACACTAAGATGTAGTCTGTAATTAATTACCCTCAAAAAATAAATACATTTGTGCACATGTAAACCATATGCCTTCTTACATATTTTATGTCTCTATGTGTGTATATAAAATTTAAAAATGTTAAATATATCCTCACAGCAACCAGCAAATCTATCATTGATATGGAATCTTTTTTCATCCAAGTAATACTAAATTGGCCTATTGAAAAATGAGGTTAAACAAGCCAGAATGAAAGATCAGCTTAAAGATAACAGTAGTTCTGGGAAACCTTTTATTTTGTTATTTTAGTTTTTTAGATGCAGTGAAACATACTCTCAAGCTTTTCTGCACTGAAATATAAGCTAGAAATTTAATTTTATTCAAGGGGGAATCCTCTTTTATTATATGGATTTGAACAAGGAGACACTGAGAAAAAAATAGGTCTTGTAATGAGGTCTGGCAATGTTACAACTTCTGCCTGCAAAGAAAAGAGCAAATATTGTAGCATATGTGATTTACCTTCAGGCACATAGAAAAGAGATTTTAGTATTAAAATAAAACACACTTTCAATCAATCAACATTTTTTTTAAATAAATCATCTCATTCAGATTGTTTGAATGATCCATGACATTAATTTCTTGCAGTCCAGGATAATGAGCTATATTGTTATGGAGATTGATCATGGAGATGATTCAAAAATATTTACTACATTTGCTGAACAATTCAGAGCACAATTTTTTTACATTAACTGCTTCTACATCATGCTTTGATTTTTTTTCTACACGTTTTTATTTTCTTCCATAAAAAACACATTTTATAAAAGTAAAAAAGTTAAACTTCACAGGTCCTGTAAAGTTGCAACTAATGGCTTGGAATAAATGTTTGTTGATTTGGGTTAAATAAAGCACATCTCTAGAACATTCTTGCAGTTCTCTGTTGGGGAAAAAAATGTCAGGCTTGATAAAATCTACAATTTACTCCAAGTGGGCTTCTTTTCCTTTGTCAAGCCAAACCATACCTCTGTTGATTTGTGGTACTGTCTTCTTTTTTGTGCCATAGGATGGCCTGCATGAGGCTCTGCCGTTAGCCACCCTGTTGTGCCATTTCACTTCAAATTGGGTGCTTCTCAGAGAACATCTTCAGTAGAAATACACAGTAAAATCTTCAGCAGAAATAAATCCATGGTATGTCATGAACCTGTAAAGAAATGTGTCTGGATACCTCTTGTCTCACTAAAGAAATTAATTTCCTTTGGTCTCAGTATGGAGAGAGACATTTCTTAAATGCAATTCAACCCACTGAGGATCTTGAGACAAGGACAAGCTCTTCTCCAAAAAAAAAAAACCACTTAATTTAATTTCTCATATACTGATAATACAGTATGATAAGTAAAAAATATTTCTAAGGTCTTTAAAGCTTTTTCTGGGTTAACTTCAGCAATAACATTCACGTCTAGGAAATATGCCAGTTGTGTCTGTTCCTGTGTCTCCAAATATGAGAGAAATCACAAGTTCCTTTTATATATACTTTGGCATTTCTTTCTATTGAGATGCTTATTTTCAAATATTTGTATTTACATGTGATAACTCTCCTGCTACTTTTCAACAAAATAATAAAGTCTCTTCTGCGTAAATCAAATAAATTTATTGAATAATGAAGTTAAGTATCTAAGTAAAAAATTTAGTGTTGGCATAAATGTATTTTGAGTCATCAACTGATGTAAAAATGCTGATTAATGAATTTGGAAAGATGGAAAGCCTCTTAAAATCTTTTTATAAAGATGACATAATATGTTTTATTCAGTGGGTATATAAGCGAGAAGATGTGAAATATTCAAGTTTAGAATAAATATTTTGAGACTTTAAATGTCTCTTCATAACATTAGAACCAAGTCAGTCATCTGAGGCAGGAATTCAACTCTTGCTTATGGAGATGAAGGGCTATCTTAACATACGAAATGGGTGGAAAAAATTCATATTCTAAAAATGTCCATATGATTCCAAGCCTTCAAGTCCTCATCTAGTAATGCGGGCCAACCATAATCAAACCATAACTCTTGATGAAGAAAAGTCACAGAACAGCTCCAGACCTTTTCCAGCTTAACACTTCAGCAACACCTCCATCTTATAGAGTTATCTGTCAGAGAGTACCTCCAGTTCCAAAGATCATTAGAATTACATTTAGCATGAATGTACTTAAATTAATTTGAAAAGTAGTCCAAACTGTTTGCACTGTATGTTTTATCACACATCAATGTTTTAAAACTATGAATATATGTCAACTTTAGAGTCTTTAGAGGACACTGTGCCATTAGGTTTTGTGTTTATGTTATGTTATTTTTTGGTGTTTTATTTCACTATTCAATGAAAGCTACATGAAATTCTGAACTATCTACTAATGTAAAACAAAATACAAATGTTGGGAAATATATGTCTTTTTGCTTCATATTCCATTCAGGACTTAGTTGTCACTATGTGCAGTTTATCTTTTCTAGGTTTTATAATTTGATATACTAAATTAATTAGGTATAAACTCAAGACATCTGTCAAGCATAATCTGTATTTGAATAAATATTTCATATACCTGTATTCTGAGTCTGTTCTGTCTGCTGCAAAACTCAAAGCACCACTAGAAAAAATTATTTTCATTGATTCTGTAAAAATTACAGTAGGCCTACCTGTCTGAAAATTATGCAAATTAATAAGAAAAAATTACCTAATTCATCATCTATTCATTATCTTAGTTTTACATCTGCCTTACATGCAATTCTATTTAAGTATTCAATTCCACAGATGAAGTGTGATATTTTAATATTAAAAATTCCAAAATGGTTTCCTCCCTTTTTGAGTTTACATCTCATAACATATTTTGATTTTCCTTTGCAGTTACAAATGCAGGATCTTACTATTTGACCGTTTATTTAACATTATTTTTCTTTTCAAAATTGCTGCAAATTGATATATTTGGAAGAACAGATACATTAAAATAAAACTTCTAAAGCTTTTTGAG
This sequence comes from Diglossa brunneiventris, assembly GCA_019023105.1. Lineage (NCBI taxonomy): Eukaryota > Metazoa > Chordata > Aves > Passeriformes > Thraupidae > Diglossa > Diglossa brunneiventris. Next base: position 45,565,454 of record CM032352.1, on the reverse strand, counting down.
ACACACACAGTCTTATAACATCTCTGCTCAGCATTCCTCTGGTATGTGGTTGAACTTACAGTAACATTAAGAAAATTTCTTCCTTTTGTACTTTTTGTAATTTTAGGCTTTTTTTTTTTTCTAAAGTAGGTAGCTTTTTCAGAATGTTCCATCTCAGGAATTTTAACTGAATGTTCTGTGTTATTGGGCTACATCAGTTTAACCCTGTTTTTTTTTTTTTTTTTTTTTCAGAAACAAATTTCCTTTAACATTTACTTTTCTAGAATGAAATGCTCCACAAATTCCTTGAATATTAGTCAAACTCAGGAAGTTTTCTCCTAGATCTATGTCAGAATTATCTGATTACAAAAGTGTGATCAGAGAAGATGTTGTCTGCATCTTGCCCTGGGGGCATGAAATGTTTCACTAGAAAGGCATCCAAGCAATCCCAAAAGGCATTTCTTGCACTTTGGATCAAATAACTTTTTTCAACATTTTCAACAATACTTCCCTCAAGAATTAATCATCCTTTATAGAAGTGGAAATTGATACTAAACCAATGAAAATATTTCCATAAGGTGTTTAGAACAATAGATAGATCTTGACAAGTTCTCGAAGATCAATGAGAAAGGTGTTTGCCAAGTGGAGCTCTCTTACACAAGTTTATTGTACTTTGAGATGTAAAGAAACACAATATTTGCAATCTTCAACTTTTAAAATAATACAGGTTTGTTTCTTCTAACTCTTCTTTATTTCTCACCAAAAAAATTGTCCTCAGAATTACAAATATATAGGTCACAATGGAGCCTGGTTAATTACAGTGAGAAAGTATTTACATGTCTCTTGTTATGACTTGACCAGACTTTTAATAAGGATGAAATAACTTCTTTTTTTGCATAATAATATAGAATTTTAATGAAAAAAACCTGAGGTCACAGCAACAAAACTTTCAAACACCTTTCTTTCAGCCTTCATGTTGAAATGCCAAATAATACTCACTTGTAATTTTCTATACCATAGAAGATTTGGGGATTTATCTGTTCTTAGTACTTATATAATGAACAAAAGCTAACTAAACAGTGAAGATATTAAGGAATTTTACATGCTGTAAACTCTATACAAACAAAGGTATCAAAGTCAGTGCTGCAGGCATAAGCAACCTACAAAACAATCACTTTTCAAGCCAGTTCTCATGCTTATGGGCTTTTTCATAAGACTAACTATACTTAAACAGTGCCCTGTTTAAATTGTAATTTGGCAACTGTTACTTAAAACCACATGCTTTTCTCGCATACTACAGAAATAGCCTAAACAACTCTCCAGTACTGTATATTTCTCTGCCAGGGGAAATATGCCCATAACTTAATATTTAGTTACTCTTTACATCCAGACTTTCTGTGTTTTAACATCTCTTTTGTCAGACAAAAGAGAAGTTATAACTTCTAATGAGGGGATTAAAAATAATTAAATAAATGTTTTCAAGCACTGATATTAGCACAGTGGGACAAAGGAAAGAAATACCCAACTGCTGAATTCTGATTTTGACTGGCATTTAAACAATGAGTTACCAAACAGGAGTGAAATTCATGTCAATTTTTCTACATGAAAGGATGTCTTAATGTGTAGGCTTTATTTTCTGCATGGCCTCTTGAAAATAGTTTTTGGTGCAACAAAGTACCCCTTTTAGCAGTTTTCTGCAAAAACAACCTCCCATGGTGAGTTTCAGCTTTTAGCAATACTGTAATGCAGAATTAAACAAAGAGTACATGCAGAGTCAGGGTTCGAAAAGGGGGGAGAGGGGGGGAAAGAGTATAAAAGACATGGTCCCAGAACTACTTGAAAGCTCTGGTGAGTAGAGTATTGCTGCTCTTAGTCAGAAAAAGAAAAGGAAAACATCTAACAGAATTAATTGTAGAGAGGGGTAATAGTCTTCTATTCACAAGCGCTGAGAGTTCAGAGGAACATTTTATTAGATTTAAATACAGAATACTCTGTCTCTGTGGGTGACTTATCTGGCAAGTATCCTCTTTCTGTAATATTTGCTACTGACTAAACTGGCAATGCCTATTGTTTTAAAATTTTATTGCTCTCTCTAGTCTCATAAAACAAAAATATAGAACTTCTGAGACAAACATGCTAGGAAAAAGAAACAGAGTGCAAACACTGATCTTTTTCTCTCAACTTCCCTTCCAGAGGTCCTTGCATAAGCCTTGTTTCTACTCTTTCCAAAGTAATGAATTCAGTGAAAGTGGAAAGAAACACTGATAATTCATCTTCTATCCTATATCTCATCCTTCCACACCTTATAGATCTTACAGTAGTTTTCTTGAGTTTTATTTCTTTTTCTGTGAAAATACATGAAGGGTTTCCAAGAGAGTAGTGCTGCAGGTAGATGTGCTGGGGAGAATGGTGCAGCTTTCCCACAGCAGTTAAGAGTTATGCCTGTACTTCTGGGCACAGACTGGCTCCCAGGACCTTGGAGTGTAAATTCATCTCTAGCTTGATTTTACAGTGGAGTGCAATGCACAGAAGGAATACCATAATTCAAGTAGGCTTACAGTATATATGCCAACAATCACAGTTCTTCATCTATTTTTCTATTTTTTTTAACTTTTTGTGGACAGAATAAATCCTATTCTGGTCCTCCTATTCAGTTCTGTGTGTAAACTTGCTAGACTACACACAGGTTCCACCTTGGAATCTCTCATAGTTATTCAGATTAGATTTTAGGCACTGGTTTGGTGGGTTTTGCTAAGGACATATGGAAATAATGCACAGAGTCAGCAGCTAACATCCTACAGTTCACTTCCCATGTGCTGATACAGTCTCACATTACAAGGTAAAAACAAGAGGGACTGTAGTGGGAAGCTCCTTATACGTCAAAGAGAAGATTTCCTAAATTAATCCAACTGTCAAAAAGGAAATGATAAACAACTGATCTGACTATAAGAGTTTTAAATTGAGAATGTTTTGATGTGGAGTGAATCAATGTTAATGGTGACCTCAGAATTTCATTCTCATATCTGCATAGGCATATGTCCTTCTACTACTGCCATTAAAATTCTGAACAGCATATACTTTATGTTGATTACGGGAGGAGGTTGCTATATACTTACATGTATCAAAGATCAGTGTTAAGCATTGTTCCTAGTTTGCAGCACTGTAATATTCCCCTTAGCTACAGCAATTCTTCACACATGGTCAGTTCAATTTCTTGTGAAAATTAGCTGGGAAAAGTGTTTATGTGCTTTGTTCCAAACCTTGTAGTGCTCTCTTTTTAAGCTATCTCTGCATAAAAAGTAAAAATAAATAAACACATGAATAAAACATTGAATTTAAAAAAATCAGAGAGTTAAGGAGAAGTGGGTTGATGTCTGTAAGCAGGAACGGGATATTACATATGAGAATATTGTTTCTTCTAAATTTTAAGCACCTACTGAGGTACCACAAATAATGGATCTGAATTAGATAGAAAATTAGGTTTAGACAGATACACTTCCTCAAAAGAATTAACAATTTGTCCAAGGAGATGAATAAGTTTGACATGGGGGAAAGAAAGTTTATTTCAACGGTAAAATGTCAGTAAAATTTGCCTTTTTGCCTATTCATGTAGTCTTCCAGCAAAGAGGGAAGCAGTCCTGGTATGAGCTACTTTGGCTATGTTAATTTAAGCTCTCTCCACATGGACCACTAGACTACATAGTCAAATCTACCATCCCTTTGACAAAGTAGCAGAATCAAGGCATTGATAAAATCTGCTGCCCCCTCATTCCTATTTTATTCAATAGTTTTCTGATTAAACTTATTTTTAAGAGGTTCACACTTTCCAAAAGCAAAGATAGGACTTTATAGTTGAATTTAAAAGCCAACAAGTTTCTGAAAAAAAGGAGAATAACCTCTTCCTTCACTTGCTGCTGTGTAGTACTACTCTTGTGTGCTCAGCATTCACCAACAATACCCAGCGAGTAGTGTCCTGCATGTATTAAAAAAAAAAAAAAACCAAAAACTAAAGCACTAGCAATACTGTTAGTCTATGGACTTTAAACTGATGTTTTTGTTTAACAGTCAGTGTTGTTATGCTTAAGGGATTTCTGTTTTCATCCAGAGGCAAGACGGCTGACTAGAACTATTTAGAAGGGTATTGCTTCTCTATCTTCTGAAGTATTTTACTTTGTTGCTTACATGTTCTTTCCTGTCTGGTAAAACTCTTATAAAGAGTCTAAGGTGAAGGAACCAGAACCCCAGTATGACTTTTTTTCTGCCACCTTCTCTGACCATGAGACTATTAGAGTGCAAGACATATCAAGCCATGTCTCTGCAGAGAGCCAAGAAATCCATGAGACAGCCAAAGTTAGGAGGGATGTGGCTTTTCAGTCTCATGAAAGGGCAAGGTGCTGTTCATGATTTGTGTTTAATTCCCCCTTATATCAAATTCCTTATGTTAAGCAGTCTTTGATTTAAGCCTTCCTTAGGCTGAGGCACTGCATTTGTAGAAGCAAGGACACATAGCTACCGAATACTAATTCACACTACAACTTAGATAAAATGTTTATTTACCTCCTAAGGTGTCAATAAATCTGGGCATATGATGTAGCAAAACTGCAGACACCAAAGGCTATGCCCTAGAGAAAGCAGGTGTCCTCTTGGTTGACCAAAAAGCCTGGCATTTATTTTTAATAATTCTAATTTTTGGTCACTTATGTAATATTTTTATATTTGATCCCTTATTCTTGTCCCTCAATTTGTAAAATGTAAAATACAAATTCTTAATCTGATTCCCCAGGAATGTAGTGAATATATATCTATTGCTTTTTGCTATTAACCCTATGTGTTAAGTTGGCAGCTTGGTAGATGTGACCTATATTTAAATTTTAGTTTTGTGACAACAATGCAGTTCTGAAAATCCTGGCAATTTATCAATGTATTTGGCTGACAGAAGGAGAAGATTCAGCAGAAATATTGAGGTGTTGGGTATTTTTTGTTTGGTTATTTTAAGTTCCTTAAGCTTGTATTTACAGATATGTAGTAGATGTGTAGAATGTATCTGCTACTATATAAATATTAGATGTACTACAGGTTAAAATATATTTAATTTCAAATACTGAAATTCAATTGTAATAAAAAACTTAGGGAAAACAAAAAAAAAAAAAACTTAGACTGAAATGTAGATGACCTTGACCTTTTGTATACATTTTTCTCATTGCATTTGCTGGACCACTTTCTACCTGTGACTGAATGTAAATGACAGTTCTGGGTTACATAAAAACAGAATTCTCAGCTAAATTCTTACTGCAAAATTGGTAATATTATGTGAAACTGAAAAATCTGACTTTGATTTCTGGACCCCGTGGTGAGTTTGCAAGGCTGGTGCTTAGTGATAAAAGATTTTGCTCTTAAACTGAAGAAACATTAAAAATACAACACAGAGAACCCTAAGATGACATGTTTAGCCAATTCTCAGAAGTATAACAATTGAAGCCTAGTTTCTCTGACAATTTAATCTTCATTTTAAGTTGTACAGCCTTCATTTTTTCTATGTTTATTTAAATAAAGCAACCACCATACCTATAGCTGCTTTCATAGTCTTCGTAAGTAGCTCTGTCCATACTTTCACTGGTGATAATTTGATTCTCCAAAACTATTCTGATTTCTGATTATGCTTCATTTTACAGAGCAGTCTAATTATTTTTCCTTTGCCTCACTTTCCTTCAAGCTATCCAAGCTATTTTTCCTGTCTGTCATTCTTAGGTAGTGCATTGATCTTGGATGAAACTATCTGAAGCTGTTCTCCATTGAGGTCATATAGTCAGTCACTTCTAGAAAGCAATTCTTTATATGAATCCTTTTGAAGGATTATTTCTAGCCTCTATGAGAGCTTATATTTTAATGGATCTCCAGCACAAGGAAGACAGGATTATTAGCAGACAGTCTGATGTCCCCAGTTTTTCACCAAGCAGAAGCAGGGTATTGTCCTACTGCCAGCAGACTTAATGTATCCCTAACATAATTTCTTGTGGAGTGTTTTCTCGGGGTGAGGTAGCATGAAATAGATAGGGTTCTCTCAGATGCTTATATTCCTTAAGGAGTACTTTTTCAAAGGGTCAGTGATGCTGATGTTCTGCCTGTGTGCAAGCTTTGCCAGTTTTTCTGTTTTCTTGGACAGTTTGCTTCACGTGTTGGAGAGTCCTTTGCCTTTGTTAGCACTGGGGCAGCAAAGGCACTTTCCTTATTGGCCTGCAGCATCAGACTCCCTCTTGTTTATTCTCTCTGATGCTGCCAGTCTTGCATTCTTTTCAGGGCAATCCATTCCAGCAAAGGGAATAATGAATGTGTGTTTCTTCTTTTTTTTTTTTTTTTCCTCCAGTCTAGGGTGTTATTGAGGCCAAGCTCTGGGAAGTGGGAACCAAAAGATTAAATACCCTGAGGGTCAGGAAAATCTTACAGAAAATCTCCAGCTCTCTGCCTGGTCTAATCAGTAGGGCCATTCAGACAGTGACTCTCTATCACTAGGCTTGAAGTTGATGTTGAAGCCCAAATCAAGTGAGATGTCAGCCCGTGTGTTTCCTAGTGGCCTGGCCACCCCTTGCATACTAAAGTTAAGTTACCCACATTCTTAGTTAACACATTTTCAAAGCCTACTGCTGTTCATTCTTAGAATGAGAAGTTTAGATATCTAATATTCCAATATGAATGACAATTTTTGAAGGCTTTCCTTAAGCCTGACCTCAATATTTTAAGTGATGATGTCTAAAATTTTTCTCTAAGTCTAACCTTTAATATGTGAGATACAGTGGCTCAATTCAACTCTTGACTTAAATTTTCTCAAAAGAGAAAATAAATTTTAGTTAATTTCCTGTTGTTCTACTATACAACAGTTCACATGGTTTAGTGCAATTTACAAGAGGTCTGTATCAGAGCTTGTTATGTTTGAAAACAGAATTTGTCTTCAGCAGTAGATTTATGTGGGGACTGTTAAAGTCTCATACTCATGTTTTTAACATGGATTACTCATTAATTAGAGCCACTATTTCACAGGTGTGGTATCACAGTTTTTGGATGTTGGTACTTCCTAGTTACTCACTGGGAGAGACTGTGATTTGATGGTGAATGATGGTGCATATTCTAGAAAAAGTAATGCTAAAAATTAGTACCTGCATACTCTACTACTGTTCTAAAACGAATGTAAGCAAAAGAGCGAAGTTAAAAAACAAGCAATTAAAAATGTGCTGATGCTAGTTTCAGAGAGGCAATTCATATAGTGTTCACATCAGCAGAGTAACTGAGTACTCTGCCAGGGTTAAAGAGGGTGTTGCTGCTTTGGACGGCACTGTGTGTTTTGCCAGAGGGAGAGGATTTTGTGCATAAGAATTGCCATTAGAGCTCTCAGGGGTTTAAAAAAGGAAGACGGAAAAAAAAAAAAAAAACCCTAGTAAAAATAGAGGCTTGTATTGCCAGCAATTTCATGTTGCCACCTACTTGCTCTCCTCATGCTTTCCACCTTGTTTCCTGGCATTGCCTCTGACAAGTCCTGCCGAGTGATGAGCCATCCTCTGACACTATTAAGCTCTCAGCAGGTATAGACTTTTTTGAAACTTATGTCAATTTTTAGTGCTGTACCATTTTTTATTCTACTTACGTTTCAATGGTCTCTCCAGGTATGTTCTCTGAAGTGAAGGGAATTCTCAGCTTAGAAGTATTGATATGGGTTTATAGGGCAATGGCTGATACCAGTAAAAATGCGAAGCCAAAGGACAAATTGTTACAGAACCCAAAGTGGGAGAGCCACAACCAAGGGAAGAACTGTGGGAGGAGAGGGAGATTGCAGAGGCACAATACTGAGATCTTTTGTCTTAATTTTCTGATAAAATGTCTCTGGCTTTTACTCCAAGAAGACTTGAAAAGAGAAATAATCCTCTTTTACTCTTGGTTTTCCTAGAAGCCTTTCTTCCCAAGAGTGTCTACATGAATACGAAAATACCAGCTACATCTCTTTGAAGATATGGTCATGTAAAGTGGTAAGAATGTGAATGGCTCTGTCATAACTCATGGTTTATTTTTAGCATACTTGTGACTGATTGATTTCATGCAAAAGTAACATAAAATTGTCAGAGGATATAGTGTCTCATTTTCTTTGAATGTTCCTTTTGTAGAACTGAAATGATTCATCAGTTATATGTGTATTTACTTTCTTTAAGGTTGTTTTTTTTTTTTACAGGTTCAAATAACTGTAAATGAATAAATTGTCATGTCTGTATTTTGCAATAAAAAACTACTAACAGCATTTCGCTGTGAAAGGAATTGTGCTCTGTATGAAATCTAGATGGCTAATGCTCAATCACCAACGTAAACAAAGTGTTTCAGTCTCGCGAAACAGAAAAATAATTAATCTACTCAGACTCGTAATTCTACTATTTCTAAAAAAGATTTTCAGATAGAAGGCTTTAAATGCCATGCAAAGTTTTGAACATAATATGTTTATAGCAAACAAAAAAAAATCGTGTGAAATTTCTTATTGTATCTGCTTCAACTTAAAAACAGAAACCCTTATTCAGACTAATGTTGTACATCTGGAAGCTACTTGGAATATAACTGCAAACTAGAGGCATCATTTGAATTAGACAAGTAGACTGATAAAAATGTGCTTTAAATTTTCATGATGAGGGGAATGGACTCATGTATGGTATCAAAAATACTAACTGAAATTCTGGAGGGGATATTTACTAGATTTAAACAAAGAACTCTTGTAAAATAATGTAAAGCAATGAAGTAGAACAGCACTGTTTTAGAGTGTCCATGCTGTTTATTTCCTTCTGTCTGACTCTGAACATTAAACTGAGCTTTGCACCACAAATCCCTTCCATGCTCTGCATCATGATTCTCTTTCTTTCTTTCTTATCTTTATGATGCAGGTAGTAAGTCTGAATTCTCTGCTGGAGTAAGTGAGCAGAGCTGCTTGAGCCCATAGATCTTTTCAGTGACTGGATGGAATACAGAAGGAGAACCTTTGTCAAAGATCAATTATTTCTTAATCGTAAGTACTACCACAAGTCTATTAAAGACACTTCCTATGGGGAATGAATTATCCATGTAACAAGAATTGGTGCCAAGGTGCCTTATCAGTTCATGCTTATTCAGCTAACTGTGTTCCACTTGACTATGCCTCAAGTACTCTAAATAATCCATGCTTGTAAGTTTTAATATCTCACCGTATCTCTGAATTGCTATGTATTCTTGTATTTTCATTAATCATCATTCCTTAGCTAAATGATACATACTTGACCTAATTTTTCCTGTATTTTTCACCTCTTTTTCCATTTCTGTAGTTACCCAGGTCTTTCCATAGTCTTTTGGAATTGAGATCCAGACATTACAATTTTCTGATTATGAGGTAATAACATGTAATACTTCAAATGTGATCACACTAGAGATTTTTAATAAGGGCTGTGTCCTTGCTGCATTAGAATAATCTTCACACATTAATAAAATTCAGAAATTATTTTTGCTTTCCTTTGGTAAAAATACTGCCAATATTTTTTACATCTCTTTCATTGTAAAAGTCATCTTAAAAAGGATCTCTCACTGGAAGGACATTCTTTAAGGAAAGAAACAGCTGTGTAATCACAGCCAGAAATGCTTCAGTGAACTGGCATGGACTGTGCTGTCACTACTAAACAAATGAAGAGTTGAAGGGACACAATTAGTGGTATACTTTTTAAATTATATTTTTCAGTAAAATTTCAAGTGGCACATTTTGTTTGACATTTGCACTGGTAATGGTATGGCTCCTGAGAGCATGGCTACTTGTATAAGATAATGTTTTTTGCTTTCTTCTTAGTTATATTACAGTAGAATTTTTTTTCGTCAGTATAATATTTATATGCAACATCAGCAATATCTTTCCTATGTCGCAACGTACTCTAACTACTTCTACTTTATTCACTTCATTGCTTTTTCCTATAAATTGGCAAAACCAACGAAAGCACCTACTAGAAGTCTCCAGAGCTGTGACCTTTGTCCCACACTTCCATGTTCTCCCTTCTCTGCTTCCTCTCACACTGCAGGCAATAAATAGTTTAAACAGGGAGAAGCTTTAAAGGTCAGTGTTCTGCAAGTGCCCTAGGCAGGGCTGGAAAGTCCCTGACACTGTTGGGATATGACCTTGTCATAAATTCTCAGGTACCACTCTCTGCCTTAGCACAATCTATTTGAATTATGTCAGAAAATCTGAGATAACTGATTCATGATTAAGGTTGACTTCACAAAGTCAGAGGCTTTTCTAGTTATTGATTTCATTCTATTTCCACACTATTAAACTGTAGTTTTGCTGCTGGCTGACAACCTTAGTACTGAACAGTAAATCAGGAAATTAATGTTAGTGTGATGGAAATATTAGCACTTCAATGGCGTATGGAACATTCTGACTTGTGATGTGAACTCTGAGTACAAAAAATAAGTGTAATATAAAGTAATGATCAGTCTACATTTGTAAGTGAAGCTGCAGGAAGACAATACAGGTTAAGTGTACTGCTCTCTTCTAATAGTCCTGCTAAATTTCCTGAAGGTATAATGAATGCAGCTACAACATGGAGCAACCTAAATTTTATTCCAAATGGTAAGCACAGCAGCAACGTAACAGTAGTTGAAAGTTACAAGGACCTGTTCTTTGTATTTGCAAAGCAAAGGCATTCTGAGTATCTAGCTACTAATCTGTGAAACAAAATTTTGAAGCATTATATCACAGCTTATGGTTCAAATAATTTTGACACTTCTTTTCTGATATATCTTTTCTTTTTTTCTCTTTTCTTAGCTGAAAATCCACAGATAACTAACTTCTGTTGTGAGGGTTTTTGCCAGTACACTTAGCCTATTTACCAAAAAATCATTCTTAAGAAACATTCAGAATTATTTTCAGGAGTATTTCTAAAACTAAATCCAGTCCAAAGATGTTTCAGTCAGACCATATACTTAACAGCTCCATCTTATTACCTGTCTCTGGCTTACTGTCTGGGCAAAGTGCCCATGGCAGACCCAGCAGTCAATAATGATTCAAGCTCTTTAGTTTTTGTCACCTGGATTAACTTCCTTGTCAACATCTGCTCTGAGTTAATTCTGAATGTGAGCCTACTCTCTTCCCAATTTTCTGGGTTTGATTGTTTCACTGCCTTGAACATTACTGCATCAAATGCATGGCAAAGAAACTTTCACTGACTTGTTTGTGTAGCCAAGATAACAACAGTCCTTTCTTAGATTTCTAGTTTGATTGGCTGTCTTGGTTACTCAATAGAAGAGCAAATCTAAAGCTCTCTTACACAAGGAGAAAAAAAAAAAGAGATAATGACTGCAATACTTTTGCTAGTGTTTTCATTTCTCAATCTGAAAATGTTTTTTTCCATGTCTTAGTCTAGAAGGTAGACAGCAGTCCTTGTGTCATTAGTTAGTCAATATTCTATACCTTTGAAAGGATTACTCTCTGAGATACCCTTTTCCCACCCATCATTATCTGCATTCTTCCCTTTAGGATGCAGAACTTTAGTTTAGACCATAGTAGAGTAAATGCTTTCTAATAGTGTATATTTTGTCATGAAAAGCAGACTTAACACAGACTTGCCACTTAACAACAGTCATCTGCTAATTTCACCACTGACAGTTTTCAGTCTGTGTAAATGATAAAAAGGTCAAACTTTGGAGGCAGACTAAGAACTACAGCAGATTGTGTGACATCACTTACTGAAAGTGTATTTTAACAAGTCATATCTATATAAAGCCTGATGCTTAATGCATCCTGCATGATAATATGTATTGTGAAGAACTTATTCATCTACCATCAGATCACTAACAAAAATAATTTCCTTAAATTATTACTTTTAATTATTTTAAATAATACATAATTTGATTACTTTTACCAAAAAAATTAGCCTTGGTAAAAAGAAATATTGAAGAGAGAGAAAACCAAGTTTTGTATCAGTTCTGCCATAATTTTGGGATCACTGTCAGAACTGTAATGGCCTAACTGACTTAATTTATGAGTTTTTAATGATGTAACCTACCATATTCATGGTTTTTAGATGTTGGCACCATACTGGTTTTCTCTTAGGCAAGTGGAATTTCATCAGTTCCAGACACTTAGTGGAAATTGACCTTTATCTTCTAAAGCTTCCAGCAGATAGCTCTTTTAAAATTGTCTAAAGCATATTATCTAGATTTGATAGCATTACAATTTTATCATTAATAAATGCCCCTTATTGGTCTCTTAATAGTGATAAAGTGGAAAAATCCTCATCACGTGGCATGACGCTCACTTGACTTTTTCCCCTCAAGCAGTTAATAGAAAATTCATATTTTATATATGTGAATGTAAAAATATAGTATATATTTAATGTTAAATATTTATCTTGAAATTTTTACCAATAACTTTGTTAGTGCTTGCTCCCTACATTTTCTCTTCCCTTATTAATTTTCTGAAGTTATTTCTAGCAGTGACTTAAAATGATCAATTTCTTGTTCTCAATTTGCTATATGCATGTATAGCATGCATGTGTATTCATGCCCATTTATATATTACATGTATATGTATATTTATATATGTACACTTAATGTGCACTTAATGTTATCACAAATGTAATATTAGCCTATCTAATCAGTTCCTCAAAATGTTCATTGTGGCAACTAAGACATGTTCAAACACAGATAGTCCCTCAGCGTCTTTTTAATTATGAATATCCTATGACATTTATCTGATCCTTTTATATCAGTGCTTCATTTCTCAAGATGCTCCTCAAGATAAAGATTTTTCTGGTTCTGAGTGTATTGTTTTAACTTAAAACATTGATACAGATACAGAACATGTTTTGTATCTGAATGCTTTCAAATCCTGTTCTTAACACAAGAATGGAAGTTCACCAAATTTAAATTTTATAGAGCCTTATGAATGATTAAAGAGTCTGGTCTTATTGTCCTATTACATAATTTTGTAGCTTGTGGGGTATACTTTGTAATTTTTTTTAGGCTTCTAATTCATAAGCAATCAAGGTCATTTTTCAGTTGTCAGTGACTCAGAAACTGATAACGTATTTTTCATATATATTATAGTTTTTCCTTGTTGACTTATCTTCCTAGTAGTTTATAATATTTTTTTTCATTAATATTTGAGCCACATTAATATTTCTGCACAACTTGAGTAATACTGCTAGGACATTTCTTCTCACAAATATAAGGACTGTGGTGTATAAGAAATTTATTTTTTCTTTTCTTCCTCATTTGCTCTTGTATATTAATTTCTTTAGTTCTAAATGTGTGGACATTTGTTCTCTCCTTCTTCCATTTTCCTGTGCCTTTTTGAGGAATTTCTCAGTATTAAAAAAAAAAAAAAAAAAAAAAAAAAAAAAAAAAAGTACATTCAGCAGAGAAAGAGGTTGGAGCTTCTATAGGATAAAATATGACTGACCTAGAAGTCTTTGGTGAATTTTGTGGTTACAGTCTAGAAATGATGTGAGAGTACACACACCACATGAAGAGATGAAATATCCCTTATGAGGCAAGAATGGCTCTTCCTGCATGTGTGTGGGCTTGGAAATAGGGTGATGCTAGAACAAGGATTGCCAACTTCTGCTGCATCCTCCCCAGAAAATCATGTGTTGCAGCTCACATCAGAAATTTACCTTACTGAGTCTCACTGTGTGAGCAACAGGGATGAATGAGCTCTCACTAATGTTGGATTGAGCTGGCTGAAGAGCAAAGGGGCTTCAGTGCACCAAAATATTCTGTCTGGGCTTGGCTGAGTTGTGCAGGTGTAAGCTGCCTGCTGGAGATACAGCTGGCAGCCCCAGGGACACACGCAGGCAGCCTGTCAAGTGTGAAAGGACAGGTACCTCACTCCACTGAGGCACTTATTTTGCTATGCACACTGAATCAAAGCTGCAAAACACCAGATGAATGAAGTGTGCAAACTCTGCAATGCTTTGCCCTGGCCAGCCAAGCATCCAGGAAGAGTATAAGATATCTGCATGGCTGAGTGAGTGTTTTCCACTGACTTTGTCACAGTTTACTTCTGAAAACTACTCTCAATAGAACTAAGCAGAAAGTTGCTTTTATCCTACTGGTCACTTCCTTGAATACCAAAATTTGATTTTTATTTTTTTTGTCATGGCTGTTTCCAGATTAAATAAATGACATATGAAGAATTTCTGATTTTCTATTTTGATAAGAAAGTAATTCTATAATAATTACATGAGAATTAATTTATAGCTACATAGTATATTCTAGCTATTTCATCTATGCCCTTAAACACCATAAAAAGTACAGGAGCTTGAGTGGGAACAGTTCTCCTCTTGTATCATCTTGTTACTTAAGGCAGTGAAAAGGAATCCAAGCTTTACTTGATTCTTCTCTTTTCTGCTTTAGAGACTAATTTGAATGACTGCATATGTTCTTTTATCAGAATCATATGCCTGAAGTTATGTGCTCTAATTGAACACATGTATAAAGTATTTTGCACCATGACTGCTGCTACCATAGTGGTCTAGGGGTTAAAACTTGACTCATAACACAAAGTTCAAAGGTCCTATCCAGCCAAAATTCCTATGATTCCTACCATAATTGCTGCCAGAACAGTTTTACCTAGATATAATATAGCATTAGCCACCAGGCTACAGATGGAATTAAGGCCAGATGAGCCCCAGCCAGCATGTAAATCTCCTTTATTTCAGTTATTAACCTGCAGCATGATTTTGGATTGTGGCCCTACAAGAGTTTAGGTCCCTGCAGGTGTTATGGTGCACCTCCATATGACATATTTTTAGATCAGAGCATAATGTGAAGTCAGAACAAAACAGAATTTCATTTGGATGACATTTGGATGAAGTTTGGTTTCAAATGGGCATCAGACTAACTTGTGTGAATTTGGAAAAAAGAAAAAAAAAAAGGAAGAAAAGTATGAGACTTGAACTTTTTACCTTCTGTCAAGTGAGATTTTTAGCATCAACAATTCCTTGCTACAGATCCACTAGTTTTAGTCCCCAGGATATATTGACACTGACATAGCCATGAAGTATCCTGTTTCTAAGATGTGGCACATAGCTTCTCTGAAATTCAGGGCCCCTACTCCCACCTCTCATGCATGAGGTAGGTTGTTGTTGGTGACTTCTGAACAAGGACCTTTCAAGTAAGCCCTGAGGTGCCCTTTAAAATAAAATTTGAGATGACAATGTCCCCTCAGACTTTCTTCTTTCTTTTGAGATATTGTATTCTCTGGATGGGAATAAAACTGAAAGATACTTCAAATAGATCCATCTTTCCTAGTCTTACCTGAGAATATGAAAAAAAGAAAAAACATCAAGTGATATACATACTCTTGACATTTTAATCAAAACCTGCATGCATTGATTACGTTTATTTCTTCTCTATCTTCCTCCTGATTATAATATCTTGAACAAGATTCCCTGAGGAGTAAATAATTGTTCTTTTCATAACTTCAGCACATGACCCTATAGAAGGACAACTGCATGCTTGACTGCAGATTGCCTGTTTACTCTTCATGGTCTGTCTGGCAAGGTTTATTACTGCAAATCAAAGAAAATCTTTTTGTTTTTTCCTACTCAAATGAAAATAAAATGTACACATGGTCCTCATATTACAGCCATTGCAGTTTTTTGATCCTTTTTCTATTCATTTATAATATCATCAAATGAACAAGCAAGGACAGAAAAGGCAGAATCTGCACCCAAAGCAGAGGGACTAACGGTGCTGTCATCTACTAAATTAAAGGATCCACAGATCTGCTTAATGAGGTCCAAATTCCTCCTTTATGCAGAGGAATTTTAGTAGGTAGTAGATCCTTAGGAGAAAAGGAAGGCACTCATTACATGCAGTCCCTGTGTCAATGTTAATGCAATTCGGATTCGTAAAATTATCACTTTAGCAACTTATATTTGTTGCTAAAGAAACTATCATGTTAGTAATTTTAAAAATTGATGACTAATTGTTCTCTAACTCGTAAGACTTCTGTGAACCACTTCTCTTCACGAGGAACTTGTTTATTTTGGTTATCAAAGGTAATGATGTTGGGGGAAAGATATAAAAGAAACTAGACTGAAATCTCATAAATGGCAGTATGGCAGATTCTTTTAAACCATCTAAATTTTTTCTGGCAGGAGTAAAATTACATCCAAGGTGACTTTGAAGATAAATGAGTACTGAATTTCTAAAATATTTATATGCTGTAAACATTTTAAATATGCATATTTTCATGAGAAACAACAAAAATATTTTAACACAATGGTCTTAATTTTCTGCCATTTTTTTTTCAAATGGCATTTCAAGGTGCAAATCTCCTCAATCTCCTCCATTAAAATGGTAGATGGTATATTGTATTTTTCTTCTCAGCAAATCAGAATTTGTAAAATACCTCTAAGGCCAGATCCTTGGCATTTGATATTGTTTCTTACTAAAGAAGTCTTTTGTAAGAGTAAATGAAATCTTTCCTTTGTTTTAATTATTTTCAATTACACTGAACTATTTTATTTTCTACTTTTCTGACACGAAAAGAAGTTCGCAAATAATCAGTGCAGCATACATGGTGAGGTGTGACAGACTCCTAATTTAAGGTCTTCTCTTTAGTTAAGTTAAATGGAAACTCTGCAGTCTGGTGAGGGATCTCTGAGTCTCCTCAACAAGAAGCACGGTACCAAAGGGCCTGTGATGGCCACGGCTGCTGGACCCATGATGGAAACTTAAGTTGACAGCTGGGCTTGAAAAAAAATATTCAGCTTTTGCATATCTAACATATCTAACTTGCAAAGTATTTCAGTCATCAATTTTGTGTAATATAGTTGTGTAAACACTGACTGTACAAGAAAGTTACTAGGTGCAAAAGTGCAAAGCCTGTGTGACCAAGTGGAGTCTGGTTCTGAGACAATTCCCCAACTTCCTTGTATAATCAGTGTAATGAAGAGTTTTCATGTCACCACCAAACATAAAAGAGGCTGAAAGGACCCACCCAGATGTTGATATGTTTGATTGCACCCAAAGAAAATAAAATAATAATCCTTTCATATTTTTGTTCTAACACTTTTCTGCAGCAGAGCACAATTGCAATCCTTAATACTACTTAATGGATGACACCTGTATAATTAAAGGTTACAAAATCTTAATCTAATGTGACCTCCTGCACATCATAGGCTGCCAAATTTCATTCACAACTCTTGAAGTCAGGGACTCGTTTGACTACTGTTAACATTCCAAAATGAAAAAGCAATCCTAAAATGAATGTTGCAAGGGCTAGTGAATTTAATCACAAGAATCAGCAACTAGTGAAGTCAAACTCACCCAGACTACAAAAGATAAACCTTTTAAATGATAGACAGCAATTCTGGGAACAAAAGAAAAAAAAAGTACACTGTACTTCAATACTTACGGATTATTGGTTTTATTTTGTTGGTGGTGTTTTTTTTTTTTTTAACATTATAATAGTTTTTGATTACTATAACTCTGAGCAAAACATGAATCATGTAAGACAAGGATCCTAAACTTGTGCATAACATGAATGGCATGCAAGCCACAGCCTGAACAGAGCTGCTTCCGCTGCTGTTTTCATTTACAGCACAGGGCTTAGATTAGTTGTAGCTGCTGTTTTACATTCATCTTTAAGACCATCATTAGTCCCAAACTTCTAACAGACATTTCTGGGGGACCGTAATGCCTGGAAACCAGAAAGGCATACTCAACTGTTTGTCATGATATTGAGACAGCGCAAGGAGGCAAGTGTTTTTGTATTCTCTTCAGCTCTGTATTTAGACATTGAGAATTGTTAAGAGATTTACTTTGATTAAAAAAACGTATATATTGTCTTAATGCAAAAGATATAAACAGTGGGAAAGTTCTAGAGGAGGAAACTACCAGTCAAAATAGGGCGATCATATAAGAAAATAAACTTATTTGCACCTGCTGAAAGGCTCTAAATTTTGCTTTTAAGATGGTAATGGCAAATTTTATTAAATATTGTCTATTCTAAATGCTGCTAACCTAAATTTGCTGAAAACATACATGCAAGTGTGGAATACCATGTGAAACAAATAAAATTTGGTTTTTGTTTTCCCTGTGGAATCATTGTTATGAAGCAACTTGTCATCTGCACACATTTCTATAGTGGTTGGTTGGACAGGAACTAAAAATAAATGTACCAGCTTTGTGTGCATTGTGCAGCCTTCACCCAGGACTATAAGAATCAGAATTGTCTCAAACAGCCTGGGTGAGTTTAATTCCATACTGCAATAAGAGGCTGTTTGTCAAGGACAAAGGGTGCTGAATTTTGGGGCTCTGGTGTTAATAGTTGCCATATCAGGTATCTTTAGAGAGCTCATCCTCATACTTAGCAACAAGAGATGGAGCTCTCTCTTCCTACCACAACTGCATCTATCTGTTGCCTGCAGAGAAGTTCCTATCCCCCAGACTGTGGTGGTGTTCACAGGGATTCCAGGATGAGGGAAGAGATGAGAATGTTGTCTCCATGGCTGATTTATTATTTTTTGATATATATTATATTAAAACTATACTAAAAGAATAGAAGAAAGGATTTCATCAGAAAGCTTTCAAGCAAAGGAAAGGAATGGAATGAATAGCAAAAGCTTGTGACTCTCAGAGGTTCTGAGCCAGCTGACTGTGATTGGCCATTAATTAGAAACAACCAACATGGACCAATCAAAGATGCACCTGTTGCATTCCACAGCAGCAGATAATTATTGTTTACATTTTGTTTCTGAGGCTTCTCAGGAGAGAAAAATTCTAACGAAAGGATTTTTCATAAAACATGTCTGTGACACAGGACTATGTAGTTTATGCAGAATTTTATAGGGATACTCAGACTTAAAGACCGATTTAAAGCTTAAGCATGGGGGACACAATGCCTAATGTGTTGGAAACGTGTGTTTGCAGCATGCTCTCAAGACTAAGCTCTAGGCCTGCTTGCTTGAATCCACTTCTTTTAGTCCCTATAAAAGCAATAGAAATTCTAAAGATGGGCCTTCAGAGTTACTAGCTGTATACTTTGTGATGTTAACTCCTGCATTCAGGATGAAAAAAAGGATGGGTGGCTAATTCTATTTGACAATGAGGACACTGTTCTGTGCATTCTTTTTTTTCAGTTCTGCAACACATGTAATTTACTGAATGATAATTCAAAAGTTTCAAATACTAGTGTCTTTGGTAGGATCCCTGACTACAGTTGTTTCAGTTAAGAGATTCTTTGATTTTACTGACCTAAATAACAATAACAATGTTTCATTACAAGAACTCAGTTTTTACTGTTATGTAAGACGTTCACTTCTCTTTAGAAGTAGTGAAATTATTGCAGATTAACATTTGCCCAGTAATGCAGCTAAAGTTCTCCACAAAGGGAAATCCTATTCCCCAAACTTTTAAAGCTGAAAGAGGGCTGCTATTCAGAAACTAACTTTAAGTAGCCTCCTTTAACCATCGTCTTAAACAATGGATTTGCCAAGTCATTAATTTTGACATGATTTTGAAAAGAAGGGAGATAAATTGTAAAAAAAAGACTTTTTCCTTCTCCTTCACCTTTGTTTTTCACTGCAATGATTCCATAATTTTTCAGTGATTTTCAAATGCTCATTTTCTTCTCTTTTGGATGTATCTTATGTATTTATGGAAGTGTGCAAAATCACAAAAATGGTAAAGAAAAGATATAACTGATTTCATGGCTTCATGTCCACCAATCAAAATAAAGCACTTGAAGGAAATTAATAGTACACATAAACAAATACTGTTCCACATAAATCAATACCTGGGATTCTATTTTACGGTCTTTACTTATGTTGGCTGCTATTTTATGGTCAGTCTGAAATTAGATTGCATGTGTAAGTACTGTTCAGCCTTAGTTAAGATTGTCAAATAGCGTCCTCTATATTGATTAATGTTGTGCCAACATCTTCAATGCGGCCTGGACACCAAATAGAACTGCTACTTAATTAAATAAGCAATCACTCAGCATCTGACCTGTTGGGAAAACAAACAAAAAGCCAACTAACCTTTTAAATCTCAGGAAATGCAACAAAATCTAAAGAAATTCTCCAAAACAACACCACCACCATCCAACCCTTAAAACAGAAACTTAAATACAGAAAATGAACTTCAGATGTGAAAGAAAAGCTTAAAATGTAGTTGTAGTTAATTGAATATAGGCACATAAATATCTGGAACTGAATCTGAAAAAGTTGTAAGTTTCCCAAAGGGATCAAATTAAAATGGTATTCAGCACAGTGTGCATTAAAGTTATTCTTATTGCTAAATTAGCTCACTGAAACGTCTATTGGTTTTAAAAGGAAGGCATTGTTATGTGTGCATCATTAGATGTATTTCACTTCTTCCTGATCCCAAGCCTGTGTCTCTATAATAAATTTTAAATATTGCATACTGCCAGTTTTTCAGCATTTTTTCAGCTCTGTGTTTTTGTTTATGCAAAGTCTGGATATTACTTCATTAACAGAGAAGGAAATTCCTTGTTTTCTAGTTTGCTCTTTCGTTAAAATTTGCATAACATCCAGCTGACCAGCAAAAAGAAGAAAAACAAAATCCAAATGCAAATTGCAAATTGACATAATTGTAGTATGTGCCAAGGCAAATATATGTTTAGAGAAGGTACAACATGCTAGTGAAATATTTGCATAACATTTGTATTTAAACTGGAGAAATAACAATTAATATTTAATAGTTTTACACATCTTGAGTTAAATCTAGAAAATTAACACTTATTACTTCAATACTAACAAGCCAATAGCTGTGACTTGTCATTCAGGAAAGTAAACAGTGTTTCCCTTTGAAAAGGAAAATTACGGCATACAAACACCACAAAAACATTCTGTGCTTCTCAATCCATAATCCCTTTCTTCTGGGTCTTTTCAAATGCATCACAAGTTTACCTTATCAAAGACACTAGGTGTGTAATGGACCAATGAAACTAAAAATCACTGTTAATGCATCTGGCAGGATTTCTGCCTTGTGATGAAACTAACTGAGACTGAAGGCCTGCAACTGATGTGAACCAAGCTGGACCTCCAGCAAGTGTGTGCCTGGCATCCAAATGTATTATACCTACATCAAAAGGCTGCTGAAAGCTAGAGCGTCTCCAAACATGACAAGAATGTATGACATACATAACAAGTGCTATGTATGTTTAAAATGTTTTGTAATAAATTACCAAGTTTTGTGTGAAAGTATTTTTTTTCACAGGGAAACACAGCAAAGTGTAGCTTTAGCTCATGAAGAAGTAGACTATTCCTTTTTGCTCCCTGGTCAGCTTTTTGATGTTGTTAGATATGGAGACCAGGAAAAAGAATGACTGCTGGGTGATGGAAAACATGTACCTTAGAAACAGCCATACATAACACGCCCTGAAAAAACAAGCAACCAAACAAACAAACAAAACCAAAACAAAATCCTAGAGAAAATACCCTCAGCTAACCAGGACTTTGGACTTTCCACAATATATGCATGCTATCATGCCTTGTGTGGAATGAAAGGAGGGAGGAGGTGTAGCACTGTAAGGAGTGTTCGATTTAGTCCATAAAATAGTGCTGTGGGTTTTAAATCTATGAGCTACAACAGGAGATAAAAAGGACTTATGTGTCTTCATTTCCTCCTCTTTAGTTTTGTGGCTGCAATTTGCCTCTTCTGGAGGAAGTCTGTTGTTTTAGAAACTACCATGGGAAGACAATTTTCTCAATTGCAGAGCTGGTAGGCATATAGCATTGCTAAAACAGTAATAAACAAACACAAATCAAAGTTTGGGCTTAGATTTTAGACTGTTTGTCGACTATGAAGAAAACTGATAGGATTCCAGATGAAATAAATAGAAGAGAATGCTCTTTGTGAATGTTTATTTAAAAAATGCTGGCCATATGATTTTGTTCAGAGGGAAAGATATAAAATATTTCATACATCTTTCAAATTAAAGTGTCATGTTTGAATAAGCTAGACTCCTCCAGTGTCTGGGAACAATGCCATAAAGTACCAACACTGCTGACCTCAGTGGTGAAGGAACGTATGGTCTCGGCTAAGAAAATGACTGTTCAGCTAGTAAAGTAAAATTAAGAAATCCTACATTATCAGGAAGCAAATGTTTGTTTAAATCTTCCAGATATCTTTTTGTTTTTTCCAATATTAATTCATAAGAATTTGAAATATTTCTTTAGCCTTTACTCCTCTGTGCCAGTTTAGGTCAGAAGAAGTAGTGTACCTTGTGGACTTCAAATCTGGGCAAATCTAACACAAAAAAACAGAAAAGACAGATGGTCCTGATGTCCAAAAATGTTACCCTACTGTTTTGATTTAGTTATAAAATCATCCAACCATAGTCATGCTTAAATAGCTAATATTGACAAACACTACTTACTTCCCACCAAGACAGAAGCTATGGAGATACCAGTGTGCAGCTAAAATTATACTGTGCTTTGACATCTTATTGTTCATGCTCAGTCTGCTGTGTGATGCATTTTAGTTTAATATACTTCTTCTATAATTGAGGTTGACTTAAAATTTCTTCACTGGCAATTACAGCCTTACAGTACATGACTTAACACATGGCAGCACAACTGGTCTCCAGCTTGTACCCTTATTTTCAGACTAACTGCATGAGAGTGAGACAGATAAGGATCTTCATTTCCAGGCACCAGTGCTCCACTTGGGAAATTGTTTAACAGAATGTTTTTGGTATGGGAAACAAACAATCACTCTAACATTAATAACGCAAACCTGCTGACTCTGATGTAAACTGAGGAAAACATAAAGAAAATCCAGTCATGAAAGAACAAACAAGAAACAAAACATTTTAGTTTTCTCTGACTTATTGCTCTGTTTCAAGTTGAAATCTTCCAGTTCGACGTGGAAAGTCTGAGACTAATTTGGATATTTATTTTTGCTTTTTATAATTGAATAATGTTTAGTTCTAAGAGACCTTTTCATTCTAACTTAAACATTACATTCTCCATGAATAAATATTTATTCATTGCATATGGTCTTTTCATTGCACGCAGACTGTTTAGTTTTCAGACTGAAAAAGGTCAGTTCATCAAAGAATACAGGTATAATAATGAAACAAAGCAACCATTTGTATAATTTAATGGCGGCAACAAGTCCAGGCTATCAGCCTGACTAATGAATAATTTAATTTCTTTCTAAATTCTTCAGTAAGGAATATGTGACAACATCAAACATTTCTCATAGGGAAATATTAAAACTATGTATCTTTTAGCACCTAGAATATGGACTGAAGCCTCATTTATTCATGAAACTGAGCTGAATCCCCAAGGATACTTGTATATTAAATAGTGCTTTGGAATGTTTTGGGACAATGGAATGAGAATTTATCTTATATTCAAGTGTTTTAACAGTTCTTCACATGCTTTTAGGATACAATGGTGGTGATTGCCCTGGTCCTTTTGGCAATTTGATACTGCCACAGCTGTCACTTTGAAAACACACTGATATAACCAGGACGTCTTGGTTTATAGATAATACTAACATTAAGAGACATTATCAAGTTAACAGAAGAATCATTCTCCCTAATGAAAAGCATGTTTCTGTTAAAGGCACAAATACATGTGGTTTTACAGCTAATGTTTTTATTACTTGCACTGGTTGAGATGAGTATTTATTAACAAGGTGAACTGCAACTTGCACCACTTTTTCTTTTCCTCCTCAGATACATCAATCCAGTTACTGAGACATAGATACTGGAGAGAAAAGAACTCTAAATAAAAAGCAAGCAATAATTATGAATTATGCCATTTTTCAATTACAGTCTATATCTATCCCTTTATCCTTCTTATATAATCCTAGATAAAGTCCTGTCAAAAAAAGGACAAAAAAGTTGGTACTGAAGACTGTATTGCAATACTTCTCTACAAGATTTGAATAAATTGAAAAAGTTTGAAACAAATTTTCAAATTTTCAAATTGACAGATGTCATTTCTTATGTTTACTGTAGTACTAATTCAGAAAAAAAAGTTAAAATATTTCAGTTCTTTCTTTCTTTTTTTTACTTTCTTTCCTTTTAATTTTGCATATTAATAAAAGGAAATGAAGGAAATATATGGAGATAAGGTGCTTATTCTCTGATCTAAAATAATTTCAAAATAATAAAAAAAATCACTTAATGTTTTAAAGTAAAATAAAATTATTAAAGAAAGATGCAGGGAAGATAAAGATAGAGAGCAATATGTTAGAAAAACCTTTTGTTAAGTGGCTGCACTACGCTGCCTATCTCACTGAGCATGTTGTAACAATTATCTGAAAGCCAGAATGTTAATGCACCAACCCATCAACTATACCCATAACCATACTGTGCCAAAATTTTAACTTAATTATCAATCTTTGAGCAATGACAAAATGTCTATTTGTTGCAACTTGGAGAAATTAGGAAATTTAAGCAAAAGAAGGGAATTCTAACAAATGCCAGTATTACAACTTCTATGGAACTAGAAGGAAGCAGTCAGCCAGTTTCAATGAAGGGTAGAGTATATAAAGGCTGTTCTGTCAAATTCCCCTTCCCTCTTTCCAAAACCAGAATATTATATAGCAACAGAGATGGAGAACTAATATCTTATGTCACTGCTTTTTGCTTTGGTTTGGGTTTTTTAAGGCTTGCCAGGAAACATAGGCATTAATTTCAGTTTTTTTCCTTTTTGAGATATGTGTCCAAAACCAAGACCCATCATTTGGCAATTTTGGTCTTGGAGGCACCATCACCTAGGAGGGAGGGAGAATATTGCAGTACCTTCAATGGGGGAAAAAATTAAAATCGTGCCTGACTTCCTTGGTTAGTGGACTTCAAACTGTTTCATGGTTCACTGCAAATTTTTCACCCTCACCTTCTGCTAACACTCATTATTCCACAAGAATTAGTTACATCTCCGTCTCTTTTTCTCTTCATCTTAGTGTATAGTTTCACAAAACAATGGCTTTTCTTTCAAAGCCACTTTGCAGTAGCTCTGCCATTTTCTCCCTTTGATCATAGTTCACCTGCACAACAGCTTGAGCAGCAGCTGTAAACTGGCTCACTGAAATTACCTGCATGGGAATATGACACCATTTTGAACCCTACAATTTCATTCAGCTACATTTGTTGAAGGGCACAAACAGGGACTACACAGGGAACTCATAAATTGTCTTTCCTGAAAAAAAACAGAGTCATGAAATTACATCTTTTACCTACTTGCTTTATCTTTTACTTCTCTCCTTGCTAACCTGTCAGTCGACTCCAAATGCTAACTACCCCTTTCTGTCACGCTGATCAGTTAACATAACGAACCCCAATTCATGGCAACTGTTCCCAGTGCTGCTATAGTATCAAGTTTGGTTCTTCTTTTTCAGACCTGAAGAATATTTGAAGAAAAAAACCAACCCATGACTACTTCCTTTTTTTCCCAAGTGTATCATTGGGAAAAAAAAAAAAAAAAAACAAACAAAAAGCAGTTTTGCCAGCAAGTAATAAAGTAAAATAATGTTAAATAGAAATACAGAAAATGGGGAAAGAAGGTTTTACCTCCAACCCAAGTCAAGGGTTCTCAAGTATCTTCAATATTTACATTAGTCTTGTCCATAACATCTTTGTAGCTACAGCATGAAATTCTAACTGCTCATTTGTAAATGTATGTTTAATTTTATTTTCTCATTTAACACACCACCTCCATTATAGTGACATTTACAATTAAAATAGCAGTGGGATAAAAAGAAACTTGAAGAACCTGCTGAAGCAGTGTCAAAAACAACCTCTCTCTCTTTTGCATTCCCTCTCTCCATAAAAACTGTTAAAAAGGTACTTTAAGGAATTACTGACCTAATTTCATTATGCAACCATATGACAGTTTTCCTTTTTCATTCAGGTAAAAAATGGCACTGGTAAAGATCACATACATGAATAAGCTGGATTGAGCCCCAAGAAATGATAAATGGTATACAGAGATTCCATTCAATTATTAGACGAGCTAGTATCTAATGTATTCTAGTAATTTTTAGATCTATTCAAATGCAGAGAAAATAGAACTTAGATTTTTAATTTGGGTCTGGTTTGGGTTGTTTGGCTTTTTTTGAGAGGGGGAGGTTAGGGGTTGTTTTCTTTGTTTCTTTCAGTGTCAAAATATCAGGTTTAGTTATTCCCTTTGATACCCATCTGATATTCTAGAAAAATATGGTTTAATTAGGGTTTGGTCTAGAGAACATTCTGAAAACTATAGCACATAGGGCAAAGCCCCTGCAGTGTAATTCTTCTATTTGTACTAGGGAGGATATTGTGAATCATGTAGTCTCTTACTTTTTTTTCCCTCATGTATTTATTTATTTATTTGTTTCAATTTTATTCTGTGATTAACATACAGGGAAAATTCTGTATAGGTTTAATCTGGGCTTCAGAGGAGATTTGAAAAAGTCAGTAATAAAGAACTTACTTACTTTAGGAACTCAACTTTACTTTCAGACTGTATATTTGCCTGCTTTTTCTCCCACTTGTGAAAGCACACAGTCAGAAGAACACTAATGTATTGAGATAGGTAGATAACACTAACCATTTTTAAATAGATGTTTTTCATGGTCTTTAAAGCTTCAAACACCACTTGCATCTTGAACAACTTGAGTAATGCTGTCTGAGTATTGCTTGAAAAACAACAAAACCCTTTCATCAGGATGACAGTCTGGAAAAAAAAAATGACAAATAATTCCTCCACACAGATATTTTGAAATACTGTGTTTTGATGGGTGAAATTAAGTGTTTTAGATGGAGGACACTTCTTGCTTAGAGGGACAGTGTCAACTTTAGCATCTTTTTGCTTAAATAAAGGCTTTGTTTAGGTGCTAAAAAACACACCTTAGACTTGACTTCTCTTCATCATGTTTTCTCTCTCCTTTTTTACACTGTGTTGCTGGTTTTAATGTTTCTCATATTTTGAAAGTACAAGCAGTGCTGTCTTTTCTTCTTTCTATTTAACTACCTTAACAGAATAACAGAATATTAATAAACATTCCCAGAGAGCATCCTCTTTTAATTCCTAGCAGGATCAAATTTCATTTTCTTATAATGTCTTCCAGAATCGTCAATGATAATTGGATAAACTTTCTCTTGATTTTTGAAAAAAGCAGGTTTTAAATTCAACTCACATTAGCACATATTTTACATAATGACCTATTCTAGGGTCTTCTTATCAACTGGAAAAAGTGGCACTGTGGACAACAGTTACATTTTTATTTTTAAAAAGCCATAATTAATTTTTGAATCCTGTTACCAGCTTTGTCTCCAGACACAGTATTTTCAGATACCCTAAGAAGTCAAAGGATAATATGTTAATATGCTGTTATAATATGTATAATATGCTGTTAATATGACAGGAACTAAGGCAGCTTGATTCAAGCACTTTGTTTTACCACAGATGACTTCTATGATACTAAGCAAGTGGGTTTTCCTCCATTCCACTCATTTCATGCCAGCAATGTAAGACAACAGGATGTTGCTCCTTTATTAGATTGTTGTGAAGCTATTGAAAGCCTAATCATTGCCCAGTGATGAAATCACTCAACCAGAAGCAAAGGACTGCAAGGCCTGTTACCTCATTTAAATTTGTTTTCATTAAACAATTGTTAAAAAATTAACTGAAGAGAAGGATCATGGCCCTCCAGCCAGCTCCAGAAGGGCACAGACAATTCAGATCCTTCCCTGTCCAATGGACCAAGTAACTCCTGTTGGCAATTTTCAACATTTCCTGTGTAATACCCTAACCAGCAGATTTTTGTGCCAAAGTACCATCAATAATACCTATGTGTTTTAATTTAACCCAGCTAGTGCAAAGCTGATTGGTAGAACTAAAGTTGTTCATCCTTTTGAGCTTATTCTGTAATTTTTAAAATGAATAAAGTATTGATTACCTCTTTGAGCTTTTGAGAACATAAACTATCTACATGGTTTCCTTAATTTTCAGAAAAAATATCTTATCAAAACTTCAGAATATTTCTTTCAGCTGTGCACTGATTCATGTACACAAAAAAATGTCCACGAAGTCATTTCACTTCCTCACTTTAAATATCTACAAGAGGAATAGTATCAAATACTTGTGCACATAAGAACGTCGTTTCCATAAAGTCTTCAAAAATGTTTCTTAAATGAAAATAAAAAAGACAGACATTTTCTACTTTGATTTATTTCTATACAGTAAAATATGCATGAGATAGGAGTACATAGTGAGAATTTTACAAGAACTTTGAGTGCTTCACTTGTGTGTTCTAAGGATAATTACTAAGGAGAGAGACTTATTGTCTTTACATCCTGATTTCAAAATATTTTTGCCTACTATTTAAGTATCTTTGCAATTTAATTCTTTGAAAACACAGTGCATGAAAAGTTATCTTTGTTACATTAATGTTTACTTCTCTAAGCTTAATTTTTTCTTTTGTAATCGCTCCTTGCAGTTTTCTAACTTGGCACATGAAAATAAATATAGACTAGATCTCATTACACTAAACATAGTTTCTTCTTTTAACTTTGCCACATGATGAAATTATGGTCCCATGAAAATAAATGGAAGAGATCTCATTAAAATTAGTAAAATAAGAATTTCACACATTTTTCTCTCAGTTACTGTATAAGAGACAGATCATTTACTTAGATCGTGGAAATATGATCAGGGGCTATAGCTCAGTGTTGAGCTTATCTTGCAACCACGCATGAAGCTCTGAGTGAAATCCTTCATATCTCTTTAGGCTCATCTGATGCTTTCGTCGCATGGGTGACAGCCACGCATGAGACTGCAACTTTGTCACCTGGCACTGCTGCAAACAGAAGGGACTAAGGTCTCAGTTCAAAATACTTCTGTTGCCTTTTTCTCAGGAGACTTGTCTAGAACCATTCCTGTCTGCAAATACCTTACAAAATAACACCCAAAGCCTGCACTTTTTGCCGATGTTATTGACTATGCCTAGACTGGAGCAGCCTGGAGCTCTCTCCAGCTTAACCTCAAGGTTCTCTACGGCTCAATGACTTACAACCAGAATGAGACTTAAGCATGCAGCAGTATTCCTCGAGCCTTAATTTCTATTGGATTAAAAAGATGCTCTATCTGTGCTGGCAGGAAGACATGGACTGCTTCTGAATGCCTGAATGATTAGGGAAAGAAGGACCCCAGGATGCAACACGTGTATTTCAGCAGGAATTACAGGGATTTTCAAATGGGATGATTGCATATAACAGCATGTGGCTGCTTATGCCTTTGGAATACAAGGACAAGTATTTTTTCATAAATTCAACAAATATATTAATTAATATTTTAAAATAAAATATATTTATGTTACATTTTTATAGTGCACCCTATACTATATTTATGCAAACCATATTTATCTTTGTTATTTGTTAGGGGTTTTTTGGTTGGTTGGTTTGGAAGATGTTTTGGGGTTTTTTTCTCACATTTTAGTGAGGATTCTGGAAGCTGAAATTTTTAGACTTATGTAACAGCTCAGGAATTCTAAACAGTGCAGTAAATATTTTTACTTACATTTATTAAACTACCAAATCCTTAGAAAACACTTAGTAGGAAAAAGAATGTAGTCTACTTGTCATGTAGTAGAGGACAATTGCACTACATCTCGTCAAGACCAAAAATATATAATTTGGAAGTAAGAATATTACATATACTCTGCTTTTGTTTCAGGTTGGAAAAGAGGTTATTTATAGCACAGAAGCTGTATAATAAAAGAATATTCAAATACTATGCTGTATATATTTTTTTCATTAATCTTTGTGTCAGGTTTTATAGAAAACAGACTGAGGGAGTATCTGCTATAACTACTTTTGCAGAAGGGCACAGCAAATTCATCAGTTCATTGACTTAAAGTGTCTGTCTTCGTCTCTGTTGAGAGATCCATATCTTTGTGATCCGCGTTAAAAAATACAAACTTTTTGCATTAGAGATATAATTATTATCTTACTCCCTTTTAACACTTCCTGGAGAAATTTGACAATTATATCAGTGAAGCAGTGTATGCAATAACACAATCCTTGTCAGAATGATTCTACACATATCTTTGATCATGATCTCTGAACATGATCTTTGCTCACATAGTTCTGCTTAGAATAGAAATGCTGTTTAAAAGTAGGTTAAAAAATTTGAGAAAATCCCAAAGATTTTCCTTTATTTGACTATAACTCCTCAGTCTGTGGACATTATGTTGTTAGAACTATTAGAGTTGAGGTGCACAACCTTTTTATTCAGACTTGCATCATCATCCCTTCTCATCAGACTTCTCATCAACCCTTAATCATAAGTAAATATCCGTGAGCAGCCCTCTATTAACGGCACTTTTTTTCCAAATGGTTTTAGACAAAACTATTCTTGTTATTTTTCTCAAGAGACCACAGCTTTGGAAAAACTAGTTTTTAGAATTTTTGTTTTCTGACTGTCTCTCTGATCTTTACAGCACAATGAAAGGTACCTATTTTTTAAGGAACAAAAAGGTCTTTTGTTTCCTAATTAAAACACACCCAAAACCAAAAAAAAAAAAGCAAACCACACCAAAAACACCCCCATATGATTTGGCTTATTACAAACACTTTTCATTATAAATTTCCCATATTAAATTTTTAGGGAAATTTTTTCAGCCAAAATTCTACCATTCATCCAGTCATTTACAGATAATGCAATTGCCATAAAAAAGTAAGCTCTTCTGAGTAGTTCTACATGATCAAACAAAACAGGTCACGTTCATAAATTTTGCAAAATACTGTCACAGTACTACACATCAGGAGAGGTGTAAAATATTATTGGACTGTTAAAGCAAAATCAGGGAAAGTCTCCATAAATGTAATGTCCCTTGGCAACCAGCATGATATCAAAACTTGTTTAAATATTTTGAAATATTTAAACTCACACTATATTATTGGAACCCAATTTGAGATTCATGTTCCTGACGGTTGATGAGCCCCTTTCCTGAGAAATGTTGATAAAAAGCCTCTCATTTACATAAAATAACATAAAATGATACAAGGCCTAAAAATACTTGGAAATTTCTCTACCTTTAAGAGAAAGTTCTGGTCCTGAAATGAAGAAATACAGAAAAAGCAGGAATGGCAGGGAGAGATGAATTAATTTTTTTCCTCTTTACATAAAACAACAAAAGGAGAATGATGCTTTTCTCAAATACTTTAATATATTAGAAATTATGTTTAAATATATATTTTAAGAGCAAGGAGTGGCTTTGAATAGCAAGTAGGGACGGTTGTTTTTTTTCTGTAGTTATTTTGACACAAATTAGGTAAAAAAGATATATTAAACTTGTTAAATCTTCACAGATTTGAACCTATTTTTACCATTTCTTTGTAGTCAGAAAGGAGACCTTTGTAGCTGAAAGTTAAAGCTGGAACATAATCAACTCATTACAAGATAGGGATTTTAAAAGCAATGCATATACCAAGACTCATGAAAAATCAGGAAATGTTAGCAATACTGACATAAATATAATATTTAGACTCTGAGAGAGGATTTCTAGCATCTCAGACTGCCAGGGAACCTCCTTCCATCTTTATCACTGTCAAGGCTTGAGAGGGAATTTGGTTCTCATCAGCACCACCAACTATTTGTGTGGAGGTCATTGCTGAGTAGCAACCAAATGGCAGCAGCACTGAACAGCTGCCTCAACAGCTTTGCCAGTGCAGGGGGTATGGGAAAGTGAGAATTGAAACGTAGGTCTCCTGGATG
This sequence comes from Diglossa brunneiventris, assembly GCA_019023105.1. NCBI lineage: Eukaryota > Metazoa > Chordata > Aves > Passeriformes > Thraupidae > Diglossa > Diglossa brunneiventris. Next base: position 45,533,739 of record CM032352.1, on the reverse strand, counting down.
CTGTGCTACTGAATACCCCTTCTTCCTCATTTCTTTTTTATCTTTTTTTTTCTTTAATCAGGGGTTCACTGAAAGTTTGAAAGGCTTCAAATGTGAGGTCAGTATTGCTAGGTCACTTAGCTGCGTGTCAAACACTGCTGAGAAAAGAACAAATCTGCAGAGGCCCCAAAGTATACAAATGCATTTTCTGGATAGGGCCAACATGTTTTTATCACATGTAACATCTGATTGAGGAACTGCCTTCTACAAATATTTGATGCAAATGAGAGCATGCTCTCACATGAGGAGTCCTGCTGATTTCTGTGAGAGATAATGATTTGCAGCATTGAGACTGCTGTGTGGCCAGTAAGGCTCAGCTGGAAGCTTGTCACAGTCAGTTCTAAATTTGTGCAACATAGAAATCAGTCTATGCATATTCTCTATAACTTCACATTTGGCTTGAGGTTGTGTTTTTAGCTGGTTGTTTGAAATAATTGCAACAACATTTGTCAGTTTATTTAACCAAAGAAAGTCACGCAGTCACACACAATTGAAAATTTATTTTTGTTGTCTTTTTGTATTTTTTTTAAATTTAAATATGTAAAATAATATCTAAATTTTTAACCTATTGTGCTTTAAGTATTCTATGCCAAAGCTAATTGGAAAATTAAAGTTTAAATGTTTTCATCTTATAAATTGAGAGTTTGATCAGTTGATGTGTACTTAGCAGATAATCTCTGTGCTGGAAAGATGCTGATGAAGACTTACATAAGGCAATAGTAGAGCATGTCGTACACATTTTAGCATTTTAACTGCTCTGATTCAGGCACCCACAGGATAACATGTTGAATCCATTTCTTTGTGAAAGCTGTTCTTGGAAAAGAAGGGAATTTAATTGAATATGTGTATTGAGGAGGATAAGGGTACCGGACGCCTGAAATTAAGTTTGTCTGTAACCTTCAAGGCAGTATGCAAACTAATGAGATGTAGAATTGCCACTACATCTGTTACCATTTGCTCACATTTAAGATGAACATTAAAAAAAAATTCCCATTACAGAGTCCTATTTGCTGAAAATAATTTAATTTGTGCATACAAATTCATGCTGTGTCTGAAGTGCTTTAGGAAAGCAACTAAATGGGATGTTTTTCTTCTCCTTTATATTAATATTTAATTAAAAGCTCAAGATGCTCTCATTTGACAGAAACTCTTTTAGCCATAGGAAAAATATATCTACTGTAACAGTTTTCTTGCTTGATCTCTTTTTTTTTTTTTTTTGGGTCAACTTACTTTCATACACAGACATGCACAGATACTGCACTCCATGACAGAGACACAATGCTGTTAGCAATCTTTATGCTTGAGGCCAGGGAAATTATATCACACTTGCTTTTGACTCCAGATCAAGAACTGTGGCTGTAGCATGACAAAAATAAAAATAGAGAAAAGGCTTTGAAGGTTTCAAGTGCTGAAATTCTTAAGTCTGGCTTGTTAAAGTGGTTACTTGTTCACAGTAGCATTTGCAGCCTTGCTAATGATCTTCTGTTTGGGATGGATCCAGCCAGTGTATCTGATACAGAAGTTTGAAATTTCACAATAAACTGTTTCACCAAGACATTGAGAGAGGAAAGGGGCGGGGGGAGGGTAAGAGGGGGGTGGGAGGAGAGGAGAAGCAACAAAAAAAATTAGAAACCAAACAGAATTACAGAATCATGACATATGGAACATTCTTTTTAAAGAAGTGATTTCTAAGTCAAAGAATATTATAAAATCGATACCCAAGTCCTTCACTTATGGCAGAGTTAAAATTCCCACTGGAAATAACCTTCTTTGTAATCTAACAATCACACTGTTTAAAGTTTTTCATGTACCTGCCTTTAAAAAAAAAGTAAAAGATGGGAAAGTTCCATGTATTCCTACCTTACAGCTGTGTAGCATAGGCAAAATAGAGCCTTGTGTGCCCATAAGGCACAGACACCCTAATTAACAGATCCTCAAGCAGACAAAGCTGTCTGTTTTCAATTAAATTAAGGACTGTATAGTGATTCTCAAAAGTGCCTCAATTCACCACTCTGTTTACTTCTAACCAGTTATTACTCTAGACGCCAAATATTCTGTCAATGATTTGCGGGCATTTTGAATAGAATCATTTCAAGAAAAAAAGGGGCTCTGCCACAGGAAAATGTAGAGACATCGGGAAATGAAACAATTCTTATTGATTACTGATATTAAATATAAATACTACTGTAAGGGTGATGTCTCCTAATGTTAATACTAGCACAGATATACTTTCCATTAATGTAGTTTCATCTCAGCTGAGGCGATGATTGAAAGTGCAATATACTTGTGTTCTTCAAAACATTTTGGTCTTAATATTAATGAATGTGATGGATCACTGAGGAATTAAATTGTTACATTAGTAAATCTGTTCAATAGCATTAACACTTAGGCAACATAATGACTTTTAATTAGACACAGATGTCATGAAGCTTGGGATATACATTTCAAGGAGGAACAAGGTTAAAAAAGAGAATTAGCGTGGAGGAAAAAAGTAAAAAATACTAATAATAAAAAGAATCATATGTCTTGAAAAATAGTTAAGAGCAGTATATTGTGAACTAGACAGGATGAAAATTATTACCTGCATAGAATAGCTGCATCCAGACTCCTTTCTTAGAGGCCTAGATGGCATCCTATGCATTGGCATGAAGACCATGCATCTCGAAGGGTACACCTGCCATCTCACAAGACATTCCTATGTATATACATCATGCATGAGTGCTACACATCTGAAAAAACTTAATTGTATCTACCCCAGAGCACTGCTCAGTATATATCTCCTTTTACTAGACCTTTCCAGATTTTGTATTGTACTGAAAAGAAATGTCAGACCTAGCCCTGTGTAAGTTTAATCACATGTGTAGATGCCATACAGCCTGCCACACCTTTTTCCCTGTAACTAATTTATTTCCCAGCTCTGAGATTCCTGAAGTTTTTTATTGTGAAAGTAGCAAGATACTGGAACAGATTGCCCAGAGAAGTTGGAGATCCCCCATCCCTGGAGGTATTCAACTCCATGGGGCTTTGAGCAGCCTGGTACAGTGAAATGTTCCCTGCCCACGGCACTTTGGGTATAACTCAGCGATCATAAAGGCCCCTTCCAACCCAAACCACTCTATGATTCCTCCATGCAGGACACAAAGAAAAGAAGACATTATTTCAAAGCTTGCATTTACAATTCTCAAAGAAAGCAAGTTGTTTTGTTTTTTTTAATACAAACAAACAAATAATTGCCTTCAGTTCTTGATATATGCACCTCTTTTTTTTGTTTATTATCACAATCATTTTTTCTGCATGTAATTTAATAGCCATCCAAATGGCTATGTGAGGGGAAAAAAAGTTATTTTTCAAGCCACTTTAGAAAATATTTTTAGAAAAGGGGACAGAGTGTTCTGAAAGGCTACAGAGAGCTTCAAATACCACTGAAAATTTATCAGAATTTTATGCATTCATTTCAATATTTAAAACGAAAGGGTTTTTTAAAATAAATACTCAACCAGCAAAATCCAACACATGATTCTGGAGAGGAAACAAGCTTACAACAATCCAGTTTTAAGAAAGCTGTGACATCTTTTATTAAATTCAGTTTTTGCAATCTGATGGAAGGACAGTAGAAACTATCTTAGAAATTCTAGCTATGAGGAGTTTAAACTGTGAATTCACAGATGAAAAACAGTCTGAGGTATTCTCTTACTTTTAGGAAACACAACAACCTCAATTCTTTACCCTTCCTCTAGAGGAAGATTCTGCATGAGTGTGTTTGTGTCCCTACTGCTCTTCCATTGCAGACACACAGGACTTTCATTTCTTGGTGAATATTCAGACAGGTACATACACACACTAGACAGCAAAATAAGAGTGAAGACAGATTACATCATCATTGAATATACCACAATGGCTATCCCTTCCTGGCATTTAGGCTAACAGATGCAGTAGAGCAGCTATAGCCAGCTTGCAAAGCATTCATATCCAGGTGGAGTTTTCTATCACTCTCTGAGAGAATTGCTGTGCTCCCCTGAAACCCTGTGTATTATGATCATAGGGAAATAATGATAGTGTAATATTTTTATAGAGGAAAAGTGAAATTATACATTTCTTGTTCTGGGTACTATGAGAGGAGATAGGGTCTGTGAGGCATAAATCCCCCTGAAGCACACGTAGAGAAGAAAGAGCCAGGGCTAGTGAAATCTTACCTACATTGCCCTTTTTGGAGTCATCCCCACGTCCTCAAACTTCAGCCTGGGTTTTCTTAGAAGAAGCTGGATGTTGCAGTCAAAGACAGACAGATGGAGAAAGTATATTTGTCTAATAAATGCACAATTACCAAGGAATCAAAATCAGGAGTGAAAAGAGGACTAAATTTCTGGAAGGGAAAATGTGCACTTTAAGAACCTAAGAGAATATAGCTAAGAGAATGCTAATTTCATAGTCATTACCATTTCTATATCCCAGGTAGCCTGGTTAACTCACATTTTAGAAAGACCAATGAGCTGTCTATGCTACTGTTCAAGATTTTATTCCATGCATGAGGTAAATCATGACAGAAAGCCCTAAGGTAGTCTTTGAAATGCAACCTACATGGGTTATGATGAAGAGAGATGAGAATTGGGCTTTTCATGCATTGTTAACCTTTAAGAGATAACAATTAAGGCCAAAATAGGCTGTGACAGTCATGTGGATGAGTGTCTTATTGTAGGTATAATGGAAAGATGCTAATACAGGAATAATTTTATCAAAGTGATAAGCTTGGAAAAATAGAACAGAGTAGAACAGTTGATTTAGGAGGAACCTACAGTGACCATCTGGTCCAACTGTTTAAACCTAGTCCAACTGCCTTCATCTAGTTTAACTGTCTAGACAAAGAAGAAGAATGCCAAGAGATGCATTCAGCATACTTTTGAATGGAGGTACATTGAACAACATCACATTAGAGTGCTGGAAAATAAAAGATCATAATAAACAAAACACAGTAATATGGCCTTAAAAATATCTTAAATGTGTTACATAAACACTAGGCACTTTAAAACATACATTGATGTACATATTATTGCTTATTATTTAGGTATACTACTTCAGGTGTCTCACAGGAAATAAATTATTCTCATTCTCTGATTCAAAAGAATTTGCAAACTCTTTTAAAACCTAAAAGTTTGGGTTTCTGCCACAATAAAAACTGAAGCAAAATGCCTCAACTGGCATGAACAGATAATTCTTGAATCAATTTTACTTATTTCTCTCCTTGGTTTGATCCAAAACTTTTGTATCAGCCCATCCAGACCCAAAAACCCCAAAACATACAAAACCCACTCAATAATATTAATTATTTAGCCTATTACTATAATTTTTAAGAGCACCAAAAATATACCTATGAAATTCTGTTTATACAGATCTATAAGAAAATTTGCTTTTGTTTTCTTGGATGGTATAGAGATATTAACTCTCTTTTAGGATCAGCCTGGCCTAGCGTTAAATACACATCTGCAATCAGGCACTGGGGTTCACAAACTGGTGATATCAAAAAAACTAACTTATGTAAGGGACTATAAAATTTTTTCTCCCTGGATATATATCTAGATGTTTATGCACTTTTTTCTTTTTAAGTGGAAAGTAATGTCGATCGTTAATAGCATCTTTCTGTGAGTTAGAAATATTTTTTTTTGCTAACAGAAGTAGTGTAACATATGAACAAAAAGGCTTTGAGCTGTTAGGAAGGCAAAAAATGATGACAATGTGGTATATGGATCCTCAAATGGCATCTGAACAGCAGGATCATAAATTTATATAGTTTTACTACTTCCTTCTTCCACCCATGCTTTCTTAATGGTTATTTAAATGGTTCAGGGTCTTTACTCAGCACCATGTTCTAAGGCAATCAACATCTTAAAAATAATCTTTCTGTATGCATGTGTTAGTTAATAGTCATCTAATACATTCCTAATTGCAAGGCATTTCATGTCATAGTCATTTTTGAATACATTTTCTCCTAGAATGACCTTTAGGATGTTCTGTGCATGTGAACAGGCACACACATACATTATTCATGTACTGAAGCACAGCTCAGTGTAGAGGACCAGGGATGGCATGGACAGCAGCCTTCTCTACTTGCAGCATTTCTGTGTCAGAAAGAACTAAACTTGAAGGGAAAGGGTACAAATTATGAAGTCTTTAAACTACAACTTAATTCAGCCTTTGACAAAGAGGGAAGGAGTGTTTGGGTTTTTTGGGTTTTTTTTAAGGTTCAAAATAACTACAGTAGCCTGTTTGTATCTCCACAAATCACAGTTGACCCATAGTATTTGATTTCCTTTAGCATTATCTCTGTAAAAACATCTCTTTTTATTTCAGTGACACAGCAGATAAGCTTTTTAAGGGGTCTGCCGGTACTGAAGGTTTTATATTCATACTTCAGTAAAAATATTTTAAATGGATTATGTGAGCTGGCAAGCACTGGCCATAATGTATGTTTCTCATACATTACATTTCTTCTGCTTCAATTAAGTTACTATCTGAAGAAAATTACGGTAGTGACTCACTATTCTTTGTTAAGGGAAATGGAGCTATTCCCTTCTGATACAAAGTCCCTAAATTGCTAGTATTGAGCCTTTACCTCAGAAAGCTAAGCCTAAGTACTTCCAAAAGTGATGAGGGATTGCTAGTTCTTCTTCCTTCTCCTTTTTTTCTGGCTTTTTTTTCCCTTCCTAGATTTCTTCACACTAACAGTCTCATGATTGAGGTTTGTAGAGCTGCTATAAAAGATACTTTAATTGCTCTAGGATAGAGCAAATTCATTGAAAAAAAATCTACCAGATACTCATTACATATCTGTAAAGATGTAACACATCTCTCCAGTAGGGAGACAGGGGAGAATCAACAGTGCCAGAGGGAGTCTGTAATGTTATTGTAAGTCAGCAAAAAGAGCCATACCTAGATTATATATGTGGGAAACCAGGAACATATAAGAAAGCCTGTTTCTTTTAAAGTTAAAAAAAAAATAACATTGGAGCACAGGCTAAAAAGTTAAAACCACATCCTGTGTTTAAAAAGACAGGGAAAACAAAGAAATTTTATGTACATTCCTCTTATTGCTTCACATTTCTTTTGATTTGTTGAGAAGTACTTCACATGACAGTGAAAAGGAGAAAGAGCATAAAATGCTTTCAAGTTATTATTCAGAAAACAAAGCAAACACCACAGGCATGAACACACATTGTGTTGATTATTCAGTTTTGCAAATTCCAGCTGAGTATAAAAAATTAGTACACTATAACTGCTTTTCAAGTTTTTATTTTTTTTAAGTTTTAAAGATTTAATAGAAAAGTTTTTATATACTTTGATATATGAAGGAAAGGAAAAGTTAATTTTGTCTTCAGATATTTACCATGGGCAGCGTAACTTGTTCCAGGTGCTTGATATAATTGTTTTTTTTTTCTTTAGTCTTTCTCCTTTATAAAAAAACCTTAAAGTTTATTATCTGAGAGTAAAAATTCAATTTTATTTTTTAAATTTTCCTATAACATATATGCTATCAAGAGGCAGAAATGGCTTGTACACTATTAGATGTAGTTGTCCAGGTAATTGACTTTAATACATTGCTTCTATCCTGTTCATAATTTATCAGTTGAGACCTGGAAAAAAAATTGAGGAATTATGATTAATTTTAATTCATCTATTGAAAAGAAATTATAATTAAATAGTGTTTGATTATTGGTAGCTTGGAAAGATTAGGTTATTCCAAGCATTTTTTAATGAATTATTATTTTTTAGTGGTTTTAAATTGACAAACTTTTGAAGATTCCATCTGTTTTCCTTTTCACATGCACACATACACTCAAGCGAAGTCAGATGAAAGCTGAAGTTAAAATTAGCAGTGGCCTATGGGCATTACTGTAATTACTAGGCCATTTAAAATATATCAGTATCATGTCTAACATAATAAAAGTAGAGTCAGTGCTGTAGCACAGTTAAGAACAAGAGACACTGCAAAAGGCTGTCAGATTCTGTTAGCTGAAATCAGAGCTAAACTAAATGCATTATCTGTGTGATTATGGCCTCTGTTCTTACCAGAAAATCATCTGCAATAAGAAGCCCTTTGATAGGTCTGACTATTTTTTAAAATTTGTTTGTTTGTGGACTTTGTTTTGCTTTTTCTTAAAGTTACAACAACATTATGAGTAACAGCGAAGCAAACAAAAATCAAGATGTTATGTTGCACAAAAATAGAAGTTTTATCTGTTAGAGTGCATCATAGGAGTGAGGTTAATATTTCATATTATATTTATTAAGAATTTTCAACTTAAAGGGATTTCTTTCTCAGCATTAAGAACTACTGACAGAAAATGTTAGACAAACTTTAAAATGGAAAGAGCAAAAAGTGTGTCAAGGTTTTGGTACTTAATGCCTTGAGATTGTGAACTGATTTCCAAGCATTTAGATCTTTTCAGGGACTTTGCACATGCAAAGTCTCCTGCTGTGGTTAGGAACAGGATAGTAGAGCCTAAAGTAGGTCCACACAGTTCTTTTCACCAGGTGAGACACATGGCCAAAAACAAGGCCAGGGGAGCAAAAATACCAGTCTGGAGAATGCAGGTGTTTTGTAGAAGAGGGTGAGATACACAGAATCTGTTAAACTGAGCAACATCCTGACAGAAGCCAAAAGCAACAAATAGATTTGCTTTGTAATTGGAGAATAATGCACACTCCCATTCACTCTTGCAGTGCAGTCCTCCATCTCCTGGAGAGCTGAGTGTAACCAGGTGGCTGTTTCCAGGCTCTGGATGATTGACAGTGTGTGTGGCAGCATTGACAAGCCTCTTTTCCAGTTATTTCTATTTTGGTCTTCTGAGCTTGAAATGCCCCAAGCCATGGAATATTTTAACTAGTTAGCTTGTTATTTTTACAGCTTCGAGGGTTCTGGCTTTGTAATTTTTGTTTGTTTGGTTTGTTTCTGTTATTCTTTTTATTATGGAAAAGCATGTTTGTACCTAAATAAAGCTGCCTTTGCAAAGAGCATATAAAAAGCCCTGAAAGGTATCAACATAGAAGTAAAACATTTTCTTCCATTCAATTATTGCACAAGGGACATATTTAGTTCAGGATGTTCAACAGCTCCAAAGAGAAAAGACATCTGGATTCAATTCATAAAAGCCTAGGGTAACTATACAAACCTTCTAAAATGACATTGAAGTAGGAGGAGGAGATTGTTTCTATGACCACAAAGAAAACTCATCTATTATGCAGGGACTAAGAGAAAGATACAGATATTTAAAAGAAAATGAAGTAATTAAGGAATATTTAAGGCAGGGGAAAAGAAATTGAGGGAATTAAGCTGATAGGTTTCCTTTGTGAGAGTTGTGTGGCTGTCTCCAGTCCTCTCTATTGCATTTATAGTGAGAGACAAGTGTGTTACAGAGTAGCCTTAAGAAAAGGCCTGGAAACTACAAAGTGTTTTAACTACATGACATTGTTACACCTTGCCAATTATCAAGACAACCACTTGAGTGAATTACTTCGCTCTACAATTGTCTATTATTCCCTTTCTTTTAGTGACTTTTGTGAAAACACTTTCATATTCATATCCATATGCATATACATATTCACTTTCATGTTATATGTTTCATGTTTCTTTTCAAATTTTTCAAAAACGTGTTGGGGAGTAATGTTTCTTAGTGGTCAGCGTTGATCAATATTTTTGTTTTACCAGCAGAAAGAAAACCTCATTGTTTCTTAATTCATGTAACTGCAGCTGTCTTTCTTTATATAAACCACAATACTAAAAAAAATAAAAAACAAAACAAAACAAAAAAATACCCCCAAAAAACCAAAACGACAGGGCTATTTATAAGCCCATTGATTAGGTGACATTTAATCATTAGGTTAATTTCCCCTCATAGCCATTGTTGACCTTTTACATTTGCAAGTTTTGAGTGTAACATAATGACAAAGAATTTAAGAGCATAAAACAGGCCTATATAGAATTTAACACTATTTATCCATAATTACTTCTTTAGTCATCTGGTTTCTAATAATTCTCCTTTGCATTATTGTTTTGGTTTTTTGGTTATAATTTCTCCTTGCAGATCAACTTAATGCATTTTTTTCCTAAAATATCTGCTTTTTCTTTATCAAATCCATACATAAAACTGTCAAATACACTGGAAAATTTAAATGTATTGAAAATGGCTTCTGATACTTTATCTAATGGAAAGCATTTAGTGAGACACACACTTTTTATTAAAAAAAAAAAGCTGGGCAAAATTCTCTTGCCCTTCTCCTGCATAGTATGTCCCTATGTGCTCAGGAATACAGGAGAGTAGGGTGACTTTCAAAGAAACATTACATGAGGTGAATATCTCAACGAAAGCATGAAGGAAGAAAGAATAGAAAATTGCTGTGTCAAGTTCTCCAAAGGAATGAGTTAGAGTTGGCCTCTAGTGTCTTTATTTTGCACTGGGGTGAAATACCTGAAGATTAGAAAGATTCAATTTGCAGTTATTCTTTCTCTTTGATCTACTATGTTCAATTCAAGCAAAGAATGTGAAAATATAATGTTTCTAAGACATACTACTGAGGCTGTCAGGCACTAAAATGGAATTATCTAGTATGAAACAGATGTTCTATCTCCTTAAGTATTTACTATTTACTTTCATAAAGAGCTAAAAAAAAGCTGACAAAAAAGTCCTAAACATAAAGAGGAAGACAAAACCATTCAGAAAAAAATATTGCAACTGTAAGCAAAACTGAGTAACAGAAAATAAGAAGCACTAAAAAGTCCAGCTAGCAAAAAATACTCAAAGTATTGATAAATATTTAACAAAGCAGAATACCTGTTTACCTATTTATTTTTGTCTTTGTGAAAAACTTAAAAATACAAAGCACACAGGTGTGCTTCTCTCACTGGGAAATCAATATGCAAAAGCTGTGTGAGATTAAGGTTAAATTCAAAACATCTAAAGTGCATGAACAGATAGTTCTAAACCCAGGTTCCCTAAAGATATCTAAACTAGGATTCTCAGTTGATTATACAATTCACAGAGAAATATAGGTTCTGTAATATTTTAACATGAAAGGAGGTTCATTTCAGAATATTTTTGTTACTAACTTAAGATACTGAAGTTTTGTTGCTTTTTTGACACTTAGCAAAATGTCTACTTTAAAAACATAGCACAAGAACTTGGTCTTGCTCACTCACTTAGGAAAGTATAAATCTCACAGGAGAAGAAGCATCACTATTGACTCAGCAATGACACAGCCCTCAAAGGCAATCAGAAGACTAATCCACTTTATTAGGAAACCCATCCCTTTTTATACTCTAGTTCGCTACAGGTGGACCTGATTGGTCCTTTAATCAAAACACTGTCACCATTGGCTAATTAAGAAACCACCCTTCTGGTAAACATATTTCCATAACACATTCCACATGTTCACAAACACCAGGTGCAGCAAGCTAAGATAAGAAGTGTTTATGATTCTTTTCTCAGAGCTTCTCACAGCCTTTCCCAGAATGATGCCTGGGAAAGTTGTCTCTTTTTCTCTGTGATCAGGGAGCTGCCACCACAAATAAGGACACTTGTTAAAGACAAGAGAATCTGTCAAATTGAAAGACCCAGAGGATTCTTCCCTCCTGTCTCTCTAGAAGCAATATTACTGATTTCTCTGGCCTGGTGAGATTCCTTTCCCCAAAAGGCCCCATGTACCCCTTGAAGATCAGCCATGTCTTGCATGCCTCCAGCTGACCTGTCACCTGCCAATGTCTCACTGCACTATTGGTAACTTCTGCCTGTTTCTATCCCTGGTTTTGGACATCTTCAGCCTTTTCCTGAACCCTGCTCAGAAATTTCTCCTCATCTCTTCTATCAGGGTACAACTGGGACTTCTGCTTTCAGCCTTAGCAGAACAGTGTCAAAATACTGAGGAAAAACTGAGGAAAAAATACTTAGTCTTGTACAATAGCTTAAAATGTTCACACTTCTCCTCTCATCCCAGCAAACAAGAGGCCCAAACTGAATTCCCCATGAAACTATTGGGTAGCAGAACTGAATTCTCCTGTCTTTCAGGAAAACACCTTAACTGAGAGATGATTCTGGCTACAAGGCAGAGGAAATGTTATTTGTTGTTCTTCTCTGGGAGTTTTCATGCTCTCTAGTAAATAGTTAAAGATTTACCAGTTCAGACAGGGAACAAGACCGGACATTTCTATGTAATTTCAGGGATTGAGAAATATCAGACTTTGATTAGTTGTTTGGTTTGGTTTGGGGTTTTTATTATTGTTTTGTTTGTCTGTTTGTTTGTGGGTTTTTTTGAGGGGGGGAGGGTAAAATAGAGAATTAGGAAACAAAAAATCCAGCAATCTCATCCCCAGTCTGGTGTGGGTTTACTGTGTAAACCCAAAAGATTGTGTTTCCTGCATACTTTAGTAGCCACTGTGTGTGTGTTTCTCTTACTTAGTTTTATTACTCCAAACCCTTGACTTCCCTACTTCATAGTAAAGAACTTTTCACTACACAATGAAGCAACTTCAGAAAACTATGTAGTCCACTTCTGATTTCAAGCTTAGCTTTGATGTAGTTACTAAAATGTTTTTGGAAATTTGAACTCAGAAAATTTGAATCTCCTCAGTAATGAAAAGCAATCCTTTGCCTGACAAATATTTCGCCCATTAGGCATTAATAGAGAAGGATACTAAGCCCAGCTGTTTAGGAAAGAAACCAACCACACTGTATGTTGCTGGAGTTCAAACATTTAGGCAAATAGCAGGAATTCTTTGACAATTTTTACAACAGTGAGCTCCTTGGACAGGATGAATAAATTGCAGAGTCCATTTAGATTACTCCAGGGCATCAATGACAACACAATCATCTTCATCAAGACTCAGAGCATCACTTCTGAGCAACGCTAGGAATGCTTGAGAAGTGTAACACTAGTAAAACTTGTGGGAGTGGTCAGGATGTGAATCTCAGAATTTAGGCCATAATATTAGGCCTAGTGGTTTCCATTCCACCTAAGCCTTTCTTCAGACCTCTAAGATATTATCTGAACTTGTCATAAGGATATTGTAAATGTTTTGAAACTTTTCTAATCTGCGAGTTTTTCTCTTTTAAATGATCCGCTGAATTTACTGTTGTATAAATTTGAGATATAAATACCAGATCTAATCCATATTACAAAATAAATTTTTTCATATTTGTTTAAAGTTTTGTTTCTTTTGTGGCAGAAGTAACATCAGAGTTTAAAAAATACATTGTATAAACTGTCCCCTGCCTGAAGGAATAGAAACAATAAAAAAGGACTTAAAACCCAAGTAACAATTAAATTTTTACAAGTCTCTTCAAATTTTAGTTCTAAAATTCCAAAACAGAAATAAACTATTTTTTTTTTTTTTAACTTAATGGAGGGAACTGAAAATAATATGCTCCAGATTCCTTACTTTAATAGAAAAGGAAATAAAATAAAAATGTGACACTAATAATGAAAGCATGTGCCTCAATCTATAGAAATATATATTTCAGATTGTATGAAATATTCTAAAATACTATATTAAAATTCATTCTTCTCCCTCCCCAAAGTAAAAGAAAGAAAAGCTGAAACATAAATCTTATCAAATGGCGTTGAAAGTAGTTAATTTCAGTAAATATTACTTCATCAGTTTTATGGGTTTTTATTCATTTTTTTTTTATTTCTTTTATGAAATGGAGGTTAAATTTCACTATTCCAAATTAGGCTGTCTATGAGTTATCTTCTATGGCTTCTATGCGATGCTGCACCCCAAAAATACCAACTTAAGCTTCTTGTAATTTCCAAACTATGTAGTGAATTGCAGGTTTATAAATATATACATATATATTCTTTTCCCAACTAAAACGGTTTTCTGAATCAACGCAAGAACTATTAAGGGAGACAAACAAATGGAGGATGTGCAGAGGGATGGAGGCAGGTGCCTTGAGCTTGCATTGACACTAAATTCTTCACAAAATCTATGCACATGGTAAGTTATTCTGATTAGACTTCCTTTATATTGGATAGACAGGAGTAAATTTAATCTGAAGGTCTGACACTAAACTTTTAGAAACAAAGACATTTCCCAGTCTTCTGGTAGTCCTATGTGATAATATTTCAGGTATTTTAACTGGACATATAAAGCACAGGGACTGCTGCTCTAAAAATAGCTAATTCCTTACAAAGAGATGTTAGAAACAGAAAAGGAACATGCAGAGCTAAGAATGAAGAACTGCTCTGAAGCACAGTGATCAATTTCTTGTGTGCCACTTTCCTAAGATTTGGTCTTTTTTAGCCACTGTTTTTTTCCAATATCAGCAGGAAAAGACTGCCGTCTCATCTTTAGAAGCCTGGGGGAAAATCAGTGTATTTCAGCTGGCCCACCAAAAAACATTACTGGTATAAAAAGTTATCTTTCTCCTTCTTTACTACATGCATCATGATGATATTCCATTAATATGAACAGTATAGTAAAACATACTTTCATTTAGAACCATAATTCTAGTATCTAAAACAAATGTTCTACAGTATGTGGCACAGCTTTATCTTGATTATAGAAGGATAATTCATCTTGGTCCCCAAACTTTTTTCATCTGTTGGAAATTGAGTTTTATTTTTATACATATATATATATTTTAGAATGCTTTCTACTTCATATCATATTTCATTTTGACTGATAGAAAGAACTCGATAATCTTTTTGTTATGGTTGTCAGATGTTTAAGTCATTGTTACACTGGAATGAACCCAAAGAAGGGCTAAGATGGTCCAGAGGTGAAGTACTGGTCCTCTGAGAAGAGATTGAGACAGCAAGGCTTTTTCAGCCTGGAGAAAAGGTCACTGTGGGGGACTTAAGAGCAGCCCCCATAGCTGTAGGGAGGTCAGCAATGACACAAAACCAGGCCCCTCACAGCAGTGGGTGGCTGGAGGACAACAGAACATAGACATGAATTAAACAAGGGAAATTCAGAGACATTTTCTTTTCCCTTGTGGACAGTCAAATAATGGGAGAGATTGTCCAGGCAGGATGTATGATTTCAGTCCTCACTTGTTTTCAAGACCTAACTGGACACAACCTTAGGCATCCTTATTTTACTTCAGACTTGGTTGTGCTCTGAGCAGCATATTGGACTAAAGCCTTCCCAAGGTCCTGCCCTTTATATTTTCTTATATCTCTATGAGCATATGATTACCTTTATAGATTGGAAAAATAGTCTTTTACTGTTTCTTCCAATTTGTGCACAAAATGACTTGAAAATAACATGGGAACTTCCACAATCGGGTACATTGCTCCTCAGTGTAAAGTATGTCTTATTTGTCTTGTTATTAATTTTTCTTGATCCAAATATTAGTACTTCTTTCAAAGTGATGATCAGTATTTATATTTATTACATATTCTTAGTATATTTATAAATACTTTAAAAAATAAGTATATAAATATATACCAGCATTAGTAAATAACTTGAATTCTAATTAAAATCCCTGCATAATTTTTTTTCTCTTCCTTACTTTTTGTTTTAATACATGATCAGTTCTGATCAACTTCTGGTCTTATACACTGACTTTCTGTTTTTTTCAAAACTGCAATAAAAAAAGCAGCATTATATTTTAAAAAGTGATGGTTCTTCTGAAGCATGAAGCTCTGCAGAAAATGTACTGTTGGGAAATGGGTGCCCTCAGTGTTGCATGAAGTCAAAGCCATGAGGTCACTTTTGCTTTAAAGAATTTCTTTCTAAGTACATCACAGGAGACTTATAGACAGAAAAAGGTGAAATACAAGAAAAGTGCACTGTTAGTTTCACCAGTAGTGACCTTTTGGTTAGGTATCTTTGAGGCTATGTATTTGTAGGTTTTTTTTGGAAGTCTGAGTTTTCCATCTCTAAGGGTTGTCTTGGATTCTCTCTGTTTTCCCCCTTTTTTTTTTTTTTTTTTTTTTTTTTTCTCCTTTCAGACAACATGTGTTTAGATGGAATTTCCTGTAATTCGATTTTGCATCCATATTCTCTTGTCCTGTTACTGGATATCTCTGAGCACAGCTGGTCTCTTTTTTCATTACAGCAGGTATTTACAGGTATTGCTGAGGTCCTGCTGAGCCTTCTGTTCTCTGGGCTGAACAGATCCCTGCAGTGGGGAGGAATTCTCAGGCACTGCTGCTACTTTCCATCTTAGTGGTGGCCCACAGCACACTCAGACTCACCTGGGTGAGCCCTGCAGACATCAGGCAGGAGGTGGTCCAGGCACTGGAGCAGAGATTCCTCTGCAGCCATCAGAAGGGACCATGGTGAAGCTGGTTATCCCAGTTATCCTAGGAAGGACTGCAGTGGAGTAGATACCCAGCGTGTGGACCAAGAAGGACTTCACTCAAATGCAGTGGACCATGAGGAGTCTGCACTGGAGCAGACTGCTGGCAGGAATGGAAGCCTGTGAGGGACCATGGTGGAACAGTCTTTTCCTGAATGACTGCAGTCCATTTAGAGAGCTAATGCTTGAGCAATTTTTGTAACAAAGTCCTGTGGGAAGGACACACAGCGGAGTAGTTCTTGGACGACAGTATCCCACAAGAGGGACCTCATGGAAAAGGGTATGAGTGTAAGGAAAGAGTGGAAGAAACAAAGAGTTATGAACTGACCCCAACCCTCATTCCCCACCCTACTACATTGTTTGGGGGCAGGGAAGGGGATAGAAGAGCTGGGAATAAAGCTTAACCTGTGAGGAAGAGGGAGGTGAAATTAAACTGTGTTTAACTTTGGTTTTATTTGTCACTATCCTGATCTGTTATTAACTAGCAATAAATTAAATTAATTTCCTCAACTCAAGTCTGTTTTGTCCATGATGGTAACTGGCAAGTGAGCTCCTTAGCCTTAGCTTGTCCCAGAAGCTTTCACATTTTATTTTCTCCCCATATACTCTTGATAAGGTCAACTCACTAAGAAAATCTATGAGAATTTTAACTTAGCAGGAAGGCTGAGATTTGATTTTGGACAGAAATAAATTGATCTAAAGAAGAGACATGCAGGTATAACTCTGTTTGCACAATATTAAGCTGAGGAAGAAGAAAACCAGAACCAGAAGGAAAGAATCCTGAGGAGCCCCAGCTGAAAGTTGAAGCAAGTGACCAAGATTTTCTAAAGAGAAGGAGAAATTTTATGCTACTGACAGTTGGAGTGCATTTTTTCTTCAAAAGCAATTAATCCAAATTAAAAAAATACTGCAGATAAACATACGTGTGTTGGACTTCTGAGGCCCATTTGAGAATTTTATAATCTGCCAAAATTAACTTTAAAGGCATTGAGGCATGGAACAAAGGAAAAATGCTCTCCACCATTTTTTATTTGACATTTATAGGTTATTAAAGGGGAGTCTGCAACTTGAGGAAAATGTAGTTTTGCTCAAGATCTTCTTTGTAACAAACAATTCCTTTAATGGAACAAAAAGGTACTTGAAGATGTGGTCCAAAGCTGAATTAAGCCTTAGCTTTCTTTTGAAGTATATATTTAAACCCCCCCTCCCCCTTTTTTTTGTTCAAAATTACTCCTGAAGGAATAGAACTAGAAATTCCCTATGGATGTATATAATCTACTAAAAAGACTGAGACTAAAAATGTGTACACTGAGTTTAAGATTTCCAACACAGGATTTTATTTGGGCATAATTATTTATTACCAGTGTCTTGCAAAAATATTAATAGTAGTTACTTTTATAATTGTCTTCACTGAAGTTTCAGTTCCCATATTTGAATTTGTAGCATCCTACGTCTTAAGTAGTGTTTGCATAGCTAAATAAAATAGAAAAGATTATTAGAGAGAAAATTTTATAAATATTTGGAATAGTTTCAGTACATTTTTCCTTGTTCTCCTTTCATTAATATTTCAGTTACTTTGTGGAGAGGAACAACCATTTTCAATGAGCACATTTCTCAGTATTTGTACTAGAAATGTTTGTGTACTTATTCAGAAAGAAGTCCTTCTATAGAGCTCATTGTAGCAGAAATATCTAAGCTGTAATTATAATCAAAGTATACCTCAAATTTAAGCTCTCTCTTTTAAAAAGCTTTTAAATTTAATATTAGTTCATTTTAGAATTTTGCACTAATCTTTAATTGTGAGATTATTGTTGTTCATTTTATCTGTGAAGTTTTTAGTTGCATTTACAATAAGTTAGATATTTTTAAAAAATTGCAGATATTATGCACTCTTTGTTTTTTCTCCTACTTCTGTTCTGTACACTAATCTTTTGTTTCTATATCCTAATTTAGTGTTATACATTATCTTAAGCCAAAATTAATATAAAAGAAAATAGTTTGATTCCAAAATATGGTGTTTAGATGATATAATCATCGTTTCCATTTTTATATGTGCATAAAGAAAGAGAGGAATTATCATTTTGTAAAGATAAATTTTTCAGGAGTTTATATTTAAAAATAGCAACAAAAACATTCACTGCCTTCTTCTAGATTGCAGGATCAGCTCTGTAACCATTGTACCCTGTCGGTCTATTTATTCTTCAGAAAGAAAAGATAAAGCACTGATGGGAACTGACATTAAATTAGAAAGGAAACAGATATGGTGAAGATGCTGACAAACACCAGCATACAGAGAATAAATAAATACTTAATGAACCAAATCTGCCATCTCAAATTACTGCCCTTTCTTTCCTGACCCTGTGTCTTCACAAATTCCCAAGGGATCAGGTTCTCAAATGAAAAGAAACCACCACAAATAACACCAATTGCCTGATATAGAAATATAATTTAGGGGTTGTTTATTTAACAGAGCAGCTAAAAATAGCTTGAAACCTTAAAACTTAAAAAGTTTCACTAAAATAAACCTGGGCTGTGTTCTAAAATGGGCTACCAAGAACTGCTTAGGTACCACATGCACGGATGGATGCAACAGCATTGCAGGATGGTTGCCTACAGCTGTTGTAAGAAAGGGACATGAAGACTTGTTGTAAACTTCTCTCCTTGTGGTTACCAAGGTGGAGAAGAACTCTGGCTACAGTATAGGAGTAAGATCAAAATTTATGAATACCCTAAAAAGATGCTACTACGTTTTTCTTATGACATATCCATGTGCTGTACATGCTACATTGGGTGAGTCCAAGGAAGCTGTGAACTGTTATTGTAGAGTCTGGCAGCCCTCATTCAGGAGTTCTTCTCTAACCTTCTCAGTGCCCGAGAAGCCCCACTTACCTTAAAATGCAGGCAAAAATCCTTTGAAAGGAACTTAACTATCTAACTACTTGTATCAAACATGGCTGCATTTCTGTTTGGACTACGAAAATGCTCAGAAAAGATGACAAAAAAGAAATCCCTGCTCCTAAACCTCTTGACAAAAGTATCAATGCAAGACCCCTAACAGAGAAAATTTCTCAAGTGCCTGGATATATCTCATTACTGAAGCCACAGGACTCACAAGTTAATAGTGAATAAATAACAGTCACAAAAATGAGGAACAAAGGAAGTTTTTACAGGACATATTCAGGATTGAGGGGAACATTGAGAACGCTGAAGTAATCTGAAAGGCAAAGAGGTAGTTTGTGCCATTTCTCTAAAATGTACAAATATTTCATAAAGGAAATAACTTCTCTGGAGTGAAAAGAAAAATACTTATGTAGGTAAACCCTAGGAATGCTTCAGACTTTTAGTCCTGGCTTCAAAAGAATGTGACTGAAGTCCTGAATATGCAGAGTTTCAGATACACTGCCTCCTCTGGACTTTTATATGTAAAGATATTTAAGCCTCTGTTGCTGTTAACAAGATGTTTGTCCTCATCCTCATTTTTAGGCACATCGTTCAATTCCCTCTCTGCAAAAGAAAATGCAGTGGAAGCTGATTTTCATGAAATGTTTGGACCATCTTTTTTTATCCATAAAGACTATTAGAATAAAGTGGGCAAGAACACTGGAAATGTTAAAAGCCCCTTAGAATAATAACAAGGTAAGAACTGTGATTTCTAAAAAAAAAAAAAAAAATTACTGTAAACACTGATGTTGCTATGTAAATATTTTAAGTAAAACTGGAAAATTTGGGGAAAAGTGTCACATATGAGAAAAATAGGGACTAAGATGTAAGTACATAATTAAAACAAGTGTTATCCACATTGTATAGAGCTTCATTTGCCTTATGACAGATCTGATATAAATATATGACAAAGATGTTTTGTTTTGCATCAGGCATTTCTGTTAAACCTCCTTTCTTCAAAAAATCTCAGATTTTTCAGAAGTGTTGACAATGACAAACGTTCTGAAGCATTTTTATCTTGCCATAGACCAACTGATATTGTGCTCTGATTTTGGTCTCGTACTATATTGTACCTTTGTCCCTAGAGGGGACACCGTGTAAAGTCTCATAAGAGCAATTGACAAAGTTTATATATTAAAAATTAATTTGGAGGTACTGACTGTGGTCTTGTATATTAGTGCATGCATACATATTTGCAGAAGTTCTTTAATCTATGTCTATTTTTTTAAGACTTTGTTATGCCTCTGAATCAGCAGAGTCTTGTGCAGGAACCATCTCTGTCCACCCATTTGCATATGGCTGAATTCACTGTTGACATTCAATAATTATAATAAGCTGTCAGAAACTGTTAAACAAGAAGGGTATGACTGATTTTTCCTCCTTTGGATCTTTTCATTACAGGCCCTTGGTGAGGAGAAGAAATCTGGCTGCTTGCTTGGCTGCCCAACCGATTTGCTCTAGGGTACACTGAGAAACAGCTCAAAGCTTTTTAGTGGTGCAAGCAAAATTTTGGTTTGAGGTGACAGCAAAATGAATTTAAGGAGAAACTGGGATCTATTAGTATTTTGAAAGGTTGATGATAGAAGGGAGAGGTTTTCCAAGGTCTAGAGCTGGTTTTTTAGCAGGCCATGGGTAAGTGAGAGAGTCTGAAAAGTTAGAAGAGTGTCCTGGGAATGAATGCACAATTAGAGGGCTTAGAACAATTAACATAGCTTCCACAGTCCTATAGCTTGCTGGAAGGAATCTCTTTTACTCGCCTTCTTTAGACTTTTTAACATCATTTTACTTGCCTACCTTTTTTCTTCTGTCCAAAGAATATGAAGCAAAGCAACTCTGTTCTCCCATTCCATCTCCTATTTGGGCAAGTGATCCTCATCCATAACACAGACAACCATTTCCCTCACAATTATGTCTCATTTCCCCATGATCATTCCCCCCCATTTCCCCATGATCTGCTTTCACTCAGGACACCTGCTTTCTCTGCAGCAGCCCTGGAACAGTCACACACAGTCATCTGTGGCCATGCAGCAAGAAAGAGAAGAGCAGTATGACTGCCACAGTGGAGGCTGGGCTGAGACAAAGACCTAGGGAAAGCAGAGCTTTGTCTGTCTCTCCCCAAGGCTTGTAGGGATGGAGGAGGTGCAATAAACCACACCACATGCTGTCAATTCTCAAAGAAAAAAAAAGAAAGGAAATCTCTCAGAGGACATGCTGGTCATATGGGTATATACATATCTCACAAAGAATAGAAAAAATGGTATTTTGCAGTTCTGTATGACTTTTAGAAATTAACTTTTTCACAAATGCTCTTATGGCATAATACTCAGCTTTTATGTCAGGCATGCATGGAAAATCATGGTGTTGTGATACAAGGAAACAACTGAGTCTTGTTTGCATGTATTCAAATATGCTATGTATTTTCAATTTCATTTCGACAATGTTTAGAGTACTTACAAAGAAAGGTTGAGCTTTGAAAGTAGTCAGCAGCATTTAAAACAGATTTCATAGAAATTAGTGGAGTGAGAATTAGACAATTAGGATACTAGGCTGCTTAATGAGTAGTTCAGCAGTTTTGTCACTGGAGTTATATCAAGGTAAAAGGGATCTGCCTCCATGTCATTACTAATATACAGGTAATTTGTTTCTCCCGCTATAAGTTTGGGGTTTTTTGTTTTGTTTTTTTGTTTGTTTTTGTGCTGTGTTTGTACTGAGAAAGCATAATTTAATTGGCATTATCCCTACTTTTTAATGGAGTTTTGACCAATAACAATTATCTGTGTATACAAGCATAAAAGCAATGCTTATAATTAATATTTCCTAATATTTTTGTCATTAATGTTACTTGCCACTAAATACAGGAGAAAATTGAAGGTTAAGGAAGGAGTTTATGAAAAGAAAACCAGTGAAGGAGCATTCATTACGAAGTTATCACCTTTGTGAATTGCAAACTCTTGAAAGGCAAGCAAGTATTCCTGCAAAGTACCACTGTAATTCTTAATCATTATTTTTTCTTTTATCTGTATTGGCCACTGTAAGAGGCAGGAAAAGAGTTTAGATAAAACTTCCTCCTAACCCAGCAGGTTTTTATGTTCTGTCTTTACTTTATGGATGATTTTTATGTATGCTGGTACTTGGTTTTCTAGGAGGGAGGGATAGAGCCAGTGTTTACAACAAGCCTCTAAATCTTTGTGTCCCCTAGGGTAAAAAAGTATTTTTTCTTTGTCATCTGTGGGTGTAATAAGCTGTGCTATGTAAATTTCCTGGGTTTTTTGGTCTTTCTTCCACATATCAATACCTTGGGTTTACATCCATAAAATAAAGTCATCCAGTAGTAGTCTGAGACAGCAGTAAGCTAGGATATCTCAGAGCTACAAAATTGTATTCTTAATTACTCTTGTCTTTATTTATATGAAAATGTTTTAGTTATATGGTAACCAATTTTCCAGTCAGTTGCAGACATGACATTTCTAGTACCAAAATAACTGTGTATAGCATAATTTGGATTATCTGTAGTATTGTAGGCAGTAGGCTACCTGCTGGAAGCTTTCCACTGTGGGTAATGGAGAGATGGAATCCCCCAGGATGCTTTGGTGGCACATTTAGTAAAGACATCCCAGAAAACTTATTTACTTATTCCATTCAAAAACTTAACCAAGCCACCTAAGTTAATTGCTGTGGCTTCCTTTGTTCTCTTTGCAGTCAGTGATGGTGCAGGACTAAAACCTTCTTACTAAAGATGCTAAAATT
Source organism: Diglossa brunneiventris (assembly GCA_019023105.1). Taxonomy (NCBI): domain Eukaryota; kingdom Metazoa; phylum Chordata; class Aves; order Passeriformes; family Thraupidae; genus Diglossa; species Diglossa brunneiventris. The sequence goes on along the minus strand of CM032352.1, from coordinate 45,510,721 downwards.
AGGTAAGACATGTTTGAATTTGTATTTGCGTTTGAGTACAAACTGCTAAATTACCTAATACAAATCCTTCGTCCCAATTCTTGCTAGGCTGTACTGAAAGCACAGCATATCATCCCTTATTGTTTTTCCCTCCATGGGATCTGCACTGAAATTACACATCAAAATAATGAATGAGTTCATGATGGAAAAAAGAAAACGCCTGGTATGATGTCTTAGAAAAATAGGAAGATTTAGATGTGTGCAGAAAAAACTAAGAATAGCCAAAACGATTGCTTCCCACACCTGAAAAGGAGTATTATTGACAGCTCAGCAGGCAAAGACAGGGAAACAACTAATAGTAAAAGCAGTCTTTCCTCAGAAATTCTGCAGATTCCTTGAGGCATACATGATATTTATATATATATAAACACAGAGTTTATGATTGGATACAACCAGTGGGAGGTACATAATTCAGTGTCTGCAGCACAAAAAAATATAAGTCAATCAGAATTCAGATTCTAACATTTTCTTAAGTTTGGCGGAGATGAAGGAACAACTAGACCTTTTCATATTCCTCATCAGAAAGGATGGACTTAGGTATGACATGTTCCTATTCCTCTGCACATTTATTAGCATTTGCAAACACATTCCCAACACAAAGCTACAATAAGTATACAGAGCATGAATCATCATTTATGCTTTTTTCCTGTCCCTGAGATTTTCTCCTGTCAGCTGCTCTGTTTAGCCACAGTAATCTCCTCCATGACAAGCTGGGTCAGATGGGATGGTGGCATTGTTCCACCAGCTTTAGCTTATCTCAGCTAATGTTCTCTCCAAAAGTTTAGCTTAGTTTAATCAAGTTAACCCAATTAACTCTCAGTAGGAAACTCAGAGTTTCCAAATGAACTTTATGTAAATGTACATTTTTGCATTACTCTTTCAGTATTAGCTTTCACTTCAAAAAAATATAATGGTACAGAATAATGCTACATGGCAATATATAAAACATAGGCAAGAAATTTCAGATGTTTCAGAGGAAGGACAGAAGTAGTGTGAAGCCATATGACATGACTGAATTTAAATTCTTAGACCCACAGAGCAATTGAGATTGGAAGAAACCTCTGGAGGTCATCTGGTTCAAATGGTTTGCTCCAGGAGAGACACCTATAGCCAGTGTGCCAGGATCATATTGAGACAGCTTTTGAATACCTCCAAAGATGGAAATGTCACAGACTTCTTGGGCATTCTGTTGCAATCACCCTTGGTCACCCTCCCAGTCAGAAAGGTTCTGATGTTCAGAGGGGGCAGCCCAGAATGAGACTCAGTGTGACCTCACCAGCGTTGGAAGGGGGAAAGGATCACTCCCTCCACTCAGCCTGATGGTGAAATTTCTCCAACTGCAGCACAGATACCATTAACCTTCTTCACCATAAACAAACATTGCTGGCTTATGGACAATGTGTCAGTCAGCCTCTGGCATACACTGATGCAATTGTTGAATTTTAGCTGCTAAAAGTGAATATATATCTTCTGGTATATTCTGCAGTTGTTTACAGAAATGTCTTCAGTGCTATCATACATCAACTTTCCAAATCCTTTTTAAACACATGATATTGCAAGATGAAATTAATTTAGTAGAGACACTGAATTGATAAACATCTTACAGAAATTAAATACCCTCATTAAAATCACAAGCAAACTCTTATACAAAGTTCCAGTTGTTTATATTTTCATATACAATATACAAAAACAGACAAAAGCAAATTAATTTTCATAGTTATTACTTGAAGATATTAATATGTGGATTTTTTTCTTTCATACATTATTTTGAAATAACTATGTTACAGACTTTTGAAGCACTTAGACAATCTGTGGAAGTTGTGTCCCTTGCTGGAGGCATACACTTTGTACACTTTAAAAAGGAATAATTTACATCTTAAATCTTGAAATCTGTTTAATTTGGATATGATCCTTATTCTGAAAATTCTTTTTCTTTTCTTTTATTATTTTTAGTCTCATAAAGCACATGCTGAATTTATTAACTGAATTCATTAACTAACAAGCATAGTTTTTGCTGATCCTACCTTGTGCCTATTACTTAATTACAGTATTTTTATTTTGTGGTTCTAGAGAATGGAATTCTGATCTAATTATCTGCACTCTTTTTACAGTAAAGAAACAAAGATATTTCAGTGGTGTGAATCAACTATTTAAAGGGAGATGTCAAAAACTTTCTTAAGATAATCAAAACAGATGCCTGAAGTGATTATTGTACTTCTAGGTGTTTAGATTGCAGATCTTAAAGAGTTAGATGGTATGAGTTGCACTCTGAATATCAAAAAATTATCTCATTTTCACTGAAGAATATGACTTTAATAGTCTTTAATAGCATACTCATACCTTTACTTTTAAGTTTAATGCTTGTGGGACTTCAGAAACATAGCCCTGGACCTTCATATTTGTAATGTGTCTATATTGATGAAAACTTGTCAAGAACTAAAGCTTGGTTAGTCTACAGTTGGCAGAACGTTTGAAAAAAGTTTCTATGAAATGAAGTGCTAAGAAATAGCTAAAATCCTTCTAAGTAACATAATGGAGAAAAGGAAAGAAAAGCAAAAAGCATTTGTTTCATGAGAATAGTTCACTGATGTGTAGGTTTTTTTGCCTAGTCAAGAGGGATTGGGCTTTCTTCATCTTCTCTCACACTTAGATACTGAATTTTAAGAAATTCTAATTAGACTCCCAACATGGCACTTGAAAGCCTCCCTCTGTCCTTCAGTTTCAAGCTCGTTGCTGTTCCTACCAGCTGTGCAGCAAAGAGCATAGATTAAAACATAGAAAGTGCTCATAATGGCAGAGAACAGTCAGTTCTTCCCTCCAGGAGCAGCTTGGCTGTAGAGATGAATGTATTTTTCTAGAAGAGAAAGATTTGTAACTTGTGCCAGTCCATGCTTTCCTGATTCCCTTGATCACAAAGCAATAACTACAGTCTTAAAAGTTTTGTGCAGGGATTGCAACCACGTGTATCATAACTTCCATACAACAGCCGGTTAATGAGAATAATTTAGCCTAAGTGGGAGCTGGTGTGTCTGGACTAGGATGAGCTTTTTCATTAATTACATGACTGCCCACATGGCCAATAAAATGCACTGTCTGCAAATAAAACGTGCATAAAATGAGGTTGAATTCTGACCGCCATCTCCCAATGCCTTTCCTGCATTGTGAGGAAAAATGAGATATCACAGAGCAGATGGAGATTTTCACAATAGACAGGGATGGTAGGATGATATTGAGTTACCACAGATATATAAAGCATTGATCAAGAAGAAGCCATAGTACATTCTGTGCATCCCAATATGTGTGGGAAACACATTTTCTCCCTGATCCACTTAGCTGAATTTTCTGTCAGCTCAGCTGGGCTGAAAACCTGGAACCCTCTAAAGTCTTTTTCCCTAATGATAGTAGCACTGTTGTCTGCCTCAGGCCAAATATGTATCTATGTTTACACTGCAGTCTATTACAAAAAAAAACAAGAGTGTGAGGGGGTGTGTTTATTTTGCTGCTTGTCTTGCTTGTTATTTTTCTAAGAAGTTAAACCAGAAGTGAAAATATGGAGGAATTTCCATGCTGCAGATTTTTTTTTTAATTAAAACACCCGCTCTCATCTTCAAAAAAAAAATTATTCTGCAAAATATCATTTTTTATGCTTGGTACTAGATCCTGACATATTCTGCTTGTGCAAACCATGTTTAGCCCCTGAGGAATGTTCATGTGCTACCACAATTCCACACCTGTACCCCTCATATTTTTCAGCTCAGGGCTTTAGTGTTTTAGACAGTAATTTACTTTTTCTTTTTGTTTTGTTTTCCTTTTTATTCCCAGATATCATGACATAAAAAAGTGTATTTTCCAATGAGTATGCATTTAAGTTTCCCTGTGTTTTCTTCCATGAAAATGAATGGTTTATTTAAAGATTCCTGAAAAAAAAAAGTGCAAACTTTCCAACATCATAAAGGTTTAAATGGTTGATTAGGGGAAGCTATCTCTAGATAGGCAAATATTTTGAAAATTAAGTTTCTTAATAGATTATATATACATATATATATATATATCTGTGTATATAACAAAACAAAATAGTCACAAGTTATTCTATCCCTATGTCTGCCAGACTGCCTCAATATAGTTCTTGACATGGACCCTATTTTGATGGGTTTTGCACTAGGATGCTGCTATGGATTCCTTGCACTCCTATTGCAGTCTCTTAGGACTCAGATTTAGACAGAAGTCCACATATCCAAATGAAATTTGTTGGAGATATACCTACTCTTGAGGACAGACTATCAGGCCACAAGATAAACATTAATTTCAACATCATAATGTTGGCTTCCACTTCTTGTTTCAAAAATGCTCACAGAAAAAATCTCAAAGTTAAAAACCCAAAAATTAGGGTACAGACATACCTGGTGAAATAGCTGCATATTTTCCAGAGAGCAAAAACCAGAGAGCACAGCTGCTTGGAAGCAGTGACAAATGAAGCAAGGATGAAAAAAAAATGTACCTTCATTAATCATATGCAATAGCTGTAACAGTTAAAACTTTATGTTTAGATGAAGATATAAAGTTGGCTGGTGGATCCTTTGACAGGGTTACTTGGCAGTTTATTAAGGACATGAATTTGCTCTGCACTTAGCCTCAGGTTTACTGTCCACTGGGCTAACATTAACAGGAGGCATTGCAAGGTGACCTTTCCAGTCTCTTGCAGTTTGCATCATTCTTAAGCAATTTAGTACAGGAAGAGCATTAGCATTGGCCTTAGGAGAGAGGAACCAGTTCTACTTCTCCTCTCAGGTGAAGAGGATGTAGCTCTTTTTATGCCTCAGTTTGGGGGGATGACCTGTACAACAGCCTGACCTAGGAGATACTATTTCCTACCACCTTAGGTTCCTGATAAGAGATCTGAAAACTTGCAAGGAATCTCTCTGGTCTGTGAGGGGCCCGATGTTTCCTCCTGAGTGAGGATGTCTGAAGCTAACTCACCATTGATTATCTTCCTAGGGATAGCTGCAGGATGCACAGGAGCAGAAGAGCAAGCCTTCAAACACCCATGCAGGAGGCTAACAGGGAGTTCCAAACTTATTTGAGAGAAACCTGGCAATGGATGTTAATGGAAACAATTCTTGGACAGATTTTATAGGAAAGTAAGGAGATAAGTTACATGCCAGCACAGTGTAAATAGAGGAGCATAATGGTGACATGAATTAATGACATGTAATGAAGTGCTAAGCACTGCCATTACTGCTTCTTCCCAGCATGTCTTAAACAGCTGCAGCTGCTGCTGAAACAACTTGCAATAGAGCTTTTTTTTTTTTTTTTTGAAGAGTTTAGTAGAAATTGCACAGGGTTTTACAATAAGCTGACAATTTATAACTTCAATTCCCTCATTATACAATATACACACTTCATTTTACTATTTGACAGAACACGTTCACTCAACTAAATGGTGCTGAATAAATCACCCTCTGTGTTCTCATGTCAAAGATCTGTATCAAGGAATAAATCACTGCAATTTGAGGCCTCTCTATTCTGAATGAATAGAGAGTACCTGTCTGAAAACTATCTGCACACCAAAATAAGCCCAGAGCTCCTCGAGAACCTAATGATATAGCCCCATTTATGTGCAAATGATGGGAGATGAACTCCCACTGATAATATTATTGTTATGCATTACTGAAAAAAAAAAGGAATAAAGAAGGAAAAGATAAGGTAACAGACTGTTACAGGGTATAATAGGAAGAAAGGGCACATTCCCTGTGTTCTGTTCAGGTACTGGACTACTTTTTTTTTTTTTTTCTTTTCAGTCTGGAAACAGAAACCAATCCTGTATTCTTACCCACTGTGCTGTGTAGGAAAGATGGGTCATTGTTTTCCAATTAGCTGATGCTTAAGTAGAATTAATACACTGTTCACATGTATAAAAGCAATTAGCAAAACCCAAGAGAAACAAATATTCATTGTTAAGTTCTAAAGTAATGTAGGTAATATTTAATTATTGTATAGCAATTATGCAGTTGAAATTGAGATAGTATCATTCTCTATAAACATTTCCAAACATCTGAGCATTTTAATTAGCTAATGGTTAATGTGATTAGTCCAAAATAGCATAGGAGAATAAAGATTTGGCAACAATAGATCCAGGAATTAATAAATCAGAGAATTATGTATGGGCAAAGACAAAAGACATGACTGTTGTATTAGGGAAAATAGTTGAGGGTATATATCTATCCATCTTTGTAATCTGCTTTCTAATTTACACAATTAAAACATCACAGCAGCTACAGGCCAACAAATCTGAATGAAAATGCTGGTCTACCAAAACCATGTTTTATTTCTTTACCTTTGAAGTTTTATGTTTCGATGCAATCTCATCAATTATCCATTCTTAATGACTTTTAACTGTATAGTGAAAGACAGTGAAGATAACCAGTTAAAAACTTTTCAGAATGTTTCTAAAATGTGCATTGAGGTTTACATTAAATTTTCAGGACATGTGTATATACCATAAAGAGTACTTATTTAGTTTGACTTCAGAGTGAAAATCTAAACCTTATACATAAGACTTTAAAGGAAAAGAATGGTGGGTTTTCAATTTAAAAATATAATGTTTCAGTTCTTGCCAAAAATTATTTAAAAATCAATTTAAATGAAAATAAAATAATGATGGAGTCAAAATTAATTTTGCACACACAAAAACCCATTACATTTCTTGTAAATAAGTTGCTATTATTTTGACAAATATTTTTATTCCCATGTAAGGAAATATCACTGTATAATAAGGAGATGCTTGCAGGTTTTGGTACTCACATCTCTTCAGACTTGTAGTTATTTGATACATGGTACATGAAGATTTCCATGGTGATGATACTGATAGCCTTTATATTTATGCAGAAGAATTTAAGCCAGGATGTAAATCTCTCAGTGCACTATCTCTGCTTTGGTTTTATTGAATTGTGGAAATGATGCAATGAAATGGGCCTTTTATGGGCAAGGACAACTACAGTTTATAATTTACTGAATGTGAAAGGCTGAGATACTTATTGCTTTAGGATGATTTGAAAGCCTGCTTCTTAATATATATACAGGGATTTCAACTTTTCTAAGTAGTGTTGAAAATCTCAGGCAAAGATTTATGTGAAAAACTTTTTAGGTGGCATCACTTCCTTGTACAGGAAAAAATCTGTGCAAGGAAGTCTTGACACAGTAATTTGTATTTCTGTGAGCAATATTAGTAGATTAGGTATCTAATGAGAAGTTCAGGCAATGGCCTTGTTTCATTGTAGCATGCTTCTGGATGCTTTAATATGATCAGTTCCTAGATAAAAGAACTATATAGATAGAATAAAATATTTTGAAATTCATCTTGACATAATACATATATTTCCTCCCTTGTTCATACATTTTTTATCTAGACAAAAATTGATTTTTAATAACTCTGTGAATACAAAAGTAGTCTGGCAGTTATGAATTCCTGTATCCTTTTTTTGTAACATAAACCAGCCTTTCAATATTTTTAAGCATTGCTTTTTCAGTGGAAAATACAGATCCAGTATGGACTATATTACCCTAAAGTTATATACACAGGTGGTATCCATTGCCCAGAATGGTCATGCCGAGATTCCAGCTTGTGCACGATAACTACAGTACTGTCTCGAGATCAGAAGCAACAATGGCTGTCTCCCTCCTTCCCTCTCTCCCTCCCCATTCTGCACTTCGTTCCTCTCATTCATGCCTTGCTATGATCATCGTACTGCTTGCATCTTGCGTACAGCAATGAGTTCCTGTGAAGGACAGGAAATGCTTATTTATTCATAATTACATTTCCCTTGCAACAGACTCTGTTAGATTAGATGAAGAAGACGGGGAGAAGACAGCTGATCCTCTTGTTTTCCATGCTGCAATATTTAGTGTTGTCAGCTGGATGCTGCAGTTTAATGCGTGTTCTTTCAGTATGTCTGTCACTGGAGTATGCAAGAACAGCCCAGAAACTCTGCTGACATTTCTCATACACTGTATGTTTTCATACTTTGTAGTGAGATGTAAACAGGGGAGCAGAGTTCTTTGTCTTGTCATGAGTCTGTCAATATTTGTTTGGAATTTCTTTGTGCATGAGTGTTCAATACATACATCGCCATGTAGTTTTATCACAGGCTACAAAGCCTTTAGAAATGCACTGCACACTTGAAGGGGAAGGTTCTATAATTTAGTTTATTTAAGAGTACTTTTCACAAGCTTAGCTCACAGTGAGAAAGGAGCTGTCCCCTCTTTGCAGTGAAGCATTGCTCTGACAAACGTCAGAGGATCAGCTTTGGTCCTGTGCTCCTAAAAGAGTGTAGCAAGAGAGACAGCTCTCCAACTTGTTTTCCTCAGGCAGAGTCCCACCTCTGCCCATGGGGCAAGCCTGGGCTGGCCATACAGAGCAGGTCCTGTTGCCAGTGCTTCTGATCAGGTCTCACAGCAACACCCCTCTACCTTGATTCCTGTCTGATTACCTGGTCAGGTTTCAACTATAGTTAGAGCAAGAAAAAAACTTTCCGCATTATTTTCTTTCAGGAAATGGAATTCCATCAAAACAGCAGTGCTGGAGAGGCCTTGAGAGGCTTTCACAACGAGAATACTAGCCGTAGTCAGTGCTGAAATGTCTCTTCTGGGGCACTGGACTTGTCACTACCCTGGGAATATGCAGTAGATATACAAAAAGTAGGAAAAAGAAAAACAGCCCATCACATTTTCAGTATCTTATTCAGGTTTTTTTGTTTGGTTTGTTGTTATACTTAAAAACAAAGATCTTGAATAATTTCTTTATTTTAAGACATCAGATTCAGTTTACCTGGAGTTCTTCTTTTAAACCTGTTTGACTTCACTCTTGTTTTTTTAGACTTTGGAACCACACCTTGTTTTATCAGTTAGAAAAACACAAAAATAAATTACTTTAAAAATGTAAGATTGAAGGGTTTTCCATCACTGTGCACTTAATTTCATGGGTTTGTTTCAAACTTCTGTATTTATCCTCTATTAAATCATAGAGAACCACCTTTTCCTTCTGTGAACTGCTGACACTTTCTGCAGTCAGTAAAACTTACCACTAGCCTAGAAATCTCTCAATGCTGTTAAATTTTAAGGAAAAAAAAATAAAGTTGAGACTAGGAATAGCAATACCCAGAAAATATTCTGAGTGCATTGACCATGTGAGCACAGTTCAATCAGTCCATTTGAAAATATCTTTCTGGTAGAAGTGTTCTATATAATACCTTGTCTCTAACAGCATCCAATACCATATATTACTGGCTACAGTGAAAGAGGCTGAACCATACAATCTCTCAGAGTTCACCTGAGCTTATTTCTTTTTTTAATAGATTTTACTTTACTTTTTTTTTCTGCCTTGAAGTTGTTTATCACTTTTAGAACCATCCTACAACTGCTGTGACTTATGACATGCAACATTATGATGAAAGATTAATACAGGCATTGTAATTAAAAAAATGATCTCCCTCCTTATTCAAGCACCTGTGTTCATACCTCCTATGCTATGGATGCATTGTTTTGCACTAGGGAAGAGGAGAGAAAAGAAGTATTCTGAGATCCCTAAAACCGCAGTTTGTTTGGAGGCTCCCTCCTGTTCACAGATATTAACTTTTAAAATCTGACAAGAAATAACCTTTGAAAAACTGACTTCAAAGTCTCCAGGTGCAATAGCAACTTTTCTTACTGTAGCAGTTTTTAGATTTTCTTCACTGTCTCCACTGTGAGTGACACAGCAGGTATCTCTTTTTGTTCTCTGAAACACACATGAATGCCTACCCACTGGCAGACAAAAGGATCTAAAATCATAACTAACACATTTGTGTTCATTTTAAAGAAAACCAAATGATCAGTCCCAGGCTTTTCTATAGAAACCTGGGGAAATAAATGTTCAAAATGGTAATTCAGAGAAAATGCTGGGCATGTTTTCATACAAAAAGAAATGTGGTGCACTTTAATCAAACCTATCCAGAATAAGATCAGATTATGAGAAAGAGAAAATTTTATATGGCTTTCTATGCATGGAGCAGACAGAATTTTCTGAAGAACCTAAACCTGTGACTGCTTCTGCCACTCAGCCAATATTTGGAAGTCACAAAGCAATCTAGTTTTAATTGTGCTTTCAGAAATTGCTGTAAATTATTTTACAATGCATTATAGAAATGTTCCTTCTAGGCACATGATTTACATTGCTCAGGTGTGAAACTTTCTTTGGATATTCATTATCTTTGGACATTCATTTTCATCTCATGATATAAGAATACCAATGTATTGTCATTTAAGGCTTCATGAGAACTCCAATGGACCCAAAATTGCTTCAGAGTTTCATGATCTGGTTGTGGTATTTTAATATTTTCAGCCAACATCCAGATGAAGCACAGTTTTGGACAACCCTGTTTTTCCCTACCTGGGTTTCTACAAGTTCCTTTTCCAGTTCTGAAAACGCACTTCTTCCATTTCCTGTTCTTAGTGCCGGCACTTCTTAATTACCAGTTCATTCTTTCTGACAAATTGCAATTCCTTTTCAAAGCTTATTCGTGTACTTATAATCAAAGTGGATCATAAACTATGTTTTGCAGGGATTAAGATCTGAATTTTGATATTTTGATGCATACAGAAAGAGAGTTGTCAGGTACTAAGCACCTTGTTTAACAGTGAGAGGATTTAATGCTTCTAATAAGAAAATAAAGCTCACTAGAGCTATTACAATCAGACTTCAAATTATAATGTCTTGCTTCTGAAGCTTCTCCATTGCTAAGTCATTTCTAAAGTGCTATCTATGATCAAGTATTATTAATTACAATAGTATATATACATATATTACTAATGCACAGTGTATAATATTTAAAATGTTTTGCCAATATGCTACACCCTGTCACTCTTAAGATTTTAATGTTATAAGAAGCAACCATTTTCTTACTGTGTGTATCCTGCTTCTGTTTGCATTACAACCAGCTCGTATTTCTAGCTTGGTTGTGAAAAATCTCTTTGTATATTTTTGAGGTTGGGTCATAGGCTGGAATATTAATTTCCTGCAAAAAGCACACGTGTTTTTTTCACATATATTTACATGTAACACTCAGCCAGGGGTTTACAATCATCTCTCCTTAACTGTTTTATGTCAAAAGAAAAAAATCCATTTTTTAGAGACTCAGAGATCCCAGTGATAATTTTGCAGACCTAGGTAGTCTTCAGTGAGGTGCAGATAGAAAGGACATGCTGGCCTACAGAAGAGAAATGAAATCTTTTAGGTTTTGTTGGCTGCTTTTTTTGCACAATTAAAATTTTCTAATGACAGATGGCCATTATGTAGGATCTTGTTCTTAAGGCAGGACTCCAGATACTTTCCATGATAACATAAAGCAGTATGTTATCATGGGAACATAATAATGAAAATTGTGACCAGAATTTCTACTGGGAGAAAGACTGAGAGTGGTGGATTTAGTTTACTGTCACACTTGGGCAGTCAAGATTACAGCAGACAGACGAGATCTAGAGTTATGTTCCTATTAATATTTAAAAATTCATGATCCCAGACTGCACGAGGTTTTTTTTATCACCAAGTATGAGATTGAAAATCTGTTGTTGAAGAGATAATTATTCAGGTTTTCAAAGGAATTAATATGGCACTATGTTTTTCTTGGTATATTGAAACAACAAAGATTAATGATGTAATCACAGAACTTGTATTGATACCCTACCCAAATTGCTGTAGAACTTGAAATTGCCACACTCACACTGCAGTCTGCCAGTAGCTCAGAATGTAATGACTTTCTTGGAGCTGCACATAAAGAGAATGCTATGGCCACAGAAATGAGTGAGTGTACTTTCAAAGGGGAAAAAAGGATTGAGCATGGCATAAAATAAAAGTGTCTTGTAAAGAGTGGATATTAAGCAATGTAAGATAAATTCCAGATAATTCTGAGATCTCTTGGAATTTCTGGTCTTCAAGTTCATTTATCGAATCAGATTTTCCACTGATCTCAAAAAGAATTTAAAAAAAATCCCCCACCATATGTTTAGATAATATTTCACTGAATATATTTCATAAATGAAAAATCCCTCTGTATCTACAGTAATGGACTAGTAACAGAATAATTTAGGGTCATTCGCATAGGATCCCTTAGGAAATCTGTGTAGACATAAGTACCCCTTAACAGAAATTAGCTCTAAAACCCATTGGCTTAATTTATTAAAGCAGCAAAGGTGCAATACCTTTAAGGATTAAATATTCTTTCATAAATCACAAAAGGTTCATTCTTGCTGAAATGAGTTAAGAAACCTTCCTGTACCACATTAATTCTTCTCTTTTCTTAAGCTATCTTTCAAAAAAAGGTACATGCAGGTAAATTCACTGACTATTCTTCAAACTATTGAGGATCAGAACTTTAAAACATTGGACAGACTAATTGCATGTCCTGAAAATATTATATCCTAAAAATAATAATTTAAGAATAGTAATATATCAGTTGCCTTTTTCCTTAAGAAAGGCAACTGTAGCAAAGACCAAATTAAAATTCAGTCTTGTTTGTTTGTTTGTGTGTGAGAACTAAACCCATCATTGTATTTATGACTGAATAAATAGCTTTATTGATACTTCTCTCAAGATAGCCACATACTTGATGAAACTGTCTGAGTAAGCCTGCTTCTTTATTATTATATCATTGAGCTGTGGAATTGTTAAAATGATTTAATAGCCTGCTGGAAAATCCATGGCCAAGTAATTATGGGCAGTCTTTGTTGTTTTAATGTGATGGACAAGAGGTGGAGTGTGTGATAATTGTCCACTTTTGTTGGTGTTTGTGATGAGGTTCTTTTGAATTTGGTGTGGGGAATTTGAGTGTAAATTTGTGCGCATCATTTTGTGCCCAGTTCTGGGCTTCTAAATACGAGAGAAACACAGAGCTCCTAGAGTGGGTCCAGGGGAGGGCAACAAAAATGATAAAGGGACTGGAGCATCTCTTACAATGATAACCTGAGGGAGCTGACTCTGTTCAGCTCAAGAATGGACAACTGAGAGGGAACCTCATCAATGTCTCTAACTACCTGAAGGGAGGGTGTCAAAAGGATGGGGCCAGGATCTGCTCAGTGGTGCCAATCAATAGGACAAGAGACAGCGGGCAGAAACCAGAGCACAGGAAGTTCTGCTTGAACAAGAGGAAGAATTTTACTGTGCAGGTGAAAAACACTGGAACAGGTAGCTCAGAAAAGTTGTGGAATCTCCCTCAGTGGAGGTATTCAAGAACTGCCAGGACACAATCCTGTGCCCTGTGGACTAGAATGACCCTGCATGAGCAGAGAGGATGGATCAGATGAATCACTGTGGTCCCTTCCAACCTTATTCATTCAGCAATTCTGTGATTATTTATGAAAGTGAATTTGTGAAATGATGTGTGCTATGTGAGATACTCTGTCCACCCCAATCTAAAGGATGAATTTGAGCCACACTATGATTTAATTATTTCTTGTAGACCACTGCAGTCTACTGAAGATTATGAGAGTTCATTTACTAAATGTTGTTGCATGAAATTGAATGAGACAGGAGGTGGTTCATACAAATGGACTTTAAAGAATGAAACTCACCAAATGAGAAATAAAACAGGCAGCTTACATATAGAAATAAAAACAAGAAACACCAGTAAAATAATGGGGGTAACGTTCCGGCTAAATCAGACTGTCTATAATGCCTGCATTCTGTTGGCAACTGAAAGGCTCAGACTGATATGTGAATTGTGTTGCAGATTTGTTAAGGCTTAATTTTGCTTGTGAAAATTTGGACACCCTTGGAAGTCCTTTTGTCTTTGATTAAGTGGTATCATACCTACTTTGTGCTAGATTAAAATTCTCTTGATTATACTTTATTGCGCTTATATACACCTCTTTGATTCTTGAAGCTCATTTTAAAAGAAGAATAAATGGCTGTTCTCTGGGAAAAAAGGGTAAAGAAATAACCTCCCTAAAATTCATGTCTTCCACAACAGAAATTGTGTGTGGGATAATTCACATCAGTGATTATATTATCTGTAGTAGCTGTGTCTTTCCATTGGCCTTGTTCTGCAGTTGGCAGGACTTCTTTAGATAAAAGTTTATATTCCCACTGAGATGTGAAAAAAAAGCATACATAGTTTGTATCTGTCCTGAAAAAAATCCTTTAAAAGAAAAAAGACCAATAACTATGTCAGATCCATAATCCTGTAAAAGGCCTACATTTAGCCTCAAAGAACATTCAGAAAGTGAGAGGAAAAGGACAGTGAGAGGAAAGAGAAAACACAGTATAGAATGCAGCAGTCATTGCTTATGTTTTTTTATACTTTCTTTTTTTTGGCTGAGGATTTCCCCAGTGATGATGACCCCACATGCTGCAGACTGAACTGAATCTCTTTTTTCACTATTAAGGAAAGTTTGCAAGGAAATACTTGAAGTGCCAGCAGATTCTACTGCTGTTTCTTCCTGTAGATATTTGTCATTCTATTTAAAGTTAAGGCTTTATGACTTCTTTAGTAGCTAAGGTAGCAAGTTTAATATCTTCATCCATCTTGGTATTCCTCTTTAGATTCTTATCTTTATTCTGAATTCAGAGGTTTAGGGTTTTTTGAGGATTAAAAGAAATTTAAAAATTAAGAGTTGACGTGGTTTGACAGGAAGTAGGTTTTCTGGGATGCTGTGGTCACCAATATGTGTTCAGATTTTAATATTAGCACCTGGTTTGGCCACTGGGGCATTGGATACACCTCTGGGCACACACGGGTTAAAAAGCAGAGCTCTCGCAGGAGAAGTTCTCTTTGGTTTCCAGCGGGAAGAGTTCGGGTCTCTCCCCCCGTCCCAGCTGCTGGCTGGGCGGGGAAGGGGAGAAGCCATGCGGCCGTGAGGTGAGCCGGGCCTTGGACAGAGAGGGGAGGTGAAGGCCCCTGAGGATGGAAGGGTGGAGGAGCACTGAAAGGCATCGGCAGCCCCCCCAGGAGAGAGAGAGCCTGTGTCTGTGCCACCTTGAAATTTGATAGCAGGGCCAGCTGAGAAGGAGAAGGTGGGAGTGCTAAGAGAAGGTGCCCGCAGGGCATGGGAGTTCTGGACAGGCAGAGACTGATATTTTTAACCCTTTTCTTGGATGATGGAAACCTTACAAATGTTGATCCTCCTGGGGTTGAATGAGAAGAGAGATAGGGATGAATAGCAGGAAATGGGCAAGCGTGATGCAGGTTTGTACAAGTGGAAGATGTCCGAGAGAGCTTGAGAAGAATCCTATGTGGCAGGAGATGATGGAGGGGCCTTTGGCTGGACTTTTCTTGTATAGCCATGGACAGAATCATGTTTCCTTGCAATACAGAGACTGCGTCAAGAAGGGGGGAGGTGATGGCTCAGAACCAAGAGGGTTCAGTGTTGGTGCCCCTCGGCCCCAGGGAGTGAAAAAATTTGGGGGGGACAGATGTCCCGAAAGTGAGAGACTGTGCTCTTTTTGGAATGGGACAAAGCACCCTTAAAAGTACAATCCTAGAAGCAGCTCTGGTCCATGTTCAGTGGTGAGAGCACTGGACATGAAGGGAGGAGGTCACAATCGCAGATGTACTCCAGGTGGTGCCACGAGTGACACGGAAACACACGAGGTTTCAACGGTGTTTCCAGGGGAAGCCTATGGTACAAGAAGGACTCCTCTCCTCTTGATGAACTGAGAATTGATTGTCTGAAGGGTGGTGATGCACTGAGAGTTGGTGATTTGGGGAATAGATGTATTGTATTGGAGAAATTTGGTGGGGGGAGGACGAAATGTTTTTGTGGGGTTTTCATTTTCCCTGAGTGTGTTTCTTTTTATATGTAGTTGTAGTGTAGTTAATAAAGTTTTCTTTCCTTTAGTCCTAAGTAGGAGCCTGTTTTGCTTATTCCTGGTCACATATCGCAGCAGAAACCAGGGAGAAGGTATTTTCATGGGGGCACTGGCATTGTGCCAGCATCAAAACATGACAAGCATCCATAATTTTTTTCCTTATAGTCAAGGAAAACATTAATTTTTCACTAAACCAGAGGAATCAGTAAATATTCTAACCTTAATCAGAATGTCCGCACAACATCCTCCCATGATAGAAATTGTCATTATTGGAATTGTTACTGTTGCTCTGTGACTACTGAAATCACTTTTAAAATCATTATTGAGAAGTCTTGCTTCCATAACCAACTTTTTTGCTGTTGTACAGGTGCAACAAATACCTTATATTTTATTCTTAGATTGGATTCTAGATATTCCTACATTGGGTTATACTTGCCTAATAAATTGAAAACTTGTTGGAGCCTCTATTTATCACTACCTTACCACACCTAATTGATGTTAGAAACAGCATGGACACGCATTGAAAAGGTTTTGTAGATCCCACAAACACCCCTAGTAGTGACTGTTTATCAAAAGGAATCTGGAGGATTGATCTATGATTATGAAAAATTCTGTGTAATGTTAATGTAAGCCTTATATATTACAAGGGGTTTATTGTAAAATGATCTTGCATGTCTGAGGTGAACCTCTATTGATCGATATGCATCTCAGAGGCATAAGCATCTTAATATGTCTCTCAAATTTGGCTGTGTGATTTCGCCTGGGAGATCAGGTTACAAAATGCACAGAAGACAAAGGTAGCAGAATTAATAAAACCAAAAAGATCTTAGTCTTCCCAAACACTGATACAAGTAATGATAGAGAAGCTAATCATGTGCTCCTGCCCCAAGCTGCAGTTTTACCACGTTTATGTGACTTAGGGAAAGATTCAGTCAGCAGCAGAGGAGGACATATATTAGAGAAGGCTTTAGTGTGACCTAATTGCAGCCTTCCAACACCTGAAGGGAGCCTATGAGAAAGATAGGGAGAGACTTTTTCAAGGGCATGTAGTGATAGGACAAAGGAGAATAACTTTAAACTGAAAGAGGGTAGGTTTACATTAGTTATCAGGAAGAAATTCTTTACTTTGAGGGTGGTGAGACATTGGAACAGGTTGTCCAGAGAAGCTGTGGATGACCCATCCCTGGGAGTATTCAACACTAGGTTGGATGGCACTCTGAGCAAGCTGATCTAGTGAAAGGTGTCTCTATCCACTGCAGTGGGGTTGAAACTGGGTGATCTTTAAGGCGCCTTCCAACACCAGCCATCCTACGATTCTATGTTCTATGGTTCTGTGACATACTGAAGTCATGGATATATTTTCTTCCTTGTTTCCTAATTTCCAAAGAGAAAAATATCTTACTGAATGCCATACTAACTGATTAATTTTTTCTGTTCCTGAAATGGTGGTCTAGATTTGATGAAGTTTAATAGATGCATAAATCCTCATAGTATACCCTCAAAGTAAAGCTGCATCAGTTCATTAATAGAAAATATATTTGTGAAAAACAAATATAAAGATCCCCTTTAATTTCTTAAGTCACAGCACTATTTATATGAGATTATTTAGTAAATCTTTTCCACTCAATATTTTTGAATTTCTGTGCAGGATCTCTCTATATTAAACACAGTAAATTCACCTAGAATCTTAGAATCATGTGATATATCATATGATCTAAGTCAACAAACAGAAAAAAATGTAAGGGGGCAAGATAAATTTTAACAATTGGTATTACTATAGCAATTTAGAGGTAGTGTGATTTCACATCTTCAGAAGGAATTTTCATTGTATAAACCCAATCTTCTTGGGCCAGATTACTTGTTAAATTATGATAACCTGGCAGAGCTAAGGTCATCTAGAAGAGATGTAGGCAGTGTTATTGTATGGACTCTCTCTAGCTATCTCTGAGATGTCTTTGCAGAGACATCTACTAATTAAAGAGTGACTAAATGGTTCATCTTGCTGTTACTGCATTTATCAATGGTATTTCTTACAGAGATGGCAAAACAAGATTAAATGTTAAAGTTGTATTAGGATGAAATGGTGGTTATTTAGGTAAGTTCTCATGCTTTTGCAACATTTGTGAAGAGTTGCTGGAAAGCCATCTGTTTTTGTTGGAACAGATATAATTATGAAGTTCTTAGTACCAAAAAACACACAAAACTTCAGAGCAAAGTCTAAGTCTTAGAAATCTGTTCCAACTTGTTTGCAGAGTGTACCTACCTCTGTAAACAAAGGTAACTTCATAGAGAACAGATATCATTAGTAGAATAAAAGGAAAAAAATAAAAAAGAGTAAGATTTCAGGCTCTCAAATCTTCCATTAGGTGAGAAACAGATATGACCAAATTAAGTACAGGTATGATGTACATGAATTATTTACTCGTTATTTTATTTTCTTTTTAATTAAGGAAGAGGCTTGCCTGTGAAACAGAAAGGTCTATTTCACAGGTCTTAGTGATAAGTGATTGGCTTTTGTGGATCAAATAAAGTAAGAAGCTGTTTGCCATTTGAAGTGTTTCATATTTTTCAGCTAGGTACATACAGTGTTCAAGGTATCACCTGAGAAGTGAAGTGTGAAACAGAGAGAATGCAAGTAAGAAATGGAAGAAATGGAAGAAATGGGAAGACCTGCTAGTGAGATCTGGGAGAAATCTTTGAGTTCTTTAATGAAGAACTATATAATCTATATCTATATCTAATATCTCTATATCTATATCTACATACTAACTTTAAATAAAGTTTTGTGAGTGCATGGAGAGTATAATGTAAATAATTCTCAGATGTTCATTTTGGTAGATTTGGGACTTCCTGCATTCTTCACAAACAGAACTTACTCTTTCCATTGATGTTAACTTTCAGCATAACTGTCTAGACTAATGTACAGTGTTCATTTTCCAAGTGGCAAGAGATTGCCAGTGGCAAAGTAGCAAATGATTGTGCAATACAACTCTGAAACAAAGATGTCAAAGTCTACTGCTCATCTCTGAAAAATGTGGCAATGTTTATGTCACTTGTAACACTGAAGATTTTTTTTCAAGTAGAAATTTAGTGTTGAAAATGAGAGACATTGCAGCTACTTTCAATCAACTAGGCCACTGTTAAATTAATTTCCAGTTGTTATCCTTCTGCTTTCAAAGGTCAGAACACACTTTATCTTTGCTATTCCAGTAGTGTTATGCAGCATGGTATAATTTAAGTGGTGTTAAGCTTGTTCAGTATTTTCTGTACTGGCCTGGCATTTCTCATGGTGCACATTAAACTTGGAGTCTTTTCACAAAAAAAGGCAAATATGACAATCTATAGGCATAAATACTGAAAACATATAAATACATAACGCCAATGCTCTTGTGCTGTTTTATACATCATCAGCTGAATGCATCTAAAAATAAAGCAGTAGGTAGTACCTCTGTGTAATTAAATATTTGGGATTTGGCAAATTCCTTTATTTGTGTAATTAAATACTTGGGCTTTGGCAAATACATCTGTGATAGTGTTATCCTTTCATTGGCTGTAAGAGAGTTGCAGTACAACGATCATGGGTTGTACTGGGCATTTAATTTTCATGCCGTTCAGAACTTCAGTAGTTCTTAAATGTCATCTTCCCAAGATGTTTGAGATGTTAGTTCTAATATAGAAGAATCTGAAAAACTTCTTTTTATGTTCAATCAGCTAAATTCCTGAAACTATTACTGTGGATTCTGTGCATTTTGTGCATGGAAATGTGAATATTTGTTTTAAAACAGTGTATTATTCCTAGAATGTATAGCATTTTAAAAATAAAAGAATGTATATTTAACATCTAATTTTTGTGTCACTTTTTACTACCAGTAAAGCTGGTGTTTTTCAAGATAAAAAGTACTGAGCTAAACACTGACATTGAACTTTTGTATTATGTCTTCATTTGATCTTGAAGAGAAAATTTACATAGATGGTTAATGTCAATAATAGAAAACTCTTTAAAATTCTTAGGAGATGGAGCCACAGGAAGGACAGAGTGTTAGGGGGGAGGTACTTCTAAAAAAAAAAAAGAAACAGTTCTCTAACTAGTTCTTTGCATACCAAAGATAAAAGGTCTCTGCCACTTTTAGATTATAAATGTGCCATCTGTGCTCAGTCTTGTGGGCATGTCTATCCTCTTTATTTCATATTTTGTTTTCATGCCACTTTTAAGCCTCTCAGTTATGCCTAGACCCTTCAAGGAAAGTAGTATTTGTCCTGATGAGTAATCCCATTTCATTCAAATGAAATATAGTGCAATTACAGATGATATAAGTGTATCAGAGACCACCTTATTGTTTTACTGCTTTTTTTCTGTTTTTTTTTTTTTCTCTTTTTAACTGAAATGCATTAAATAATATAAGGGAAGAGAAAAACTGTGAATGACTAAGTGGAAAAGCTTACTGATACTTTCCCTAAGGGTTCAGCAAACTGAGCCGCTTCATAAATTACTTTGTGCTCCTATTATTTTTGACTTTTGCTATTGCTACTCACTACTATGGTAGTTTGTGATTTATGAGCTATGATTAATGATTCATGCCTTCATGATTTTATTTGGCAATCACTCATAAGTGAAAAACCCCTTCCTTGACAAATGAGGCTATTTTAAAAAATCCTAAATTTATTTAAATAATTTACCTTCAAAAGCGTAGAAAAGATAGGAGAAGGACAACTTTTGTTGTTTACAATAGCAAAAATTGTTGCTTTTTGAGAAGTATACAAGAATTGCATGCTAAACTCCCTGCTCATTTTGCCTTAATTATGTATGCAATTATTTGGATCAAATTCTGCCTTCCCTGTTCACCTGTGGCAGTCGTTTCTTACCCTCCAAGTTGTAGCTAGAAAAGATCCCACACACAGAATCATACTGAATGTTCTGAGTCAGAAAGGACTGATGGAAATTGTTTTCAGTCAGGGGTTGCAAAAATTTAATGTGTCGTAATCTTGCTCACAAATAGCTTTTGAAATGTCACCAATTAAAATTTGTTTAACCTAAGAATACCTGCAAAACATGCACATAATTTTTATATATTTAGAAACAATAGTGATTTTTTTTTTTCTGACCAGAATTCACATAAAGTACACTTTGCAACATGAAAAAATATAGATATAGTAATGGGAAAAAGAAGAAGAGAGAGGAGAGAGAGAGGGTAATTTGATGTTTTCCCAAGACCATGGAACTCCCAAATATATTGCAATAGATAAAGACAATAAGTTGCTTTAAAAAAATAAAATTACTCTCCAAACATAAGTATAAAATTATCCTAATTTCCTGTTTACAAAAACCTATTATCCCTACCCCTTTATATTGCATTTTAATTCATATCTGTCTGTCTGTTTTCCTTTCTCAAAGATTAGTTATCAAGTATTACAAATTTTCTACCAAAAAGGAGAGTGATGTTATCCATAGTGCCTATTTTTAATTCTCATTGAGCCATTACTAAGACCACTACTATTACTGTCATTGACTCTGATTTATGCATCTGCAGCTTCAAGCATCCTTCAAGTATGAACCTGAAAAAT
This sequence comes from Diglossa brunneiventris, assembly GCA_019023105.1. Classification (NCBI taxonomy): domain Eukaryota; kingdom Metazoa; phylum Chordata; class Aves; order Passeriformes; family Thraupidae; genus Diglossa; species Diglossa brunneiventris. The sequence continues at coordinate 45,489,285 of CM032352.1, read as the reverse complement.
TTTATCAGTTCTCATGCTCCAGGGATACAGATTATGATGTTCAATTAATATATTAGTCAAGCATCAAACCTCTCCTTAATGTTTTCTCCTTTGCTTTTTTGTGTGTGTGTGCATGTGTTATAACCACTGTAGATTCAAAGCAGCCTCCTAGATAAAATCCAATTTCTAAGATAATGAAGAATTCAAAAGACTGTTAATGTTCATGTCCAGCCTGTAATTCTGAATACACTGTATTCATGTTAGCCCAAGGAGTGCAATTTTTATTCACCACTCTAGGTTATATTAGAAGTGCCTTAATTATTAGTGCAATTAAAGGCAATTACACCTTCTTCTTCAGATATTAAATTCTTTCAAACAGATAAGATAAATTTTATCTAACATAGAATCTCACCCTAACTCTTTAGGGCAGGGTATTTACCTATTTTAGTAACCATTCTAGTCATTTAAGAGATGGGCTTTTGGGGTGTCATTTCTTCAGGCTCTTTCAAATATCTACTCTGATACAGGAGACAACTCCTTTTCTCAGTAGCAGTGAAGGTAGGGTAGGTTAGACATTTATGCATGGATATTTTATGTCATTACTGTGGCTTCACCTGGAGTCATTAGTGCAATGTTCAAGTGTTTTCAAAACACATTGGAAACACTCCTCTTGTAGATGGGGAGTACAGAATCTCGTTTCCTTTTCTAGGACTATGCTTGTTGTAGGATTCCAGTGAAGGAGAATTAGCTTGTCCTTGTTTGCTTGCCAGAACACCATGTGGCTGTGCTGACCAATAGGACTCATTATCCAACCTATGCTTTCCCAGTTTCTCAGCTTCCAAAAAATGTAATATAATCACCTGATAACATTGGTACTCTTGAAAGAACTGAGGGGGTTACTGTTCTCAAATCTCTGCTTGACTGCAGGTCTTTATTGTGCCTATTTTTGCATAGTTCCTTCTCTTACCCAGGAGTTATTTAATTTCATTAAAAACACCTTACCTTCCAGAACAGCAGCAAAATACCGCACACACAATGTTGCTCTGTACCTTAAGCAAGGCAATTTCTCTAAGTCATCTCTGAGTAGGTCACAGAAACCACAAATGAATTCAATGTACCTTCCCTCAGTTTCTCTTAATACAAACACATGGCATGTCTAGTCTCTGGTGCAAAATCTGCATTTAACAGAAAAAAAAAACCAACCCTGAATTAATGGAATAAAGAAAGAATTGTTATGGTCCTGGCTTTAGCTAGTGGAGTCAATTAACATTTTGCTGGTAGAAGCAGGCAATGGTTCTGAATTTGTTAAACTGTACATGAACTACCCTGCTTGCTTGAAAAACAGAACAAAAATCTCTAGTATTTCAGTGAAGCATGGCGCCTGTTTTCAAGTTGTTTATCTTTAATGATGCATTCTCAGCAAACACTGCTATATTGTGAGACTTTACAGATTGTTTTTAAATGCCTTGTGAAATGAGGAATAATCAGCTTTAGGAAATTGGATATTGCACAAATTCTTCTGTGTCTTTTGTACTCGGATGTGGGGATATTAAAATTGCTCTTTAAGAAGTTGACATGAAATGAGTCTTTTAATTCTCACACTGAATATTAGCAATAACCTCTGAATTCTTGTACAGTATCACAATACATATCTCAAACAGAGAAATAACCCTTAGGAATGAGAAAAAACAAGTGCTATTTGAAACTTCAGTTTTATCCTTGTTGCCTGTAAAACACAGAGCAACTTACTGCCTTCTGGAGGTGGACAGAAATAGAATATATCTTGTAAACACCAAGTTATCTGTAGCAAGAAGGAATTAATGATGCTAGAGTTGAATAGTTGCTGTAAATCTGTAGAATAGGTATTTTGTTAAAATCTAAATATATTAATTATAAGGTATGATGTGTGAAGGCACAAGTAATTTAAAAATTAAACATCAAAGTATTTTCAGCATGTCTGTTTTGTTGTTTGACAGACTGATGCTTGTTTTGGCAACTGAAGTCCTTACCAAAGATATTACATTATTTTCTAAGGAACATGCCACTCATAAGAAAAGCTCATACTTAAGTGATCAGTGCACTCTTTCACAGTCCACAAGACATGATAAAATAAAATACTTTTTTATTGTTAAATCTTCTTTTTTTTACTTTATATGCATTCACATATACATAGGAGGTTTTAAAAAGTTGTTATTAAAAAAAAAAAAAAGAAAAAAGAAAAAAAAAAAAAAAAGAGGATTTTGAAATGAGAATGGAGACCAGGGCAGTAAATTTTCACATTTATTTCTACTTTAAAAATTTAGATCCACTCACCAGAGAAATCAAATATGCTGTTACTTACTAATACTTATTTCTATATTGTTAATGCACATGTGTTAACACGACTGAAAGTTGCTTAATTCTGCAAGTAGCTGCTATAATATATGATAGAACACTATCCTCAGGGCAAATTAGAGAACACCACACCTATCTGCCATGAGAGCTCTGATATAAATGAGATTTAAGTGCTCCAATAGGTCTTGTGTTGAGGGATAAAAACCAGAAAGCTGATCAGGGAACAAATAGACCTAATTCCTCATTTTCCACAGAAATATTTAAAGATTTCTATGACAATTTTAATGGATGAGGTTCAAATAAAATCCCAAGATTTTTCTGAATTTTCTGTATGTATTCTCACCAAAAGCATAAAATTGTAGTGTTAAGTGAATGATTCCATGATAAACATTAAAATATTGTAGGATTGAGATTTGTTAATTCTTAATCTAACTGTGATATGTTGGCATATTACTGATTATTCCGGAAAGGTTGTAGATTTTACTTATTACCAGTAATTATTACCATACTTATTACCAGTAGTTAGTCTACTGTCTTTATTTCAAATTATTTCAGACACCTCAGTCTAACCATGCTAGTATAATATAGATTAAAAAGTAATATCACCTTTTGAGATAAACTTGTTGGAGAACAGATTTATACTCAGTGAAGCCTTTGATATTCTGTCGAGCTCCATGGATTTCAGTGGTACACAAGGACAGGCTGTAACTAAGGTCTTAATTTTGTTACTGAAATGAGATCCAACAGATGAATAACATACTTACTAAAGAAAGGATAACTTCAGTGTAAGCAAGTAACAGAATGGTTTAGATCAGACAATGATTATGCCTTTGGAAGCTGAAAATATAGAAGCAGTAACCACTGAACAAAACTGGTAGCTTCAGGAATATTGTCTGCTATGAAAAGATATCTTAAATTATGTCTGAATTATGTATCTGGGACACATCAACCTTGAATATTCTCTGTGATAGCATAAGTCCTACATCCTTTCTTGGCATAGTTCATTAAAAACTTAATTTCAGGTTAACTTTTTCTTTAATATCAAAAAATGCTTCCCGCTGCTTCCTCTAAAGATTTTTTTTTCTTTTGTTCTTGCTTATAAAAGAAAATAATGCATTACCACCTTCATAGTTTCCCTTTATGCTTTTTTCTTCTGGCAAGTTGGCCTGTCTCTTTTCCTCTGAATTAGCAGAGTAAATGCTCATAACCATTCATAGGGTGCAGCTTTCCTCCAACCTTTTAATAAGTTTTTTTATTTTGTTTTCTCAACTCCCTGCAGGTTTCCTGATTCTTTTCTTTCGCCTTCTTTATCAGATGTATATCACAGTATTTTCCACCACTGTTTTACTTTTTACTACCAATGTCTTACCACCTGTTTCATTTCCCATTCAATATACATATCTCTGATTTTCCTTTCATTCTTTTGTGAATTAGAAAACATTTATGCCATACAAAATAAGTGGCTGTACTTATTTTAAAGAAATTAAAATGAATAATTTTAACACTCCTTTAAATCTAAATAGGCATCTCTGTAATGATCCAGGTTAATTAATCCATTTCAATAGATATATTGAACAAATTTTCCATTTGTACTTAATCTCTCTTTACAAAGCTAGCAGTATAATAGCAGATTAATTTTATTTAACTGGGCCTTAATTTGCTTGTTATTCATGGAGGAAACACTAATACAGAGGCAGATGGTGAGAGATTATTCAAGTGCTATGCCGACTTTAATAACCTTGGTCACTTAATGGGGTTTCTAAACCTGTTTCTTATATTTGCCTTGCAGAATCTTTGCTTATTCATCTTTTTGTTGATGACCTCTAAATGTTTCTGAGTTCCCTTCAGAACTCACAATGAACTGCTCTAGAACTTTCTTTGAAACACAGGAGGAAACCTTGTTACAAAAGAGCTAAGTATATTCAATGTACTGCATAAGCTAAGTTAAAGAATCCTATGGCTTAAGCTACTAATGCTGATAAAAAGTGAAGTCTCATATTTTAATTATAGCTGAATTTCTTCTACTTTATTGATTTACTATTGTGTAGACAGTAATGGATATTTTGGTGGGTATTAGGTTTTCAGGATTATATTCAGCTCAATGGACAATTTATTTTTTTTTACTCACAAATTTCATCGCATTCAAATTAGCCTGGTCAAAACAGGAAGATACACATATTCACCTATATACTTCTAACAATAAGAAATCATCCTATAGCAACTCTCAGTGTTATCCCCTAAATATAGAAGAGGTCCTAAACAGAACACCATGAAAGAGTTTTCGTGAATCAATGAAAACTATGATTTTTAAGAGAAAGGATAGGCCTGTTTATTCTAAAGACAAATATCTCTCCAGGACATTGTCTGACTTTTTAAAAAAGTGGCCTCTGCATTTATTCTAAACCTTAAAATGAAAACAGGGAAGTGTCGCAGTCCTTTAGAATCCTTAGATTCCACCTGGAATATCTTCTGGTTTTTACCTTCATTAACAGCAAAATTATTTGTGAAAGATGCATGAAAAACAGATGGAAAAAAAACTCCAACTTAAATATCTTAATCTATAGTAGGATTTTGTGCAGTGCCCATGCAGTCATGTGCACACAGAACTATGCCTGGGCCTAATTTGTAAAGAAGTTGCAGCAGAGAAAAAGATAGTCAAAGAAATACAGGATATCAGGGATTCATCATGGGGTTTTTTTGTTTGTTTGTTTTTTGTTTGTTTGGTTTGTTTGTTTTGATTTTGGGGGGCTTTTTTTTGTGGGGTTTTTTTGTGTGGGTTTTTTTTTTGGTTTTTGTTTTTTTTCTTTGATCATTTGTTTAGTAAGATAAACATTGCTTTACATAATACAGATATAACATATACATTTAGGTATAGATAGGTGATAAAATACAGATATTATACTAAGAATTACATTATTTTTAAGGAAAGAAAGAAGGAGCAATCCTTCAGAGCCTTTGAGAGAGACATTTGGCGATTTGGAGAAAATGATCTCATGATGCTCTTACAGACAAATTTTAAAAATCTATGGCACTTTCAGCTAATCTTGTCAATTCTTGAAACAGCATCTCAAAGGAGTAATTTTCTGTACGGATCAAGGTAAAGAAGCAAAAAAACTCCTTCATGGGGAAGGCATATGGAAAGTAGGATTCAAAGATAACTTGAGGAATTTATAAGGCAGCAGAATTATTGCAAAGACAGCTAATACTGTATGCCTCATAAGTTTAAATTACATTTAGGAAAAGGAAAAAAAACCAAAACCAGGCCTCCACCTCCCCTAAAGAAACCCTAAGAAATGCAACACACAAAGAGCCCAATCCAAACAAACAAAAACAGAGGGAAGAATTGAGAATAAACCCGTTGAGATGAACTATTAAAAAAAAAAATCTATTGTTGTCTAGCACAAACATCTGCTAATTGATAGAGACTGCAAGACTTGCTAACTTATTTGAAATGTACTAGATCTCCAGTTTTCCAGCCTGTGAAAGCTGTGACTCTTTAATTTTTTGATAGATCAGAGATACCTTGTTAAGGACAAGACAAAGTTCCCCAGTAAATACAGGTTTTCCATTTATCATCTCTAGTCTAATCCAAATTATAGTAGTAAGTGTCTGTAATGCTGTTTGACATATTTCAATGCCTGGGCAAATGAAAAGCCTACAAAACACCCTAGAGGGGAGGAAGGGTGGGCTAATTTTGCATGGTTCAATTCAGTTTATTGAGTTTGGTACAACAATATTGAAGAAGTGAAAATTGAAAAAAAGGAATTTAGAATAAGTGAACAAAAGTTAAACTTTATACACTAAGTGTTTAATGATCAATAACTTCAGAGGAATTAGAATTCCATTTTTTATCATTTATACTTAGTTGTGTTTTACATATCAAAATGTTTAGACTCTTCTTGCAGCAATATCCATTCTTTTTTTTTTAATCTGAGTACCTTGTTTAATAAGGTCAAAACAGATGTTTTGCAGTATTGTAAAAATGTCTTTATCTCAGTCTGAAAACTTGAAGGAGGAGACAATGAATGACGACAGTATTTGGTGGGTATTTTTACACTGAGATTTCCAAAATCAACATAATTGTGTAGAGCTAGATTAGATCTTGGATCAACTTCAAGGATTTTGTGCTGAAAGTATGTTTCCTTTATTACAGAGTAAAAAAAAAAGAACTATAGCTTTTCTTTTTCTGTCATCAATATTATTGTATAGCTATTGAATTGGCTGAAAGCCTCCACTGAGAAATATTGTTTCTCTGTATTCTTATCAAACAATGATGAGTGAATGAACTCAATACAACAGAATAAAATGTGGTGAAAAATGCTGACACTAATGTAATTCTTCATTGCGGTGTTAACAGATTCTACACAGGAGTTTTTACAAGACACTAATATGAGATATTTAGCTCATGGACATCTTATTTGTTACCAAGGTTGGTATTTGGCAAAGGGCTTTTTTAATTAGACTTAGTGGTTTCCGCAAAAAGTGCTTAACAAGAATATCAAATTCCTAGTTACTTTTCGATATTCTGGACCAAATTAACGTTTTTCAATGCATTTATCAAGATTAAAATTTCATAGTACTTTTTTGACTATTTTCAGTTTTAAATATATGAAGAGTTATTTTGTCTAAATAAAAACTCTTGACTGTTTTGTGTTATTACTGTTTCAGGTTAAATGCATTGGTTGTTGAGGATCTAAATTGATACCATATAGTTTAAGGATACCAAATCTAACTTTATGCAATAAGCATCAAATTGGGACTATGAGGTTATTGATTTTGCATTTCTTATAGAATTCACAAAATGAACTTATGTTAGAAACAGTAGACAAAATATAGTTTTAGAAGTTCTTACCTAACATCAGAACACAGGATGCTATAAATATTTACTGGTATATAGGTTAGGACCATATTATTACGTTTATATTTTCATTTTAATATAAGCCATCAAAAAATGCATTGTGGTGAATCCTCTGAACAATTAAGCTATTGAGAAACTTAAGTTCTGAAATGGTGGACAATTTATCTTCAGTCCCACAAAAAGAATAACAATCAAAACATTAGAAAACAATAATTGAACATGGCAGATGGAAAACCTTTCAAATTATATTTTCTTTAATCTTTACACACCATGTTAAGAGGCTTGTCTTCATAAGGCTTTTGTAACAAGTAGGATTAGGAGCCTGTTCTGGTTTGAAAGAAAACCCAGTGAGAGACTCAAAGTCAGAAATACAATTTATTAGGAAAAGAAAACCAAAACACATGCAATAATACAAAAGAAAAACCACTGATAAAGTCAGAATGCAACCTGACACCCTGTTGGTCAGGGTGTTGGCAGCAGTCCAGTTGGATTGGTGGCTGCAGTCCTCCTGGAGTGGCAGATGTGGTTCTGTTGGAGCAGTGATCCTGTAGAAAGGGCATACTCTTCCTTTGAAGATCCAGTGGAAAAGACAGCCTTTCCTCTGGGAATCCAGTGGAAAGACTGACTGTTGTGTCCCAAAACCCCAGATCATATCCAGGTGGGGATGTTTATCCAGCTCCTCCCCCCGGGCAGAACATCTCACAATGGGCTGTTATGCTGTGAGTCATGTGGTGGATCCATTCAACAGAAATGGCTCCTGGAGGGAGTTATCTCTGAGTCATGTGGAAAGGCATTGATGAGCCCATTAACAGGAGATAAGGAAGAAACAATGCCCCTCGTGGCTTCAGCAGTTCTTAAGGATGGGAATTGAATGTATCTTAATATTGTAACCTAGGAGAGAGCCTAATATTTCAGTTGAAAAATCCTGGATCTTTAGTCTGGAGAATGAAAAGTGCCTCTGATCAGGCAGCAGTTAAGGAGCTGAAGAACCTGGCACCTGAGATTCCTAGGAACTCAGAGATTTGGCTTCTCATAAATTGACTTCTGAGTAATTTGTGGATGTTTCTCAGGACCTACGAGACAAATCTCCCAAGTACTGTTCAAGTGGTCTGTTTGGTGGTTAAGGGAGTGGCAAGGCTAAATCAAAGGCCGTGGGAATCAGCTCTTGAATTATACACTTGTATTTAAACATCTGAAATGCCAACAACTAAATGTGAGTGACTGACAACGCTTCCGGTTGACAATGGAGTCAAAATAGTCACATATAACCTGGAGCTGCAAACTTCTGGCAAGCACTTTGAATTGATTAGCTGAATGCTGTCCCTAACATCAAAATATGATCTATTCAGAGTTGGAAGGGGCCCAGAAGGATCACCACAGCCCAACTCCTGGCCTTGCTTAGGACAGCCCCAAGAATAACACCATGTGCTTGAGACCATTGTCCAAATACTTCATGGGCTCTGACAGACTTGGTGGTGTGACCACTTCCCTGGAAAGCTGATTCCAGTGCCCAAACATGTGCCCAACCATCTTAGAACCTTTTCCTAATATCGAACTTAAAAATCCCATGACGCTGCTCCATGATGTGGCCTCAGGTTCTATCAGTGAGAGGAGATCAGTGTCTGTCCCTCCTCTTCCCTTCATGAGGAAGTTGTTGACTGTGATGAGGCCTCCCCTCAGTCTCTTTTTCTCCAGGCTGACCAAACCATGTGATCAGAGGCATTCTTCTTAAGGCTTAGAAAATGAGCTTGTATTCTACATCTCCATTAACTGGAATTTCCATTCCACTCTTTATTTCTGTTCACATTTAGCTAAAATCAATTTATTCCTACATAGTTCCTTTTTCTTAATGAAGTACATTTCTGTCAGGGAGCTTCAAACTTTAAGCAGTTTACTGACAGTAAATCCAATTTTTTTTTTTACCATCATTGGCTTTAAAATGCTTGAAATGTGATATGAAAGAGGGACAGTAATCCCTACTTATCTCTTCTATTCCATTGAATAGTATGTGTTTGTCATACGATTTTTTATTACATCTTTTCTCACTTTATCAAAGAAAAACAATTTTTTTTTTTTTGCTTTTTGTGCAAGAAAATAATTCTTTATTCCCATTTGTGGATCCCTTAATTGGTTCACCATAATCTTTGTTTTTTTGAGCTTTTGGCAGGTTGCTTCACATAGCTTTCAAGATCCGAACATTACTTTGTCTTTAGCAACTGCCTTTTTACTTTTCCCATCTCAACTTTAAACCATTCTTCACTCTTCTGTCCACAGATGAACACTGAACACAATCATTAAATGAGCTACCTTAGTGTCTCTTTCTTAAGTGGACACAATAGATAAAAGACATGATAAGATACATGAATAGTAAAACTTTCCTTTCACAACTATAGTTTGCCTACATTTTAATAGGGGAAATGCCAGACCTGCAGAAAGTTCCTCCAATCACCTGTGAATAATTAATTTACATTTAAAATGCATACATATGCTTATGAGGAATGCAATTAATTTTCAAATATTATAACTGGCAATAAAAGTTAATGTTAATTCAGGGAAAAAAACAGCTTCTTCTGTAGTGCTTTGAGTTTAAGCTTAATTCTTAGTCTACCTTTCCTATACTCCCTTGAAATATAAGCAGTATATCACTAGTTAACTGTGGAACAACTGATGTGTAACGTGGTGTATATTAGAATTAAATGATTAAAGCAGACTTAATAATAGCACAACTACTTCAGAAGTACTAAAATTATTGTCCTCTTCAACAAATATAATGGTGTAAAAGCTACAACAGCAGCAGAAAGAGCAAAAGCCTGGAAAAGGGATATGTAGCTAAAGAAAAATAAAAATTCTGGCCTAGAATTTTCAAAATGTCCGTTTCATATGACTGAAACATAATTTGCAAACACAGGAACAGTTAATGGGAAGCAAAGCTTAAACTTGACACGTGAAACTGGTGTCAATGGCTACAGTTAAAGACACTACATGAAACTGTCAGCTGATTCTTCAGGCATCTGAGGAGCCTGTATAATATAAGAGATGAAGAGAAAAAAGTAGCAGCAGAGATTTGTGATTAAAAAAAAAAAGTTTAGGTTAAGAGGCTATTCCAAAAAAGCCTGGGACAAAAGATTTCCAGAAAGCTGGGGAACAGGAAAACATCAATCATGCATAGGGATGAGAAGAGTTACTACAGTCAAAGGAACAGAAAGCCTATCTGAAAAATCAAACTGGCAAAAAAATAACCGGTATTGGCAGAACAAGGGGAGAGAACTAGAGATCAGAAATAAGAAAAGATTCATTTAAGTTTGGAAGATAGGAAAATTTGAATTAGATTATTAAAAAAAAAAAAAAGTATTATACAGCAGCAGAGGTAGATTTGCAAGAATATTTGGAAAGCTAGGAAATTAATCAAGATTAATCTGGACTGGATCTGGTCAAGAAATTATGTTTATCTAATGTGATTTTAGCTGTCTGTGATAATGACAGCATAAGGGATTCTAGATACCTAAATTAGAAATCTAAGTATTAACCACAAAGCTGACAAAAATATCATAGGAGTCAGTCAGAAGTATCAAAAGGAGTTAGGATATAGGAAAAGAAACAAACCCACAATTAAAATGAGATAGACAGAAATAAACCCAAGCTAAGTGAAAGACTTTTCCCCAATCAGAAAGAACCTAAGTCAAGATAAAACACTTACTATTGAATTGTAGAAGGAAATCTAGAATTCAAAGTTCTATTCAAAGCTATTAGCCTCTGAAGTATTTTTCCTGTGGAAAAAAAAAAAAAAAAAGTAATTTTCTGTATGTGCTGGTTCCCACCTCCTACCAGTAAGAAATTTCAGTCACCTCACATCTTCACTGGGTTCATGCTTTGGGTTGATCAGTGAAGCACACAGGAGAACTGAGAAGGAAAAGGGGGAAAATTAGTTTGTATATTTTTTCAGTCTTAAGCAATTTATATTCATTCACACACACAAGCAAAACACCCCAGTGTAATAATCATATTACAAATGTAAATTAAAAAATTCTAAAGTTCAGAAAAAGCCAAGGAAAGATTTTCTTTAAACCCCTAATAAATTAACTCCCTTACACTAACTCATTTCCATTTTTGGTTGTTTTTTTAATCTCTCTCTTTTTTTTTTTTTCTGAAAAAAAAACCAAAAAAGGTTAGCTGAGGAAGAATTCAAAAGAGTTCTAGAGGAAAAATAGAAAAATAGCTACATGAAGTAGTGATGAGCTAACAATGATTGTGACAGTGGGGTGTTTACACACTAGTCTATTGGAAAAGTTGGCATTAAAATGGTGGAAAAAAAGCAAGGTAAAACACATGTGCACACACACACACATATTTATAAATGTGCTTTGTAAGCTGAAAACTGTTTGAATGATTTTTGAATTTATAGAGCTACTTGATTTGGCAAACTCCCTTGAAACACTTACTCAAATATTGTAAATATTTACCATGGTGAGATATATTATTGTATAATATAAACAATTTTGTAGCTGAGAAAATGGTTCAATGTAAATTAAAGGTCTGACCTTGTGTTAGGGAACCATATTTCATTAGTAACTTGTCTTTTATTTATAAAACAAGCCACATGAAATTAGACTGTAGTACTGTTACATGTGGCTGGGCTATTAGAAATGGGAATAGAGCGTGGCTTGCAAAAGCAAAGGGCAGTATGGATTCAAACTTTAAAAGATATAAAAAGATCAGGGTTAGAAATTTTCCTAATGAAGAGAATTAGAGGCAGATTTTTTTATTGCTTGGTATTTGAATTTCCAAGTAGAATTTGAGAGTTAAACTTTGATCACAAGATGTTCAAATGTGTTTTGTTTTTGTACATTTAATATGAGTTACCATATTGCAAAAATGAAAGTAGAGGAAGCTTCAGTTCAGGCTGCATGTGTTTACTAGGCCCCTTGGTGTTTTATTGTGAGACTGAGCTGTGTTGAAGTCTGTAGTGGTATACGTCAGTCATATATTTGATGTAGTTTTAATAGTTAAATAAAGTCAGGTTGTGAATTTTTTCTCATGCTGCCAAGGAGACACAACCTCAAAATACAAAGCAGAATGATCAGGTTAATTATACAGTACGCCAATGCTTTACTTCAGTTGACCTCACTGAAGAAATACTATCACAGATTCAATACCTTCCTCTAGTTTTTTTATTACTTGTAAAGCTATTTCAAAGGACTTAACTAGCCAACAGTACATGAAGAAACAGAATAGGAAAAGCCACTAGTATTTCAATTCTAATTTGAAATTCTTGAAAAAATACAGCTTACTTTCATAATCCTATCTAAGAGATGTTTTACACTCTAGTTTTAGCTGCTAAGAGATTATCAACTAATATGCCTTATTTAAATCTTTTCTTTTCTTGTTTTTTTAAATCTTCAGCTAAAACAAAATTACTTGCTTGTAAAAAGTGGGGAGATGCATTTCTTAAATTCATTTTGTTAAGAATTTTATGGCACACTACCTGCCATGTTTGAAGTAAAAAGTTAAAATCTGTGTTTGCTTAATGCTTATATGATTTTATAGCAAAAAACTGGAAATCTTCATGTTGGAAAATTAGGATTAATCTTTGAGCATTAAATTTAGCTAATGCAATTTAGTCCTGTGAAGAAAACTGGTTGAAAATTAATCTTTACCCTTTTGGAATGAATAACCTACATCAGTAGTAGGTAATGTCTGGGGTTAGTTGATAGCTGTATTCCAGTTTTGTGTCATATATGGACAAATGTTTTAGGTGGTTTTACCACCTGTGGGGTTAATAGTAATCAGTTTCCTTTTTTACAGTATATTTCAAGGATCCTTTTCCGTTCTAGGTGGAATGGAATGACTTTTAGGCAAACTATTTGGAGAACAGATTCAGAAAAAGGGGCTTTCAAATTACCAGTTTTATTATAGCTAACATAAAAGTCCTTCTGTTGTCTTCTTGATAGTTGTGTGATTACTTTTGGTCTTAATTTTTTTCAGTGATGCTACAGATTAAGACAATGCACAAGACGTTATAGGCCTCCCTGAATATTCTCCTTAAAAAACCTAAAGGATCTTTCTGAACTGAAAAAGCCATGTTTTATCAGAAAGCTAACTAGAATAATATATATATTTTGAAACAGGCGCTACTCAAAGTGACCAGATAAGACAGAATAGAGACAAAAGGACCTTATAAGAAAATAATCTCCATGTACACTGTGTCCTTCCATATTGGGAGTTTCACTCAGAGTTTTTCTCAACTCAGTAACTCCCCCAATTCCTATAGACTCTACTACTGTAAACACTGGTTGTGCTGTAAGCAGTTTGTTCTTCGAATATGCTTGTTTTCAGGTCTTTCTACCCTTCCATAAAATCTGGAAACTGCTGAGCTTGCTACGTTGCCAAACGCAGACACTATCTCATGTTGTCTCCAGCATTCCCATGACCCTCAGTCATCAGGTTTTTAAGTGATGATAGCACAGAATGGGAGCAAACAGATATAACACATTATATTTATCACAGAGGCTAAGACTTGCCTTGTTACACTAAACAACATTGAACAGAGAAATTTATGTCATCGCTCTTGGCAGCTCACAGGAAGATGCTGAAGAAATGAAACCTAAGATAAAAAATGCTAGTGTTGGCATTAGAGAAAATGCAGAACTTTTAATTGGAAAGGACCTCTGCAGATCCTAATACAGGGCTAAGTTCAGAATTTCATGAAGATCAAAGCCTTGAAGGTCCTCAAAATTCAGTATTTTCAAAGAATGAAATTTTTACCATCACTCTGGACCTAATCCCTCTCATTAAAATTTTTCGTGTCCTTATAGGTAATTAGAATTTCTTCTGTGTCCTTTGTTTCTCCTCTTTTTGTGTGTACCTGTGAAAAAAGTCTGTCTCCATCTTTTTTTTAACATTTCTGGAAGCCAACAATTATATTCCTTCTTGTGTCATCTCCAGTCTAAACAAACTCATCTCCTTCAATCTCTCTAGGTGACCTGTTACAGATGCTTTCTAATTTTACGGCACTGCATTTGCTTGGGGATCCCAAATCTGTTCATAGATGGCCACTGAAGAATCCCTGCAGTGATAATCACTGTCCTCAGCCTGCTTTTGCTGAGGCCACCTTCCATTTCTGCAGGCACACTTTTACAATATACAGCTTGCAGTTCAAACTTGCCTGCCACCAGAGCTAAAAAACCTTTCCCTGCAGCTAAAACTAAGCTTGTCTACATATGCAGCTCCCTTGCAATCATCTTACCTGGCCTACTCAGATTTAGAATTTATTCACCCCGCTCTGGTTAAGCATGAAATAAATGACAAGAATATGTTCACCGAATCTCACTAGAAAACCTGGGTGAACAGCTTGCATGAGTGAAAAGGAGTAACATCTGCCTCTCTCTGATATAGAAATATAAACACTTAGCAGAACAGAGTTACCACTTCTGAGAAGTTTCTTAAATACATTACACATTCTAGATGTGTAAGCACATCTAAGTGCCCGATCACTTGGGTCAAAGGATCTCATTGATCATTTTGTTTTTCCCCAATGACTTACATGGGCTAAGAAGGAAAACATCATCTATTGGGTTCCTTATCACAGATGAAATTAATCAAATTATTTGGGAAAAGAAATCTGGTAATGGGCACTCAGTCCAAAGTGCCCCATGGTATTCCCCAAGAGAGAAAGAGAGAGATAACCTCAGGGTGGTGGTGGTGCGAAGCTAACTAAATCAAGGGATACAGGGTTTCCTTGTAGTTATTTTTAAATAAACCCCATGTACATGGCATACTATTGTTACAGATTAAACTCTAGAAGTTGTGTGTATATTGCAACAATAATAATATTTTGCTATTTTGTACTATGTCTTTAGATTCTGTTGTTGAGTGAAATATTATTCAATAGCTATTAGCCTCAAAGATAGATATGATTTTTCCTGTCCAAAAAGTATAGACATAAAGATTTCCCTTTTTAACATTTCTTTTTGAAGTGTTCAAAAGCCACAAAAGTACACTTGTTCTCTTAGAAATCATGACATATTTTTTGGAAATATGAAGATTTTGCAGTTTAGGCTGCCTTTGTTTATTTCTTTGTTTATTTTTCAGTGTGTTTTATGTGGAAATAGCCTTCCTAAAATTTAGACAATATTTTTATGTCCACTATAATATAAAACAGGAAAGTAAATTCAGCTGTAAGTAGATTAACACTGCAAAATGTAAGAAGTATACTTTGATTACTACTTTAAAGTGCTGTAAACCTGGATTTTGTATAGTTTGGAAGTTAAAAGGAATTATAATCAATCTAATAGTACTGACAGCAAACACATAGGTTTTTCATTCTGTTTTGTGTCATGAGCATAGTGAGACAAGGGAGAATTCCCCACAATTAAAGAGATTTAATTCAGTGGCTTGTGAGCAGTGATGAGACCTGCATGTCAGATATGGCTAGCCTGACAAAAGCAATGCGCTCTCCATACGGTTAGCAACGAGATTTTTCATGTCATGCTAGAAATGAGTAATTTGAGCTAAGATAGCTATTAAGGTACTTTGGCATGATTACAGGTGACAGATTCCCTGAAACAGACATTTCTCAAAAAATTGGCATTTTTCTCCAAAAAAGAGGAAGGTGCAGGGAAATCTGGATTAGGCTTAAGCACTTGAATTGCTATAAAGCTTGTTTTCAGTTCTATTCTTATTGCTACTAAACTGAATTGCAAACTAAACTGAATTGCAAACTAAGCTGAATAAAATAAGGAATGGGAAGGTAGGAAACTTTTTTTTTCTCACATTGCATAACTAAACAAGTTTCTTTTTTAACAAGTGCAGGTCTAAATTGTAACTTGAATTTGTAATTTAGCTGTAGCTGAAGGATCTTCCAAAATAAACAAGAATACAGATCAACAGACAAAAGAGTCATATATTTTGCCAGTACATAAATTAATCTAATATATATATATATTTGAGTTTTGATTGAAATCTACAAAAGTTTGCATTCTTCTGATATTTTTCATGATACATTGCCATGAGCAACCTGCCTGTGCAGTAGAACAACTCCTTGGCCAGGTCAACTAGTTCTGTATAGGATGGGAGTGGGTTGTTTTCATTATATTTCTACTAATATATAAAAATGTATGCTCATGGGCATAAGAAAGGAAAAAGTGACAGTAAGGGAAGGGAAAAGTATAACTTACACCATTGAGAAGAAAAATATTATTTTTTCCTTATTTTACATACAGAAGTATGATATTCAGAATTTCCAGTTATTCTTTAGAATTTAAAAAACTATGCTTGTGTTCTTGTTTGTGAGAAGATGAAAAGAAATGAAGCAGTTATTTCCCAATTTTAATTTACCACCTTTTTGTTAATAGTAATTACTAAACTGTAGCATTTCAAATGAGAGAAAAGCTAGTGCAAAAAAAAAATCCTTCATAAAAATAAACAGTGTTCTGAACTTAAAAATAAAGTTAATTAATGCCTACAATAGATAACAGTAGTTTTAATGAAACTAAAATGAAGATGTATTTGATTCAGTGAATTGTTGGTTTTGTTTCCACAGTACTGAGTCAAAGTACTTGCAGTCCCTGACAACATTCAAAATAGAAATTTAGTTTTTCCAATTAAAATAAGTATGCCAAAATCTTGTGGCAATAGCCTTTATCCTTGCTCTAGGGAAAAAAACAAGCTTCTGTTCTTGTCAGGGCTAGTAACATGATCTAGGAAGCTAAGATTAATCATTTCTGCTTGTGCTGAAGAACCCAAATGTCACCCCACTTTCAGACATATTGAAAATGCAACAATTTCTTCTGGAGGTTATGCTGTTCTCCAGCCATCTTTTCCATGTTTTGTTCTGATGTTTTTATTTTTTTCCCCCTCCAATTAGCTGCTGTATTATGCTTTAAGCATCTGTTTTGCTTTCTCAGTGGCATAAGGTCACCAGACAGCCCAAGGGACTTACCTTCTACTACCCACACTGAGTAATTAAACTGTCAGTGCTGCAACATGATTTCAGAAGCAGTAATAATATCATAGGGATGTGTTTCTTCCCATTTGCAGAACAACACCTTACAACATATGTTAGTGGTTGCATATATACATATATATCCATGCAATTTTATATATAGGTATATATATGAGAAAGACAAAGAAAGATAGAGGTTATATAGGTCTACAGCTATCTCTGCATACGTATATATATCTCCACATGTATAGTATATCAGCTTATTAGTATATGCAGCACTTTATTCTGTACAAATCTGGTAACTACATTGTTGTACCTTACGTGTATAGGTGGGTTTTTTTTCAAAGTTGTGATGCTCCCCAAGATTATTCTTGCACTGGCACCAAAATGTATAAAAAAATCTTCCAGAAAACAGTCTTCTTCTCTAGATTTTATGAAAACAAACACACACCCAGATACTTAAATGGCTTGATTTTTCAATTGTAGAATGATCACTAGTTTATCGCCTAGAATGTTTTAGTATTAATCTAAAGACAATCCTGAAAAAATCCAAAAACAATGAAGTTGTGTAACAGTATCGTGCAATGAAAAATATGTGGTGTGTAATATGTGTTTTTCAGATTAGCACAAACTTAGTTGATGAGTAAAGGAGAAATAATGAAGGCCTTTGTCAAATTTTATGACATGGTGGAAATTGTGGTTTCCACCATCTGTTAGCTGTCTGTTAATTCTGTCTCTGTATTTAACACAGTTGCTTCAGTGCAGCGATGAAGAATATAAAGAGAAAGGTATGTTCTTCAAAGCATTATCAGCTGAAACTTCAACGTTTCAAAAAAAAAATTTTGAGATTGTGCACTTTAATTTATGGGGGGTTAGCATAAAGTAACTGCTTATGGGGCAGGTCTCTTTAGTGCCTTTTGAAAACTGGACATTCTTGTTTCTCGCTTCCAACAACATGTCTGTGAACTTTTCAGTTACTCTGTTACACTAATATTGTGATGGCAATATTCTTGTCATTGTCTATGACAATATTCTTGTCATTGTCTAGACAGAAAAATCTAATTTTTTCCAGAACTGACTGAAAAGTATGATTTATTTTACATTCCGAGACAGTAAGGTACGAAATAGAAAATACCCTATAAAAATTTTGTCCCAATTTTTTCTTGTAAGACACAAACAAGTAGTGAAAGACCACAATAAGATCATTCTCCAGCTTTCCATAGTCCAGGCTGAAAAAATCCAGCTCTCTTGGCCTTTCCTCATAAAAGAGGTGCTCCACCCTTTGGATCACTTTTGTGGCCCTCTCTGGAACCACTCCAATGGGTCCATATCTTTCTCATGCTCAGGGTTTCAGAGCTGGATGCAGGTGGTGTGTCACAAGACTGGGGTAGAGGGGCAGATTCCCCTCCCTCACCCTGCTGGCCACTCTGCTCTGGATGCAGCCCAGGACACTTCTGGCTTTCTGGGATGTGCAAATTGCGGGGTCATGTCCAGACTCTCACACATCAGCACCCTCAAGTCCTTGTCATCAGAGCTGTCCTGGATCTGCTCAGCCTGTATTGATATCAGGGATTGCCCTGACTCAAGGGCAGCCCCTGCCCTTCTTGTACCTCATGAGGTTCACATAGGACCATTTCTCAAGTTTGTTGTCCAGGTCCCTTTGGATGAGATCCCGTCCTTCAGATGTGTTAGCTGCACCACTCAGATTGCTGTCTTCTGCAAATCTGATAAGGGTGCATTCAATTCCACTGCCTATGACACTGATAAAGGTATTAGACAGTACTGGACCCAGTATGGACCCCTCAGGGACACCACTGGTCAGTGATCTTAACATCAACATCAAGCCATTGACCACTACCCTCTGGATGTGACCACCCAACCAATTTCTTATCTATCTAACAGTCTATTCATGAAATTCATCTCCCTCTAACTCATAGAAAAGGATGTTGTGAGGGACCATGTCAAGGGCTTTAGATAGATGACATCCATAGCCCTTCCCTTGTCCACTGATATAGTCATTCCAACACAGAAGACAACACATTGGTAAAGCAGGATTTGCCCTTGATGGATTCATTCTGGCCATTTTGAATCACCTCTCTGTGCTCTGTCAACCTTAGCTACTAATATATTAGAATTAATGTTTACAAAGCCAAATATAATGCTCTTAAAGAGACTGTTTTCAACCTATGATATGTTTATATGATCTCTAAAGTCTTTCACTTCAAAGGCTAAATTACTTCTTTGTAAATGGAATATTAAAGCAGGAAAATTATTTCATTATCTGGCTATTACATCAACACATCAGGATTCCTTCTGAATGCAGCCTGTTGATATTCCCCTGTCTTCTTTCCAGCTGGCAGTTTCTGGCGCTCCACTGAATTCTACAGATCTGAGTAACCACAACAGTAGAGTCCATTCATAATCTTACACTTTGGAAGTCTTTCATATAATGTAGGCCTAAATGCCATACATACAAACAAATTCTCTCAGAGTAGGGTTCCAATAATATTTTTGGCTATTCTTTAAGGGAATTTTAAAGTGTCACATATTTTGCAATACATATGAAATTCCTTTTTTTTTCCTGTTTACAGTATATTAATCTAAACATACATTCTATTTAATTTTTTTTAAGTATCATTGGGCATAGACGTGGGAATGTAAAGCTGTCATGCCTGATCCCACCTGTATCTCTGAGCGTGCTTAGCTCCTTACAATTTTTGCTCCTTTCTTTCCTTTGTTAAGTAAAAAGAAACAAAACAAAACAAATATGCTCTACTCTCTTCCAAACTTTACTGTGTGGAATTTGGCTTGTGGCTGTTCAAGTTCTGTCTGAGACAGGATACATGTTCTGCTTTGTGGTGACACATGGCAAAACATATAAAATGAAAGCCTGACCTGGCCATGTTAATCTTTCACTAACAGACTCCCGGAGGCAGGGCATCTCTGAGAAGTAACTTCCTTTTAAGACAGGCTTCTCATTTGCTCGGGGTGCCAAGGTTAAGTTCTTGATGAAGATTCATCCAAACAATTCTCTTAACTGTCTCCCCTGAAGGCTCTCTGCTGGAGTGTCACTTAGTAAGAGGTAGGGTTGACAAACTCTGCTTTTAGAAAAGAAATTCTGTCATTAATGGTAATGGAAAGAAAAGGATGAGTTGTCATAAGCGCTGCTTGATATTTTGTTTTATTTGAGTGGTTTTTTTTTTTTTCAATTATTAAAGCAATATTTTAGCAAATACATCTTGCTTTTAATGGGTATTTTTTACAGCAAATCCAATATCCCCTGATAAGATCTGGAGTTTTGAAAAGAATCTGTGAACTTGCTGAGGACACACTCTGCCCCATGATCCAGATGATCACCTCTTTGGGCCCAGCCATTTAACTAAATTTCAATCCACCTCACTGTCTGTTCATCCATCCCATACATCAACAGCTTGTCTATGAAGATCTTGTGGGAGTGTCAAAGGCCTCACTGAACTCCAGGCACACAGTGTTCACTGTTCTTCTCTCTTCTACCCAGCCAGTCATTTCATCATAAAAGTTTATCAAGTTGCTCAAGCATACTTCTCATTGATGAAGCAATGCAGATAGCTCCTTTTATCCATATGCAGGAAATTGTTTCCAGAATTAGCTGCTCTTTCACCTTTTCATGATCTGGGTAAACTGCTTCTCATCCTCTCTTCCTGTTCTGTCAAACAAAGCTGAAAACTCTTCCCCTGTTATGTTAATACAAAGACAGCAAGAAATGTTTCAAAAAGTCATTTCTGAGTTATTCCCAGAACTCCAGAAGGCACAGTATGTTAAGGAAAAAACAGCATGCAATGCAACACAGTGTAGATATACTTGAGGGTAAGTTCTAAGTAAGCCAATATAGGAACCTTGGGATGTGTACTTTTATCAATTTGGTAGTTTGAGTTAATTATCCCTAATATAGGTGATAGACCTGCATGACCTTCAGCTTCTGCAGTTACAGAGGTAAGAACAAAAGCTTCTATCATTACTCAGGTGATAAAAGCAAGACTTGGGAAAATATGGACCCATTGCTCAACAAAACAGGGAACCTGTTTATACAGACTGAGGAGGCTTACACTAATGTTCTAATGAAACAGGGACTGAAAGGATCTTTCGGTGCTCTTCTGCACCAGATACTGAGTCTGTTTATCTATTGGTTCCTCCTGGACAGTCAGAGAGGAGCCCTTCCTGCTCACCCTGCCCAGGCAAAATGCTCTGCAAGCTGTTGTGCTATACTCTCATCACTGCTGTGTCACGCCCTCCCTGACATGCCATACTGTCTCTGACACACCACGGTCCTGTTTGCTCAGGCTTCTCCAAGCTCTGCTTCCGGTTGGCTGCTGATGCTTCTGGGTCCTTATGGGGTTCAGGGCTGCTGCTCAGGTGTCCCTGAGCTTGGGCCTTCCTGTATGGCCTGATCAAATTTTCTCCCCTGGACTTAGCCCAGTCACTGCTGCTGCCTCTGTAGCTTACTAATTTACAGAGCATTGTGCCTAAGTTATTGATATATGATAAATATTATACAAGTAAAAGCAGCTTTGTAAGAAAACACAATAAAAAACAAACAAAGAATAAAATCCACAGCAATTAACCAGAACATAATTTTTTTTCAGGCAAAAAATGTCCCTAAAATATGTCAGGCAGATGGAAATATATCTCTGCTCTCATTTATCAATCTCATATGTTGTAGTTAAGACTTATACTTTGTTCTGTCACTAATGAGCATTTGAGGAAAAATACAACCCAAATGTAATCATGCCCTGCCTTTGTGGTTTGCAAAAAGAGTTGCTTGGGTAGGAAAATAAATGATGACCAACAAGGAGACCAAAGGTTTCAAAACATCTTCTCTTCTTATGAAACTATATTTTGACGTGCTACAAATGTAGAAGATGCAGCATTTCTCCAAAAGGATCCACAGCTCTGAGTTTCTGCATTTTATTAAACAAAATTTTAACTGACATCTATAGAAAGATAATTCTTCCGTTTGCCTCTGCCTAATGTGTGATTTATTTTCCCTCTAAAAGTCTGTGGTATGTTAAATATAGATAATTAGAGAAGGGAACCAGCTCAAGAAAATAAATCTGTAAGAATAAAATAAAACATACCATTTGGAATCCTAACAACATTCTGGAGCTAGGGTAAAATTGTATATGTAATATATATTAACCTTCATATATTGTATAGATTATGAATATAGGAATATATTTGCCCCCTTAAATCTCCCAGTGTTATGCCCATATTGTGTTGTAACAAAAATGCAGCCGCATGTAATAACGGCAAGAAGCAAACCACACCACAAAAATATTTCTGCATGCAATCGTACATTACAAAAAAAACATTAAAAGACAAGCACTCCTAGCTGAATTACTGTTGCAATGAAAACAGTCTTGACTGGGGCTATTTATTCTTAATAAAATTTATGTCCAATTAGCAATGATTTCTGATCATTGATTTCAGTACTGGGAAGGGGGGAAAACCTCACGTTACAACAAAAGAAATACCTATTTAAATAACTTTCCCTTCTCAACATTCAACTTCAGACAAAAACCTATTCTCATTCATTGTCTCAGCTTTCCTTGTTTTAACTCCAGATAACTCTAATTCTGTCACATTTTCTCCAATGAGGTGATGGGCAGCATTGGAATTGAGGTGTGGAGTCATGTGCTCTGGTGTTTTCTTACGGCTGCTTTTTGCTCATTAGTGGCCCTGCCTTGGCATGTGCTGCCCATGGGCCTCAGTCCCTCAGAGGTCACCCCAACTCAGCATTGGTCACCTGCAGACAATCTTTCAGGAGTGTCCTTCCTTTGGAATGCATCCTTTCAAGAGTGCCTCTCCAGCTTGCTGGTATTATCAACAGAAAAATTTCCTGCTATCTAAGGAAAAAAAAAAAGAAAAGACTAAGTGCAAGTAGCATGGATCAGAAGGAGCAGATCTAAAATCCAAAACATTTGGTGTTGGAGATCTGATGTTTACTTTACTTTAGACAATCTATAACTTTGCCCTGTTGACTCAGTGCTCTTTTGCAGCTGGAGTGCATCAGGTGTCCCTCTGACTTTATCTCCTATTTCAGTAATGTCTGGAAATAAAGCAGTTTGTGCACACGATGATGTGTAACAACGAATGGTAACTGAACACAAATATGAGGTTTAATTTAAGAAGTTCCCCTTGATCTGAATAAAATTCTTAAGGGGATTGAATCCAAGAAGTCCCAAAAGAAAATCAATTACACATAAGTCACATATGGCAGTAACATTTTTTACTGCTTGAAACATGTGCATCACAGAAAGTCTGAAACCAATCTTCTTTTATATCACAATTATATATATATATTCTTTTTTGTCCAAATTTATTGTCTCAAAGGAATCTGACTGATTTCACTCTTCTGTGTAAGTATACATCCTTCAGAATACAATGAAATATTGTGCTTGGGAAAAGCACATGAAAAACTATAATAAGATGAACATAGTTGCCCCAAAACATCCTATACAGAACTCCACAAATGAAATTCATCAACTGTAATCCTGGTGAATTATAAACAAAGGCCAGGCCCTAATGTAGTGTCAGCTGCACAGACTGCTAGATTGTCAGGACAGATAGAAAAGGAAGAAAAGAGAAAAAGTGAGAGAGTTCCTCAAAATGAAGTTTTCAGTATTACTTACTTTGTCTGTAGAATTGAGGGTACTTGCACGAAATGTATATTTAAATGCATAATTTAAACCACATATGCAGTGAAATAGCAGTCCTGCTGCTAAATAGGCAGGACTAAATAGGCTGTCTATTAGGCTGTCATGATGACACACAGAACTGGTTTAAAGTTACATGCAACAGCTGATTGAAATGCCTTTGATGTTCTGCAAATGTGATACTTTTTCTAAAATCTGTTAGTTTGAAACATAACTAATATGGTCTCATGTATCCGGCTGGTTTAGATTGTTATAATTTGCATTTTCTCATTGTCTCGTTGAGATTACTCAGCAGTAACCAAATAAAAGTCAGCATCCTTCAAGAGGAATACCCAGGACCTGAAAGGTGGTTCAATGTCAGCTATAATTTACTTCTTATTTGTCTATAAGTTTCTTCTGGCATTACTCATAATTGCTGCTTGCTGATGTTGACAAAATACCTCATAGCTATACAACTTTTTTTTTTTTCCTACACATGCAAGCAGAAAAGAAGGTGTCAAGAGGAAATGATGGTGTTGATACATACATTTTTGTGACAGATCAAAATGTTGATGGCTGTGTTGACTGGTTTGCAAACTGTCACAGTTTATTTGTTACACATCAGTAATGTCAAGAAACATTTATTAAGAAAGGTACTGGTTTTGAAATAACCTTTAATGGCCTTATTTTAATTATGCATTGTGTACAATGGACATCTAATGAAAAATGTTACCAAAATTATAAAATATTTTCTGTTCTATTATGATGAATCATCTACCATTTTGTGAAACAATGCTTATATTTTTTTTCAGCCTTACCATTAAATAGAAATTATTATTGTTAAAGAATATAGAATTCAAGGAGCTTTATGGATTTGAAAATAAATCTATATTGAAGTAGTTTGTGCTTTATGAGTAAGTGGAAAGATAATTACAGACAGTTCACATCAATCCCATCTCTTAATGCCTTTTAGTTGTTAAATGAAAGTTGTGCTCTATTATTACTATTTGTAAAATTAGTCTTGTTTCCCAAATACAAAGAGAAGCATAAAGTTTGACTTAAGAGAGATAAGTGAGGCTCATGTCCAATTTAAGGCCATATTTTAATGATAATGGGTTTTTTTCACTGACCTTTCATTTTCTGCGGCCAATCTCCCAATAGAAAAGAAAAGGACTAGGTAAAATCCAATGCATATTTTTTCCAGCAATGGTTTTTTTTTTTTTTTTCTGTTTTTTCTCCATTTGAAAGATACTTTTTTCTAGTCAACAGATTCTCATCACTGACCTGAAGAAGAACATATATTATAGTTTGAATTCTAGACTCCCTCACTTTTCATCCCAAGAAAAAACTATAGGCAGAAGAATGCAAAGTAATTTGAGCAGGAAAAAAAAGATAAAGAAGTCTGAAAACCCCCCAAATGCTTGTGCACATATAGCAATTAAAACATACCAATAATAATTTTTTCATGTTCTATAGGAGTTTATAAGCAAGATTGCAGATTAGGAAAGCATTTCATCAAGAACTAGAAAAAAGGCCACACTGATTAGGATGTTATTTCAATTATGCAATTGTTGTACTTTCTGTAGGGATATTTCTGTGAAAAATACCTTTTTTTTTTTTCCCCTCAGGCCACCCTATTATTTAACTTAATGCTAGTAAGCATAACATTTTCATTGCCAGTCTCACCTCTGACATTATCTGTTCTCTATTAAACCGAAACCCAAAGTAACCCATGAGTATGAACAACAAAATCAAAACAATGTATTTTTTAATAAGCTATGAATGCAAAAATACCTAACATATGTTTATTTAAAGGCAAATTCCTTTTTTTTTTGCCTCTCTTCTTCTGGAGATTTATTGAATGACTTCTTTATTTTTGCATCATCACTACCTGATAATTTTTTAGATTTTATTTAGAAGCCCCTCAGCTTTAGTGAGATAAAATGCTGTTTATTTACCCCCTGCTCTTCTCTGTGTTTGTGAGGGGATGACAGGACATGTGTTCTGCACTTACAAAACCCGCTTATCCTTGGAAATTCAAATGCCTCGAAGATAAATTTATTTAAAGCTTTTCCAGAGTGTAGCTGAACTTTATGTTCTTGATCTGAAGAAACATAAACATTTATATTTACTAAATTTTAAAACTCTTATAATCCATTTTAAATTTGTCTTTAGATATACCATTACTAATGTGATTAATTAAGTACAGATGCACCACATTTTAGGATTCTAAGTTTTGGAGGAAAACTCTGAACTAAATGTATAAATTCTCTGTGTTTCAATGGACAAGAAATCCAGCAATAGATAGCGGTGTGTTAGTAGGCAACTACCTCTTCTCCAAAGAGAAAAGCAGTCTTCTTCTGTTATGTATGTACATATCTTATCCTTTTGCACTATATATATATTACCCAGAAAATGGGAGAGCCTGATGATAAATAGTCCTAAACCTCACAGTATTTGTAACTTTTGCCAAAAATAAACTCTTAGCAAAATTCAAGATTGTTTTGATTCAGATCTCCTGATTTCTCTTCACTTCCCTTTTTCATTACTGACTGAAAAGTAATTCATCTGCCATAAGGGAAAGTGATGAGGGTCAGTTTTCTTCAGCTTTGAAGTGGTCTCTATATTGTATATATCTGAAACATTAAGATTTAATGGCATCTATTTAAAAACAATAAATTAAGGTAAAATATGACACTATGTTAGGAAAAATGAATGAGGATAATTAAGTATGTGTCACATGCTGGGGGTAGGAGTGCCAAAAGTCTTCTGATTCCGTTATAAAAATGCTAGTAACTTGTTTGTGGAGATATTTTCATTGGTTTGAATTGCAAATTAATAGTTATTCTCTTTTGGACTTCCTCATGTCTTCTGTTTAGAGAAGACCTACTAAAACAGTGTAATTTAATTTTTGGATATAAACTGGTAGTCTGAATTCTAGTTGGAGAAGTCTGTTTGCCTTTATTGATTAAGGAAGTCAGGAACTGGAGTTTCACACCAGAATTTGTTCCTTAACCCACAAGATGCACAATCAGTGACTTTCACTGTAACTTCCTTTCAAAAAATAACATTCGTGACTTCCTTTCCAAATCACACAGCACTTCTCTGCTCTTGGGGAGATCAGTCATGGGTACATGGAGGCTTCAATGGAATTGGCGATGGAGAGACAGGAACGACTGAGCTGCATAAGAAGCCAATTTTTTTGAGACTAGAAACTTATATCTAGGGTATAAACAATTCTGGTTTTGGAAACAATTTCTCATTGGTTACATGTTCTTTATGATGTGAGTTACCTGGTCTGTCCCTCCCATGGTTTCTCTTTGATCAGGCCTAAGAGATGGGGGCATCCTAGTCTTATGCTTTAGGAAGGCCCTCAGGCAAATCCCTTGGTTAGGCTACATTTTTCTTTTTACAATGCATAACAGAAATTCCATTCACCTTCCTGGCAATATCAGAGACATTGGTACATCTGTCTTTTATTCCATTCATTATACATCTGTGTATTGTACGCGTACATATACATACAATATATACATATACATGTGTATATATATAAAATGGAATTTTCCTCTCTGTGAATTATGTGGGGATTCTGAAGCTGATACAGACAAATACTTTGTCTTCACTTAAGTCACCTTTACCAAAGCATGAATCCTTCTTCCATTCATCCCTGTCTGCAAGCAATAGCTGATAGTACAGAGGTCATATATGCTTACATTGGTGTATTTTAAGGTAAATATATAAATAAGTGCAGATTTTTTTTTTCTTTTGATGGAAGAAAGATTGATTTAATACAAAATAAAATGTGCCTAAGATTCTTAGACTGCTTAGGTCTTTCATATTTATTCTAAGATAAAATATTTTCCTTTAGGAAAAATAACAACTGATTTTGGTTTTTTTTTTGTAATTTCGGCAGACACAGTAAGTGGGATTTATATGAATATAAATACAAATATATACAGGAATATTAACATATAAGTAAATATTTAGAATGTATAACTGGTAAAAGCAATCCATGAGCTGTAAAGAATTATTGATCATGTTGTTGCTGATTTCAAGATGTGCAAACAGTGTGAATAAGCTCTGATTAGTCACAAAACTTATTTACATAAATTATTTTAAATTTTGTTTTGAATAATTTTTCAAGTGAAATTCTGAAACAATACAAGGAATGTCCTGGAAGGATTGTGGCTTCAAATACTGCCAGTGGCATATATGCCTTTAACCTCACTACTGAGAAAAATGACACTGGAAAAAGTCCCTAAAAGAACAAAAAGCTGGAACAAAACGGACCAGAACTGGGCCATCTTTGCAACACTGCTGGAATGAAATGCTTGATTTCAAGATAAAAAAAGTGCAGCAGCTATCCTCTCATGAGAAGCTAAAGCTCATGTGCTAGGCTCATACATCTGCTAGGAGGAGCAAACCTCAAAGAGGAAGCCACATTTTATAAATAAGCTATGCTCAGTAAACAAATTTACTGAAAACAGGATACAACTGTAGATAACATTTATTTTGAGGAAGTTGAATTAGTTACTTAGATATATTAATTTTTTTAAATGTACAATCTTTTCTAAACTAAAATTGCCGAGATGTATTTGAAATTAAAGCATTCACTTTTTTCTATTTCAAAAAGGTTAAAAATTGCTTTTATCATATTGTGAAAACTTCTTTGCCTAGTTGAAAGGTTGTAATAAGGTTTGTGCTTTTGGTCAGTAATATATTGTGATGAAATATGATTTTATTACAAAACCTGTTTAAAGAAATATCTTCTGTCTTTCTTCAGGTATATTTAAGGATGATATAGAAAAAGTATCTTCAGGTAGGTAAAGTTTTCATTCACTTTTAGAAGCAAAAGGAGGTCAGCTCTCTGGTTCCTGCTGGCTGACCCAAAAAAGGTAAGTTGAAGCCTGTAATTATTAAAGAATCTTAGTGGCTGGTTGAGGGAATGTTTGAAAGGCTATTACTGTATAATTATTTAAATTAAAGTTCAAATTTAGATTTAATCTTATTAACTAATGAGGAAGTCATCTGGTACTACAAAGCCAGGTAAAATAAATTTAATTAAGTTTCTGTAAAAGAGCATCTGAAATCAAAACCTTCTACCATTTAAGAATTCAAAAAGAGAAAGAGAATAAAAACTGATTTGAGGAAAAGCAGTCAGGAAACTGAGGAAATGTCACATTTACCTTAACTGGTGAATCAAAAGTTTAAAGATAAGCAAATATTAAGCATTCAATACAGAAAATACACCAGACTCACAATAAAACAACACTGTAAAATATATTAATACTTTATCATAAAAAGCTTAGATATGTCATTTATTATTTTATCAATACATATTAGTACATTGTGACCACACACAAAATAGAACTTTATGGATTCTGGTAAGCAATTTCTTTCTATCCCAAAAAATTCTCTTCATTGTAGATGGAATTTTTAGAAGAAATAGAAAGAAATAATTTGGACCTCAATAAAGAAAATTGATTACTGAGAAATGTCCATTTTCTTCTTCAATACACCAAACATTACTTCTTTATTAATCCATCTCTTTCATACAGATGTTAGTCAAACAATAGCAAAAATCTTAAGAAAGCCTGTTTCAAACTAAAACCAAAAAACGTATTATTTCACTGGTCTCAAAACCCCTATTAAATATATATCATCTACAGCTACAAAATCTTGGGTGAGCTGACATCAGAAAAGATGTCACACCTACCTTACTTGAACCAAATTCTGTTGCCAAGAATTTAAGAAATACCATGGTTTTGCAAATCATTCCTTCTTGAACTGAAGCCTTTTGGATTATCTTTTCAGAAACTGAAATTTAGTTATGAAGTTTTCCACAAACATCACTTTCCTTTTTTCTGAGTGGAAACTCATAATAATATTTTTTAAAAAATTGATTAAACTTCTCACCACTATGCTAAACAATCTTTGGTTTGAAACTGAAATTTGGCATCTTCCCTCAATTTTGAATTCACTTTCCAGAAGAGTATCAAAATTTTACCAAAAGTATTTCCCTTTCATTAGGAAATATAGTGGCATACTCTGTCTCCATTTCACCTCATCTCTTTGAGTTAATAGTTGAAAATAATTTACTGGGGGAAAACAAAACTCAAAGAGCTGAATGTGTTTTATTCAAGACATGATGATGCTTGAGGACTTTATCATCATATTAGTGAATTCCTTAATCTTGTTTCAATTGTTGTTGGATAACTGCCCTCTTTTCTTAGAAGTCTGATGAGCTATAGGTGTCAGGATGATGAAGACTGTAAAACAGAAGAAAAGAAGTTTCCTGATTAATCAGTCTCACAAAAGGCTTTGAAGCACAGACAGAAATATTGAAGAGAGCTGAACATTTAATGTGAAAGCGCTGGAAAGTGAATAAGGCCCTAGAGACCTGTGTTTCAAGGAAAACAGTCTTAAAAAGTGTGTACAAATATGTAAAGGGGACAGAGTTTTTGTTGTTTTGCTTTTCTAGTGCATAATTTTATTTTTAGAGAGGAGAAAAATAAGCCTGTAAATCACAAATGGGCAAAATAAGTCTCACTGAGTCTTAACAGATGGGCAAATCTTCCAATCCTTCATAGGTCCTGTGGAACTGTTGATGAGGCCTGACGGCCCCCTCAGCACTGGATTCGCTTATCCCTCAGTAGCTGCAGGAGAATATTTTATTTGAATGCTCTCCTTTCTTCAGTACTCTCAGTTTTGTAGCAAAAAATACATTCCTTTCATGGATGATCTAATTCAGTGGTGTTCCCTAAACAGAGTATTGAAAAAAATGTTGGGGCCACAGTTTCAGCTTCGCCAGTATTCCATGCAGTGAGCTTGGAAAACACCCTCAAAATTGGGAGTTGCATGTATGCCCTCCAGAGTATGAAATTTAGCTGCCTTCACAAACTGACTCATTAGAGAGAACCCTTCAGATGGGGAAACAGAGCAACTCAGAGCATTCTGTGCTTACAGCCTCTCAGTAGCAGCTATAAAAGTAGTGCAGACCTAGTCAGTTTAATACTGAACAAAGTGAGATGTTGTGGCTAAGATTTGTCTGAAAAAGATGAGTAGCTAAGCAGCAGCACTTTCATGCAGATGACATTTCATCATTGCTATGTCAGTGATAACTAGTAATATTGCTTGGAATAAAAGTGTTAAACCATAAACCAAGTTGCTTAGTAATAACTTTGTTAAATAATTTGATTACCTTTCAAGGATGGAAGTCTTATATTTTAAATCAATTAAACGATTTCTAGTTCAATTTTGTAACCTCCAACCGTTTAAAGCAAAAATAAAGCTGCTGCTTAAATGATGCCTTATGTATAGATTTATGCAGCTACAAGAGAAAATTTTAAAAAAGAAAAGAGAGGATGAAAAATCTGTTATCAAAATCAGCTGGAATGTCTCCGGCTGTCA
The DNA here is from genome assembly GCA_019023105.1 of Diglossa brunneiventris. Lineage (NCBI taxonomy): Eukaryota > Metazoa > Chordata > Aves > Passeriformes > Thraupidae > Diglossa > Diglossa brunneiventris. Next base: position 45,458,090 of record CM032352.1, on the reverse strand, counting down.
ATACATCTAGTTCAGTTGGATAGTTTAAAAAATGTGTTATTGAAGCATTTATCAGTGATATTGCAAGAGGTTCATTTTGTTTTACAGTCTGAGGAACCAGGACATGCTGACTCCTAAAACAGTCCAATAGTTCATTGGTTTGTATACTTGTTTTCTCACAAAGGGGAAAAATACAGTCCCTAACAACTTAACTGAGTCAAAATTTTGCCTCTTATTGAAGTAAAATAAACTAAAGTCATTGGTTTTTATATGAATTCTGGAAATGTGTGTTGCACAATTTTGTTTGCTCCAACTTATTTTCATTGTATTAACTCAAACAGGTATTAACTAATGGTTTTATTTTCTAGATATAAAAATAATTGGACATATGGATGAATTTAATTTATATCACCCAAAACAAGCAAAATAGAACAAATTTCACTTTCTCCTAGAGATAGTCTCCTGACTTGCTTGATGATTTCAGTTATTGAACAGGACCAATTCATTTAATTGTGACATGCAAAAATATAAGGACAGGAAGGAAATTAATTAAAATTCATTACATTTCATGTATATGCCTTAGAACATAATAAATATCAATGACCAAAAATTACTACCATTATCATTATTTGGAAAATTATCACTATGAAAAAAAAAAGTGTCAAGAATTTGTATGAATAGCCTCACTTTTGATTTATAGGATTTTTGACAAAGAAAAGTATGAATTATTTTTATAGCACTGCCTTTCCTGTTTACAAACTGTCTTTACTGATGTTTCCAGATGCATGTAGTTTTAAACTCTGGAGCAGTTGTTAATTTGTACTGTCAGATAGATCAGCTTGTTATTGTAGATGACTACATTTGGACACAAGTGCCTAAAACATTATTCTCTGTGTTGCCTTTTAGCTATTTTTCCTCTTTTTTATACTAAAGTAAAATATACTATTATAGCAGCTTTTTAATGGTTTGAGCTCTCCATGTAAGCAAAAGGCCCAGAACAAATGCCATGTGCCTTCAAACATAGTTCTTTGTTACTTTTTCATGCTGCATTTCTCATAAACATAGAGACTCAGAATACCTATTAAAAACATTTGTTTGACATTTTAATATTTTAGCAATAATTTTACCTTGATTTATTGTTCTTCTTAACACCAGCTTTCTGGTTAATGCATCAGTTAGAAGACAGCAGAACTACAGTTTCCAGAATGATATTTTACTTGTTTATCCAACAATGCATGCAGCTGTTATACAAAAGATGAGCTTATCTCCAGCCATATTGTGCTTTATAAACACTGCAACCTATGACATGTCAAGGCAAGCTATGGAAAGTTATACTGCAGTTATAAACAGTATAACAGTTGTTTCCTGGAATAACCATTTCCATGTTCAGTGGCAGCCAGAAAAGCCAATGAGGTACACAGAATGCACAGGAAAGAGACATTAGGATGAAAAGAGTGAACATTATTTCAAATAAAATACCAGCATCCAGAGAACTGTGTTTATTGCTGCTCTCCTAATTTCAAGAACTTTGAGGAGGGTGTAGAAGAGGTAGAGAATAGAACAGCTATACACTGATGTATGTTGTATGGATGTTGTAACTGACTTAAGAGTAGGGCTTAGCAAAGCTGGAGTTCTTGGAGAGCAGGCTGAGGAGAAATATGAGTAAGGTTTAGAAAATCGTGAAAGGAGAATGAACATTAGCAGTTAGTTGCTAAGGGACAATTTGTGAAGCTTGAAGGACATCAGTTTCAGATATATAAAAGGTGTCATTTCTCAAAACAATTTCTCAAAACCCAAAATACACTGGACAAAAAAGTGTACTTGTAGAAAATGTCTATGAAAAGGACACATCCAAAAATCCAGTTAAACCTATTCCTTCCTTGTGGAGGACAACTCAAAAACCCCATTTCAAGCAGATTTTACTTGGCTTATGTGGCAGGATTTTTGTAGCAGTAGAAGTGGTGGTTGTGGGAAGAGATCAGGAGCTGCCCCTATGTGTAAGAAAGACAGGTCCAGGTGGCTTCAAGACAGATATGCCACTGGCCAAAGTTGAGCCAATCATCAACTTTAACATGTAATAATAACACACTTGAAAAAGGGAAAAAATATACTGTCGTGGAGTTGTATAAGAGAGGAGGGAGAGGAAAAACCCTGCAGACACCAAGGTCAGTGAAGAAGAAGAGGGAGGAGGTGCTCCAGGTGCCTGCAGCCCATGGAGAAGACTGTGGTGAGGCGGGTTGTCCCACTGCAGGCTGTGGGAGAACCACACCGAAACAGATACCTGCCCTGCAAGCCATGGAGGTCACCATGTTGCAGTGGATGTGCCCTGAAGGAAGCTGAATTCCATAGAGACCCTGTGCAGGAGTATACTATGTAGCAAAATCTGTAACCCGTGGGAGAGGTTCTTTAAGGAAGGACTTCCCATGGGAAGTACTCCATCCTGTAACAGAGGAATAGCATGAAGAGAAAGGAGCAGCCGAGACAAAGCATTGTGAGTTAACCAGAAACCCATCCCCATCCCACTGCACCACTCAAGGTTAGTGAGTAGGTGAAAGAGTCAGGAGGGACACAGATCCTTGGAAGAAAGGGGGAGGGTTTTATTTTTATTCTTATTTCCCATTATATTAGTCCCTTTTTTATTGGCAATAAATGAAATTGATCTTCCCAAAGTAAATTCATTTTTTTCTGTGTCTATAATATGTGAGTGATCTCCCGGTCTTTTTCTTGACCTGTGAGCTCTTTCTCATTATTTTTCTCTGCCTTTGTTGCTGAGCAGTGAGAGTGAGAGCAGCAGATGGATATCTGGAAGCCAGCCAAGGTTAACTTACGACAAGGACTATGCAAGGATATACTTTGTAATGCCCCTATTACAAGAACTCTGGATAGTGGAGAAATACAAAGGGGATGGAGCAAGCCATTATCTTGGCTCATGCTTTTTTCCTTAACAGCATCCCCTCTTGTCACTCTCTGAGACAGCATATTTAGCTAGATAGATTGACCCAGACTGTCTGACCCAGTAGGATATTTCATATGCTCTGATATCATTATGTGGTAATGGTAGAAGCACTAGACTTTTACTTTTTTTGGTATTTTAAGCTGTAGACTTACTTACTTTTTTGATATTTTTATTTCCTTTAAAAAAATTTCTGGTTATGAAATGAAGCTGACTTGTGCATGTGTGGCATGATGTCAGAAAGACAGATACTAACAAAGATTAGATGTTGATACAGATAAAAAAGCCACAAATAGTCAGAACTTATTCTTCTGGGAGTGTTTTCAGTATGATAGATATAAAGGCATGCAAACCTGTGCAATTTAGAAGCAATTCATGGCATCAGATGTCAGGAGGTACAATCAGTCATTATTTCAGTCACTATCTTACCTGAACAAAGTGGCAAAACCCTTTGTTTTGCTTGACTTGGAATTAAATGAGGTAAGACTCAAAGGGAGAGGTAATATATTTTGTTCGACTGGGATAACTGAGAAAAATAGTTACTTTTTTGTACACCAAAGGATTTCTATGGCTCTACAAGAGAGTTTAAGTGGATTGCATTGTCTCCTCTTTTCTTATGATCCCCTTATTCACCACATGAGCTGATGTCAAGAGATATGATCTCAGGAACCACAGCTCCATTTCTCTATTTATAAAAAGGACACATTTATTTCTACTGTCAGAGTAGTATTCAAACATTTTCAATGCTATGGAAAATTGATGACCAGAACAGAAGGAAAATTAACCCATTCTTTTCAGTTTCTTCCTCCTTAATGGCAGAGAAGAATGTCAGAAAATTATTGCTTTGAATAATTTATATATATATTTTTTTCTGAATAATAGTTCAGAATGTTCACGAACCATGATAAAGTTGAAACTTGAATTTTACATTGTAATGAAAGAATATAGAAATTCCCTTCAGGTTCTTGTGATAACAATAGAGCAGTGAAGAAAGTATATTCCATCTATCACGACTTTTAAAACAGTTTAAAGTCAAGACTTTCTTTCTAAACCAGAAGAAAATATCACAAATTTTTTTTAAAAATCAGTAGCAAACCAGTAGATCTCAAATCTGCTACCAGGGTGCTCTTGCCATTGATATGGATTAACCAGTTACCACCAGCAGCAGTTGACTGGCTCCACAATGCATTTATAGATACATGGCAAAGAGAAGTAAGCACTGACTGCTTTTCTATGCTGATTTTCTTTCACCATATAATCATTCTACTCTATGTGAAAATAAAATTGAGCACTTGCTTGAGCATTGTTTATTAGCAAAACCAGCCAAGCAGAAACAATCAAACAAAATGCGAGCTGAGGTACTAAAATACAGTTGAAGTTCTGAAATGTTTGGCTGCTTGAACTTCTTGTAGAATCACAACGATATCTCTTGTGTGTCATCTTCAGGTTATAAACCCCATTGTTATTCTTGTAGGTAGTTAGAAGTGCCAAGTAATTTTCCTAGAACAAAAAAGAAAAAAAAATTGGCGGCAACTCCCCCACTATAATCCTATCCTCTTCCCCCTCCCTAAATGCCCAAATAGTCAGCAAATTAACACAAATTCTATGGATGTCACAAAAAACCCCAGAAAACAATGGGTTCTCCTTTATAGGATAACACAGTGCTTGCAGGTCAGGTTTAGTTGATATATCACTGTTTATGCAAAGAAAAGGCACTGTCAGTCAGATTGATGTATGTGAGGAAGAAGAGTGGTGGCAGCCTTGATAAGGGTGGGTGGGAAACTGAGCATTACAGTCCTGTAACATGAGTTTGAGTTCTGTCCTTGTGCCAGTGTGACAGTGGAAACGTGGCCTCATCACATTGTTTCAGGTCTCTTAATGCTGCACTTGGGAAGAACCATACAACTTTGTGCAATATATTTTTTACCTTCTGTATGATACTTTCAGGTGATTGTCACACTCATTATTTTAATCTAGCTCATAGAATTGACAATCCAGTGAAAACTAGAGCTCTGCAGGACTCACAGTGGGAGGGGAATGAAAAATGGGGGTGTAAAGAGGGAAAAAATTCCTTGTTAGCCATTCAATTAAAATAGAATGTATATGCAAAAAAGAGAATACAGGTCTTGATATATTGTATTGAAATCAGATTGAGGTCATCATCTGCACATCACTTAGCCTTTATGGCATACTAACTTTGTATACTATTAGATTAAAAAAAAATCTGTATTAAATACACAGACTTAAATAAAAATATAGAGGAATGCTGAATTTCTCTTCCCGTCCCCCCTTCTATTTTTCTCTGTTTCGTAAATTTTAGTGTGGTTTTATGATTCCACAGCACAAAGTAAAGAAAAAAAAAGTGTCTTCTTCATATTGTAATTTGCATAGTACATCATATAAAGGATATTTTTAAACCATAACGTTTCCCAGGAGGACTTTGCTTGAGAGCTTTACAGCATCTCCAGAAAACTGAAAATAATGCAAAACAATTTATATTAAAATCAGTAAAGGATGAAAAATGTTTTTAGGTTTGGTTCAGATATGCATAGAAAATTTTTTTTTTTTTTTTTAATGTATCTAAATATAATAACTTTTTATTTTATGAATCGAGCTGTAAATTAAAAAAAAGTCTCTCATAAAACTTGCATTTCCAACAGTAGTTTCAGCACACTTGGAAGTCTGATAATACTTTCTTTCCCTATCATATTTCACTTTCTTTTCTGAATAATGAACAAATCCAGACAGTGCAGATGAATACACATACTGGGGAGGTAGTGAGAGTGGGAAAGCAGAGGAGGAAGTAAAATTTAAAAACCTCACACATTAGAAATATTTACTGAGCTAATCAAATTTCTCCTTAAGTACTGAAATATCCTTTTAAAATATGTGAATTGCCAGACTAATTTAAAGAGTAACTAGACCACATAGAAGTAAATATATACTAGAAATTCTTAAGAAATTATTCTCTTGGACATAAAAAATAGTCCCAGGTGCTAAAGAAAAAACCAAAGCAACATTGAAGTGGTGAAATCAGCTATCTATGATCATGAGAAAGTACACATAATATGGCTTTTTTCTTTGTCCACTCTCTTCTCTTTCCACTCTCTATTTTCCATGTGGAAAAAACAATTTTCACTGGTTGCAATTTTGGTAAAAATTCCTTTTCACCAAAGTGTAATTAATTGACTTTTTGCCTCTAAATCACAGTGTTTGAACTGTTTGGGAGATTGCATTCTTACTAATTTTTCACCTTCCAGCTATATTTACTGGGGTCTAATGCAGATCCAAGTGCAAATTTTTATATAGCATGGATATGGCTAATGTGCTCTTGGGGGTAACGGAATACCTACAAGCCGGTCTGTGTGATCTGACCTGTGACTAGGAAACACTCTGTAGCCCAGGAAGAGTGTGAAGTGTCATGTCCTGAGGAGGAAGTAGTGACAGTGACAACCTGTGATGGACTGATTGCAGCTCCCGTTCCCGGTTCCACTGGAGGGAAAGGAGGTACACAAAGTGAGGAGTAAAATTGAGCCCAGGAAGAAGGGAAGGGTAGAATGATTTTTAGGGTTGGTTTTATTTCTTATTATCCTAAATTTATTTGATTGGTAGTGAATTTATTTCCCCAAGTCAATTCTGTTTCACCCATGATTGTAATTGGGAGTGATCTCTCCCTGTCCTTATCTTGTCCCATGAGTCCTTTGTTATATTGTCTCTCCACAGTCCAGCTGTGAATGATAGAATGACTTTAGTGAACATCTGGTGTTCAGCCAAGGTCAACCCATCACCCCCCCCTTCCTTCCTTCCTTCCTTCCTTCCTTCCTTCCTTCCTTCCTTCCTTCCTTCCTTCCTTCCTTCCTTCCTTCCTTCCTTCCTTCCTTCCTTCCTTCCTTCCTTCCTTCCTTCCTTCCTTCCTTCCTTCCTTCTTTCCGCCACTTCCTTCCTTCCTGTTCTCACGTAAGTGTACTCTGAGGATAAAATAAATTAGTAGTGAATAAAAACAGGATCTCAAGATGAACCAAAAATGTTAACATGCTGAAGAAAATATATGTTCTTCTGCTTTGGTATTAAAGAATGAGCAGGAAAAAGGTTTATTATTTATTTATTAATTGTTATTTTTAATTTAAAAGAAATTCACTTGTCTGCATAATTGACTTAATAGAATATAATTCCTGTACAGAAAGAGAAAGTAAAATAGTCTTGTGCATACAGTTAGACTATACTATATTCTGACTAGACTTTCCTACACTTTGTCATCTTTGGTACTCAAACATAACCAACAATATTGAAAAACCTAATATTTTGTCATCAAGGTAATGTTATGGAAATAGAATTGGAGATAAATTATTCACAAATATTGAAGCATTTTTTATTTTTCTCTCATCCATACAGGAGAGAAAAAAATCCTATATCTTGCTGATCTCTGTTTAATTTGGAAATTGTACTTTTATATTTCCTATGGAACTTAAAATGCACAAGATTTACGATCCTGAGAAATAAGGCAACTAAAAATTTTAAAGTTCACATTTAGTAAGGAAATTTAATTGAGCTAACACAGGCGATGATATTTATCTAATTAGGTGCAGATATTTGCAATTAACAGCCAAAGTCAGTCTCCTTTAAATGACAATGAAGAGAAATAATTTTTAGGATGCAATTCATGTTAGTCTTACATCCATATTTTATCAAGTTAATTCAATAATTAAAAAGTGGTGTCCTTCACTCTTTATAAAAGGAGACTAGAATGCCTATTTCAGCCTACTGAAGACCTTTAAGGGTGATTCCTCCAAGGGAGTCCTCCCTAAATTGACTAGTTATGAAGCCATTACTTTTAACATAGCTAGTGTATGCCAGTTAAATCTATACTTTCAAGGTTTGTGGTAACTTCAAATGATCTGTCAAATGTTCAAATTTATTCTGAATGGCACTACATTAATTAAAAGAGAATTGGGCTGTATCAGTAAACTTAAGTAGATGTCTACTATCAGATCATTATTATATTTAATCTTTTTATTTTTATACAAAAAAATCAGAAATCATAAATCTGAACAGATTTTCTCAAGGTTGAGAAATATAATAGATACTGGAAGCTGAATGTGTTATCATAAACATAGGGAATGCTTGTCCAGTTCAGCATTAGTGTTTGAAATGTCATCAGCTCACTGTGATTTAATCTACTCCTTATATTTTTTGATGTGTTATTCTTCTACCTCATCTCTTCTAAACAAACTTGTAAATTGCTATGTTTTCGCTTTCATAATATTGTCTTTTTTTCTGTGTAAAGGTCTGTTTTCATTTGGAATACTCTGTTTTCTCAGACATTCATATATCCATTCAAAAATTCATCCTAAAATATAAGACTTAAGATTGATTAAAATTCATCACCTCAACCTTTTCCATCAGGAAATTGCTTATGTAGTAATGCATGCCCATTTCTGAAATAAGCCAGGTCAGGTCCCCAGCTGATATAATTTAGAGTTACACTTTGAGGTACATTGATCAACACCATTTGAAGATTTAGTTAATTCTTTTTAATGGATGAATGACCAAAGTATACTGCCAGTTTCTGAGGGCTTTTAAATGTCAAAAGTGGCGTACAGAACTTGCATTTTCTGAAGAAATATTTATTGTGAGTGTACTCCAGTATCATCAGCATCCGTCTTGTTATACAAGATGCAAGAAGATTCAATGTAAACAAGCTGTAAATAAAATAAATGTCCTGACAAAGTGAAAGTTCCTTCTCTAGTTTTCCCCTGTCAGCATTTTCAGAATAGAACATAAATGAATTAATATTAGAAGGTGCTTCTGGAAGATGATTCCTTATGTATGAGTTTTGTATCAATTGCTTCTAAGAAGATTTATTTGACTGGTCTTTAGATAACTGGGGTTTTTATTTCTTGTTGTAATATAATAGATACACAACATGAGCATGAGTACAGCTACTAAGGAGTATATTTTTACAAAAGCTATGCACAAAAGGCATAGCGTCTTTTTGTTAAAATCTGAAAAATTCTAGAAAAATTGATGCCCTCTGTATCATGTTTATCATGCAGTTATGTTCTGTATGAAGTTCAGTATCCATGAAATCCTGTACTGTGAGAAATAAAGCTCTGCTTCATTAAAGTCTCTTAAGCATCATATACTTTTTTAAACATTTATGAATAAATGAAATCTAGGGCTGCTAAGTTGAAATTGTGCTAAATAGCACTTTCTTCTCTCTGGTTTTCTTTGCAAAGTACAAAATCCTCACATGGGTTATGTTAGTCTTTTGGGAAAAAGGCAAAACTGACAGCACAGCAGGCTCTGCTGATGACCTAATTCAACATCGCTTTCAAGGAATTACTTTTTCAGTACCATTGTTAGAGGATTTCTATAAAAGTGGTATTCCTTCCAGAATTATCTTTTGAACAAAATACAAACCAGTGACCTCTCTGGCACTAATATGCATAACACACTGAATTATCTCTGTGAAGATAATTCTCAGCCATGCTTTGTATTAAATTTGAATGTGTTCATTCATACTGAATGAGCTGCTGAGACTTTCTTCTATCTGCAATAACCCAGGAACTTTCCCGTGTTTCTGTTACCAATACTAGGTGACAATAGTAATCTTAAAGAAATAATAACATATAAATGACAGCAGAAATGAAGAAATATTTCTTTTTCATTGTGATAATAAAGATGAAGAATAACTGGCTTTTATGCAAAAACATATTAAGTTAAGAAGCCTTTTTGCTTTCTTTGGTTAATCCCTACTTTTTCCTTATACTTAAAGCAACAGTTAATATTGTACAAACACTTTTGTTATAGTGCATTTTTTGCTGATCATGAGGGATTATGTAAGTAGCAGGGGGAAAAAAAAGTTGCAGAAAAAGATTACCTGCACATATTCTATTCTTTGTAGTCTTTCAGATAGATAAATACTGAATACTGTCAGAAAGGACTAGAAGTTCTAGGCTAGTGCTAGTTAAAGAGAATAGTAAAATACAGAGAGAAAACTTAGGAAAGAACTGATATTAAACTCTTGAAGAATGGACAAGTGGACTGGTAATTAAGTGTTTTGTCTGCTGACCTTTTACATAATTAAAATGACTCTTAACCCTAAGAAGGGGTATCTTTCTTTCTGCTTTATTATTAAATATGCAATAAATAACTTTACAGGCATACTCCCTGGTATAACAATGGCAGAAATATTAATATTTTTTCTTACTAAGCATCTAGATTTAAAAGGATTTCTACATTGTTTTCCAGTAATGTGCAGCATATTTCTAACTTGATTTCCAAGTGTGGACCAATGGAAAACACCAGGAAAAGCATAAAAAAGTTATTGAAGTGAAACATATGAACAAAACCAAAATATATAACCAAATTCAAAAGTTTGAAGAATGATGATATAAGGATTGTAAAACAGAGATTAGGTACTAATTAGGAAATTTTGCAACTGTTTAGAAGATTTACCTTTTGTATTCTACTACTCGTACTTAGAAAGACCCAAAATGAAAGTCAACTGAACAGAAGCAACCAGAGAAAATGTCCTGGAACACAGGACTGGATCCTGCAGTTCAATGTCTTACATTTCAGAGGAATTTAAGTGAACATATGAATTGTCTGCTGTGAGGCACATTAGCAACTTTGTCTCCCTACAGCATACCCCCAAGCATAATAATTTCTTTTTGTCTTTTCTCTGGTGTCCAGACAGAGGTAATTGATTCCCTACAGTCATTTGAACTCAACTCAAACTAACCCAAAACTGAGTTTTCTTCTAGCATGAAACTCTCCAGCCTTCCCTGTGGATTTTGTGAATGTTTTCCTAGAATTCTTGAGCCAGTTCTGAACCAGGATTCATCCAATTCATGCTGTATTCAGAAGTCTCGTGAATATCCATTTCAGTGTAAGTGAAAAAAGTAACATTTTTTTGTGTGAAACATTAATTGAGACATCAGATGGAAGGCAAGGTCAGATTTTTATTTTTATATGAATAACCTAATGCTTGGTGCAATTTTATCAAAAGATTCCAGTGATAAATTTTACTGAATTTTTTTTTTGCACATAGCAGGTATTGTTAGCTAAGATTGTAAAGGTCTATTCCATAAGTTCAAACTACAGCACTTGAACTTAGTTTTTATGATGAAGATTTCATGTAAAACTTTAAAAAACTCACCTTATACTGGAAAACAAATGTCAGGTTTCAAGTCTTTTACAAAGTTTTATTTAATCTTGGCTTTCTAGCATAATGCAACTTGAGATGGTAATCCTATACACTACCTTTCCTTTTGGATACAGCTACTTTCTAAACTGGAAATTACAGACCATATTGGCAGCTTGGATCTTATTTGGATCTGATATTCTTCTACATTATTGGAGAGGATAAAGAAAGTAGGTCACCCGTAATAGTTTACAGTAACAAAGCACAAGAAAGAAAGCCTTGATTGTCCAAGAGTCTGAGCAGGAACACTTCATCCTGTTATCTTGCAGGAGGGCCAGGTTTGAGTGTTCCCTCTATTGGCTGACAAACAGAACTACCTTATCATCAAACTCAGCTGTCAGCAACTCTGCTCACTTTAAAGAAGAAGAGTGAGATGGTCAGAAAATATGAAAGAAAAGTAAGATCTTCTAAACAAAAAAACAATTCTTCTGTATTTCAAAGGACAAAGAAGAAACATTAATAATTCTGAATTTTTTCATATTACTATGCAAATTTTCTGCAATAATTAAAACATTCAAAAATATATTTTAGTATTCAAAACATATGATGATATATCTTCATACTGTATAAAGATGTCACATTTTAAATGTATTACCTATTTAAACATTGAAGATATTTCTTTTCTAGAATAGATTGCAACATGGAAGAAAGTTAGAGAGATGGAACTATAACACCATGCTCCTTTATCAATCTAGCCTGTAATACACGAGAAATTAGTAGCAATGTAGCTGACAAACACAATTTACTTTACAAACACAGCTTGGTGAAGATTTAGCAGGCCATTTAGACACAGCCCAAAGGAAGAAGTGTTGTAGGACTTCACTGGTCTGGGTCAGTGTCCTGCAAGCTTCTGGCTGGAGTAAAGAATTATTTTCCAGAGTCCCAAAGTGTACAACTGGTTGGTAAACAGAGAGGTCAGATCATAGTTGTCTTTTTCTTTCTTCATTTTTCTTGCATTCAAGAGTAGGAAGAACAATATAATAAGGATGTGTATGAGTACTTGAGGCTAAATTCAGCTCTCTAAATATAAGCATCTGTAAACATTTTATATAGCCTTGTGTATTCTACATGACTCACAGTTACTTCTCCTTAAATGCAGTAGATCCCTTCAAATCATAGAGTCATAGAACCATTTAGATTGGAAAAACCCTCCAAGATCACTGTCCAACCCTTGACCAAAACCCCACCATGCCACCTTGATACCGTAGCACTAATTGCCACCTCCATTTCTTGAGCACTTCCAGGGATAGTGACTCCACCACTTCCCTGGGCAGCCCATTTCAACGCTTGACCACAATTTCAGTGGAGAAATTCGTCCTAGTGTCCAACCTCCTCTAATGCATATTGAGGCTATTTCCTCTTGTCCTGGGTGATAGCTGCCTGGGACAAGAAGCAAACAGAATTTAAACATCTTCTGTCATTCATGTCAAACTACTTTAAGAGTCCCATTTTTCCTCACATACTCTTTTCCTGTATCTATCTCTTTCTAACAGGTTTACAAAATGCCATTGCTTTATAGAAGACTGAAAACTTACGGAACTTTTTGCATGATTTCTGCCTTAGAATCTAGTCTCATGATTCTTTTAAAGGAAGCAAAATGAATATATGTGATCATCTACTCTTACTCACTGGCTGTCTGAGGAAACAATTATTAAACTCATAGAAACCTACAGGGTTTTGTTGTGTTGTCAAGTAGATATTGCAAAGGTATCTTTTACCATTCTACCATTATAGTTGTTGAATGCAATTAAATCTAAGTATAAAGTCAACATCTTTTACTCAATCCTTGCTTTTGAATCTTTAGGATAATTTTAGAAGCGTGATTGTTCTCACTACAGAAAAGTTTATTATTATTACTTTCTGGAGGAAGGGGCACAATGTCTGTTACTAAATCATATAATGTATTTTTATCATTAAGTGAAAAAGCAAAAAAATGCTATCAGCACATCTTGATTAATGGCCAGATCTCTTTCTTGGAGAAAATTATTTGTTCTCTTGTCATGCCCATGTGTCATTCTCAACGTTTTAACCTCCACTTTCTTAGTTGTGTCATCCCCACTGACTTCAGGTGTAATGAAAAAAATGAAACAAAATAAATATAGCGAATATTTGTAATTTTTAGTAATTTCAAATTACTATACTGATGAAAAATTTGTGCAATTTCAGATTTAGACAAAAATGGTCTTTGATCTGAAATTACTTTTATACATATATATATACAAACATATTCATTTTATATGTATATTTTTATTTACTCTCACACACACACACACACACACACACACACACACATATATATATATGTATAAATTTTACAGGATACCTTTAGGCTCAGATTAGGATGATGTTGCAATATCCACACTCTGTCACAACAGAATCACTCTAAGAATTACTGGTTTGTACCTGAAAGCCATACAGCAAATGAGGGCAAGGCACAGGAGCTCATAATTCCAGAATTTTAGACTACTCATGACTTTGTTCCTTTTGATTCTAGGATTATGTCTGGGTGACCTGTCTCAGGAGTGGCTGTCTGAGTTTCTCATGCATCTATTACATATGAATGAAGTGAAGCACAGAAATGGGCTCTCTAAAATAATGTTCTCTAACTTTATAGTATCCTTGAAAGTCTCAGTCAAGTTAAAGGCAGCAGTGAAAATATTTTATATTTTAAAAACAGGTACTCTATCTTTCAGCTCAGACTCTTTTGGGGTTATTTGAAAGTGTGTGCGCAAAAACTATTTATTATCTTATAGTGAATTAAAAGATGTCAAGTATATAATGGTAAATTTTGTTTCCTTTTCCATTTACTCCTTCTTTTTAATGACTTGTAGACAAAATCCCTGTTTATAGAACATAAAATGAATAATATTTTGTGTAGAATTACAGTCTAGTCTTTGAGTTGAAACTATTGTTGGTAGTACCACAATGTTCAAGATATCCAAGGAGAAATAAAACCAGAAAGCAACAAAACAACCCCTCAAAATAAATTTAAAGAAAACCATGCTACTGAGATTCCAAGTTATTGTTGTCTGCATTGTGATTACGTAATAAATTAGATGGATTTTAGAAGTGATAAAATTTAGAACAGATTATTTAGTAGCAAGTGATACATTCAGATGTTCATGAGAAATTATTTATTGTATAGTGGGCTATATTTTGAAAAAAAAAATAAACCTATCATCCTCTTTACAGGCTCTGTCTAAACCCTAAAGGATTTTTTTAACTTTTCAAATGCATCTAAATATTATAATAGCATAGACCTAATTCCTGCATTTTTATCAACAGATGTGATGACATGCAGGGTTCTTACATTGAATGTGGAAGAGGACAAAAATATTTGGCTGAATCTTATGAAATTTATAAGGCTTTTTATGACCTGAGAAGCTGTTTTTCATCTGCACCACACTCTGTTGCCTGTATTGAAGTGACTTAAAAAACTTTCAAATTCTCTTCCTATTCAATTAAGTTCCATTTTCAAATTCAAATCCAACATGTATCTGAGAAAATTATTCTGAAAAAAAATCCTCTGACTGATTTAAGGTGAAGCCAGTTTTAAATACTTACATCTAACCTTTGCAGAATTATTTCTGCTACCCATGTAGAAAGCATAACCTAATCACTATCTTTGTATACATTATCATCATGCAAATTCTTACTAGAGAAGCATCTGTATCAGCAAGTTTGAATTTCTGTAGTTCTCAGAGACAGTATTTTCTAATACATAATTGATTTCATAGGATCACACCCCCACACACCCCTTTTCAGTTCAATACTGTAACCATAATACTTATTCAAATCATATGGTGAAGCTGTGTCACTGTTAAGATTAATATTTTCTGGTTCAGAGAATTTCTATCCTTTGTACTTTTACTTTTTCATTAGCTTCATATTATGCATCAGAATTACTTAGGCATATGGTGACCATAACTCTTGGAATGATGTGATGTTCTCCAGGTGAAGATTATCTCTCTTTGAGACTGGCCTAAATTTTTGTATATTCTGTCACTATGAGGCTTTTGAATATTCTAAAACATGTCTTAACATTTCTTTTTCCTTCTTTTAAAATTGGGAGATGGTATGAGAGAAGTTGTAATAAAACTGGTATTTTTTGACAACTCTTTTTCTTCAGATACTTGGTGATTTGTAGGTAATACCTACCGTATCTTTATAGACACTTTCTGCTTGTACTTATCACTGAGTAAATTTAGCTTGAAAGCCAAGGCATGGTGATACCTGATTTTGTAGCTCAATAGACTGGACTCGTGTAATAAATGCTAGCTGATTGCAAACAATAAAACCGCTTGGAGGTAAACAGAATCAACAACCAAACTCCATGCTCCCCTCCAACAACCCCTGAACCACCCCCTCACCAAAACCCCACCACAATAAAAGGGAAGATCACATTACTTCAAATTCAAAGACCTAATGTATCTATTTTCAACCCCAGAAGAAAGTTCCCTCCTCTAATACACACAAAATTGCCTATGTAGGACACACATATGTGTTCCTATGTAGGGCACTTTACTGTTAGGCACTAAAAGCACTCAGGATATTCCTGCCATGCTTTTTGAAGATGGGCCCCAAACTCTTCTGGATATGTTTCAAATGTGGTGTTTGTTATCTACGTTACAAGCTGCAATAATTTATCTTTTAAACTGGATAAATCAGGCAGAGCTGTTTCTACATGTTATACCAACAGCAGATGGGATCCTACAAAGATGTTTTCATGCCTATCCCTCAAAGCAGAATCCAAATGTAATGTTTACCACTTCTAGGGCTGGAGGAAGTTTTACAGTCTGAAATGGTCAAAAGATTGCCTAAAGTTAGTCACTAGAAGCCATAGACTCCCGAAAATGCCTGAAACCCTATCTTTTTACATAGCTCTTGCACCTCAACCAGATTAGTAAGGCTATATCTTTATCTAAAATGAAGAACACAGAACATTTTTGAATGTCTTTTTTTTTTTTTTCTTCAAAAGGACTGATTACAAGATATTACTCCCTATCTTTCATGTAATAGCCCAGAAATCAGAAACCTTGACAAAAAGTTGACATCAGGATTGTAGAATGTCTAAACCACATCTTAATCAAGAATTATAACAGACATCTGTCCGGTGAGTGTGTTAATTTTCATACTAAAAAAAGTTTCATTCTGTGCTTATAAATTTTTTTCTCTATCTGTGTGAGTTTATGTTGGGGTTTTTGGATGATGCTTTGGGAAATATATGTAAGATTTACTGGCAACTATATCACTATAAGTATACATCACATACTAATAATCTTTATATTTAGAGGAAGGATTGTTGAAAGATATTTTTAAAATCTTTGTCATATTTCTGTCTGTGTGAGGAGTGTCATTAATCCATGGTTTGTAATACTAATGACCTTGTTTCTTTAGTGAGAAATAGGAGTACAGAACAGTAAAATGCTTGCCAGAATGCAATTTTTATTTTCTGCTTCCCTGTGGTTTTAGAACCATATTTTGAACCACTTTCATAATTTCAGACACTTGAAGAGTCATCCATGTCACCTAACATTAACTATTGTACAGGCATTTGGTCTGATGTTTAGCCTGACTTCTTTTAAAATTAATAGAAAAATAAGAGACTTGGGCTGAATTTGTCTAAATTATTTTAAAGATCTGTTTTAAGATGAGATGAATCACTAAATTATACACACATATATGCCACCCTTGTTTACTCATGTTGTGTGTTCTCCTATGTATTTACTACTTTTTGCATGCCAGAAGCTTGGTGATGTTAAGTCTTTGCAGCTTAAGACAGACCAGCTAAAACATAAAAGATTTCTCTATCCTTTTACAATAACCTCACAGGGCCTTTAAAAGCATGTCCATCAGTCCTGACATCATCTGGTCTAACTCTTTCCACTACTGAAATGATCTGATGGATGTCTTTGGCAGCATTGGTGATGTTAGAAACAAGTAATAGCTAGTATGGGACTTTTTCTGATAAATTAAATTTCTTGTTTTAAAATACATTACTGACACTAGAATTGTTTTGCTAAATTGCAAACAAGTCAACATCTTCCTCTATGAATTCAAGCAACCTTATAGCTGTCACTATGATCATGAAGGTGACTGCTACTTGGGGCTTTTACTTCCTTAGTAAAATCAGTAGTAATATTACTTCCTTAGTAAAATTACCTCCTTAGCAATTAGTTTTAACCTATCACCCACCTTATAGGGGAAAGATGAGAATAGACAGTACATGATCAGGGCAGTAAATAGATACAATATTTCTTGATCCCAGAGCCTTGAATGTTAGAGCTCTTGAGCAATCAATTGATGGGAAAATAAGTTAAATTTTAGAAATGACAGAAGTCTTGAACTGCTATCTACTGTCACCTAGAACTACCAAGACTTAAAGATAGACAGTGCTCTCAACCACTGGTCATTCTGCTGTAGATCTGTCTTCTCATTTTCATTTTTAGCTTAAGATATTTTGTGGTTAGAGGCATATAAAAATATTGCAAGTTATGATCAGCAAATTACTTTTTATTTTCTTACTGACATTGCTCACTGGGATTAAGAAACACATTTGATGTAACTATGGGTTGCTGTAAATAAGCCCTTGGGGAATTCTTCAGTGTCTCCAAACATGAGCTAACATGCACCTACTGAGTTTGTGTCTCCTTCCTTTTATTTTTATCTCCTTCCTTTTATAGTAATATGACACTTCAGTCAATTGCTATTTCAGACTATGAGAGAACTTTCATGGCAAAAATGGCAACTCCAATGTGGAAAAAAGTTTTCTTCTGCAAGCAACTGTACTGATTTCTGGTGACAGTGGAATACCCAAATGGACTTGGAGTCGGCTCAAAATATTTGTTTAAAAATAAGAGGTTATATCAAGACATATCTTACTTGGCAAAACACTGTGGCTATCAATATTCAAGATAATGGCAAAACCTGGTTTTATTTGTGAAGGCTCTATTTGTCTAGCAATAACAATCTGTTCCTTCTTTTCTGTAACACTGCTAATACTTCATTTATCATGCCTACTATTTATTATATTTCTAGAGAGGAATTTATATTTGTTGATTATTGATTATATAATCTGCTGGGTTTTTATATCACCAGAAGCTTACCTAGTCCATTTCCTGGAGTATGATTACTGATCAAAGTATCCCTATGTATCCTTTGCTTCTACAGTCCCTTGTAAATACAAACAAAAGCACTTTTATGTGAAAAATATTTCTGATGGTGTTACTCTGAGTTCACTCTGTTATTCTACTCTTCTCCTAAGCATTTTCTGCCGGTCACTGCCAGAGGTAGACCTTGCTGGAATTTGATCTGTTTTTATTTGTGAACCAGATTCCTGAAGTATCAGTTCTACAGAAGGATGTTCCATATGTTCCATCAGGGCATAAAAACTGGGGCAAGCGCCAGTTCCATCACCTTTTCATCTCCCACATTTTGATCAACAATAGACTCCAAGAGGAATCAATATCTAAAACAATGAGCAATCATTCACAGAAGAGTTCTCTATGTTTTTGACCTAGTTTTTGAGTATCCTGTTCCTTTTAAAAGAAACACAAAGCCTGCCAGATGGCAAAAGAAAATAAAAAACACTGACAACAATAAATACAGAACAAACTAATTATATTTTTGCATCAATTTCAAAATCAGGTCATCTACCAAAATTGCAAAGGCATGCTCAGCAACTTGTATCAGCATTTAAAAATTCTTGGCACTGCTACACGGAAACTAAAGCTGATAAAACTGAACTCAGAAAGCAGCAAAGAAAACAACACAGAAGTTAATGAAACCAACAGTATGATGAGAAATTACAATTAAAACTGAGGGCAGATTTCGGTCCCTACTGGAAGTGGAAAGAGGTGAGACACAGTGTGGACTTCAAGAGGGGCAGCATGAAGGACCAGGCATAAACAAGTCAGCATCATTTGTCTGAAGCATTCTCACTGTTGCAACAGGAGAGTTCTGATTGGAAGAGAGAGTCCTGTGGAGGTAGGGCAGTGCTGTTCTGAGCTAAATTCCATTTTAGTTGCTAGGGTCTCAAGTTTGCCTTGAGACTCATGCTCAGTGCAGCTGCATCAAGGGAAGGATTGAGTCCCAGATGCCTCAACAGAGGGGGCTTCAGGACCACCACAGACTTCCAGTTTCCCCCAGATCATTTCCTGGAGGGGTCTAAAGGGCAAACTGTGCATGTGTGAACCATATGGCACAAATGGTGCAAAAAATCTTATTTTACATAAGAGACTTAGATAAATAAGGTAAGATGTAAACTGATTGTAAACTCTCTTCTCTCTTTCTTCCATTGCCTCCCTATCCAGACCATCCATGGCAGCAAGAAGGACATGGGATCTAAGGATTGGTCTTTTTCCTCCTCTTTCTCTCCTATTCTCTTTCTTATTCTCTTCTCTCGTTTTATCCCAGCAAGTGCAGCAATCATATTCTACTCCTTACTTCATACCTGAACTTTGCTCTGAGAGTTGGGAACTTGGTAAAGTTTATTATAAAAGCTTAGAGCATGTTAGCCAGCACTTTTGACACTAAATTGAAGGTTAGTTGCTGGAGCTAAGATAATTTTACAGTAAGCATAGGAGTTCCCTGTCACATGGATTGATGTTTTTGTTCAGCCTGTCAATTATTTATAATGAATATCACACTTGCTTCTGGGTTCTGACAGGGGGTGATTGCTAACTTGTAGTGTAAGATAATCTGCATCTAACTAGACACTAACACAGAATCATAAAAACTCAGATTGTGTTAAATAGGACTTTAAAGATTATGTAATTCTGATGATCCTGCCACAGACAGGGACACCTCCCATTAGTCCAGGTTGCTCAGACCTCCTTCTAACGCGGCCTTGAACACTCCCAGGGATGGAAAATCCACAGCTTCTCTGGGCAACTGGTTGCATTATTTCACCACTCTTACAACAATTAATTTTCTCTTAACATCTAGTCTAAACCTACCCTTTCTTAGTTTAAACCATTACCTCTTGTCCAAACTACATGCACTTGAAAAAAGTCCCTATCCATCTCTTTTGTAGGACTTGGAAGGCTGCAATAAGGTCTCCTCAGAGTCTTCTCCAGGCTGAATAAACCCGACTCTCTTGGCCTATCTTCATAGGAGAGGTGTTCTGCCCCTCTGATAATTCTTGTGTCCCTCCTGTGGATCTGCTCCAACAGGTACATGTTCTTCTTCTACTGGGAACCCCAGAGCTGTATGCAGCACTCTGGGGTGGGCTCACATAAGGAAGTAGAGGGGTAGAAACATGCCCCTTGTCCTCACGGCCACCTTCTTTTGACATATTCCACGGTACAGCTGACTTTCTGGGCTGAAAATGCACATTGCCAGATCATCTTGAGCTTCTTGTCAAATATCACCTCTTTCTCACTCTGATCATCCTGTGTTTGTGCTTGGGATTGCCCTGACCCGTGTGCAGCACCTTGTACACTTGTCCTATTGAACTTCATGAGGTTTGCACAGGCACACCTATCACAGCTGGCAAGGTCCCTCTGGATGGAAAATGTGAACTAGAAAAGTCTCACATTAACAAGAAAGCCTTAAAGGTATTTAAAAGCCAATTTTCAATCAAGATGTTTAAAAACATCAAGATGACTGGAAGCAGTCAAATCATAGTGAACATCCTGAAAGCATCTTCTGCTCTTTGACACTAACAGCTGACACAAGAAAAATGGGTAGAATAACAAGCCTTGACACAAGGAGCTGTGACCCTCTAATTTAGCAAATATGATATTCTCCATGCTACAGGCCACAATACATGATAACTCTGTGAGACCTTGGGACTAAGCCTGGGTAAGTGTTCCCTGTCTGGTCCTACTTTGGTCCTGGTTGGAACTGTGTTTCAGCTCATTTGGCTGCAGCAGCTGTTGCCTAAACCCTGAGACTCTTACTGAACTTTATTACAACTTTGTTTTGTGAAGTCCCATTGCAGCAATATTCTTAATATAGTGAAATATTAGTATAACTAACGTATAAAAAACACTTATTATGTGTAAAATAAATGCTCTGCAGCCCTAAAATTTAAAAAGCAATTTACATAAATGCAAATTTGTGATGACAGCAAATGCCTTGAAACTGTAGGCATGATACCAGAAGTTTGAGACTACAAACAAACCACTAATAGCCATTGATTTGTTATAAAAGAAATGTAACCTTGGAAGCTGGTCTAAGCCCTTTTTTTTTCAGCAGTTACAGAGAGCAAGTATCCAAAGAACAAATATACAAAGTAAGTAAACCCCAACAGGTGTGGTAAATAAAGCTACAATAAGGAATTGTGGCACAAAAGAGAAAGAACAAGGTACAGGCAGTGTTACAAAAGGCATGGAAATAACCCCAAGAGAACCTGTGGACAAGAAGCACTTCCAGATAATACCATATTCTCATGGGAAAGGGCTCATAAAGCTGACAACTTGGTGTAACACATCCTCACACTCCCTGAGGGCATCAGGCTTGGGAATCACACAGGCGTTGGGTGAGCATAACAATCACAGAAGGAAGGAGTAGATGCATGAAGTGTAAGCACAGTAATTCTAATAAAATAGTTTATGAGAGAGGTTTGTTGTCTGGCTTTGGCTGGTTTTGGACTTGCAGTTTATTTTTTCAATTTTATTTGTTTTTCTCTAATAACTAGATCTGCATTAAAGAATAATTAAGCAGTTGAGATTAAAATTAGATGGACAATTAAGTCTTGGGTTTAAGTATAAGGTGTGTCTTTTGTCCTCATAAATTGCATAACTCACAGTGCAATAAATTGGTGAAGAACACATGCAGGCAAAGATGTAATTCATATTCAATAAGTCAAAACCAAAACCACAATAGGATCAGATGGGAAATCTCAAAATTACCTGCGCTGTCTAGATTATATTACACTATAAACTTAAACCTTTGGAAATGTTCCTTCAGTACTGGAGACTCATGACAGTAATTCTGATAAACATATTAAAGCATTTGCACAATGTGGAAAGGCTTTAGTGACGAAAAAAAGCAGTCTAGAACATCTTTAATAGAAGAAAGAATTGGAAGTGGTCAGCTTCATCGTTATTAACGATTGAAGATAGTGAGAAAATATCTAAAAGAAACGGGGAGAAGGTTTGGAGTAATGGATTTTTCCTTTACAAGTAGCCACTACATGTGATGGAGCCCTGCTTTTCTAGAGATGGTTGAACTCTTGCCTGGGAAGTCGAGAATTAATTCCTTATTTTACTTTGCTTGTACAGATATCTTTTGCTTTACTTATTAAACTATCTTTCGATGCATGAGTTTTTCAGTGACAGATACATTCCATTCGTCAGGGATGAAAATAAATATTAAGCTGCTGTGAAAACCACATGGATCATGAGACAAGATTCAAGTTCTAAGAATATCATTAACACACATTAGTGATTAACAGTTCACCTTAAAGGCCCCCAGTAAAAACAAAACAAACGAAAAAAAAGGTTAGTTTGTTTCTTTGTTATGTAAATGTTAATTGCACCTATTTTCCTTAGGGCTGTTCTTTCCTTACCCTTTCTCAAGTGTACTGTGAGAAAAGCTAGAATTGTGTCAAGCTTCAAGAAAATTCATGCATCAGGAAGGTACAAATCCCTCATGAGAGCTAAGCTCTTTTGTCTGCTAGCATATTTTCTCTAAGAGTTGAGAGCATTGTAGTGTCATGTTCAGAAGGAAGTTTGAAAGAAATGTAAATGTTATTTAAGTAGAAAGAGTCAATAGACTCCTCCTCTCTTGATAAATACAAACATCTTTTGTACAGTGCACCTGGTCTTGTGAAGTATTTGCCTCTGAGGAATCCAAATAATTTTTGTTAGGCAAATATTTACAAAGTGAATATGAATAGCAGTAGCCTCAGCTGACCTCACAAAAACAGCACATTGTGCTTACTGAGATTGTATTTGCTAACTTATCCCTTTTCAGTTGTGACTAAGGCTCAGGAGGAACATTTATGTTTAAGTGTTGAAAGCAAAGAATGGAATCTAAAGTCCATCTACAGATTCTTCTATTGGTCATGGAAACAGCAGGTGTTTTGAAAAGTATACTCACTGAAGAACCCTGAGATTATAAATAGAACACATGGCTTTGTATCTAAATCAGAAAATACAAACTAGAGCTAACTGATATGCAATAGCTCAGGTCAATCTAACTCCTTCTTTTAATTTCCTAACACAGGATGGCTTTATCCAAATCAACTGTTGAGAAGAATCCTTGGCCCATGTTTTATTCCTGACACCACAGAGTTGTCAGAGAAAGTGTACACAGGGCAAGAGTATGTTAAATACAAACAAGTATGCTAAATTTAAGGAGAATGGAAGATTTATTTTATGCTAATGCTCAAGCCTAGTTGACCAGCTCTTGCTTTTTGACTTAGGTTGGGAAGTTGGAATCAATTCCAGAAATTGAATCGACTACTTTTGCTTTTATTTAACTGCATTCCAGTCACAGCTGTCTCATACCATTTGAGATGCCTAAGGATACAGTGGCTGTCATCCCAGTAAGTACCACACTGAGAGTCTCCAACAGGCTCTATGCCAGATCTCCAACAATCATATCTGTTAGATGTCTCAACTAACTCCATGCTTAGGTAGATGAGTCAAGACTCTGATCTCTGCTGACTATAGCAGAAATGTAAAATCTAAATTATGTGCAGACTGCAGCATATAGGTATTTATGAACTGTCTAAACTTATACTCCACTATGACTGTAGTTTTGATTTCTTTTCAGAAAAAATCTTTATAATGCATATCTCTTATGAAGAACTTTCTCCTCCTATCATATACACAGCTTAATATTGCTGCAATCTGTCAGTCATTTAGAATGTACAATATTGACAGAATTGCTTGTTTATGTGCATTGTGATATAGACTTTATTGATCTGTTTATACATTTTATTTGCTATCTAGTTGGAGTTTATACTGTATTTTACTGATCAGCTATGACTTAAGATTGTTACTCTACTCATTGTTCAATTTGAAATCTCACTATTTATTCAGCTCACATTGTGTGAACACTGCTGTGAACAGAGAATTATGGACTAATGCACCACAAAAACAGTTTTTGCAGACATTAACTACTTTATATTCACAACAGTGTCAAAAGAAAACTAATGCCATCCCATTTCTATAAAGGACAAACTGAAGCACCAATATTTAAGGTCAAGTTGTCTGCCAGTTTTGAATAGCTAAATAAAATTGCATGCTCTGGTGGTGTATGGAGCACACAGCAAAATTTATTAACTCTGTGTACCTTCAAATTTTAAATTCCATTCAAATAATTCCTTTAAATCTTAAATTCCATTGATTTTTAGTTACATCTAGAAGTATTCAGCAATTATGTAGCTTAAGAGGACACTAATGGATACTGGAAATGAGAAATATCATGATTAACAAGTCCTCAAATCACTTTTGAAAAAATTAGTATGTATCACACAGTATGAAAAGCTCTAGCATGAAGAACCTGACCTGAGAGAGAGGTGGAATTTATCTACTAAAATTTTCATAACATCTCAGGCCACCCAGTGTACAAAGTTTTGCAATTTTCTAAGAATCTAATAATAAAAGGGAACTCAAAGGAGAGACTAACTGCCTCAGAATTTCCTAAGGGTAAACATTTTGTTGACTCATGGAAAAGTTAGTTGTAGTGTCTTGCTTAATTAGTTTTGTTTTTTTTTTTTTTTCATTTCGCTTTTCAAAATGCATTAGAGAATTTTCTGAGGTGTGTAAACCTTGAATATAAATCCTTTTTCAGGGCCCACAGTTGTTTTTTTTTTGAATAGTGCCTTATTCATCCAGTCTATGATTTTGGAGAGAATTTGGAGGTATCTCCTGAAAGACAGCAGTGGAGAAATTTCTCCCACAACAAGGAGTTTCTGAGAGTGCATGAGTTTATCTCCATTGACATTTTACTTGCAAATCACCTCATGTAGATTTCACAACTCTACCTTTATATTAAAAATCCCCTATTTTGTATCTCAGGTGCCGCTCTTTCTATGGTGCATGCATGTAAAGAGAAGTGAAATATAAAGTTAAATAATTAATATTATTAGGACACATCAGATGTCAGTAAAAAAAAAGAGCATAAATGCAATGGTTATATAGAAATAAAAGTGCCAGTGGCATAATTTAAGTATTTTAAGGATTTATTTATATGTGCACTCATAAAATTTAGATATTTCACCCGTATGTGATATAAAGTGAACTGTGAAAGAGGAAGGCAAGGCCCATCCTTTCACATAGTTCCTGAAGAATCAGAAAATCAAGAAAAAGCATAATTTATTTGTTGTCTTTAGAGGCTGAGATATGAGGGGTTCCCTAACTACATAAATATTGGTTAATTACCATATCAGTAAATGGATGAAGAAGAATAGGAAGATTTTTGAAACAAAAATACAAATAAATTAATTTATTAGAAACCCAATATTTCTTTCTATATAACTTCACCAAGGCTGCTATACAACAAGCCTCCATTTCTGCCACTGATAGATATATCCGACAGAGTTACTAATTTAATAGAGATGACTGAGTCAGTTCATTAAACACTGTGATTTAGTACCAGAAGTGACACATACCTTTGTTATTAATAAGAAACTGATTTTTCCTTCTTGAGAAATAAATTTGTCTTTCTTCCACTTGATTGATAAAGCATAATAAGGGGTGATACCAGAGCTGATTTTCAAAATGCTGTGGGTTAATTCACTTCCTTGTGGGGTTAATATGAGCTCCTTTGTAACAAGGTGGTAACCAAAAAAGTATTTATTCATGCAGATAACATGGAAGGGCTTTAAATTAATTTTGTTAATGTTCATTATGGTTTATATCTCTTATAATTTATTTTAAATAGTGACAAGAAAGAACTATTTAATCTACAGGTAACATAAATAAATACATATAGGTTTGACACTAAAATAAACAATGCCTATCAGTTAATTAGGGCTTTTGCAGTCATAAGTAATTTTTATACATTGAAGCACTATGAAAACTTATGGGGAATAAAATATAAAATATTATCAAAAAGTTTGATAATTTTATTTATATCTCTAAGGCCTTAAAAGACACTATTATCACTTGTACTTCAGGTAGCCACCGAGATTTGTCTGCATATTACACATCTATGAATTTTTTAACAGAAAATCAAATTTCTTTGTAATGAGAAAGTAAGCATTGAAAAAACATTACTTTAAGCAAAAGAACACTTTGTATTGTGCCTTAGCAGCATAATTTGTGTAATCCTTTGCCAGTATAGTTAATCAGAGCGTAGAGGCCTTCAGAAATTATTTTATTATCTCTCTAAATAAAGGTAGTGTTTTCTTGATCATCACATGACTGCATTCAGAAAATAATTTCTTAATGTTTATATCTCATCTGAGGATGAAAAAACAAATAATTTAGTCATATTGCCAGCTGTAAGCTGTACTTGCATGCATATGCATTTTTTCAAATTTCCTCTTTCCTCAGGTCCTAACTAAGCCTTTTCCTATGGCATCTAAACTCTGGTCTCCTAAATTGGGTGCTAGCATTAACAAATTGTATCGATATAAGGACAGTATAAAGCAAATTAATTCAAATGGGATAGTCTAATAACCAAAGTCCTTTTATTAAAATAGTGAAATTTCAAATAAAAAATATATTAAATTAAAATTAAAACAACTGTGACGTTATTCTGGGAATTATTTCTTTAAATTTGTTCAGAGTACAAATAAATATTTACTTTCAGAATTTCTTTGCAACAACTAAGAATTTCTTATATACAACTGTGTTGTATATAAGAAATTTCTTGGTGTACTGAATGTGTTAGAATTCAAATATTTTCACTGCATAAGTCTATTATATAACTGCACACATACAGGCCAAAATTTTATATCTTTGACAGATTGTCTAAATGAGTATAAATATTTTTTTTTTCTTCAAATGTGTGTTATAAGAAATATTAGTAAAACATGTAATGGACTTGATTTAGGCTCTTATTTCAGATGTACTATTTGAAGAGTTTGCCATTCAGAGAAAGCAGAGAAGAAAGGAGTTTCAGCATGAAATTTTTTGTATGGCAAGGTGAATGCCATATACACTTAAGAAGAAATGTATTTTTATCAAAGATTACTGATAGTTTATTTCAAATGTTTGAAAATTGTTCCATTGAGTTGCACTGAGAGTTTGCATATCTCTGTGTAGCTTAGTTAAAGTTTTGGGAACTATAAATTGAAACTCAGGTATATAGAGAAAAACAGAGAACAAAAACACAATGGAAAGGAAAAAAAGAATGACAGGACAGGTTTTTCTTTCTGCAACTCATGTGAGCATGACATTATTTGCAATAGAATGAACAGATCCTATGGCTCAGGAAAGCAGAAAGTTTTTTGTTACAGCTGACCTAAATTTCACCACAGATACTCTGATCGAGAGAGAAAGGATATGTTAGAGTCACATTGATATGTCAATTGGACAAAAGACACATAAGGTGCTTCAAGTGCTAAGTTAAATTTTTAAAAACCTAATAATGAAGCTTTCATAACATATTAATTTTTTCAAATTTTCAACAGAAAAAAAAGGATAAGCAGATTCATAGTAAAAAAAAAAAAATTGGCGGTTTGACATTTAGATATATCTATTGTTACAGGAATTCCATCACATTGCAAGTTTATTTGTCTTGCAATTGTGTAATTTCTAATATTTTTAAATAAAAAATAGCTGTGAGTAGTGTTTCAAAAATAAAACTGAAGACTGGTATGGTAATGTGCGTAAGTTATTTAATTTATCTTGATTTCTATTAACTTTAACTGAAATTGTGATGAAATAGATACTTCTAGACAGTGATAAAAAAAAGGCCTATAATTTTTGTTCAGAGATACAGAATAGTCAGCAAATGTTCTGGTGTCATACCACAGACCTTTTTTTTTCTTTCCTTTTTTTTTCCCCCAGAGATTTTGGTGACTTTTCATGTGTTTGATTCATACACTGTCTTTGACAAATTCCAAGGCATTTGGCATCTCAGATGGACAGTGTGGATAAGCTAGGAGAGTCTTCTCATTGCTTTTGGTATGAGGTTCTCTGAAGAAAAAATGAGATGAAGGAAGGATCAAGTTGGTAGATAAGTTGTAGGTTCCTGTTGTCAGCTCAAAACTTTAAAGAGGATTTATTTTGCCTGAAACAAAATTCCTTCTGAAGGGTGCTATAGGCAGGTCCTGCATCTCCCATACCTAAGGATATACTTAAATAGAAATATTTGCCCTACAGTATTTTAACAGACTTTTCTTGCCCTTTGGGTTTTCTGTCGCTTTCTTAAATTCATGTTGTTACATATCTTCAAGATTATGCCTATGGTTAAGGTATAATTCTATGACTTAGTTTTGGGTTTGATTTGGGTTTTTTCTGGGGGGATTGTTGGTTTTTTTTTCAGAAATGTGCAAGCTTAGGAAAAGTAGTAGCTTTGGGAAGGAGATGCAGGTATCTAAACTTTCTGCGCCACTTACCTTTATATTTGGCTTACTAAATTTGTGTTTTTACTAGCAGCTTTCAATTAAAATCATCTGAGTCTCTGTAATAATTGGCAAAGTACTCTATCAACTACAAAATGAAATTAAAATATAAGCTGGCCTAGATTTTTTTTGTTGCTACTTCTATTATGCTAATTCAAACCTGTATTATACCAATCAAAGCCACCATTGATTCAACAGGTAGTATAATAAAATGTTAAGAGTATAATGTTGTACAATATTTAATTTGTTTGATTTAGGATATATATTTCATAAAATAATATTGTATGACTAATTTGCCTTGTTCTACATACAGTAAGTCTCATAGCACTAGATTTCATTTAAATATTAAAACTCTAGTATTTTTCCTAAATTATGATTAATTACTCTTTACATTTTGCATATAAAGAAGAAATTTAGTCATCAGGTATAATAGAGTGAATTTTTTTCATAGATTCTTAGCCATTAAAGAACTCTACTATCATAATCATGATATATTATGCTATTTTTCAAAGTGAGAAAACACTAGCAAATTCAGAATTTAAAATATGCAGCTGAAGAATTAGAAAGCACCAAATAACTCAGCATTAGAATTAGGAAAAATCTAAAATCTTTGAAGTCAATAGAAACAAATCAAAAATAAAACATTTCAGAAACAACAAGGCAAAACTAAAAAAAAAATTTTTTTTTTTTTTTTTCAGAAAACCTGAGCCGTGTATTCTGTATCTCCGGATAAAATGCAAATTACTGTGATGACACGGAAAAGATACAGCTAGCCATTATTTCTCTTTCTTTCTCTCACTTCCTATACTCAGTAACCGTGAAAGCAACTTCCACTCTGAAGTGATGCTGAAAAAGAAAGGACCAGGTGCAGAGTACCCACGTCTGATCACATCGCCTTTTTTCCTCTCTCCGAGGTAGGACTGTGAGCAAGAGCAGTCAGCTTGCCATATGGCCCTTTGTCCCAGGAGAGCAGGAGAGAATTTAGGTCTTAATTCACTGGCCTCTGAAATTACTCGTAGTCATTTCACTGATCTCAATAGGTGCGGGACTGAATCTTTTAATTATGGTCCATCAGTCAGAGGGGAAATTTAAACAGGCAGGATTTTTGTCCTGGCTAATGGCTAAAACATCTTGTCAGCTATATAAAACCCAGGCACCTACTCTCTGACTCTTTTTCAATCTTCTATGCCCTGCCTCATATTACCTCTTCTGACACAAAATTAAAAGTCTCAGTTAAAGGGTTAGAGGTCTTATTTCAGATGGCAGTATAACATTTTGGTCAAAAAATTATAGTGGCATAAACTCCATAGCTGAAGATGCAAGGCTGAAATAGAGTAATAATTAAAGCATTATAGAGCAGGAATATGCTCATAGAAACACATAAATCTTTAAAAGTGTAAGCAGCTCAGACTTCACTTTAGCGTGGATCTACATTTCTGTATATAATTTACATAATAGATGTGATTCATTTTAGTTAATTTCCATTA
The DNA here is from genome assembly GCA_019023105.1 of Diglossa brunneiventris. Lineage (NCBI taxonomy): Eukaryota > Metazoa > Chordata > Aves > Passeriformes > Thraupidae > Diglossa > Diglossa brunneiventris. Next base: position 45,427,992 of record CM032352.1, on the reverse strand, counting down.
TTATATTTTTATACAATAATTATTCATATACCATATATTATTATAATAATTAAAATGTATAATAATTTTCTTTATTCATTTTCTTCATTTACATGAAGAAGAAGAATGAAGATCTCCAGGGTAAACTCATGCTTTATATATGGTTAAATTTAGGTTTAGTGAAACTGATTCTTTCAAATCTATTGAATTCTTATCCTAGATATATCTTCTATGGAGAAATGTGTACATTCTCTGGTGACCACAAAAGGCAGGCAAACACAAGTGCATCAGTAATCTGCTTTAAGAACTGCACCTCTTATAATATTTCACATATCATTTAAATAAATTATTTAGAAAGAAACTATTAGTTATCCTTGATAAAAAAATACACTTCTTCCTGAGTGTGTACAATATTCACCTTGCCAGGACAAGAAATTTCATGCTGGAATGCCTGATTCAGCCTCACTAGAAAGAAGAGCCAAGAGTAACCCACAGCTGTGTGAAATTCAGCTGCACAGACTTTGCCCAGACTCATAACCTTCTTTTTGTCTATAACATACCAGCACTGGTGAGGCTGGGCTGACACTGCCTCCTGCCAACATGATTCTGCACATAGGAAAAATGGTGCATATTGCAGTACTGTGTGCACCTCCGCTTCTGGCCATCAAATCTTTTATTTTGTCAACTGTTTTAATAGATCCTGTCCCTCAGGGAATCTCTATCCCACTGAAACGGTCAGCCCATTTTCTTTCTAAGCTGAAAATGTGTCACATCTGTCTCAAACACTAAGAGGGATGGCATTTAATTTTGTTACAGTCTCTTGATGAGGATAACCTTCTCAGAAGGATGAAATGGCAAATGAAAAGGAAATGGCATAGCTCTCTTCTCTTTACAGTTATTTGTATCTTTTAGTGAATTAGTCAGTCTTTTGACAAATATTTTTGTGTGTAGATGGAATTGTGAAAGCAGTATTTATGTCAGTCTATAAATAGTAGTAAAGCCACTAGCACATTTTTTCCTGAATTGTTGCCAGTGTCTTCCCTTTGTGCTGAATGTGTTACTCACTTTTGGCAGTGACCTCTTTTTCACTCTGTGTGTATTTCAGTGACTATTGTTTTCATGAAACCTTAGTTTCATAATGGATTCTTTCAGTGATCTGATAAATTTCATCATTTGCATTTATTTGACATTTATCTGACATATTTTTACTGTGTTTCCTGAAGGAAAGACACCACAACACAGCAAAAGAGAATCTTCTCTCTAAGCAAAGTGAACAAAGATCTTAAAAAGTGGCAAACTAACTAAAAATCCCATTTTTTGTTCCCTGTGCTGTTTTGTAAGAAAGAAAGAAGGGCTGGGGTGGGGAGAAAGATGTTCTAAAGGTTTATTTTAGTTCTCATTAACCTCTTTTAATTCTGTTATTTTTTTAATACCTTTTTAAATTTTGGGCCTATTTTGCCCTTCAAATGTTTTCTCCTAATCCTTATCTCACACCATGAGTCTGATTTTCCCCTCCTCTGCTTAACTATATCCAAAAAGAATGAATAAATTATTTTCATAGGTGCACAGGCATTTGGCCAGCATCAGCCTATCACAGTTGCTCATACATAAATAATTAAAATAAAATTATTTACCCAAGGAAAAGATTGTATAGGAGATAGAATAAAACACCTCAATTTTATGAACTTGTACTTTTTAAAAAATTAATTTAGGAACTTATGTGTTTTTTGAAGGTAACAAAACTTTTTGTAACAAAAAGTTAACAAAAAGGTAACAAAAGATCTTAAAAGGACCTTTTTCCCACTAAAAGTAACGTTGAAATTTAGTCTAGATACTTAAATGTTTTTAAATATTATATCCTTTCCTCCTTTTTAATTAGCAGAACTTATACAAACTAATAATGAATGTAAATTCTATATTTTCTTAAAGTCAGTATCTAATTTAGACATCAGTTAATATTCAGTTGTGGTGGGTTGATCCTGGCTGGATGTCAGGCACTCACCAAAACTTCTGTGTCACTCCCCTCTGTAAGTGAACAGGAGAGAGCAAATATAATGAAGGATTCATGGGTTGAGATAAGTATAAGGAGAGATCTCTCACGGATTACCATCATGGTCAAAACAGACTCAGCTTCGGGATATTAATCTAATTTATTACTAACAAAATCAAGGCAGAAAAATGAGAAGTAAAATAAGTCTTAAAAAACACTTTCCTCCAAACCCTCCCTCCTTCCCAAGCAGCTCTACTTCCTCTCTCTGGGTGATGCAGAGAGACAGGGAGTGGGGTTTATGGTCTTTTCATCACACATTTCTGCCTCTACTCAGGGAGAGGAGTCCCTGCTCCTCTTTGGGGTCCCTCCCATAAGAGACAGATCTCCATGAACTTCTCCAATGTGAGTCCATCCCATGGGCAACAGTTCTCCATGAACTGCTCCAAGTTGGGTCATTCTTCTCTGGGCTGTAGTCCTTCAAGCACAAGCCTGCTCCAGTGTAAGTTCTCCACAGGGTCACAAGTCCTACCAGCAAACCTGTGCTGGGGCTCCCCGCTCCACAGGATTGCAGGTCCTTGCCAGGTACCTGCTCCAGCACAGGTTTCCTAGGGTTCACAGCCTCCTCTCAGGCATCTGCCTGCTCCATGAGCATCCTCTGCAGGCTGAAGGAGGATCTCTGCATCCTCATGGAACTTCATGGGCTGCAGGGGCACAATTGCTTTACCATTATCTTAACCATGGGCTACAGGGGTGTCTCAGCTCTGGTACCTGGATCACCTCCTGCCCCTCATTCTCCACTGACCTTGGTTGTGTGTAGCATAGTTCCTCCCATATATTCTCACTCTGCTCTTCTCTGGCCACAATTACATATGTCAAATAGCATTTTTATTCCTTCTTAAATATATTATACAGAGGTGTTACTATCGTTCCTGGTTGGCTCAGCTTTGACCAGCAGCAGGTCTGTCCTGGAGCCGACTGGCATTGACTCTACCAGACACGGGGGAACAAGCTTCTAGCAGCTTCCCACAGAAGCCACCCTGTAGCCCAGCCCTGCCACTACCAAAACCACACAAATCTCATATGTCAGTATAGCTTGGATATTAATAGCACACCTGATTTTAAAATTTCAGATTTGTGTAGGTTGAGTAACAGTTGCTTAGGGTGCAAAAATGCATAGCCTGAAATATCCTCATGCAAATGTCTCAAAGCTTTGCAAGTCACAGACAAAATGGTAAGATAAGAAGATGACAAAATATCCTGCTAATTTTAACATTTTTCTTTATTCCCTCATAGATATATTTTAATCACTGGAAAGATCTCTGTGCTTTGGAAATAAGAAGACGGAACACAATTCATAAGATAGCTCTTAAAATTTTAGAAATCATTCTGTGAAAATTTCTGTTTCTCTACTAACAAAGGAAGACCAGAGAACAATGTTTCCTAGCCTGGAGGAAAAGGTAAGATTACGCTATTATTATGTATTCTAATTGACTAGCAGTAAATACAAAGAGCAAACCTGGTATATAGGATGTCCTGTATGTCTCAAAGAGGGGGGTATATATGTATATACATATATATATACATATATCTAGTTATTGTTGTTGGTGGTGGTGGTTGTTGTTGTTGTTGTCGTAATTTACATAGGGGAGTTTGTGATTTTATTTGGTGTGTCTGAGTGCATGGAACCAAAAATATGTTAACATGTTTGATTTGCAATAGAAGTGAATCTGTAGAGAGAAATGGTCATTCCCTATGGTCAACTCTGTGCAGCTTTAGAGGGTTCCTTATGATGAGTTCTAATCTGATCACATGGACTGGATCATATTTAATATCAACTGAAACTCTAATCAGACACTTGCAGTGGACACCGGATGACAGCCTCATGTCTGCTACCAACCTCCTGGATGACCTTATTTGAATCATTTTATATCCTGATGCTTCCTTTTTCTCTCTGAAGGAGGGTTAAGAGCACAAGCAGGTAGAGTATTACCAGCATTACAAGATCTCTGATGGAGTGGAATTTAGAGTGGAATGGTAGTAATGTCCATGTGTAGGAGAAAAAAAGGCCAGCTAGCAACAGGTTTTTCCTCATCTCCAGTTTACTTTTTCAGTGGTCATACAGGTGGAAGTATGTTAGCAATAAATCTGGTAAGTCTAGCAGTTGTGGAAAGCTGTTCCATGTGGGAGAAGAGTGTCTTAATGATTGTCTTTGTCCTTATTCATCCTTATGAGAATAAGTCAAAGATTTTCATTAATAAAAATTTAAGACAGAAATTGAATAAATTGACAGATGAAGGCATACAGACTTTATCAGGGGAGAATTCTGCTTAGATCTCTCAAACAGGCAATTGAATCATCTTTCCTCTACTTGAGAAAGAAGGATTTATTCCCTATTATAACCTTATTCAAAATAGTGGGAAAACTCATGGCTCTGCTCCATGGTAATAAGGGTTATAGATTCATAGGCTTTGTAAAATCAGTCTTTTTTTTTCTAAAATGTGTTGCTCCTATACAGTGCTGCCATAGAGCTCAGGCATCATGACAGAGGGAACAAGGAAGAGCTTAATGCCAGTGAGTACCTCTTCCTGCTGATACCACTTTTTTGTGGCACACAGCCAGGCATGAGTGATCCATTGCAACAGCAAGAAGCATGTAAAGGCCACGTACCTTCTATGACTCACAGTTTAAATTAGGTAATGGCCAAGTTAACCACAGCAGCCTCCTGTTTAGAAAAGACATCAGCTCTGATTCTGTGACAGTTTTTGCCTTTTTTGGAGCCATGCCTGTCTATTCGTATGTGATGCCTGCGGCTCTGTTCCTCCTGAACATTGCTGCAGACTAGTATGGGTGGTCCGCACTCTCTTGTTCTGTTTGACTTCAAAATCATGGTAACATCCATGGTTTTGTATCACAGAATCAAAATCACCAATTTTCAGGTTTTTGGCATTCCATATGTTTATGGAAATATGTAAACCTATTTCCTTTTCCTTATGCTTGTGAAAGACAAAATAATCACTTTAGATACGCTTCAGGATTTTTTTTTTTTTTTTTTAACTGACAAAATGGACTGTGTTCTTTGGAAACATAAGCTTTCACCAGAAACCCCTTTTGCAAATTTGCAAACATTTTTTTTTGAGATTTCACATGCATCTAGAGAAACTGAAGAATTTTTATTGAATTGATAGTGTCTTACATTGAGTGACAAGAGAATCCTTGCAGAATAATTTGCTGAATTTGCTGTACAGCCAAAGAATGTCAAGTGGTTGACCTTTTTGAGTCTACACCAGTTTACAAAATATACACAAAACCCCTGAGAGTTTTTGCCAGGGGTTGCAGAGAATTTGCCTGGTAAGCCTGCTTTGCACATATTAATTTTGGATATTTGGGAAATCCTATTAAAAGCCTTAAAAACACTGAGTTCAAAGCTTTTTAACTGTTCACTTGCCCCCAGGGGAAAGTATCTACTCTAATTCACAGAGGAAAAAAAAGACACTAATTAAAGAACAAGAACACAGAAACATTTCATATTTTTCGCATAGGGTAATTAGCTATGTTCCTAGATCTGAAGCTTATCAGTGTATGTTTCTGACAATGTAAACATTTTGCAAGATGGATCATGATTAACTTGAAATATAGGCTAATTATAGTTAAAAAGAAAATTATTCTGTAATTATCTTTGTAATCATATTACAAAATGCCTGCATATAGCCTAATCAAGCAAAATAACAACAGACATTTTTAAATGTTGTGTCTGAACATCTGTTTCTATATTTGTAATCAGGTAATGCAGCATATCTATATAAATATATATATGTTTGCTAATAAATAAATGAACAGTGTGGAAAAACCATAAAAGATGAATTGAAACTCTGTCAGCTGTTTATGTAATAACCCTGTTAGGAGAGAAAAAGCTTTAAATAAAAAAGAAATTCAGATCACTGTGCTCCTCTTTCTATATCTGGTAGATGATTATATACCCTTTAGTGAAATTATTCTCTGTACATACTCAACCCAACAAATGCAAATCTTTGCTTCAATAGGATCAGAAATTCTTACACAGGATTTTAAAATTTTTTTTGTAATATAATTTCAAATGTGATAGGGAAAATTTGTCCTGCATTTGGTCCCATGTTTAAGTTATAAGATATCAAAGTGTTTATTTTTTTATATTATAATAAACATAAAAATTCCTTTAGAAATTAATAATGTATAATTCAATACTCCCTGGTCAGCCAAGAGGGATTACTATACCTAATTTCTTTCTTTAGTTGCAAATAACAGAGAAAACAAAGTTAAAATCCTCAAAAAATTGTGGGCAGCCAACTTGAAACTATTTTGATGTGGTAATAAACTGTATGTAGTTATTCCCAAACATTTCAATTTTCCACTATTTTTCAGTCCCAACCTCCAAACTGACCATGAAGGACGTGATAAGGGCCTGATATCCATCTGAGCATTTGAATTCCCTTAAGTCACCAAAGCAAATCTTCCCCTTTGCTATTTTTTCTGTTCATTTGGCCATTTTGCATCAGTCTCTGGAATCATCAACTGAATCCCTCTTGACTACACTGACTCAGAAGATATGCCATAAGATATGCTTCAGCTGCAGAAGTTTCCTGTTCCTGGGATAAGATCCCACCAAGTATGGAGTAATACTCCTGAACCAAGCAAAGAATACAACATGTTGTTCAACAACACCAAGTATCTGCCAAGCCCAATTATGTTTCACATAGTATGCACTGCCTGTACTGGCAGCAGCAATGAGCCCTCCAGTAAGACAAGCAGTGAAATCTAGAGAGATGATCAAACAACAGTGTTCATATTGAGGTGGTAGGAGCAGATTTTCTGTGTTATTCACATTTTGAGTTTTGGAATTTGCTTATTTCCAAGCAAACTTCTAATTCACTTGTCAAACCAGAAATTGTAAGCACTTTTTATTTTCTCCTTGTAGTTCCCTACCATATTTGCTACTGAAAATACAACTTCTTCAGTAAGCAAGACAGAAACCATACTTAGAAATAATTCCTTCCTTATAACACTAATTTCTTTTTAGAACACTATTTTGCTCTGTGAAGAAATGAACTTCTGGGGTGTGGGAAGGGGGGGGGGGTTAATAATGATTTTAAAAATAAAAGTAAAATTTTATCTTACTTAGATTTATTCATGTGAAAATTGAACATCTACTTCAGTCTGTCTAAAGATGTATGTCTCATAATGGCAAATGATTCCCTTATTGAAATAACCATAGAGACAACCTACACATCTAGCTTAGACTAGAAACATTATATGGATTAATTTTTAAGAAAAATTTCCAGTCCATGTAATCCTATTAGCTCTTAAAAAATAGTTAGAAATGCACCAAGAAAAGAATTAATTATTCATCATAAGCCTTGATTCAAGTGTCTCCAGTTATGGAATATTTGGTTTTGTTACACTCAGATATTCTTAATTATGAAAAAACAATACTGGAAAAGATTGCTATATAGTATACTAATGTGAACATTTAGATGCTCAAATACATATGTCAGTTTCTTTTTAACTCCAATTTTTTTAAAATTTGCCAAAGACATTTGCTTGCTTTGGGAAGGATTGTACTTTTTTCTCCTCTAGTTCATTAACATGTAATATTTAGTTCAACAAACAGTTAAGATTTCATCAAAGATTACAGGAGTTTTACATCCTCACAAACAATTTTCTTGTTTATAAAGATATTAAATAATTTTGATTTTTAGAACAAAAAATGCTATTGTCAATACATAATAGCTTCTTTATAAGAAATATAAAAAAAGAGCTAACCAGCTTAATCAAAGTGTTTTTTCACCTCCACAGTCTCCTTCCCAGCTCCTGAAACATGCTTTTAAAAGTGTTGAAGTGTTCTGATCTATTTTTTCAGATAAGTTGTCCCACATTTCAAAAAACAGAGAAATTGTGTTGCCATGGACTACATCTCCAGCTGTGCTAAAAAGCACTTTGAAGACACATCACTAAGTGGACAAGCCAATATGAAAGAGGCACTCCACCAAAGGTGCTTTAGTCACTTAAAAAAAAAAAAAAGTGATCCATCTTCAGTATTCTCACATAGCAGGCAGGACTGATGCACAATAAGAACAGCCATCAGCATGCACAAGGTCAGAAGTTGATATTAATGTGTATATTGCCAAGTTAATGACAGATTCAGACTAGTCAAAAATAAATGTAATCCTGCAGATCTCTTCCTTCAGACTTCAGATGGAGACTACATTTTATTAATACATACTAACATGAATTTTCATACACTGTAATAGTTGTATAAAATGCTCAGCCCCTTATGTTAGACTGAACACATACGTAGGAACTGGCTGTGGGAAAATTCTTATGGAAAAATACACATTAAATACATAAACTAAAGACTGATACAGCCAGATGCATGTTCTCTCTAAATACCTTCATATGGGATGCCCGGGATTATTCTTGTGAAAGGCATTTCCAATAAGTCACAGTAGGTTGTTTACATCTTGTCTAAATATTGCATGTTTTTGACATGAGATTTGTTTTCTGTTTTCAAAAGCAGAAAAAATAATACAATACACGGCCATGTTGAATTGGCAATGGGATACTTGCCAAGTAATTTAGCCACACCAATTTATAGGGACTGAAAGTTAAAAATAAAAAAAAAGCAATTTTTCATTGCTTGTTTATGTGGAAACAAACAAACAAAAGCCCCACAATTATATAAGATATAAATCATAGCAAATATAGAAAGAAATCAGTATGCTCAGTTAGGAATTCCCTTTTTGCATTTAGCTAGCCTGGCTGACTATAAACAAACTCAAGTTTTTCCAGCTTACCAGTACCCTTCAGCCAAATTCAATGTATTAATTGATTATCTGAAAATGTTTGTTATGTTTGTTTCTTAGATATTCTGCCTACTGACCACCCTCCATAGAGGAATGTTTCTTAAAATCCACTGTGATTTTTTTTTTTTTTTTGCATTTAAAGAAATGTGCGTTACCTAAAAGCAATTTCTTTTATTTGGTACTGTAGGATGCAACAGATCACCTAATTCAATATAATAATCTTATCTAAAATAAATATTTCTGCTTTTCCAATCAGAAACTTGTGTTGGCACCTAAATTAAATTGTGTTCATATTTTTATAAAAAACTGTTTCTGTTGACTAAACCTTGGAAGTTTTGGTAGGACCTGTTCACTCTTTGAAGGAAGATACAACAAAATTGAAGACTGTAACAGTAAAATATTTGAATGCTCACTTGAATTTTGTTTCTACAGCCACATCTACATGAGTGCACTAAATGCCCGGCACTAAAACCAGCTGGCATGGTGCAGTTTGTGCCTAGGCTGGCAATTTTCTCTGCCACGCTTACAATCTCTCTGCACGCCACCTGGCACAGGCCCCAACACGGTGCAGACCCTACTCATTTTACTCGTGCATGAGTATGACTTGGCAGCGTGTTGTGCAACGCACCCCTCCTTCCCTCTCTCGCACGGCACCTAGAGCACACCTAGGGCATTTAAAGAGGCTCAGTAACCACATTGTCCTATGAGGAATTACTCTTGAAATTGTCCCTCCACCCTGCTTGTGTTATGCAGGGACAGCAGATACCAGATTATGGGTGTTCTCTTTCTTCTTCTCTCTCTCCCATAGGAGGAGAGTCTATATTTCTCACAGTCTATATTCCCTGACAGCAAAGACTGAAAACAAGCTTTATGCCTGCCAGAGCTCTCCCAGGGGCTAACTTGTTTATCCATTCTTATGGCAGTGGAGTCATGGAAAAGTGGTCATGTGGCAAAATGGCTTCTGGCCTGCATTAGGAAAAGCATTTTCTGCAGGTTGAGGTGGCAATTCATCACATCCTGTGGCGCAGGATGTGGTCTTTCCCCCTGTTGAAGTCACATTTATTGTGCTGAGTCCAAGTCCAGGCTCTCCAGCACAAGAGAGACATGGACATCCTCAATCTGGTTGACTGAGGACTTAGAGATAGTCAATACAGAAGAGCTGGAAGTGTTGAGCCTGGAGAGAAGGAGACTCAGACTACAAAAACACTTGATGAGGGGTGGCAAAGAAGTTAAAGCTAGACTCTTCTGACAGGTGACAGGACAAGAGTCAAGAGATACAAACTGAAAGAGATGAAATTGCATTCAACATAAGAGCACTTTTACCACGAGGGTGGTCAAGGACTGGATGTGGTGCCTCGAGATGCCATGGAGTCTGTCCCTTGAAACCCAACAGGGCAGGGCCTTGAGCCACCTGCAGTGTTTTACCCTGCTCTGAGAAGAGGGGGTTAGACTGCAATATTTGCAGATGGCCTTTCCCAGCAACAATAGTTCTATGATTCTGGGATTTGGGCAGTTTCAAGTACTCCATGGTGTCTCCCTCTGCAGCCAGATATTAAAAAAGATTTTTCTGAGGGTTGGCAAGTCTGAGGTGGTTCCAAAGCGAAAATCTGAAATCTCCAAACCCAGATGGTAAGCAATGAGGGGTTAGATAGCAGAGCTAAACATAAAAGCAAATATGCTGATCTGTGCCAACACGTTAAAAGTGAACCCTAACATGTCATTTTTACTTTAAAAAAAAAATTATCTTTCTCTGCAGTAATTTCTGAGTGCTTTTTTGTCTGCCTGTTGTTTTGCTATTGATAAACAGATAAACCTAGCCAAAGCAAAATCTGCATCCCCAGCACACTTGGCCAATACCCCTGCAGGCTAAAGTGAGGGTGAACAACAAATAGGAGCATAGGAAATACAAATGCACAAATGCAGTAGTTGTACAGCAGTTTGTGCAGAGGGGCATATGGAAGGGATCCAGCAGCAAATGAGGACAGCACAGGACTGCTCAACATGTTGTGATGTGCCACAGGGTACAAAACACAAGCCTCAACAGCAGCTACCATCCCAGCACACTGAGGACATCCACTCAAAGCCTGAGCTCCAGGGCACCCAGAGGTCTCCCACTGAAGCCATGGAAAATGGTGCACATGCCTGCATCTGTGCTCCAGCTGAAAAGCTGGGCTGTCTGGCAAAAACAAACAAACAAACAAAATGACAACAACAATGAAAACAACAATAACAAAAAAAACCAAAACCAAAACAAAACAAACAAAAAAAAACAAAAACAAAAACAAAAAAACCCCACACAAACAAACAAAAAAACATCTTCCAGAGGAGATGAACAGAATGCAACACCAGGAGAAATGAAAATGAGGTTGATGGGATCTTTACAGAGCACCTGAAGAGACATCAATCCAAAGTTCCAAGCTGCAGAAGGAGGAATAGCCATTAGGTGTTCTAGAACACCAAACCATCTGGATAGAACTGCAGGCTGGACAGAAGACTTTTGGTAGACATACATTCATCTGGAGGGGAGAAGCTGAAGACCAGGAAGGCTATTTCACCAAGTCTGAAATTATTCTAGAGACTGATGTTTGAACAACTGAAGTCTGTCTCTGCATTTGCTGGGAGTCTATTGATTTATGAGCCCTAGAGATGCTGGTTTGTTCTCTGCCAGACACAAAAAAGCGTTTCGTTTATTCATTTTTTTCATACTTTATCCTAGACATTGAGAACATAGGTGTAAATTAGGTTTTGAAAAGAAACAGAATGCAGACTACCATGGTTCCTTAACTGGATCATGTAATCTGTAGATTACAAATGCTTTTTGTCAAAGACAGAAATTAATCTGATTCCATGTTCATGAGGGGAAGCAGGACTTAGTCAAAGAAGAATGGAGAAAAGGGACAAAAACTAGTGGATTGGTTTTGAAGTATTGCTTACTCTTTGTTTCAAAGTCTATATTACAATTTTTTCTACTTCTGGGTCTTATGATTGCTATCCTAACATCTCATCTGTTCATTGTAATAAAGATATTGTATCACTGTTTTCAAATTCCTTAGAAATAGCAAGAATGTGTTAACTTTTCTTAAAATTCTGCTTCTGGCTGAGATATCTGTAACAGTAAGATATAGCACATTAACTGGATTTGTTGGTGGTAGAGATTATGGATAGTATCTTTATTTACAATTGTCGGTAAAACATAACTCAAAGTATCTATCCTAAATTCAGATGTAGATATTGTTAGTGACTGATATTTACTTCCTGCTGCTGAAGTTACACAAAGTTGCTATAAGAATGGGATTAATATCTAAAGTCTACAGACAACTATTGTTGAAGGTCTTAAAAGTTAAAAAGACACTATTTTATCTTGTAGACAACTCAGTACGAGGCTTTTTAGCAAACACACAGTCAATTTGTGAACTGCAGAATATGAAACAGATTTTTGGGTGTAAAAAGCATGCATCCCTCCAGAAAGGGAACTAAATTTACAGCTTTTGAAAAAGTTTATGACAAATGTGAGTATGCTTTTGGAATTATTTTGTAAGGAAAAAAAATGAAAGTACAAGGTAATTATAACAAAATTGTTTTCTAAGGAACAAAAATATAGATACATGAGAACCTTAGCATAACTGAAACATCTCAAGTTCATTGCATTGAAAGGGAATCTAGTTCTCCAGGCTGTGACTTTTAATAAAGTATGGGTTATATTATTATTATATTTATATCATGTTTCTGATATTGCTAAAGGACTAAATTTTTTATGTGTTTTCCATACACTAAAATAGATACGTTAAATACCTATCTTCAAATAAGAATAATTAAATTCTGGAAGTGATTGTCTCTACTAATAGTAGACAAAGTATAGGCAGCTAGCATAAAGACTTTTAAGTCACAAGATAATCTTATTGTGAAGGTGAATATTAAAAAAATATATTTCTAAATAGTACTTTGAAAAAGCAAAATATTTTCTATTTTTTATGTTAGAATTGAATCTCATTTCAACGTTTCCTTTTGAACCATTGTTGAAATACAATTTGATAAGTTATTTTTACTTCTGTTTACTTCTTTTTTAGAAAATAAGGAATTCTTCATGCATTTTCCATTTGTTTTGCAAGCCTCAGGAGTTTGGCAGTGTGTGAAACAGGAAGATAAGTGACAGAACTTGAGATGCAAGAACCTAATGTACCACAAAACTGAAAGCAGGGAATATTGATAAAGACAGGGGAAAACAAATGGATACAGTGAAGAAAAAGTGCAAGAAGAAAGTGTAATTTCTGCTGTAATTAGTGTATTACTTCTACTTAATTAAAAATAACTGGTCATTTTATTCTTAGAAGTAAATGAAAATTTAGGCATGAAACTTATAGGATATTTTTGTTTTAAAGGGTAGGCACGCTTAAAATTTGGGATCAAAATAAAAGGTTTTCCAGAGCTGAAAAATTCTAAATGAACCTGCTCAGAAATTTGGGTGAGCTTACATCAATGATTAATCTCCAAGAGGAGAGGTTGTGGTACCCCTCAAAGCAGTATACATCTTTTTAGTTTGTTTTAACTGCTGAGGTTTTAAACTGTGATACTCTGAATAGTAAAAAGTATACTTTTGAAAATTCATGAAGGGAAAAGATAAAAAGAGGGAAACAGTTCCAGTAACATATTAAGTGATACTGTTGTGATATTCCCTGACACCTTATAACTGTGACATGCTAAAAGTGGTCCTTTGCAAACAGTGAGTAAGCTGACCCATGCTGCTCTTCCATATCTACTGCATTGGCTGTGTCATACAGACACAAAACTGCTGTATGGATTTCTTTCTAAATTATTGTGCTCCTAGTGCTGGACGTATCTACAAACACTTTAAACCTTATTGTTGTCTAAGGCACCAAGAACAGTTAGAATTTCTTTCACTCAGGCTATTTTGTATCTCAGTGCCAGCCCCATTAATATTATCAGGTATATCACTAGAAGCCCTATAGAATTTTCCAGTCTTTCAAACGCTGCAGGATTTCCATCTGTCCAATGGACTTCTCTATTTACATTCTTGGAAAAATAAAGGAGTCCAGTCTATTTGGTTTAACAAAGGCCAGGAATAATTTGCTGTGCAATTGTTAGACTCAACTGAAGTGTAACTAAAGCTTCTCCTCAATGATCTCTCACCACATGTTCTCTATGTATCATTCTCTGTATTATTTACTATTTTGTAGCTTTAACTTAGGCATTTCTTTCATCCAGATGGTTTCTTATGCTGGTATTAAGTACCTTTGTAAGAGACTAAACTTGGGCTTTCACTTCTAAGGTGTATTAAATAGTTTTCTTTTTGCTGGATGCTTTGGCATATGCATACTTCAGGCTGATATTTCAAAGCATCTGTCATAATATCTTGGATTTTCTCAGACAGGTGGAATTTCATATATGTGAGTGAAAACATAAAGCTGGCATTTTCTGAAACAAAATATATGGAAATCTTCAAAATAAAATATAAAAAAATGTATCTGTATTTGAAAAAAAAACCTATTTTTTTAAGAAGTGAGAATAATAAATATGTAACTGAATGTAGTTTGATTTATATTAATTTGTTTTATTACCTTATCTTTCTAGAAAAACACAGCAGAATGGTACTAGAGTTTGCTATTTATCTGCAAGTGTTTGCCAACAAAATAATTACTGTTTGAAACCTATTGCACACTCAGAATAAATAAAAGGTTTCACAGAAGAGCAGGTCCATTAACTAAATATCTGTGAGGAAGCATCATATTTTCACATGCATGAAACAATCTCAATACAATTATTGATCAGTTTCTCAGTAGTCTGATTTGAAGATAATTTCCCCCCAATTTCACTTCAGCCATGGACTGAATGAACAGCAAGAGACTGTTAGATAAAACAATTTTAAAATGTGCTTTTACAAAAAGGTTATAAATGTGACCATAAAACATATACTTAATTCTTAGACTCTTTGATGCAATTAGAAAAGAGACAGAATATTTAGGATAGTGATTAAATATAGTTTTTTAATGATCATATATTTTAAAAATGGAAAAAATATCAAGTCCACTATTGCCCAGGATTTGGCTCTGAATTTGGCTCACAGGATTTTTCTTTGTGGCAGACAATCTGGCTGTTTCAGATTTATAACCAAATCAATGTTGATAGCTTACCAAAGTTTTAGCTACTGTTGAACAGTGCCTGCACAGCGTTAAGGTCTCACTCTGCCCCCAAAAAGTGGGCTGGGGGTTGGCAAGAGGATGGACAGGAACAGAGCTCAGCCAGCTGACCCCAGCTGACCAAAAAGATATCTCACAACACATAACATCGTGCCCAGCAATAAACTGGGGGAGTGACCAGGCAGCTGTGTGGGACTTACCTGTCAGCTCGAGTCAGCCATCACAATCAAGATTTAGGCAAAATAAAAATTTAAACAATACTCGTATATACATACCTTTAATAAAAAGGTGTGAGACTCATTTATGCTGACACAAGGTTCTGTCTACATCCACGGTGTGCAGTGCTCATATTTTACCTGATTTGCTCTATTCTCTGAAGAGTTCACAATTTTATCGGTAGTGATGTCTCCTCTATTATTTTGTAGAATTTCCATTTTCTTAGACGTGTCATATTGAAATATGCTCCCTTTCCTGCATTGCATTTTATACAACTGTGTTGCCTAGGGGCCCTTGTCACAGTCTAAGTCTCCCTTGAGCAGTACAAACACTGAACAGAAAGGTGAACTTATCCCACAGACATTTCACAAGGTAAATATAAAAAAGTTACTGCAGCCTGATATAAGAAGTCTCATTCAGAATACAAAGAAAAAATGAGAAGGTATTAGTCATGATGTTAGGTATTTGCTTTGGTGAGTAAGCTCAGTTTTAACACTTAGCAGTACACATGGTAAGAACACATCCACAAGATCTTTCTAGTGTGGAAATCGGAAGAACAAGAAGGATAAAAGAGATAAAAGAGATTCAGTTATCTAGTATGAGTCATAAGGGCCCTATTGTAGCATACTTATTTAAAAGTGCAGAAAATTTGAATCAATGGCTGTGGCTAGCTCACTCATTTGGACCTTTTTGAAACAAGTAGTCATTTTATAGAGAGGGACTCATATGGAGAGGCCAATGGACACACACTGCCTATGCCCCACCCCCATCAAGAATTTTAAAATTCCTGTTGGAATACTGAAGTTCAAAAGAAATGTAATTAATTTTCCATCTCAAAAAATGGCCAAAATACTTACAGAAAATATTGCATTTATTAAAGTATGCCTAAAAATATCAGGCAGGTCAGGTACTGTACAAACAATATAATCCCATGTGTGTGCATGTGCGACACATAAGAAAGATACAGTTTCTTTGATTTTTTCTTTAACTCCATGATAACTCCATGAATTTTATTCTGTTATATGCATGGGCTTTGAATATGGTCTGTTTTTCTGATATAATTATTTTTCTTTTTGCATGCTTATGAGCTAACATGAGAAGTCGCCAATTGCAAATGTCAAAAGGCAAATGCAAATGATATATCTAAACTGGGAAATATGGAACATGTTATGAATTAAGTACCACTGTCATACTCTTCACAATTGCCAGACAATTTCACAATGGAAAAAACAAAAAGTCAGCTTTATAAATGAAAGGGGACCTTTATTATCTAACACTTCTACCAGGACATGTCACATCAAAAGCATCACCATCATACTCTCTAAATGTGTTGTGAAGGGACAAAAAGTAAGAGGCAACAAATCTGAGCTTCAGTCTTATCTGTGGATTTGAACCTTATGTCAATATTTTTCACACAGTATGACTTAGTAAAAGATCAATTAAAAAGTCCAATTTCACTCGAAATTACATCTTTTTACTTTTGAAGCTGGTAAGGCTTTATATTTCTATGAATAAACTGCAAAGGATTATGAAGCTACATAAAAAATTATATAGATGATCTTTAAATCAAAATCACACCAGGAGACAAAAAAAATATTTTTTAAATATTTGAGAGAAATAAAAATAATGAATGGAGGTGGAGTCCATATTATGAAAAGAAAATTCAAAGGAAGAGAATGAGAGTTAATCCAAGTTACTGCTTATCTGCTATCTATATAAAAAAAACTCAAACACTTCAATGTGCGAATTGACTACTTCCTCTTACATCAAAATTGTACTCTTATTACATGATCTAAACTTTTTGCACGAGAAGGTGAAAGTTAAGCACACAAAAAGATGTGTATCAACTGCTTAGTGTGCTTGTGTGTTGTGTAGTGTTTGTTAAAGTATTTTGTATGAGTTTCCATTTAATTAGAATTACACACAGTCAATTTTTAAATCAATAAATTAAATTAATTATGATTTAGCACTTAATATTTTTTACTCTAATATAAAATAATGTCAAGTTCAAATTAAAAAATAAGTCCCGCGCTGTCCACCAGGTAATTACCACGTGAGAAAACATGCTTTTCAGATACTATTGCTATTGACATGCATTCATGTGCACACAAACACACAAAAAATCACACACAGATATGTGTGATATTTGCACTTGAGTACAATATAAGGAGGTTTAATACAGATTTTTTGTTTGTTTGTTTATTTGCAAGCTCTTATCCTAAAAGATACATTGACAAGTTTTAGAAAACCTCACTGGCATAAAACTTTTCCCAGGACACTTAATTTAGAAGACCTTTTCCATAGTGCATAAATTTAAGCATAAAAGTCCATCTTCATATCATATTGTGCAAATGATGGATATTAGTTTAGGTAATTCAGAGAAGTATGAATTTTCAACTTTGTTATTTCAAATATGGGAATACACAAAGCAATTAGAAATCATGAAATATCAGAAGAGAAATTAAACTTTTACATATTTTTCCAAGTTAATTTTAACTCTGAAAGTGAAATCATACAAAACAGATGATGCTGCATTTTTAAGGAGGTGAATGTATCTGGAAAAGACAATGCACTCTACTTTTTTTTTTTTCCCATTATCACAGTGACTGAGAAATTGTTGGAAGCTAATATAATGTGTCACATCCCTCTCATCTAGCACTGACAGCATGAGCTTGTGGCAGATGGATTACAGCACATGCCTGTTGTGAATGTTCCTAATGTTCTCAGTTCTCCCAGCTGAGACCTGAGGTAGAACTGATCTGTTTCCTATTATTATTAATAAATGAGGTAGATTAGTAGAGGTTATACTAGTCTGGGAATACTATAGAAAGTGGATATACCCGATGAATTTACATATTTTATAACATAAAACATTATATAATATTTGAAAAATCTTAATTAATGCTAGCAATGGGACAATAATATCATGGGAAAAAGATATTATAGCTACCGACAAACTGATTTGTCACTTTGAAACATTAAAGACAAAATGGGTTTTTTGACTGGTAGGAAAAAATTATTTTGCTATAGTAGAGAACAAATGGTTGGGTTAGTAAAACCCATTACAGTGCAAAGTCACAATATCTTTCTTTTTTTTTTTTTGTAGCTTTTTGTTTACTCAGAAGAAAATTAATCTCTTACACTGCTGTGTTTTTTTGATTAATTGTTTCTGAAGTATGAATAATTGGAAACAAAGTATGAATTTTGTTACTACCTCTTTTTTTTAATAAGGGTAGAATTGTCAATGCTTGGAGTCAGACTTTTAGAATATTAATGTGTATGTGTTTTATGGAAAAATTCAGTCCATAATAGATTCACAAGTAGGGTCACAGTCAAAAATTCTCAGCACCTACGTATTTCTAATGTGACAGGAGCTGGAAGATTTAAAAATAAAAAAAAAAAATAGAAAAACCTTACAAACCTCTGCCCTTTTCCTGTTGAATTGCTGATGAAGTGTGATTGTTATACTTGTAAAATTCTTCAAAAATCAGACTAGGAAAAAGAAGACAATGGAAGTGCTTTTGAAGTACCAGTGAAATATGACTTAGGCAATGTAGTAGCTAGTGTACAGAGACAGGATGGACATGTGTCTTGAATTAAGTGAAGCTGAGTATAAAAATTAAGTTTTTCATCTTATGGATAGAAAACAAAGACCTGCATTTCAAGTTACTTTTTAACATTTGCATTGTTTGTCCTTTCTTCCCTCTAAGCTTTCATTACCTTCAAATTCAGCATTAATTTACCACAAAATTTTCTCATTTTGTTGAAATGAAACTTAATTATCAGTAGTTTTGATACACTATAATTTAACTTCCTTTGTGTTTTAATCATTTGGTACAGTTTTACACATAACCAAATTTAGGTAACTATAAATTAGGACTCAGGTTTCTATTCTGTTTGCACAATGAAAAAGTAATTTCTGCTGCTTAGAAGGATGTTGAAAATCCATTCTTCAAATGTGAAGGTGTTAAGGAATGTTGGATTTGTAGCTAGAAAATTTAATTCATTTCGAACACAAGCTCCTGAAGGACACAGGATATCTCTGTGCTGTCCATGTCCAGGTTTTACAAAACTTCCAAACCTTGATCATCGCTTAAGGTTTTTTCACTATAAGTGTTTTTCGGATCATGAAAATCAATTAATTCAAGTTCTATTACAAAATATCAAAATGAGTTCAAGAATGAGGGCTAATCTCTGCCACTGAATTAAATCTCTTTATTTTTACTGTGCTTTTACAATCATGTATTTACACATCATGAGGTTCCCTATTTACCCCATGAATACTGATATTGATATAGAGTAGGAAGAATTCATTTAAGTTATCTATAACCACCTAAAAAATAATTCTTTAAATTTGAAGTACCTATCTTCAAAATCAAGATAGATGCTTTAAAAGTGTATTCTGTGAAAAAGAAAGTTACTTGAGGCAAGCATATTTTTAATTCAGACAACTCAGTTAAACCACAACACACTTCTCTTCATAAAAACATTATATTAGTGTATTTTAAAATTAATCTTTCTAATTAAATAAGTAAAATATTTTTTTTTCTTCAGTGTTTCTAATGTTTTTTCTAGGAAAATGTAAGACTAAAAAGTTGACTAGTAATATTTGAAAAGTTTGTCTCTATCTTCTTTACTGAAACCTCCTTTCTACAAATGTTCATATCTTTGTGCCTTCTAATTAAAAGTTGCATAATGTGGATATTGCTATGGTGTTAGATAAAGAGAATAAGCATAAATTGCATTGAATATTTTGATTTATGGATTAGCCCTTATGTAAGAATGTCAGCATACATTAATTATTGTAATTAAAAAAAGTTTATTTCAGGTTGCTGGCAATCAAGCATGCATACTCAAGCCTTACTTCTATGTTCTGAGATTTCCATATTGGAGTTGTAGCCCAGTATTTCATTACTAGTTTTCTTTCAGAAGTCAATACAATACTTGTGAAAGCTCTCAGAATCATAATACTGGAAAATTAATCTTTCCAACAACAGAACAGATAGAGCAGGGGCAGTGATGGACTACAGTCTTCAACACGTGGTCTGAGTCACTTTATGTCCTACAAGTTCAAGGGCAGCTGTTATAAACTGCTGATAAACTTAAATAAATGACACTATGTAGAGGAGCGAAACTGCAAAAGTAATACCATTTTCTTTCATTAATAAAGTCTGATTTTGTGAACTTCTCAAACATTCCTCCTAAAAGTATTAAACATAAAGACAGAGATCAATATTCTTACGTCTGTTTATGCAATGCAAAAATAAATAAACAAGCAAGCAAACAAACAAAAAAATCCCATAATCTTTGGTTACAAAAACATAATACTTTCTTATAGCAAGGAAACACTTTTGTACCAAGTAAGATAAATATTAATAAAACAGTATTAAGGTTAAAAAAAACCAACTAATGTAACAAAAGAAAAAAAAGAAGAATATAACAAAAGTTTAGAAACCGGTTGTTTCTTTATACTTTTGATTACATTCTCCTGCATCTGGTAAACTAAAAAAGAATAAGAAACATGAGAAGGTAAGTCATGGCTCCTTTATTGCCATTGTAAAAAGTACAATACAGAAATTTGGAATGTCCAGCATTTTCCTGGTCTTTTCTTGCATATTAAAATGAGAGAGATTATTTTATTTAAAGGAGCATTCCACAATCAGAACAAAGGGTTACAAATAGAAAAGCTCTAAGTACAATAAAATTAATTTTTGATTTAAAATTTGAGAAGTTATTTTAATGACCAGGAGTTCACTTTCTTTAAAAGTTGAGCAGTCCTTTAATTGTCATTATAGTTTCACCATCAACAATAGGAAGGAATGTGTGAGTGGAACTGTGAAACCTTAGGGGAAAAAAGCTGAAGCAAACATGCTGCCAATAAAAAGAGGAAAAAAGAAAAAAAAAAAACCAAAAAAACAAAAAAACCAAAAAAAAAAAAACCAAGCAAAAAACTGCCCCCCTAAAAACCCTAAAAAACCCCAAACAAACAACCAACCAAAAAAACCCAACCAACCAACCAACCAACCAACCAACCAACCAACCACCAACCAACCAAAATTTGAAAGACAGAATAAAGGAAATAAAATTTCCCAAACTGAGACTTGGACAGTTTAATTCAAATCAACGAGACCTTTAAAAATAAGGAAAAGAATAAAGGAATAAATTAATAAATAAGAGGCTGCATATTCAATTGAGCTTGAGAGGACCTGAAAGTCTTTGCTGTCATTTCTGAAATAAATTATCTGATTTATTAACCGTGTCAGTCAAATCACATGGGAATCATTCCATAAACACAAACATCCATCAAAGAATCTGCAGCATTATCCCGAAATGGGTTTGATCATTTGGTGCATTGTTCTGTAAATATTTCTGCAAATATTTGACCATTTAAGATACTGAAATAAGTGTCAGTAACATACTTTTGCATTTAAGGATGCCTGCACTTCTTTCCTCATTTAAATGTCTACTAATTGGTCACATTTCTTTCTTTAATGAAATTAAAAAGTTAAATTACACTTTCAGGTGCATGAACTCTACTGGCTATTTCTTCACACCTGCAAGCCAAGGGCCAGTATCTTCTGGAGGAAACAGGCCACATCTATGTTAGGATGCTGGGCTACAGCTCTAAGATGTAAATATAATATCTTATGGGTTTCTTTCACTGAAGAATGTCTGAAATAATAGTACTGAGCAAACACAAGTCTTGTTTTCATAGCAGAAAATTAGGCACATATCTCATACGACAAAGTGATTGCTTATGGGTGCCAGGATGAGTAGAAGGGCTCTGTAGGATTGTGTAGATTTAAAGAATATGTAGAGTTCCAGTTATAAGAATAATATGGAATTGTTTTGGGTTTGCTTTGGTTTTGTTTGTTTGTTTGTTTATTTTTTGTTTTGTGGTTTTTCTTCAACTAGAAGCCTGTTCTTGATCTTAAATATGTAATCTGGGATTAAATGAACATTCACAGAGTATGAATAATAAGATGATCTGGGGAGGGAGAGCTAAAGTCTTTGGTGGCACAAATAGATCTTTGGATTTGAGTTCTTTGCCATAAGCATATATTTGTTGCATTAGTTAGGAACTAAACCTTTGAATAAATAGATCCTAAATGTTAAAAAGTATCAGGCAACGTATGATCTCACTCAACCAATCTCAGACACTATTATAGCTTTTCTACTTTGAATATTAGCCAAAGAAGAACCCCTATTATTTGATTTTCAATTCTTAATGAATTAAGGCTTCCTATAAACCAGCAAAATGTCCTTTTAAGTTTACAGTGTAAAAAAGTCCTGTACTATGACCTTGGCTCTGCTCCAGTTATTTAATTAAATTTTCGTATCACTAGAAAGAGTCTAGGAGAAGCACCAATTCTGTAGCTTTTTGTTAAAGCTCTCAATCATGCGCTGGGAAACAGGTTCATGTCTTCATCCAGCTGGTGCTCAGCTGGTCATAAAGTGTAGAACAATTTCAACAAGAATACAAAGGGAGAGAGAAACCTGCCTAAGAAAACAGATGAGCCTGTTCCTGGACTATATGCTTGAACAGCATGGAAAGCTTGTTCAGTTTCATTCCCTAAACCAAGAGAGATATAGGGCTAATACATGGATAAACCTAACAGTGCAGCTGCTTGCCACTCATTTATAACAAAATAAACAGGTTTCTTAAATGTTTTGGTTTTCTTTTTGTTTTTTTTTTTTCCATTAAAAACTACCTAACTACTTTAGAACTACAGTTGTTGAAAATAGATGGGATCCTCATTAGCAAAGATAAAGATTTAACTGTGAAAAAACGCCTATTTTCCAGGGTCAATTGTATGGTGCCTTCTTGGAGAAGACAAGCTGGGCAAATATGTGTAGAGATTATGTCTTCCTAAAATAATACCAGGCTGTTTTCTTCATTACGGTCCATGCCAAAAAGCCTAGCAGAGAGTTTCTTGTAAAGGAGTATGATATTATTGACTGGCACAGGGAAAACAGTCTACGTGCTCTGTCAAAATTAATTGTCTAAAAACCAAAATTATTTATAATCCTTTGCATTGCTGAAATGTTACTGTCTTTCAACTTCCCCTAGAGTCCCTTTTCTTTCAAAATAATTAGATTTCTCTCCATTTTTTTTCATCTAAACTTGACTTTACTATTAATAAATAAAGACATGAGATGCAAATTCTGCTGAAAGAAAGCTGAATATATCAGAAAAAACGGGCATCTGTGCATTAAAATTGGATAGGTGTTTGCCCAGACACATGAGGAAGTAAACAAGCTTGCAAGAACTGGTATAAAAATAGGTCCACATAGTTCTTGTTATAGACAAGTAATAAGTCCACCATTAGCAGTCAAAAAGTCATGAGTTTTGTATTGACCTGACAGTGCGGGTACTCAGGGCTTTCCTGAACTTGCCTTGCCCTAATCTGACAATTGATATTAGTGTTTATAATAATATGAGAGTATTATTTTTGGGCCTTTTCTATATGGATTAGGACTGTGAAGGATAGTGTTATTGTAACAGGATTTATTATAATTGCTGCATTTTTATCATTCTGTTAAAATATTTATTGGGCTGTCAATAAATTCTTAGGTCCATAAAAGTTATGTGTTCTTTTTCCCACAAATAGATTTTGAGGTTACTGCAATAATTACTTATAGACTCTTTAAAAAAATTTTTACTTTAGTGGACTTTAATTGAAGTGGGCATTCAAAGAGCACTTAGGTTCAGCCATGATATGATGCTTGAGATAAGAATTACACCTCATTCAGTATCATTCATCAGTGTCAGAAGTTTTACTGCACCCTATCTTAAAAAAAAAGAAATTATAAATGCCACCAGCCCTTCAACAATCATAAATCATGACAGCTTCTTAGCTTTCAAATGTATGATATAGTCCATCTTAATTCCTAATATTGCTGTATCTATATCAGAAAAACATATTATCAATTCTTCTAATATTAATGTACTTGATGACCTAGAAGCTAAAGATACTTTATCATTTCTCTTTTACAAATCTGTAATTAATGTGCAGAAACAGTAGAGTGGGCTGACAGGGTCAAGTGTGTGAAACAAGATGAAATTCCTATCAAGACTGCATTCCGTTGGCTTTTCAATGGGTCATCAAACATATATGCAGAAATCAAAAATACATACTTATTGAAACTACGTCTTATTGCTATTACTCATGGTAATATTTGTTCAATTAAATATTGATTAAAAACTGTTCATAAATATTTGTTTTAATTTTAATGTTTTCCATATCCCTTGCTTCAGGGAGCTTCCTTGAGTGCATGTATTTCATTTTAAATGAGAGCAAACATCATTGAAACAAAAACCTTGCCAGAATACACACTTTAGTATTTGCCTGTTAGGATAGTAGGAAGAAATTTATCAGAGATT
Source organism: Diglossa brunneiventris (assembly GCA_019023105.1). Classification (NCBI taxonomy): domain Eukaryota; kingdom Metazoa; phylum Chordata; class Aves; order Passeriformes; family Thraupidae; genus Diglossa; species Diglossa brunneiventris. The sequence goes on along the minus strand of CM032352.1, from coordinate 45,403,431 downwards.
AAATGCCAGAAACCTGAATTTTGTGCATGGTGCTGAAAGGGCACAGAACAAGATCAGTCTTCTAAAATATTTGATGTTTCTTTCGAACAAAGATCTTTTGGGGTTTTTGATTTTTTTTTTTTCAGTTTTAGATCCTCTAGGCATGGAAAGTGTCCAATAGAAAAAGACGTCTGGTCCAGAGATGTACTGTACATTTGTGATTTAAATTAAAAAAACTAAATAATGTTGTTAAATTCTGCTAAATTGTTTGACTTTACCTTATTTTGTATGCCAGTGTGTTACTAACCTTTGCATTACTGTATGAAGAAATACATTAAAACCTGTATAAACATACCAGAGAAATCTTACAGACTTGTTCTTGTGTTTACATAAATAGCCACAGAACACTGCCAAGCTATCATTCACTGCTAGATAAAGTTTAATTTTGGTTGTAGACATTGGTACTATTGAAATGCTAATTTCTATATTCTGTGTGTATAAATTTGTTTCAAGCAAATAATTTACCACTAGCATTTATTTCTATGAGAATATTACAGAATCACAGGATGGTTTGAAATAGACCTTAAAGATAATCTATTTAAAATCCTCCTGCCATGGACAGGGATGCCTGTCTCTAGAACAGTTTCCTCAGGGCCCTGCCCAGCCTGACTTTGAACTTTCAAGGATGGGGCAACTGCAGCTTCTCTAGGCAATTTGTTCCAGTGCTTTACCCCCCTCTGAGTAAAGAATTTCTTCTTGATGTCTAATCTAAACCTGCTGTCTTTCAGTTTCAAACCATTGCCCTTAGTCCTGTCACTATGCATACCGCACAAACTATAAAGCAGTAAAACATTCTAATTGGGAAGATGGCAAACCACAGATTGAGCCACATTTCAATGGTTATCATCAGCAGATCATGCACACTGTCAGGGGCCTTGAATACCTGACATATTTTGCAGGCATTGGAGGCTCAAAATAATCTAATAGTTTCCTACCACTGTTTGAAAGAGCTGCTCAGATAGTGCCAAGCAAACTCCTCTTGTTAGTAGCATATGATATAATGATGGATAACACCTACAGATTCCAGCTTGGGATGTTTGACAGTAGAAAGAGACTTTTGCACTAAGAGTTTGGATGAAATCTGAGCATGTTGCCCAAAGAAGTTGCAGAACATTGATCCTTGGAACTCTTCAGGAGTCAACAAGACAAATCTGAACTGGTCCTGTAATAGCAGTAGTTTCTATATGAGCGAGAAGTTGTTCTACATTGCCTTTATTTCTGTCATTCTTTATGAGCAAAACAAAGCAAACAAAAAATCAAAACCAATGCACCCAAAAAACCCAAACAAACCCTACCCTTAAAACCCCAAACCAGCCAACCAACCAACCAACAAACCAACAACAGCAACAACAACAACAACAACGAGACTCAGACGTCTACCAGTTTCCTTTTTTTTCATTGACAGAATCACCAATAGTAAACAGATGCCTGAAAATGGTCTGAAGCTAACAAAGTCTTAACATTTCTTAGAACAGAAGTTGGTTAGTCTGGATTTCATTATGCGGACAGATTTATTATTTCATTGTTCATAGAAGAACAAGAATAGCAATTGAATCATTAAGCAAAGAGACAGGAGCAGAACTGGGCATCAGTACTGTTTCACTTTTTTACTAAAACTTTTTCCACTTTCAGACACACAGGCATTTCATGGGACTTATAAATGAAGGACAGTTCTACTTTCTGACTGATCAGGCTCTCTGATTTTGCTAACCAAAAATTTATATTAGGACAACCATTCATCCCCAAATTGAGCATTAAGAACTACAAATCTTCAAAAACAGTGCAGTTAACACATTGAATATAAACCTACAAGTCCTGATCTTCATAAAACCATCAATGCAAGCAATGAGACAGTATTAAAAGTCTTAAGGAAGATACTGTTTTTGAGGAGTTAGTGACCATGGGCAACCCATATCTGGTCTATTGGGGCTTGTACTTAGGGCTTGAAAAGCCTGCATAACAGTGTGTGACAAGAGTGCAACTCCCCCTCCTACATAAAGCAGAAAGGGAATGTGCTGGGACACCCTGGATAACTGTTGTTCCTCTGTGAAGTTCTTAGATATGTGTAGCTAGACATGTTCTAATAGGCATAGAAAAGACCAGATTCCTCCTGTCAAGACAAGATGAATAAATTTTACTTACTTCATGTAAAGGGATGTAAGGAGCCATGGCAGGGGTGAAGGTGGACCTCTTCATGGATAGGCTATGCACACTGTGCTGCAAGAGGATTGATCCAGTGTCCATCTGATGATGCACAAAATCAAGTTCTCAGAACTGAAGGGAGATAAAATTTGTTAAAATTTACTTGATCTCCATATTTTTCTTCCTCCTCCTGTCTTATTATTAAAGCCTTTATTTAATTGTTTGGTTGGTTTTTTTTAGTTTGGTTGGTTTTGGTTTGGTTTTTGGTTTTGATTTTTTTTTTTTTTTTAAAGAGTGCTGTTTGGTGCTGTATCTTCCTTCCTGAGATCCAGCAAGGACACTGCTCCTTCTCCATAACAGACACATAAGAGTGAATAACAGGCATGGACTAACATATAACTCCTGAAACAGATTTAGAGGACCATATCTCTGAAAAAAAGGGCCTATATCCATTTTACCTCAGCAAATATGGTTTCTCCATAACTTAGTCAAACCACTCTATTTTTTTTTGTAAATACAAAGTTAGAAAATCAATTACTCTCTTTGCTTTTCACAGGCTTCTTTTTCTATGTGACACAGACTTCAGAATAAAAACAGACATACACAAGCTAGAGGTCTGGATATTTTATTTACATGGAGAAATAATTCTTGATCACTTATTACTATAGGCAGCAGCAGCGAGAATAGTATATCTGGATATTAATATCATTCAAATTACAGTTTAAACTTAAAAGAACAAATCATCCAACTTCTTTTATTAGTATGTTTTTACCTAAAGTTATTACAGATAAAGTTTGGGATTTTTAGTTATTTTTTTAAATTCTTGGACTTTTCTTTAAAGTTTGCCAATTGTAATTTTTTAAGTTTCCTACTGAGAAAGATTGAATTTTATAATAATTTTCTCTGAACTGAAAAAGCAAAATCGCAATGCATTATTCCAAATTCCACAGTTTATTACAACCCTCTGCAAAGGTGTTGATCAATGTGAAAATATTCAAACACGTTTACCTAGAACCTGAGGTACATATATTTTATTTTTAATTACCACTGGTCAGAAAATTTCTGCTTTATTCCAATGTTATTTGTCTCTCTAAAAACTATTAGAAATAGATAAATCCATTTAAAAAGTGCTTGTGATGTGCAGAGAAGAATGTGGTGTGATGTGATATAATTTTACCAATGTTAGCAGAGGTGATGGCCAGCTCAAACTAATAAAAACAAGGCCCAGAATTTTATATTAATTATTGGCTACAAACATCTTGAGATAGACACAGTGTATTGTTTCCTCAAGGACTGCCACTTCTTGTCATTGCAAGACATAGTCCTGTATGTATGAGACAAAGTTGTACACTTCACACCATCTTACTCCCAGAAATCATTTTTTTTGAGTAATTATATCAGCACTAGTGTATATTAATAGTGGTTGTTGTAATGAACTTTGGATTCAGCTTCACTTACTGCAGGAAAAAGGTAAATTAATTTTTCATCCATACAGAGATTTTGTTTCCTGTATTTTATCATGAGAAGGGGAAATGATTTTCTGTTTCTTTTCCAAAATTAAAAACTTTCTGAAGATCCATGTTGCTACTTTCAAACTTGAAAAAAGCTTTTTCAGTTTTCAAACATCAGCTTTCAGAAACTTTTCTTTTTCTTTTTGATAGATCTTATGGCATAAGGATGACTTGTACAGTTTTAGTTTTCCTCCTCTCAAGTTGCCATTCTCTCTTCATTAATAAAATTTTTTTTCTTGTCTCAGTTTAAAGCCCATAAAGAAGATAGTCTTACCAAATAACTTTATTCCCAAAAGTACAAAACAAGCTACTTAAAAATAAAATAATGCAACTTATGCTTGCATCCCAGTTGTATCATATCAAATGAGATATAAGAGATGATTTATAATGAATTATTTATTTGGTACATATAGTAATTGATAATATTTACTGGATAATCAAATTCTGTACCCAAAATGATATAGACAGAAAAAATAGTTCCTTTTTTGCTAACATCACATCTACCATTACATCTCCACAACATCCTAGCTAAACTCATAAATTAATGTAGGACCTCATAGACACACTATTGGAGTTAAGGGACAGGATAAAACATTGTTCTCCAGACACAAAAAAGGGCTACATTCCATTCCTTAGTATCGTTAAGCTACTTTCACCTTCATCTATTTGGAGAACAACTTCATATGGCATGAAAACTACCCTGGAAATTGTCTCATTCAGGAGAATATCCAGTTTGTGCGGTTGCATCTTCTCCAGCAGCTACCATTCCCTGCAGTTAACAGCAGCATTTATTATACATTTTGTGACAGTCACATCACAGAACATTTACAATATCTTCAAGCTTGCAATCTGTCACATAAAACTCTGGTCGTTAAAAATAAAAAGGGAAAACCAAAAGCAATGCAGCTTTCTGCTGTTTAATGTACTTCAGCATTTCAGAATATTCAAGTGAGGTAGCATCCATCTATTCCTTATCATTTAAATCGCTGGTCTTGTTAAACCTTCTGTAATATTCATTCAGATGTATCAGAATCACCTTGGCTGTCTTCTTCCTTACTTCCCTTTTCTTTTTCTAGATTAAACTTGCCTCATCACTGGAACACAGTTATTATTTAAAAAATGGAAATTAGTAGAATGACTGGAAATCATGTCACAGATTTTAAGGACTTATTAAATAAATATTTTCTTCTTTCCAGACTGATTTCTAAAAATTTAGATTCAAAAGTATTTGGCCCAAATTTAAATCCCCGCACTTTGCCATAATATTAGAATCTAGACATTTATGAACCTTACTTTGCATTAATGCCTAGATCCTGAGGGAAGCTTCCAGGAGGCTTTAACAATCCATCAATTTACTGAATACATCTACATTTTTAGTCCCCATTTCCAAGTTTAACCGTGTGATCTTGAAGGAATGGACAAATAGTGGAGTTTGGAGCATGAAAACATTAATCTGTTATTCTTCATAACAGATCATCTCTAACTGGCAAGATGATATAATCACAATTTTCTATGTCCACAGCTCACAGGAGTCCTTTCTAAAGCTGATTCCATATAATCAGCATTCTATTCATCACTATATCTTCCTTAACACATAACCTTTGAAATAATTGCCACTCATTTTTCCTGCAAAGATAAAGTACTCTTGTGTTAGCAGAAGCAGCAATAGAGTTGAGTTTATTAATTTGATTGAGAAAATTCTATTTTAGAGAAAATTCTATCCTATTCCTTTGTATCATTTGAAGGAATGATGACTTCATACCATCTTTTCGGTACTTGGAATAATATCTGATTATATCTGAGCCCAGGAATTTCTTCATCTAAGCAAAATTTGTCAGTAGTCTTTATAGGATCTTGTCATTGAAGCAGGCCCCCAGCCAAGTAATAACTAGCATTGCCTCTATGATTCACAGAAGGCTGATAAATCTCTTTATTATATTACAGTATTGTTAAGAAACCCATTGCTTTTATAGACAGTTACACCTGGATAATACAATTTTATAGACAATAGACCTGGACCTGATTGGTCCTCCAATCCAAACACCATCACCATTGGCTAATTAGGAAACCACCCTTTGGTAAACAAATCTCCACAGCACATTTCACATGTTCAAAATACCAGGTGCAGCAAGTGAAGATAATTGTTTCTCATTCTTTTCTCTGATTTTCTCACAGACTTTTCCCAGAAAGGCGTGGGAAAGTTATGTGTTGATCTCTGTGGACAGAGAGCTGCTGCCACAGGAGCTATCATTTGAAAACATTGTTTAGGAATTTAAAATCTTTGGGAAGTTGCTTCTCTTTAGGATAAGTCTAGGGTTTTTTGCCCTTAAAAATAATTGAGCAATATAAGTGCTAGTTGTTTTATTCCATCTCAAATGGATGGAAAACAAAGTCACAAAGGTCTAGCTGTGTCCAAATATATTAATCAATGGATCTCAGCATGAGCTGTCACAATCCACTATTTTTTATCTTGAATGACTTGAAGGGATGTCAGTAACGTCTATGGAAAATAGCCAGGTTGGAATTATCGGAGCACTACCACTCATCCTGATTTCAGACTAGAAGGCAGTCACTGTTGCATTTAGATAAAAGGAAAATTTGACTCATTTATTCAAAAAATGTTTATTTTCAAAAAAAAAAAAGTGTATTTGCAAGTATTTTGAAACACTCTTGACTTGAGAGAGATATCTAAAAATATTATAATATTATCCTGGAAAAGTGTCAAAAGAGCAGAGAGGATTTGGTGGGTGTGGGTTGCTTATTTCCCTTGCATAGGTTACTCATTTAGTGTTAGGCTAATTTAGTCTAATTTTTCATTTGACCTTTTTTTTTTTTTTTTTGAGAGGAATGATGAATGAAAAGAAATCACTGTTATTCACTCTGTGATTTAGCACTGCCACATGGACATAAAGAAACCCTGAGATTTTGCTCAGTTGGTCAGAGCATGATGCTAATAATGCCATGGCTGTGAATTTGATCCCTCTATGGACCATTCACTTTAGAGCAGGACTTCATCATCCTTGTGGGTCCCTTCCAACTCAGACTAGTCTGTGACTGAAATGCAAAACTCTTAGCTCTACATATCTCTACAAGCTCCTCCAGTTAAATATCTTCAAAAAAGTAGTTTTCAAGAGTACATGCAATTTAATATTCAGGTTGTAGTTTGACCTCTGTTCTTTCTTTCATTATAGTATTTATGGGCTTTATTAGAGGTTACCCACTTAGAGAACAAAAGTCCTCTTAATATTTACTAGTTAATGAATTGGATCTTCTAAGTTTAAAGAGTCACTTGATTGTGAAGCTTTTAAAAGAACTCTTAAGTAGTTCAGTTCTGGTGTGAAAATAAAGGATATCTAAGTTGGCAGTTCATTAACATCCTTGAGGCTTTTGCTCTCCTAACAATACTTTTATTACAAACTTTAATGCTCGTGTTTTGAGTGAAGAGAAAACAGTGAACAGATGATGACTTTTCAATAGAATGTGCATACTCCAAGTGAGACATTCAGAACTGCAAACAGGAATGCTACCTGTCCTGCTCAGCACATTCTCATTCATTCTCAGAAAAAAACAACAACAAAAAAAAAAGCTTTATATAATGCATTTATTGAGGAGTCATCTGTTTTAAATTCCTGAGCGTCTACCTTGCTTATGCATAAATCCTCTTTAGATGTCTGGCTTACATGCTGGCACTGCTGTGGTGCACCCAGATGTCTAAGTTTTGGGGCTTTTATCACTGGCTGCAAAATCATCAATTCTAGCTGAGACCAGACCACTCAAGTCCAGAGAAAAGTTCCATAGAAGCCCTGACACAATGCAATTGTGAAAGTCTGGTGTAAACCTGGAAGTACAGCAACATGATACAAAATCTGTGCTACTGAACAACCAAGATGATAAAGAACTTTTATATTTCCTTATCATTTTAGTATTGGCCAAAAGACAGGGCATTTATTTCCCCCGGTTAAAATGTGATTTTCTGTTGTAATGGTAACTTGCTAAGGGCTATACAGCTTGAAAAAATTGAGACCAGAAATACATGTCTGTCTTACAGAACAAGGAATTTTTCATGTGGTCAGGAACAGTTCCAAGGAGTAATTCTATTAGAATTTCTGTCTTTTTCTTATACAAGTAAAAAAAAAAAATCTTTACATTTAGAAAATAATTTTAAGATACCTGCATTGCAGTCTAAAAGCCATAATTTAGCATGGTAACCATGGCTGCTGGTCTAAATTGTCTTCTTGAGAAATAAGGTTATGATCAGCAGATGTGTCATTCAAATTTTGTATTTTTGTGTGCTTTAGATTTCTCATCTAAAACTTTTAGCAGTTTAATTCCTTAAAAGGAAACTCCCTGAAAGTGCCCTTTTCATCATAATTGCTCAGTCTTAAATCGTTAGACTGCATTTAAACGTTGTAGCAAAGCCCTACTACAAGCTTTGATCTTGCTCATTCAACTGACTGTAATTTCCACAAAAGAAAGAAGCAAGAGGCAAGAGGTGTGTTTTGGTAAGAAACACTCCACTGCTGTGTTTTCCATTTATTTGTATTTATGTAGTATTTATTTTCTGTCTGTTTTCTGCTTTCTGTCTGTAGAACAAAAGGCACAGCTCACTTACTGCTGCTTGCTACATACACATGCAACCATTATCCACAGCTGAAACATATAGAGATATATAAAACTATATATATATATATATGTACTACCAAAACTAAAAAAATAGTGATATGCTATTATTATTTGCTTAGAATGACTAAGTATTTCATCACAAGAAGAAGTTAGGCAGCACCTGTTGTATTGCACTAAATTGTTTATTTAGTTGTCTTTAAAAACATGGATTGTCTGTTCCCCTCCGTGGCACCTGGCCACTCCCCATGCATATGGGTGGCTCCCCATCCCTCGCCTCTCCCCAATGGTGTCCCATTGGCTGTGACCCTTGATCCCTGCCCCTGTTTCCCTGGAGTATATGCCCTGCCCTCCTTTTCTGCCTGGGTTGGTTCCATCACAGAAGTGTCCTGTATCAAGCAAATAAACTGATGCCTGCACCCACATGGGAAAGAGCACTTCTTGTCTTTTATCCTTGTCTATGCAAAGTCTGTGCTGGGCTTCAGGGTCGAGCTAGCTGGATGGGAGCCATATAAAGCTCAGAGAACCACGGACTTATGCAGCACCTGTAGTCATCATGAGAGATAAATTTTGAAAATACAGTACAGCAGAGGAATTATACCTTAAGGATGTGAGTCAGGCAAAGAGTTTCTAATGGAATTCACTTAGCTGCAATCCTAACCAGGTTCTATACAAGTCCTTTTTATTATTCCAATAGTTCCCTGGAACTATACAAAGTGGATTGCACAATGTGGGTGTGGTAATGAAAGTACTTAATTTACCTTTGAGACTTTCAGTACATAGAAAAACGAGTTTGCCTAGCTATGTATTAGCTGTATTGGCTATAGCAGTAAGGAGGAGTATCACAACTCAATCATACGCCACAGGGACAGAGAGATTTATGAAAACAGGAATTAATTCTGTAGGCATGCATACTTCTTCTCATGTCCTGAGCAGGAAATAAAGAGTTCTGAAATACAAGACAACAGGTATAAGCAACTCCTAAAATTTACTGTGGCAAAACAGATCAGAGAGAGTTTAGAGTATGAATTTTTTACTCTGTTTCTAATTTTTACAATTTCTGGCACTACTTTTCATATTGATTAAAAATTTTGCACTCTGCTGTTTACTTCTGACAAAAACCTAGCCAGCAATTGTAACACAAGGGTATATCAGATATAAATATTTCCATTTCAGCTCCAAATACTATTAATGTCAATCATAAACTCTTCTTTTTTTTTCCTTCCTTCATGATTAAAGTTTCTGTCATCTTTATTATATTCAGTTAACACAAAACTGTGAAGATGTGTCCTTCAGTAACCAACTCAAACAGTTTACTAAAGCAAACAGGTTTAATCACCAGTAAACTATATTACTAAATGAAGTAATTTGAATCGTAATGCAAAGAATACAGCTCAAGAAAGCTGTCATCAGAACAACTGAATTTTTAAATTATTTGAATTCAATCAGGTTTTATATTTGTGGGTTTTTTCATTTAATTGTCAGCAGTAATTTAATCCCAATGATAGCTCTTGGATACATCTCTCTGGTACACTTTTTACATTTCTGCTTATTTCTGCCATTATCTGAGAAATAGAGATAATAAGCTTCTAAAAATTCTAGGTACAGGGTTATATTTCATTCAGGTTATCTTTTGATTTGAATTCCACATAATTTGAGGTTGTTATGCTGCAAAGAATATGTGTATATATAATTGTTGTTGTATTTCTTGTACAGATTAAGCTTTCATTCACAAGGTAGGATAAACTTCTGGAATTTTGAAAGTGCGTTTAGACATTCATATCCTCTCTAGAATTTATTGTTATAACATGCTGAACCAGATGTTCATCTTTAGAACCTCAGCTTCAACCTGCTTCTTATTTCAGGAATTGAACATTTTCTCAACTAAATCTTTATTTTACAAAATTTTTGGGGGTTTGCGTTTCCCCTCCCCTGATACATTTTTTAGTTTGTTTTTTTATTTGTTTGTTTGTTTGTTTTTTCACCTTCCCCAATATTTTAAACTGATACAAAATTTTCCTTAAAGTAAGGAAAGGCCAAATTTTACATGTTTATTTCTTAAGAAACCACAATGTTGCTCACGATCAAATAAAAACCTAATAAACATCATATTCTCAGTCTGGATTATGTCTAAAGTGAAATATAACAAAAGGATTAATTACGCTGAGTAATTAAAGTAAAATAAGTCATTCTTTTTCTCCACCATTTTTTCCTAGAAAATAGAATAGTCATGGAGACATTATGGGAGTCTCTTAGTCATGTGGGAATCTTAGAATCATGGTTCAAGATACATAACCTACATTAGGAAGCTGAGACACCGACTGACTGCTGAATAGTCAGCTTGTCCCTGTTTGCTCATATAACTTTAGTACAGGTCTTCAAGAAGAGTGACAACGTCATCTGTAATGCTTTGGGACACGGAGTGAAATGAAGCTAGGGGAAAAATATTGGTTCAACTTTTCTGAAGAGTTGTAAGTGTTGGAAAACTTTCCAGACAGGGAGTGACATAACTGAAGTGTTGACTCTAATCTTAAGACATTGGGATGAATCAAGAAGATATTTTCCAGGCCCTTTTGAGGAAGTGAAGCTGATACATCAAATTTTGATATTCATGGTGACTTCATGTGAAAATAGATCATTAAAAAAAAGTAGCTCCATGTGTTATAGGAGAACATTCTTTGATAATATAATCCTGAATTATTTTCGCAGACAACAGCAGATATTGAGGGAGATCAACATATTTTACGATTTTGTTTGGCTGAGTGTAATTTCTTTGGTCATTTAAGAACACTGTATTTAGTAAATTGTCAAAAGATTGGTTGCAAATGCTGGCATTACTTTATGCTCCTGAAAAAAAGGAAGAGGTATCTGAGACATGAGATCCTAAACATTGTTTCAATTCTGAAAGACAGTGGTTGAAAAAGGATTTTCTGAGGTCCATCATTTTAGATGGTGAAGTGCCAGCTGTCATATATAAGAGGTAGCCATAATATCTTTATCATTTACATTTATAGATTGCACCACCTTAAAGAAACTTCCCCTATAGTACTAAAAGTTGTCAGCTAAAGGAGGAGGGACAGATTTATTGTATTGTCAATAAGATATGAGGGAAGGCAGTTCAGGGGAACATCTGTGAGGGGTAGACTTGTGTCCTGTATGACAGCATGTTTGATTACAGCTCTGCCTTGAAAAGCATGAAAGAGCCCTTTCCAGAAAATACAGGATGACAGACACACAGGAATTTGGTGCCAGGTTTGTCTTCAACTGCAGAATGCTCTCTCATGGTGTTTGTAGGTCTGCAGATGTGCTCTTCTGGCTGGACAGATGTGCCTGATGTTTCTGTTTCTCTCCTGTTTCTCTGGGGATATGCATCAGCTCCTTCTCTGTAGCTCTACCCTAACATGAACTCCTCTGTCATAAGGATTTAGTCCACTGTGGATCTGCATCTTAAAGTTCCTCAAAATTAAAAATAGCTGTTTGAGTTTTTCATAGCATTTTACAGCTCTAATGTCCCTATAATTATTAATACAACTAATGGGATAATGCAATGAGCCAAGTCTGCATAGATCAACAGTGTTGTCAGAATGGTTTCACATTATATGTTACCTAATGTGTTTAATCACTGGCCTCCTTTACTCTAGACCTGCTTTGATGCATAGCAAACATAAGGCACATGATTAGATGATTTTATCTCCACAAATGGAGAGTGTCAGCATTTTGAGTCTCATACATATTTCAGATGTGTTTCATCTAGCAGCCTTTCAGTAGAGAAAATCCAGACATTAGTAAATCAGAAGTTCAAGTCTTTGCTGAAATTCATATCTGGAGAGCCTTGTGAAAATTCAAAATTATTTTATGCTTAAGAATACTTTACTGCAAATCAGACAATATTTAATAGAAATCACATGAAAAAAAGAAACTAATTTTGAGAGAGGTAAGGTTAAGTAGTATGTCTATAATTTGACTTAGAGTTTGAAAACATTTCTTCAAATCAATAGAAGGATAGTGTGATTTATCATACTATAAATAAGATTATTATAATAAATCAGAGCAAGTACATCATAACATTGTCATTTTTCTCTATGGATTTTGAAGGAGACCTAATATTGCCTGCTCAGACATAGATTTCTAAATTGTAGATATCTGGAACTAGCCAGTGAAGATAGATCACATATCAAGGCTCTGTATTTTAATGCCATTACTATTTGACTCGGGTAATTAGACAGTTAACAAAAAACAGTTGTGGAGAGATAAGGGCCAAAATCCCACCTAGCTACTTGCTCACTCACTCTCTTTAGTGGGACAGGAGGAGAGAATAGGATGAAAAATCTAATGGATTGAGATAAAGGTAGTGAGATATCTTAGCAGTCTCAGCTTGACAGACTTAGTTCAATTTATTGCTAGTTAATAGAGGTTTGGGTGATATGAAAGAAAGAAAAAAACATCAAACCCCCACCTTTCTTCCACCCTTTCCAGGCACTTCACTCTGCTATTGCCAGATCCTCTCCCCACCTCGAGCAGCTCAGGAATGGACAGGGAGTAATGTGGTTGGAACACAGCAGTCTCACTCTTCTGCTATCCTGCTCTGGTGCAGGCTCTTCCCATTGGGTGAGCTTCTTCAGGAGAAAAATCTGCTCCCATGTCAGGTCTCCATGGGTATAATCTCCTTTGGGAAATAGCCAACTGCTCCTGTGTGCAGTCCTCCACAGGCTGCAGTGATTGTCTCCTCCGTGTGCCCTTCCAAGAGAATATCAGCTTTAGCAGTCTCCTTCACAGGGTAAAGGGGAGGATGCCCTCCCTCAGAGATTTCACCACAGGCTGCAGCTCCCACTCTTTATTTTCTGAGACTGATATTCACAGAATAGTTTCTTGCTTTTGTGTTCCCTCCTCTTCTGTCTGTGTGGCATTTTCTGATCTTTCTTAAAAATGCCTTCCCTGAGATGCTGCAATCTTGGTTGAGGGGCTTGGCCATGCCCTGGGGTGGCTCAGCTGGGGCCAGCTGGAGCTGGCTCTCTCTGTCACAGACCAGAGCCCATCCTCCTACCCCTGACAGCCTTGACACACATGCAAACCTAACACAGTAGTGTTCCTAATTCAGCTCATAATAACCTTCACATCAAATGAACATTGAACAATAGCTCCGGTATATTACGGAATTTCAAATCTGTAGGTAACATAGCAATATTTGAGTAATACTAAACTTATATCAAACTGTGTCCCAAATTTTACAAAAGGCAATAAAAATCTAGGGCTGTAGAGTGATAACTAGCTACTTTTGTTTCTCAAGAAAGAGTCACCTCTTAAGGTTTGTGGCTGTTTTGTAAAACACAGGCACTTCCAGAAAAGTAGATCTGTTTGAAGAGGCTTATAGAAAGTTAATTACATCAGCAGTCTAGGACTTCACATTCAGAGAAGCAATCAGGCATCAAATTGTTGAATGGTTTTCAAATAAATGACAAGTAAAAATGACATTGGTATGATGGAAAGTCTTAAAGAAATTTCATTAGCTACCTCCGGTGATGTTCCAAGGTGAGATGAAATGCACAGAGCAGTGGGGCTGAAGATAAAGCAGGACACCCTATAGTGAATTAATATTAAAATCTCAGAGTGTGGCACATTGCCAGTTTTTCTGAGAGATTTAGCTAATCTAATTAGAAGAGAGAAGTGAGAGGACAAATTCTGTGTCTGGCTGTCAGCACTGAAATAAGAAGGAATACTGAGTAGTAAAATGGCTCTAAACAAATACTCAACACAAAAATGATAACCAAATTGCACATAGTATTCACTACTCTACCAGTACTAAAACTGGCTTTATTTATTTTTTATAGTAATTCACCATAACTGAGTCAATCATCTTAAAATTTTTGCAATGGGCATAATGGAAACATATTTTGCATAAAATATACAAAGCGAAATGAGACAAAACAGGCAGATGAGACAAAGAAAAGCTGATCAAAAATGCTTCTAAATAAACTCAACGATGTTTTTTTATGGATTTGTTTCAAAGGTTTGGGTTTTTTCTTCTCTGATATGAAGCAAAAAAATCAGGATTAATTCTAAATTCATCAACCCTTTAGAAACAGAAACATTTGTGTTGAAAATCTTCAGATGATTGACTGAATAAGGTAGTGGAAAGCATTATCCTATGAGGTCAGAATAGATCTTGTAATGAAAATATAATTTTATTGACTCATGATTTAGAGGACAATGCTTTGATAGTTTTATGACCAGTGTGCATATATATATATATCCAGTTACAAAATATTACTGATATTATTTTGGCTTTATTAATGCTTTTGCCTATGTGGCGCTTATGCAAAAAAAAAAAAAATCCTGTTGTATATAAAATAATTTTACCATCACATGCTGTGAATAAGTCATATGTGAGGCTTTTTTTACATCTCAACCCTTCAAAAACAATCAGCTTTTATAGTCTTATTATAGCTACTTCTGATACATACAAAGCGGAAAACTGTTTTTGTGGCAGAATTAGGAAGGTGACACATCTGCATTAGATGGAAAACAATTAATTTATTTCTCTGCAGTTGGTGCACATCTGTGTTCATTAAAATCAAAGCCCAGACTTGCATTTTCTTCAGTGATGTAAGATGAAATAAAAGCTCATTTTAAATTTAAAGACTGAGCTATTCCCATCCTCAGAATTAAATATCTCTGTGATTGCTGGGTGTTATGGAGGGGGAAAGAATCCAAGCTGAATGTCTGTTTTCTGTCATTTATCTGCAAAGTTAACTGTTGTCAGAACTAATAATAACATTTCCATATGGATTTTTTAGTGTTAAGTACACATTTAGCATTTTCTTAACATACATTTTTGCAGTACAATCAATTCCTTTGGTTAATGCTGTATTACACATATCTAAAGATACAATGCTTTATTTGTTCAGACCCATCTTAATGGGAAAACTAAAAAAAAGTATGAAATTCACTGGCTGTCAGCTGGCACAGAATATCGTTGTAATAATAAGACTAAATCCTGCTAGAAAGCCTAGATTTTCACCAAAGTATCAAGTTAAAAACAAATAGGAAAAAACTAAAATACTCTAAACAAGAGCGATACCAAAGATTAGATACAGAAACTGGAGAATTCTTGATACTCTCTTTGGCAGTTGTCATGAATGAACAATTTAGGTCATTCAAAGAATGTCCAGCAAAGCTATTGGCAGAAGCAGGTTTAATATAAAAGTGAGAGTGCGACAAAGTTCATTAGCAAGATCCACTCTACTACTTGGTAGATGGTAAAAGCAAAGAGAAAAACAAATCAGTCTAAAATCTAAAATAAATCAATCTATAATTAAAATCAATGTGAAATTATCTGTGTGGATGCTGGAGATAGAAAAAGGTCATAGATGGGAATAAAGAAAGGAAGAAGGGAGGTCCCCTTTTGAGTCACCAGGTTCAGAGTGGACCCCCTTGACAAACCTAGCCTCAGACTTGATCAGTGGTTTAGGCCTAAAGGTTTTAATAGTACTTAAATTTAACAGCACTTAATCTATAGCCTAAGTTAAACAATTAAATAAAAGGTTCTGTGGAATTTACTGTAGCACAGCAATAACTCACAGTCCTAACTTACTTACAAAGCTAATGTACTTAAGAGTCTAAGACAGCAACATGCATAATATATTCATGTTTGGACTCACATAGACCCAAAGGAGCATGTGCAAGGTATATACTTGGGAAAAATTCCCCTTGAGTTCACTGAAGTACTTACATCAGATGTCTTTGCATCTGCTTAATGGTTGAAGGACTGGGGATATCAACTTGGCTCTGTTGTCAGTTGTCCTCTGAGTATAGCAAGCTCGAGAATTTGTTCTCTTGAGAAGAAGCTCACTCAGAGGCATATCCTAGAATCATAGACTGTCCACGGTCAGAAGAGACCTTAAAGATCATCTTGAGCACCTCCAGGGTGGGTCATCCACATCTTTGGGCAACCCTTTCCATTGCCTCACCTCTCTGACAGCAAAGAGCTTCGTCTTAACAGGTATTCTAAACCTCCTCTCTTCAGTTTGAATCCATTCCCCTTGTCTGCTGTGGTTATACCAGCACAGTAGGATGTAAACTTGGTATCTCTGCTTAAATGCGTAAATTGGGGAAAAAAAAATGCGTCTTAGTATTACACATTACAAGATGTTGACAGGGGCAGGCAGCAAAATTTTGCAAAATTCCATCAAGTTTTAGGAAACTTGCACTATATTTAATGTCTTTGAGATCTTTACTGATTTCACAAAGGTGATCAACATTTCATTTGCTGGTGAGGGGAATGATCACAAAGACATTCAGACAGGAGTATGTCATAAATTTTGTTTCTGCAGGAAATCAGATTAATAAAGAAAGACTCCAAGCTTCTGATTTAACTGTAATTGCAGCAACCTATCATTTCCAAAGAATGAATTTGCCACATCTGCTAGGAAGTAAACAATAAATGAAAAGATCAGGAACAACTCAGAGGAAGAGACTCTTGACGTCTCTTTACAGAAAGAGTGACTAATCTTGGTTCTAGGAAGTTTACATTTTTTAATTAAGATGTTTTAAACCTCTGTGGAAAAGATGTTGTTCACAGAATTATTTACTTAAAATGCCTTCTCACAGTGAAAGTCACTGTCCCTTATATACTTATAATTCTATATAGACAAAAAATTAACACACTTTGTACATGGACATGCAATTTATTGTTAGCTCAGCTAAAATTTTAAATACCAAATATAACTAAAACAGTTATCTTGAGTCCAGTTACAAAAATATAGCTGAATAATATAACTTTATACAGAAAATTAATATTCTAAAACAAAGTGTCACTCTGGAATAGGTAAAACTAATACTTACCCTACCCTTTGGTGCTGCACTCATTCTTATAATCTTTCCAGGGTTCCTAGTATGATAACAGCCATTTTCCTCAGTAGAAAGGTGGTCTGTTGTGCAAAACATTGATAATGTTTCAAGTTCTTCCCTGCAGAACTTGCAGTATTTGCAATTCTGGTTCCTTTTTTATTGTCTTTGGGTTTGTTTGTATGTTTCTACTTATTACTACAGTCTAATACCTTTTCATTTGTTTCCAATTACCCATTAAAAGTTGCACAACTGCGTCTTCCAATCTCAGTGGACACAAAGTCCACTATAATTTAGACAATAGGATATAAAGAAGCTACAGCATTTTAAGCATTTGGCACTTCAATTTATTTCATGTTTAGAAGATAGAATAAAATATTTCAGAAGTGACATCTGTTTTATGTATTTCTTCCCCTGCCATTATTTCCATCCTGCTGGTAATTAGAAGGATATTACTTCTGAACATATTTTAATTTCATGGTCAAAAAAAATGGAAATAGACATTATCGTCATGTTATATAAAATTCAACATAAAAGATACTCTACAAGTTGCTACTCAAATATGCAGTCTGTCATCTTGAAGTAAAATTCAGAGGTAATGTGTACGATGAAAAAACATATATGGTGTAGTTCAGAATTAATTATTTAGAATTTTACCAGTTTAACATACAAAGAAAAATGTCACTTTACTTTCTGCTGACAAAGATATAAATCCTTTTAGTTTAAAAAAATTCCTCTCCATGATCATGCCTCCCACACACATGGATGATCAAGGACCAATACAGGATCATTATCTTTCGTAGAACATTTAAGAGAAAGTTTTAGTCTTATCTAATCAGACAATAAATTTTCTTCTCTGCTGGCAGTTATAACTTCTAAATCATGCCTAGTCATGTGGTTAAAATAATGCAGCAATATTTCCAGAGTAAGAAGAGACATAACCAGCTTTTTTAGGGAAAGAACCCCATATTTTTTATAAGGTGAAGAGAAACTAATGCAATATCAGATTGTCTGTCTGAAGAAAGTCTTTAAATAACTGGACAAATCATTAGAATATATTTAGATTTTAATAGAAGACTTTATGATATAAGGACTTTTAGAATTAAATGTTCGTTCTTTGACTAAAATAGAAATGAAAGGAGGTATCATGGGGTAGAACAACCATAAACAGTTCAAAAATGCAAAAGTATACAGGAGACATTTGGTGTTCAACAAATTATTTTGATAGCAATTGTCAGAAACTATAATACTAAAGTTTTAAAAGGAATGTAGAAAAACTAATTCAGCAAGAGATAGGTCAAGGAAAATAAAAGTATTCTGATTATTTGTTTGTTTGTTTTTATGATGACTATGATGGTATAGAACAGGGCTGGATTCACAGGTTTTCTTTACATCATGATCTGCATCATTGACATTTTTTCAAAAAACCAATAGAAAAAAAAAATATATATAGAGCCTTGGTTTATTTCTTGTTGTCACTGCTATAGTGCTGCATTTGCACTCTAAAAATCTTGAATATGTAACTTTTTTGTACAAACTCATGGAGAAAAATCAATTATGTCATAGTTGTCTTTTTAGGGAACTGTTTACAGAGATATATATCTGTGAAGATTTGTTATTATTACAATATTACATTGTTGAATATATTACCTAAATACTCAATATTACATGGTAGCATGTAATTTGGATTTCTCAAAACCACTGGAAATAAAATGAAATTAAAAACTTCAACGGATTTAGATATTTGAAACAGGAACAATATTCCTTTTAAGATAAGAGAATAAACTTTTATCTTTCTTTTAACTCACTTTTTTTTCTTTTTTTTTTTTTTTAATTTTCTAACAAGCATCACATCTGGAAGAAACCAAAAATACACTAATTATATTTCCACTGTATGCCAGTAATGACCAATGCTTTATATTCCACTGAAGTTTGTATGGAAATGTTAAGTCTAGGTAGAGAGAACAAACAGCAGCCACATGTCCATGCTTTGCTTCTTTTGACAGGTTCAGACCTAACAAAATGTTTTACAGACTTAAAGATATTTTACAGAATGGACAATCTTTTGCAAGTCATTACCGTTAAAGGCTAATGAATGGAATTGTAAAACTAAGTTGTTATCATAACTCAGAGACATGATTTCATAGTTCATTGTTAACTTGTTATTGACATAAATGGCAGCAATAAATAGATCTCCAAAATTTCTTATTTCCTTCTCTTACTCCTTAGGACTAGTGTTTGGACTGAAATCTGTCTGATACTCTTCAAACCAATATTGATGGGGTACAGCAGGTGCAACCTGCTTGGAAACATTTAAGACGCCTCTTTTGTTTCAAAGACAACAATAAAAGTCTCTTTGTTTCAAAGTGGCATTAAGTTCAAGTTAAAAACAGCTTATGTTTGTTTGGGCTGGAATAGATTCAATTTTCTTCTTAGTGGACATTTTCTGCTTCCCATCCTGCCAGGCTGAGGGTGCAGAATTTGGGAGGGGACACAGCTGGGACAGCTGATGCCAAAAGACTCAGCAATAAAAGCTGGGGGAAATAACGAGGAGATTATTCAGTCATGGTGTTTGTTTCTCCAAGTCACTGTTATACATGATGCAGGCCTGCTTTCCTGCAGGTGGCTGAACACCTTCCTGCCCACAGGGCAGTGGGTTAATCCTGTGTTTTGTTTCTCTAGCATGTGCCAGTAGTTGCTGTACCTGTTAAATTGTCTTTATGTCAGCCCATGAGTTTTCACACATTTGCCCCTCCTTGTACTGAAAAATCTTATACTTTTTTTTATATAGCTTTGCTAGCTGAAATATTTTCTTTATTGTGGTTTTCATAGGTCTGAAAGTATGCTTCTGCAATCTATATATTAACCACAAAGGGTTGGCCTGAAATGAATATGTGAATATGTACTGCACATAGTCCTTTAAACATGGTATTGTACACATAAAGAATGCAGCTGTTACTATTGGAAGAAAAAAATAGTGGAAGAAAAGTGAAAACAAAAAATAAATTGGACATGGCAGTTAAGGAGAGTAAAATAGATGATGATGAGTACATTATTCATGCATAAGGTTTCTTATGTTAGCTAGTAGCTAATAACTGTAAAGTACAAAATGGAATGGAATATCTTGTAAGAGATGATTTTCCACCGAATTCCTATTTGTTTTGGATGGGTCCATTCTAATTTACTCTTCTGAACTAATTCAACCTTAAATCATCTTATTTCTTTCTGTCTTTGTAACTCAACTAGGATTTTTCCACATACCTTGTCATAAATCGAGTTGTAGTCTAATAATGTTGCCAGCAGCTGCTAAAAGCTTTGTTCAGGGTGCTCAAATTAAATTCACTTATTAGTAGCACTCAAAAATGCAGGTCAACCTTTTTTTTTTTTCTTTATTTATGTCTGTGTATATGCAGATTGTGAGTGTTTATGTAGTGAAAGGAGATATAAAACAGATACAATAGCCATAATAGCCATGTCTCTTTTTCTGTGTAAATAGTTCCAGGCAATCTCACATCCCCAGTTTATATGTTTTCCTTAGCACTTCCACTTGTGGCAAGAGAACTGCTTTATGTTTTACAAATTTAGACTAAGACTTTTCATACTTGTCATCCACTTGAAGTGAAATGTGAAGCAGTGCTAAGAGATGCCATGTTGGATTTACTGGACAGCTTATGAAAGCCCAATGCTGTCTTTGTCTGTAAACTGTAGTTTCTGGAAAGGAAACACTCACATTGAATATTTCTTTCCTTTCTGTGCTGGCGAAGAGAACATCCTCTGTATCTAAATTATGAGAGAATTTGTAACTAGTGGGATTTCTACAAGCCACACTGGATGAAGAAGTAGTTTGTGGTCAGGGCTCAAAATATAGGGAATGGGAGTACATCTGATTGCCAACTTGTCAGCAGCAGCATTCCTCAGGGTTCAGTTCTAAGGCTAGCTCTCTTCAGGATTTTTATCAATGATCTGGGTGCAGAAGTTGGATGCACCATTAAAAGGTTTGCTGCTGTTATTGAGTATTGTCCCTGCACATGGTGAGGGACATAGGATGGGAAGGCGTTTGGGGTCCCTTCCAACCCAAACCTTTCTATGGTCCTATGAGAGGTGGGACAAAGTGCCTTGCAGAGGCATTTAGATATATTGGAGCATTGGACAATTAACAGTAATTTAACAAATTGGAATGGCATCCAAATTCACCAGGGATGGACTCATGCCAGGCACAAGTACAAATCGGGAGAGGAATATGTGGAGAGCAGCACTGCAGAAAGGAATGTGACAGGTTGAGTGTGGGACAGATGTGTGCCCTGGCAGCTGTTCTGAGGTGCAGCAAACACAGTGTAACAGCCAGCAGATTTCAGTGGGCCCAGGAAAGGCCACCACAGTGATCAAAGGTCTTGAAAACCTCTCTTATGAAGAAAAGCTGAGAGGCTTGGGGCTGTTTAGCACAGCGAAGACAAGGTGCTTGAAATATCTGATTGCGGCCTTTCAATAGTCAAAGGGGGCTTACAAAAAAACAAAGACAGAGAGAGAGACTTTCTAGAAAGGCCTGTCATGTCAGTGGAAGGGCCAATGCTTTTAAACTTTAGGAGCATAGATTTTGATTGCACGTAAGGAAAAACTCTTTACAAGGAAGGTGGTGAGATGTCACAACAAGTTGTCCAAAAAAATTGTGGATCCTTCATCACTGGAAGTGTTCACAGTCATATTGGATTGACCAACCCGACCCAGTGAAAGCCACCAGGGCAATGAGGTTGAACTAGATAATCTTTAATTGTCTTTTCCTACCCAAACCATTTAAGGCTCTGGGATATCTTTAACAGTGATGTGAAGAAGTAGCTTGATACTTGTCTGGAGCTTTCACCTTTATATTTATAATTCACAGAAAAAAAATAAAAAACAACAAACCATAAAAACCAAAATGTATATATTTAGAAGCCATGACAGATATGAGGGAAATTTTACCACATGAACTGATAATTATGTTCTGCCTTATATAATTTACATCAATAATTAACTGGAATTGAGAACATCCAATGGAAGAAACCATGCATATGTGTATATGTAATTCTCATCAGAAATTAATCTCAGATAAAGATGATAGTTCATATAAATCCGTCATAGTGTTGTTATGAGGAAAATGACTGGTAAAATTCTAATGCTTTCAGCATTCTGAGATTTCAAATGAGTTAAAGATAAAACCTGAATTTTTCAAGCTATGAAAAAACAGGTGTTAACCTCGAGTCTTTTTCCAGCCACCTGCCAGTCTCAGTACAAAAACTAACACAAAAATGTAATACACTTTCATATCCATAGAAAGCCTTTACAAAGATTAAAGCTTTGCACTATCTTTCCTCCATGAACAAAAATCTTTTTTTCCCTTTGTGAGATCTTTTATAACTGATTTCTATTGTGTGCTAGATATTTTTTTAATGGAAGTGATTCAGCTTCTGGTTTCTTCCAATATTCCCCTCCCCCAAATATGAAGCACAACTTGTTAAAATTGAATCGTGGTGGCTACAAGCTGACATCTGTGTCAATGTGAAGAACAAGGGCAAAATTTCTATGGCTCTCTTTTAAGAACAGAAGGACAGGTTTTTTTTCCTGGAATTCTGAAAGTAGTCTAAAGGCTTGCTCATGTAGTCTTCCTTTCTAAATGAAAGATGAAAGGACTGCAGAAAAAAAAAAAAATCAATGTCCTGTAAATTAATAAATAAGTTCTTATTTGGGGAAATATGGAAGACAAAAGCTAGAAGTCTATACACACCCTCTAAGGTTCAATGTTTGATAGTAAACTCCATATCATACAGGTGTTTTTATACATATATTGCTTACTTCTAAGTAGACATTTTTGTTAGAGATTAAATACCTTTGTGCTAAGTGCTTTTATCTAAGTGCTGCAAGCATAAATGCTGCCTATAAATAGAAGCTGTTCTTAACTTTATCATCTGAATAGAAAACTTTATACTTGCACTTTAAAGACATGCTGGCAAGTGCAGTACTCCATAGGAGTAACCACGATTGGATCATATTTTATTTTTAAGAATGGAGCTACATGAGGCACAAGGTGAATTGCAACAGAAGAAGTTGCAATTAAAAAAAAAAAAAAGCTATTTTTCAGTAACAACACATTACAGACATTTAAAAGACAAAGGATTTCTGACTGTAAGATACTAGAAAATAGCATTTTAGATGAGCCCTATTTTGCTGACATTTGAAGCTTAAGTTTGCAATAAGGATTACTTAATCAAATGTCAACTAAATACAGGCAGTCACATCTAATATAAGAGAATATAGAATATATCAAGTTTCAAATCTGTGCTAATCATAATTGTATTGATATTTTCTTCAGTGAAAAGTACATTTCTGCAATGATTTTTCCCATACCATCTTTCATCCAGAAGGTAATTTTTAAGAGCATGAAAATGAATCCTGAGAAAGTTTTTCACCCACAGTGTGATTGAGCAGTGGGACAGACTCCCAAGGGAAGATGTCATAGCAGAAAGCCTGACAGAGTTCAAGAAGCATTTGGACAATACTGTCAGGCACAAGGTGTCATTTTTGGGGTGTCCTGTGCAGGGCCATGAGCTGGACTCAATGATCCTGATGGGTCTTTTTCCAACTCAGCATGCTCTGTGATTGTATGATCACTCCAAACATATTAAAGATAAAAGACAACTCTCTTCGACGGGATGTTATAACGCATCCAACACATCCACATTTCTAGCAGATATGATAGAGGAACCTTGAAAAAGTTATTAACCAAACAGAATTGTGGAAATAATTGTTTTTTCTTTAAATGAAAAAAAAACTCTGGGGAAAAACCCCTTTATATAGGAATGTTTATCTTTTTAATTACAATATTAAACTATGAAAATTAGTTATCAGCTTTTCTCATTAGGCCATATCAACATGTGTTTCTTAAGTTTTCTTAGGGTAGATTCTCTAGACAGGTACTTCTCTTAATAGGTGTAGGATTTTGATGTGACAACCATGAATGTCCTTAAGAATCACTAAAATATTTCATAGACCTAGGCCATAACTATATATGAGAGGAAAAGAGAGTTGAGAAGACAAATTCATTGCTGCTTCACAGTTAAATTTGAAAATTAAAGTAAGAAACCTATGTCTTAGTTAAAAGAGTATTTTTTTCTGGCATTTAAATGCATTTATAATTAATTTTCATTATTTTTACAAGAAAAGTAGCATTTGAAGAAATATTAAATCTTGGAGCGCTTACATACTGATTTTGCCATGCAAATAAAATCTTGACTTTGTATGCATTTTTTTTCTAACATTTATTTTAATAGGAACCCCTCACCCCCCCTCCGAGTAACTACATTATTGAATTTCTTTGGCCATGTTCAACACCTCAAAATCTGGTACCAAATTTAGTCAAGTCATCTCTGGCTTTCATTACATTAATGTCAGAAGACAGAGTTCAATCATTCTGCTAATATTAGACACCTTTTTTTCATTATTAGAAAATTCACCATTCAAATATGTCTTTCTCTTTACATAGACAGCAAAGCAGCTTCCGGAATCATCTTGGAAGAAGACATTCAACTTTCAGATTTCTAAAATTCAGAAGGTGAAACCTTCCCTAAGCTCCATTCTGAGGTCACCCTACCTGATATTGAATAGACTTAGTCCTGCCTGGCTGAGAAGTCAATTGGCATCATATCTTTGGTTTATATTCTTACACAGTACATCAAACGTTATTTCTGAATCTCATTAAATGCCTGTATTTGTTTCAGATATGCTCTTATTTTTCATTAAAATTTTTACTTTGTGTGCTCAACTAGAAAAAAATAGTTAGCCAGTAAGTAATATTTTCTGTTAAAAAAAACCAAACAAGTAAATAACAACCAAAGAACCAAAGAAAGCAAACAAACACAAATTACTTAATCAAAAGGAATTGTTTTGATAATATAATATTGTTCTAGACTATGTCTAATTAGAAAGGTATTTTGTTTAAATACAAGTCTTCTTTAATTAAGAATCTCTTGGTGAATGAGACATGTTTCCTTTAACAACATTTCTAGTCAAATATCTCATAAACCAGACTTTTTTAAAAAAGAATGTTTTTTAGTTTTGGTAGCAACATCAAATCAGCAGGGTATACAATCAGAGTGCAAGCAGTATGCATTACAAGGTATCTTGGTGAATTGGCATCTACGGTAATTATTAGCACTTTTAGCCTTATCACTCCAGTGCATGGGCATCATGCCAGTTGTCTTTATGTACTGCAGGGCCCTCATTCTGCAAATTGAAAAGCATTCTAAAAAGCATTTATGCATTTATTTCCTAATCTCACTATCCTCAGTTAGTCATTGCCAGATCCATTCTACTTGACATAAATCACATGTCAAACTTAAAAATATTTAGCATTTCAAAATACAATGCTCAGGAATATGTGCCATAATCAGTTTACAATTACTTATTTTTTAACTCAGTCACACTAACAAGCCACTCTTCCATCTATGTAGTTCTGGTGGAAATAAACTGGATAATACTTTAAGGTGAGAATATCAGACTACAAACAGAAATAGAAGATTGATTCTGAGATGAGAGACACTCATCTTAATACTTTGCTTTCAAACTATTGTCAATAATAATGAGAATGTTATCCAAACTATACCATAGTAACAACAAAGAGAGAAAATATCTATAACTTCATAGATTATACAAGTTAAATACCCTCAGGCAAAAGATGGATTTCAACAAAATATGCACAAAAATATGCACTTGAACCATTAAACTAGGAAGGACAAGAAGACCAAATCTATCACAAATTCTGAGAAATTACTCTGTATATGATAAAGGCCCTTAATGTCAGGAGACAGATCATGAATCCCAAATGGAGAGAGAAGCTTTTTTCCAGACCAGAATAAAGTGCCTCTCTTTAAGAAATGAAGCATAAGGCCTGCAGCTCTGCTCAGCATTCTCTTCTAGCAAATAATTTCTGCTTAGTTCAGCAGCCTGGCTTCATGGATTGCTTTAGGTCGGTTACAGTCCTCAAACACTTTGAAGGGGTTTGGGCACTGAAAACAGAGTATGTATTCTACTCTGTGGCAAAATATATGGAAAAACAAGAAAATTCCACAACAGGAATTTTTAGACCTACCTCCAAACCCAAAGGCTTTATTGTCTAATGGCCAAGAGTTTCTTGTCAGTTTTGTGTAAACTACTAGTTATCAAATTAGAGAAAATATCACTCTGCCTGGCTGTTCTGCTTTCTGGTATTTTAAATGTATATATAGATAATTAATGAAAGTTGTTGTTTTTTTTTCTTCTTTATGAGAAATAGGAACTCATAAATCTAATATTGTTTCAAAGTTGTAACAGTTAAAAAACACTAGTGATCTAATGAGGGATTTTTTGGTCTTGGTATAGTTGTTTATTTGTTGGTTGATGTGTGGTTTTTTTTGTTGTTTTTTCTTTTCCTACCAGTAGTAGTATAATCTGGAGTGGTGAATCATCATGGAATGGAATAAAATTGAATTCAACTTCTGAATCTGCTAAAGCCAGTAGTTCCTGTGTTTTAAACATCCTCATTCAGAGCAGACACTTCAAAAAGGCAGATTTTAATCTGACATATATCCCCATAACATCACTGTGTGATTTTATTTTTTGCCTATTTTGAAATTGAAAGTGCTGTACAGATACCCATGGAAAAGAAGATTCTTCACTCAGCTGCCGTACATGCAGAATTTATGCAGAGATATGTTGAAGTACAAGCTTGAATCAAGCACTTGTGTAACTGGTAGATATGTCTTGAGGTTTCTTTAGTTTTAAGCTGTGGTCTGTGCTGTGGGCTGACCTTGGAGGGATGCCAGACCTTCACCCAGCCCCTCACACCACTCAGCTGTTCTCTTACTCCCCCTCCTCAACAGGGCAGGCAGAGAAAATAAGATGAAAAAGCTCATGGGTCAAGATAAAGACACAGCTTGTGTGTTGCAGGGGGATGAGGAATGGAGGTTGCAGTCAGTCCATAACAGTTCCTCTTTGAGGGTCTCTACTCATCCTGAAATTGGGAAGGGAAGTAACTGCACCAAAGATATAATTAATTATTTTTCAATAAACAATGTCAGTACCATGGCATTGGCCCAAAATGCTTTTTTTTTTCTGCCTCCAGATAGTTATTAAACTATAGTTATTAGTTACATAGTTATAGTTATTATTTATATTAAATCTACATAAATTTATATGAATTTTCAGGGTCTTTGTGGTTACACAATGATTGTTACTTTTCCATCATGTAATTGTATTTTTCATTAAAAAAATAAAATGAAATTTTCTGTAGTAAAAAAAGCTAGGTAAAGTCTCCATAAGGTTTGGACATGTTTATAGGAGTTTAATTTAAACACATTCATTAATGACTTCACATTAAAGCTTCTTTAACAACAAATTTCAACATTTAAATTCAGTGTAACAAATAAGAGATTTTTTTGAGCTAAATGCACTCATTTTGAAAACTGGAAGCAGATATGCTCCAAGATGGGATTGTAATTTGCCTTACTTTTCCAGCTATAACCACTCAGGGCAAGACTGTCAACATAAATTAAACATTTCTAGGGTAAGGAATAGATCTGGTTAACTTTAATGTGTTCACAATCTGATTTATTTTGTTGACTGTATCACAGACTATTCAAGAAGCTGTTAGTATAGAAGAAACCAAGAAGGATTTACACCCAACTTTAAGCAGGAACAATTTTCATAGTTGTATATAAAATACTCTTTTTGCTAGATACTTCAGATTTTCTGTTGCAATTACATATAAAAGTATTGCTTATTTTCATCTCTTGTAGTCAATATTTTAATTATTGCTACTAAAAACATCTAATATTAAACAGAACAGGAACTTTTTTATGTCCAGGTTGGCAATCATCATTTATATTTGACATAATTTTTTTTTCTTTATTTTTTGTCTCTGTTGTGACTACCAGAAGTAAGTTGGCGGACACGGAGTGTTGACAGTACAAAGCAATACCTGTCTTTCTAACCAGACACAGCTTTCACTGACACTGGACAGATCAAGATTGAATCTTAACAGCTCAGCCAATGCCAAAAACACGGAGTTCAGCAGGCTTTGGATCAGACTCAAATGCCCATGTTTTTCCATCTTCATTTTCCTCGGGCAAGCAAGTCCTTGCTTGCAGGAAACCCATCTGGTTCAGTTGTGTAGGAGGTGGTTGCAGGAGGTCAAAATGTGAGGAGCCCAGGCTGGTACAGAAATGTCTTCTGATTCCCAGGGAGGCCCAGGGCAGCACAGCCCAGCACAGCTCTCCCAGTCTCTCATGCGAAGAAGTTAAAGCAGCTCTGGGCAGTAGCTGAGCAGTGGTTGGAAAGAAGTACAACTGAATCTTCCTTATTCCTCATGGACCAGAAAAAGAGATGTTCATTCAGAGTATGTGCAGGAGAAAGGCTGTGCTGAATGGTATTTTACTTTACTTCTGTCAAAATTGTATCTGTGCATTTTGCAGTTTTATCTGAAATGTTATTAGTCTAGTTTTGTTTTTTTTTTTTTTTTTTAATGTGGATTTCTCTAGCATTGCCAAACATTAGTAATTTGTACCATTATTAAGGAGTTTATCAGTAGCAAAGGTATGAATTTAACAGCAATCTGATAGCAAATATTTTTATTGTAGTATAGTCTCTAAACGCACTACTAAAATGCCAAAAAAAATCATACAGGACTTGATGTTCAAGATTCTTGTTAACAGCTCAGATCAAGTTCAACCAAAGGTCAGTAAAGCCTTGAAGAGAACTTTACTACTGTTTTTGGGCAATTTCTGTGTTTTATACATGTATTTTGAAATAACAGCAAGAAGAGAAAATACCAAAGCACTTAAATTAAACAGGAACTTGGTAACTAAATCTGAAATTGTAATGCCTATTCATCTGTCACTGAAGTGAAAGGAGTTTATACTAATGCAGACTTTACAGATAGTATTACTAAACATTTCCAAGTTAGAAATCTTGAACATCATAGCATCTGCCCAATTATTCCTGAAAATCCTAGTTTAAGAAATAATATGACACAGAAAGTGTAGTTGAGCCTCCTGTATACTTCTATAATGCTTTTGATGAAAGGCTGTGAAATGCCTTTAAACAAACCTGACAGGCTGAAGTATCTTTTTGTACAATGAAAATCTGTGCTTCAGTTTCCCCTACATGCATGAAGGATTGCAAATGTACATTTCTCATGCTCATGACAGTCACTTAAGCACTAAACAGGAGGCTGTCAGTTAGGTAAAAGAAACGGTAGTAATAGTTTAATAAAAATACAGAATGGTTTGTATTGAAAGGGTCTTAAAGATCATTCAGTTCCAACGCCCTGTTGTGGGCAGGGACATTTTCATAAGACCAGGCTACTCAGAGCTCCACCCAATGTGGCCTTGAACACCTCCAGGGAGGGACATCGCTTCTCTGGACAACCTGTTCCAGGGTCTCACACACCCTCATAGTAAAAATTCTTTCTTAATACCTAACCTAAATATATTTCATATAATTGAAATCCATTCGCCCTTGTCCCATCGCTACAAGACCTTGAAAAAAGTACCTCTTCTTGTGCACTGTGTAGGAGCCCTTGGTTTCTAACACAGGGTCCTCAATTCCCTTGCATGGATAACTGAGCACAGAGGCACCCATGGTCCTTTTCACATCTAATAGTTTACATGTGCTGTACAAACACACATAGTTGCCCCAGTGTATGCTCAGGAGTTGGATACAGCTGAGTGATGGGTCAAAAAAGGTAAACTTCATTTTCCCAGATACAAGCCTTCAAAAGACAGGCATAATATTTAGGCACAACTCATTTCACTGTTAAAGAATTTGCTAGGGGGCTCATCATTCTTCATTGACTTTGAAAAATATCCAGCAAAGTTTATGTAGACTAGAATGCTAAGTTGTAAACTGTTAATCTGTTTTGATTTATGCCTCCATACCCACAAGATGATTAAGCCTTACCATTTAAATCAGCCTTCAAAGTACTCAACCTTGTCATGGTTTGGCCTTTTAATCCTTTAAAACTGAGTCCAGAGCAGAAATTCTCTGAATACATTGATTCAATTTCAAATACACAACTTCAATCCATAATTAGTCTTTTTTTTTCTATTTTATTCAATCATCCAGGGATTGTTAAAGCATAATGGCCTCTGGCTTTTTGAGGCCCCTTAGGCAAATCATAATGTAGCTATAAAATAAAAATAGTGTAGTCATGCCTACCACTAAAGCGATATTTGATATAATGTGTTATGCATTTTCTTCAAGCTCACCAGTGAAAGATACAACATGAAATCCTGGAAATTATTAGAATGAGACTCCTGTGAGGTAATTTTGTTACATGTTGCACACACCAAAGAGATACAATATTGAAGTGAATATTAAATACTCATAATGACTATCGTTAACTATCCCAGTCCATATATATTTTACCTTTTTTCAGTCATTTGAATGTAAATTCAGGTTATTGTACAGATTCAGAAATTTAGTTTAGACAGCTTTTTCTGAAATATGTGCTATGTAATTTTAGCCAATATGAAGAAAATCTGAAAACTTTCTCATTTAGCTACTTTTGCTCTATTTTGTTTTAAATTTTAACATTAATGCTTATCAAAAGGAAGCTTTTGCTAGTAACTTTGCTGAAGATTCAAGAATGTTAAATACAGCTGCTTACAAAACTCATGGCATTTAAAAGATTAATTGTTAAACAGCTGCTTACAAAACTCATGGCATTTAACATCATGGAATACATGCTAATTAAATGTTATATTAAATATATATATGTAAAATTTAGACTGGTAAGTTAACTGTATAGTGGTGTAATATTCATAATAATTCTTAATGTCTACAGCAAATCTATTGCAAATGTCTTTATTGTGCCTGCATATGTAAAACTATAATGAATAGGTTCTTTCCATAACTAAAATACAGTTTTTATTTCTAAACCAGAACCAGTATTCCAGTGAATCCTGGGGAGAAAAATGCATCACTTTTCATCAGATAATCAGGTGGGTTTTGGTTAATTTTTTTGCATATTCCACAGAATAAGAAAGGCATTAACTTTTAATATGGGCATCTGTGTTTTAGCACAGATAACTTTGTTGATGCTGACAGTTGCTCTGTAGGCTAGAATAATTCAAAAAGTCTCAAGCATGCATTTGACAGCAAATGCTTATATAAAATGATTTAAATAAGATGACAAAACCTATTTATCAGTACTAATGTCTCTGAAATAATGGAACTGTTTCTAAATTATATAACTCAAGAGACAGATTGTGTCTGTACAGGCAAAATAACGGCAACATGTAAAGCACGTGATGAACCAGAATACATCAATACAAGCAGGTGAGATTCTAGCATATATTCCCATATTCTGTGGAAAGCTATTTGTTCTGGCTGCATTGGGAACAATATTGGCTAGAATATTCTGTTACAGAGGTTATGAATATAGGAAGGATGAAACATACAGACAGAGAGAAAGCAGCAGATGTAGTTTGTCATTAATACTCATTTTAGTCTGTTGCTAAAGGTTAACAAAAATATAATGTTGTTTGAAGAGCATATTGTCATTAATAGAGGTCAATATAATAATCAATGAAGACTCTAAACTCAACCCATCCAAAAAATTCAGGT
The DNA here is from genome assembly GCA_019023105.1 of Diglossa brunneiventris. Classification (NCBI taxonomy): domain Eukaryota; kingdom Metazoa; phylum Chordata; class Aves; order Passeriformes; family Thraupidae; genus Diglossa; species Diglossa brunneiventris. The sequence continues at coordinate 45,371,641 of CM032352.1, read as the reverse complement.
GATTCACAAGACATGCAATATGAAGCTTAAATTCAAGCTATTCAAGCCACTGGTCAGAGTAATAATTTAAAGCTGAACTGGTAACTCTTGCTTCACCTCAATTCTTTACTGCTTTCTCCACATCAGCCTGGAAAACATAGTGATCTTCAATCTAAACAAGGCCGAGGCACCACGTCTCTTTTTCTAGACCAGTTCTTTAGGTTTTCTGCAATTATTCCTCAGCTTTCCTAAAGAATGGTGTAAATTTTGTGGATTTTATTATGAAAAATTCATAACATTGTGAGTGTCTCCACACTTGCTGTTGAGCTAGTTCTATGGGCAGAAGAGAAGTTGAAATTCTTTGTACCAGGAAAGAGAAGTCTGTAGCAGTGAAGAAGTGCGGCCTTGAGAGATGTCGAAGGCTCCTTTACGGTCAGGGGATAATCAGACAATTCCGGCAAGAGAGGCTAGAGAGACGTAGCACGTTAAGAGAAGCACCTACATTTGATCAGCAGACTAGTCTCCTGGCTCCAAGGGCTTTCTTACCTAGCTCTTCACTGACCTTGACAGGTGCTTAGACAACTACATTTAGACACTTAAATCAGTGTCTCTAGGGTAATGCTGCATCAATTTTCATTTTTTATAAAAAAAAAAATTCTAAAAAAAATTAAGCCATGGTGAACTAGTAGAAGATAAACAGATAAAGGAGAGACACCCTCCTAAAATTATTTTTTTAGAATACTCTGTGGCCATAAAACCATTAAGAGTTTTCCATGTTTCTACAATCTTTAAATTACAGAAAATTGAAGAAGAAAGCATACATGTAATTTCTGAATATTCAACATACATACTATTGCGGCAAATAACTGCAATATTTCCCTTGTTTGTAGTATCAACCCCAAGTGAATTTACCAGACTGTGGTCACTGTGCTTGTGTGACCCTTTTGTACATATGGTGGGAGTGTGTGTCCATTGAATGGAATATGATACATGTTTTCTTTCAGTCTGAAATCATCTCCACTGTCACTATGTTGCAGCTATTCAGAATTGAATGTATTTGGAAATTCCTCCAGGTTAAAAAAAAAAAAATTCCTTTGTCAACTGACAAACTTGTACAGCATCAAAAAATTTTAAAGATTGGAGTTATTTTAGTCAAAGTTTATATTGTCAGTAATAGATATATCTAGTGCTTGCGTAAAGAGTTTTTTACAAATATTTTATACACCTATTATGTTGATGTCTATTGTCCCTTATTCTGACTTTTGAGTCATCTGATCTGGATAAAAACACAAAAAAAACCCACCTTATTGCAATTTTTTCATTTGTATAAGAAAAAAAAAGGTTTGGATTCTATCATTTTTACATCTGGTGAAGTCTAGAGAAAAGAGATGGAAATTTTGATAGGTATGAGAAAAGCAAAAACAATGAAACATTTTAAGACTAAATGCATATAGATTAAATAGCATTGTATAATATTGTAAAATATCTCAAACTTCTTTTCAAAGTTACACATGCCCTCCCTACTGAAGCACAGAAAATACTGACGTGCCTTGTGAATGTCCCTGTATTGTGCACTGCCTCCCACCTACAGACCCCAAAGCATTCGTAACTTTGCAGTTATTGACTCACAAGCCCTAGTTTTTGATCTGTGTTTTCACTTAAAGGAGAATTTCAGATAATTTAATAGAAATGTATGAAGTTTCATGTATCAAATACTACGTGACGATTTGCCTATGGATCAGTCACAGCTTTGGGAGAATGCAAATTCATTTGGTGTAGTTTGCTCCTTTCATCTTAGGCTGACTCACTTTCTCTCACCTGTCCTTTGCCTTGTTCTAAAAAGTGAGAAATGCACTCCTTCATAAGGAGAGAAAAACAGACACATTATGCACTTTTCTTCTCTACATGGCCTCACCTTATTTTTGTGTGCGGTTTTGCTTCTTAATTTTGCCTGAATTAGTCAAAACAATGACAAAATTGTAAGTATAAATGCATGATTTGCCTGTTAGGCAAATGTGATAGATAACATATTCACTGCAAAGGTAGTTTGGATAATAATATGTGAAAAGGAGAAAGCAGTACACTGTTTCTAATAAATAGATATGCTTTAATAATTTGCTATTTATGCTCTCCTGGTATGGCAAATCCACTTAAATATACAGTCCTAGCCTCCAGAGTTTTTTAATAGCATTGCTATTATTTATCCTGTTCCTGTGCCACAGCTTTTTTTCCTTGTCATTGATTTTTTTCCCAATAGGAATATCTGTTTTCTATTCTCCATTTTTCATAATGTTTAAACTCAAATCAAATGTTACCAGTTAACAAATCAAATGGTACAGCCACATGAAATGCAGTGATATAGCATATGAAGAGACAGAAGATAAATTTGGAGATAGCTATAATATATATCTATAAAAGCTTGGAGATATGTATATCTTTATACACATATATGTGTATGTGTGTGTGTGTGTGTATAGAAATATATATATACCTTCCCTTCAAAGGTGTAGTCAGCTTTGGGTGAATATATAAGACACTTAAAATTTTAATATTAAGTATTGGGTGTCATTACCTTTAAAAGTCTCATGACTTAAGACAAGCTCAGTAATAAAATTGAGCTTTATATATCAAGCCAACTTTAGCTGTTCAAGTCAGATTATAATGCTAAAGCAATATATGCTATAGTGCTTCAATATATGTTATATATGCTTCTATAGTATTTTGCCCGAATTTATTTTTCAAAAGTTGTAATATTTTATACTCAAAATTTTGGTTCAGCACATGAAGTACTACAAAGAAAAAAAAAAAAAAAGATCCCACCCAGTAATATGAAAAGTCAGTCTTCCAAAATGCTTTGTATTTGAAGAGGCCTCTCAGAAAATCATAATCCTAATTCTTTGTTTGCCAGCCCTTTGGGCAGTCATAAAAATTACATGTTAAATATTTGTTTAGAATTATTTCCTACTCTGCGTACATACTTTAAAATAATTACTCTTGATGAAAAATCTCTACAGAATGAAGCCAAAGTGACACTTCTATTTTGATAAACATCTTATTTTCCTCTATTTGTACTGAAAGGATGAGAGGCAAATGCAGACTTCATGTAGATATTTACATTCAGTCTTTTATGAGTATAGTTTAAAAACATAGTAAATGGAAATTGTTTGAGCAACTGGTAAAAATTATAGATAATCATTATGGAAATTAATTTGATCAAATAATCAGGAAACCAATGACTTAATGACTAATCAGAAGTACGAAAATAATTACAGGAGGGAAAGAATTAAATTGAAGTGACCATAAAATCATGTAAAGCATTTTTACCTCCCAGCAATACACCTTCAGTAATTCCCCTCCAAACCCCGTAAATGTTATATTTATAGACTGTCAGTACAATTCTTTTAGGCAGGAAAGAATTGCTACAAATGAGACCCAAGGGACCTGCACTGAATTGCCTTTGCAAGATATTTCCTGTGAACTTGGAAAAGTCCTGACAGCTCTCTGTGAGGATTCTGCCTCATACAGCTTTTGGGAGCTGTGATAACGGTGTCCACATCACCTGATCTCCTATTATATTCACAAGAGAAAAAAAAAAATTTAGAGCAGATTCATCTGATTTACTTTAAATATCTACATTGTGAAGAGACAATGTGTCTTTCTCTCAGCCACAAAAAAAAAAAAAAAGACCCTGGATGAATCCATTTTACATGTCCTTCTTTTGAGAATTGTAAAATGAAGAATGCGGTCCTGCCTTTCTCCTCGGAAGAATAATGAGTCTTGAATCGGAAGCATTGTGAATTGCACTGGGTTTAAATAAGATAAATACAAATATCTGGATGTAGAAATAGAATTGATAGATCTAATTGTCAACGAATAACTCTGATATATCAATCCACTAATGAATGAGCCATGACAGAATGACTTATATAGCTTAAAGGACAGAGAAAAATGTCAGATTTACAGGACCATAAATAAAGGAACCTGAAACTCAGTCCAAAAATAAGTGTGTCCTGAGGTTGGACCTGTTCTTGTTCTTCTACAAATAAATTTAAAGTAAATATACAAGATTAAGTGAAGTTCTCAATATCACAGATTCATTGAATAGTTTAGGGTAGAAGGGACCTCAAAGAACAGCTAGTCCAACCTTCCTGTAATAATCAGGAACATCTTCAACTAGATTAGGTTGCTCAGAGCCCCGTCCAACCTGGCTTAGAATCTTTCCTGGGATGGGACACTCTTTTGGTGTTTCACCACCCTCATTTTAAAAAACTCTTCTTTATAGCTAGTCTAAATCTACCCTCTTTTAATTAAAGTTGATTACCCCTTGTCCTATTTCCACAGGTCTGTGTAAGAGGTTTGTCCCCATGTTTCTTACAAGCTCCCTTTGTACTCCCATGTACTGCAAGACCATGATGAGGTCTTCCTGAGGTCTTCTCCAGGCTGATCAACCCAAACCATCTCAGACTTTTCTCATAGGAGTGATGCTTCAGGCCTCTGATCATTTCTGTTGCTCTCCTCTGGACCCATTTCAATAGGTTTACCTCCTTCCTGAGCTGAAGAACCCAGAGCCAGATACAGTACAGGTGGTGTCTCAAAAAAGCAGAGTAGAGAAAGAAAATCACCTTCATTGACTTGCAGGCAACCGTTCTCTTGTCTTTCTGTCCAGTTTCCACTTGCCAACACCGCCAAGTCCTTCTCAGAACGGCTGCTCCCAGACCCTTCAACCCCAAGATTTTTTTGACACTGAGGATTGTCCTGACCCAAATGCAGCACCTTGGATCATATGGTTTCACCTGAGCCCACTTGTCCCCTCTTGAAAGGCATCCCGTCCCTCAGGTGTGTCACCTGAACCACTAAACTTGATGTCATTTGCAAACTGACTGAGGGTGCACTCAATCCAACTATGTCACTGATGAAGACATGAAAACATACTGATCCAAATATGAACCCCTGAGGGGCATCACTTGCCACTGATTTCTGTCTGAACATTGAGCCATTGAGCATTACCTTCCGGATGTGACTATCCAACCAATTCCTCATCCACCCCATAGAATCCCCCCCAAAAATCTATCTCTCCCCAGTTTAGAGCATTTGGTGAAGAAATGTTACCTGTTTCAAACATCTTCCCTGTCCTTTATTATCTTAGCACAGCTTCTAAGAGGATCTGTTCCATGATCTTCCCAGGGTCTTCTGTTTTCTGGCATTTTTTAATGTAGATTCATTGCTTCCCTTCTTCCCGTCACCTGGAACCTTGCCTGACTACCATGACTTTTAAAGTATGATGGAGAGTGGCTTGGCAGCTACATCAGCTATCCCATCAGGACTCTGGGAGGCATCTCATAAGGTCCCATAGACTTATGTATGGTCAGTTTCCCCAGGCGGTCACAAATCTGAGCTTCTCTATCCTCTGAATGCCTATTTTTTATTTTACTGACTGAATTTTTCTTTTTAAGATGATGTCTGCTCAATAAAGATTGGTGTCTGTGGTCTCTGGAACTGTGAGTGTAGGTGAATGAATGAATGTTTGAGCACTAGTGAAGAACAATCTGCTCTTGATGGTGAGCAGGTGAAGTGGCTTATTAAGTGTGAAAAACAAACAGGGAGAGAAAGAACCTTGTTTGTCTACTGGCCTGGTCGTGGATCAATTTCTTTCAAAATGTTTTAATCCCAAAAATATTGGTTTCTTATTCACCAAAACCAGAAATAAGACCTTTAAAATCTTTTTGAAGCACAATGGAAAGTGAAATTTCAGATGTGACCTGAAAAACAGAGATGGGGACTGCATGATGTCTTTTGTTTTTTTTAAGAAAGGCATGAGGGACAAACCTGTGGGTGGAAGCGTATAAGTGTCCACATGAATACTTTTTTCACACATTTTACACATGAACATTCTTTTTAAATGTGCTGTTCACTCATTTTCATTCAGAGGGAAAGTTTACAACAGTACTTGCTTTGAAGGAGAAAGACATCCATCTGTTTGTTACGCTAAATGATTTCTAAGCTGAAGATGTGACATGTTATTAAACTTCATCTTCTTAACAATATTGCTGTTCTGCAATCACTACAAAGAAATTGTAGTATGGAACAATATACAGAGAATATCAGTAAAAAAAAAGATGCATTTTAAATGGTCTTGTGAATACATGCCCCATGGTTAGACATAACTGTAGAATTATGTTTGGATGAAACCTGAGGTGACAGTTAAGGGAACACACTAATTTAATAACAGTTGATGAATTAAGAAACTGTATTACTTTTTAAAATCACTTAGGAAATCTCCTTTCAAACCCCTTGGTAATCTGGCTTATTCTTCTGGACAGCACGTCAAAAAGATTTGGAAACACGTAGTCTATGCAAGCCACCGTGTCTGGTTCAGCTTCTTTTTTCACTTTCTAAAGAAACTTACATCAAAGCTTTATATTTCCATTTCAATAAATATGCTCTGTTTAAGAGTTTTCTGTTTGGGACAAAATAATGCTGATTATCACAAAAATTATTCTAAGCTGAATACATAACCTGTAGCATCCATCGCTTTATATAAATTCCCTTTAAAAGGAGAAGACTATGTTAATGAGACGAAGTCCAAGCATTCTTAATGATCATGAACCACTCCTTCATATTTATATGTAACAGAAACCAAGCCATTTACACAAATGTAAATTTCCGGGAAAACTCAATATGATGGCACAAATATCTAATAATTATAGTCAAATATCACAAACTTTATAAACTCCATGTCGCAAAAATATGTATGGCACAATTTGAACTTGACAGTTTCTAAAATGTTTTCAAAACAGTCAGGGAATGACTATGACTGAAGTAAAAAAAGAACCTACATACCAAAACCATAAGGCCCAGCATTCAAGAAATCCTCAAAGAAAGACATTTCAGTTACTTTTTAAAATGGATTTAAATATTTTCTAATTACTCTTGATATTCCATAATAGATCATTTCAATAGATTATTTGCCAGTATGAATATGAGTAGTGTTAGTGCAAAATATTATTAATTATGTAAAATTATTAAATTTACTATTAAACTCCCAATGACTACTTCAGAAATTGCAAATCTTTAATCCTTCCTTTTAATACAAAAAATGATATGCCCTGGTCTTGAACTTTCTCAAGTTCTTTACCCTATTTAACTTCTGGTAAAACTGTTTAGGAGTTCAAATTTTCAGACCAGAGATTCTTTAGGTATTTTTTTTTTAATTTATTTATTGTGTCTTAACATTTGCACAGCCTAAGAAGGATTAACTTTCTTTCCACTATACTCCATCCCATATATATGGAAAGAAGTAGCTCTTCATTTGAATCATGTATGGAACAGTCTTGTTTGGAAAATAGAGTTCTAGGAGCAAATCTTGATAAACAGTACAAACTATAGGGAAATACAGATCTTTTATTTCTTTAAAAAATCATCTTGAAAATTAAAAAAAGTAGGATGTGTAATATTCTTGCTCTGGAAAAAAATTGGAAACCATTAAATTCTGATTCACAAAGAAATACCACCATCAAAAATTCACATTTTAAAATAAATGAAATAATTAATGAAAATGCAAAAAGAAAAAAGCTGTATCCCCTATGAACTAATGTTCTTTCAGAAAGATTATTGTAAATTGTGCTCTTTGAATTAAAATTGTGCAGAATATGAAGTGTTCAACCGTCAGTCACTTCTGCTGATGAGAGGTTGTTAAAGGTATAATATAAAGGTATAATATAAAAGTCAGTCCACCTAAATATTATGTCAGTGCTTAAGCCTTAGCTTTTTTTTTGTTCTTTATATGTATTACTCAATCCTACTAATGCCATACCTGGCTGTCTTCTTTACCAAAAATTTTTGTGAAAGCGTCTACTCAAACTTTGTTACAGCCGCAAGGGAGCACATCATAAGCACAAAGACAAAAGTTTATTGTTATTTCAATTAATGTTTTAGCTGTCCAAATCAGCTACTACAGAAAATCCTTGCCAGCAGCATGGGTTTATTTCCAAAGCAGGCAGAGGTCCCAGCATCAGTAGTTGGAGGGGCCATAGCACTCTGGATCTAGTGAGGATCTTGGACCTTGCAACTTTTTAATGTGCCGGGATTTTGTCTATGATGATACATCTTATATTCACTACATATCATAAAGGAAATACTTGGTTTGCCACGTTTATTTCATACAAACAATTCAAACATTTTATCAAAGATTGAACTTCCTGAATTTGAAGATCCATCTGTTCATAGGCCAGCTGAGTATTGTATTCCAATGAATGTTTAATAGGAATGATTTACAAAAAAATGTGATGGCAGCTAGAGTGGAAAAACTGATCCATCAGTACAGCAACTGCTTAACAAAGATTAGTAGGTAAAAGGGTAGAAAAATACACAAACCTCTGCCACAGATACGTTAGCAGTGAATATTTTCCTCTCAAATTTGTGTTCCTGTCTTGCTGGTGGAAACAGGAAAATGTTTCTTTATGAAAAGTCTCACAGGTAAAGCTAAAGACTTAGGCAGACGATGATGTTTAAATAGAAAAGAAGAAATAATTATGTAACATTAATATATTACACAGCTTCCTCTTGCTCCGCAGCAATTAGCTGTAAAACAATTATGCCTATCCCTGCATATCAAGGAAAATTAAGTCGTTTTTTATAACTTAGAAACTCAGGAAGAAGTAAGAAGAAAAAAAAAAGGAATTAAAAAAAATCAAACCCATCAAAATCTGAGGAAATAGGACAAGATCTTACAGAGAGGATGAATTCATATTTTGCTAAATATATTAAAAAAAAAACCAAAACATCTTTCTCAGTAGTTACTATTTCACAGTTTCACGTCTCTAAACTAGTTAGAACAGAATTGCAGTAAAAAATTTTGATCCACCACTAGAAGCTGTTCCCGGTTGTGGAAATAGATTCCTTAGCTCTTTCATCTACCATGTGAACATTAAGTATAGGGTACAATTTATCTCCTCCACAATCTCCTTTAGAAGGTTGGAATAAACATCAGCAACTAATCCAAAAGCAGCTCCCGCAGAGGCTTGCAGGGCTGGCAGTCAGTTGGTATGAGAGATCCTATCCAGGAATGCATTTTAAGAGTCTGGCACACAAACCTAATAATTTGTATTCTTATACTCACGTAATGAGAACTGATAATCTTGGACCACAAGATGGTCCAAGATTATCACAAATGAGCTACACAAATGAGCTGTTGTGTTCTACACACATTAGATCAAATTAAGAAGTTGGAACTTCAAATTTGCTAAGGATTGTAATAAAACAGGAAGTAAAATATAAAAATATTTATTAAATTTGTTCATACGTTCAATTTTAAGGAATAGAAAAGCATATAATTCCTAAAGCAAAACATATTTTTCCATCAAGTTGTACTTTGATGGAAAATTCCAAGTCAGCTTGAGATGTAATTCTTTTTCTTCCTCTCCTCATATAAATATTTCTTTGCTTGTTTGCATTGTGATTTTTTTTACACCAAAAGAGAAAGGAACAAAAAAATGACTTATACACTAGTAAGTTTATTAGGACCTAAAGGATCTGTGTTGTTTTAAAAGCTCACTACAGAGATCATTAGCCAGTGGTGAACAACAAACACTTAGTTGCTACCTAAAACCCCACAACTTAAAATTATCCAGACTACAAAATTTTACATACATGAAAAAAGAAATTTAAAAAAAAAAAGAAAGAAAAGAAAGAACTAAATGAGATGGATGATAAATAAAAATAAGGGATAGGTTATGCAGAGAACAATGGATACATCCTTGAAATATTCTAATGATTTTTCTTTCCCTTTTTTTAATTAAGGATTTTTTTTCTTTTGTTTTGGGGTTTCTTACAGGTTTTGTTTATTTGTTTGTTTGTTTTTGTTTTAATTAAAACACAATGTTTTTCAGTCCTCTCTTGGATCTACCTTTTAGACGTCAGACCAAGGATTCACTGCAGTACCAAGAGAATACAACTGTGTATTAAGTCAGCCAAGTTCCATAGCTGTGTTGGGCATTTGTTGTCTGAAAAAGCATCTTATGTAGGAATAAAAATTTCAAAACTATGTGGCAGTGTATTTACATATTTAGGTAGAAAACAAATATTTTTTTTATTGATGTTCTTTGTCAAAGATTTACATGATTGGTGTCTAATCTTCTGCTTTTAAACTCTAGGAATAACAAGTATTTTTTGTTTATTTCTAAAAACTCTAGCTTGAGATTAAACATGAACATAAGAGTTCTTATGTTCATGTTTAATCTCAAGCTAGAATTTTATGTTCATGTTAAATCTCAAGCTAGATTTTTTTCTATTGAATATTTTGGATGACTATCTGTGATTAATTCAGTCCTTTGCTCCCGCCACATGTGGCTAAATAATTGGTCTGGTAAGAACATGTCTGTGTATGTACTACCTTTCAGAGGTTTAATTTACAAGATTAATATATAACAGAGCTATCAAAAGCACACAAATTATAGGCATTTTTATTAAAAAATACTCTAGTAGCAAAATTAGGAAACCACTTCCAGATATAGGTCTAGTTAGGTCTGAGAAATTTGGTTTCCACAAAGATATACAAGTATGTAATACTTGTACAAGTACATATAATGATCTTACTAACAGCCATCCTAGGACAAATCAGAGACCCTTTTAGTATCCAGTCTTCAAAAATAGCTAAGTTAAATAGCTAAAGACTATAAAAAACATGGAAATATAATTGCATAAATATTTGCCCTAAATCTGTATGGAAGTACTGGGTTTCAGGTAACAGATAACACATCATAGGAGGATTTTAAAAAAGCTGATTACTAAGTAGCATGAAGCACTGTGCTTAGACCAAAGAGTCTTTTCCAATTGCTGCTTCATAATTTGAAAGATTTAAAGTAGAATTTTTATGTAAAATAATTTTTAATTTAAAACATACATTACTTATATACTGCTTAATAATTTGTCCTTTTGACAAACAGAATATGTTGAATTAAAACCTGGAAGAAATTTTAAAAAACTATGATTGTTACCTTTGAAATGAGTGAAGAATTACACCAGCAGTATGTCATGAAAACAAGAATCATTAATTCTACCAGTACAGAAAGGGACACTCTTCAAGTGTTTCAGATAGTTTCCGTATTTTATTTGGAGATCTGAAGTCATCTATTCTGGAAGAAAGTGCTTTTAATAATAAACGTAGGTAGCCAGCGTTCACCATCACCAATATACCACTATCAAAGTAGTACTGTTTATTCGATGCAAAATCCAAATGACTGTATCTGCATGTTACAGAAATAGTTACATGAAAAGCTTTTATTTCATGTCAGTGTTTGGTGACTATTGCCTTTTTCTTTAACTTCATATTCAGGAAGCCTGTGTATAGAAAAGAAAGACTGTAGACTATTTTGCCCTAAAAAATCTTTTGCAGAATCATATTAGAACCACAGATATTGTCCCTGGAAGGGACCTCTGGAAGCTGTCTAGTCCAGCCTCCCACTTCAAGGGTGTGAGGTTCCATGGGTACTTTAGGTACAGAATCTCAATACTGCAGTAGTGAAGAAGGTTTTCTTATTATTCCAATGTATTTCAGGTGTTTATTGCTCACATTTACCTTTATAACCCACACTGTGATCTTCTTAGCATACGTAGGTGTTAGAAAAAATGAGGGGAAGAAACAGACACATACCTTTTCATTTTTCAGGAGACCGTGTCATGGGAGAATTCAGAATAAATTTTGCGAGATATTTTTTTGGCATATGGTCAGGCCTTATAGTTAAGAACAGGGTCTGGTCTTGTCTAGTTCCAACTTATGCTGTTTGGAAAACAATAGGATGCAACAACACCCCAATGCTTTTGTAAGTACTGTTTTTCTATAGGTATCTGTGCAGACAAAACCATAGACTTCAAAGATGCTTCTGCATTACTCTGTATCTGAAAAACATAATTCCTTATCTTTAATGGCCCTTGGATCAGGGCATTAATCAAAAATTCAGAGGGTAATATTTTTCTTTACATAAATGCTTTTATATGGGGAATAATAAAGCTTCTGTATGTTCTGCAGTCATTTTTATGAATAAAAATAATCATGGAAGCTGAGACTGCAAGTCCAACTTCAGATTGCATTTTAGTCCTTGGAGCCTATAATAAACAATTACTTTAGAATTTATAAAATATGATTCAGCCTTCATACTATCATGTATGGCAGCATGAAAATAGCTATCCTCTGCACAACATTTCCCTTCAGGACATCCGAATGTGTGAGTGATCAGGAATGCCACCTGCTCCCCATCTCTCATGAAGTAATACATTACTTAAAGACACTAGTGTAACACGATGCAATTAAAATCTCCAAATATTAATCTTCATTTAATTATTATTTGATGGAAACATTTACCTTTTGTTTAAAATGGCATCTAAATGCTACATTTCCAATTTAGTGATGTTTTATGTTCATCCTTAAGTAATGTGATCCAACATTGTGGAATATTGAGCATCTCAAGATGAGCAAGATGAGAAAAGCAATATAAGTCTTGAATTGTTGCTCAAGAACCTTTCCTTTGTAAAAAAATGATGGATGTTTTTCACTGCCCTCCAAGTACCCAGAATTCTAGGGTGTCTGGATTACAATAAACTATCCCAGAATTCTCAGCCTGGAATCTTGTTTGCATCAAGCTTGAAACTTCTTGTATCAAGTTTCATAATTATCTGATATCTATGAGGTCTGATCTAACAGTTATATCTAAAGGATGTTTGACACACAATATCTTCTAAAAATTGCAATGGCAACAGATTTTCACTTACAAAAGAGCATGCTTGTGTAAACTACTAGTTAGGTCAAATCCTTCTGTTTTGCATGCCGCATGAACTGTGTAAACATGATGTGCTGCAGGGATGGAAATCCATTATATCCTACTCTCCAAAAAGCATATATAACAAAGATACAAAAGAATTTGTCTAGTTTAGTCTCCTTTCCCAGGAAATATACTATTTTTTTACTATTCTTACACAGTACACTACACCATTTCAGTAGGGAATATGAGGGAAAGTAGTAGATTGTATTTGAAAGGTTTTTTTTTTTTTTTTTGCTAATGTGTCTTAGTATGGAACTGTTTAATATGCATTCAACCCAAATATGTGTCATTGTGGAAGTGTTATGTTGGCTTTGAATTTTGAAAAATGGAAAGTTGCTGAGCTGTCTTAATTTAAAACTAAAAATAATGCTAACTTTCATGAGCTGACAAAATAAATTTCATAGTTTCTTTTAAAAAGCAAGTTTATCCTGGCATGCTATAGTATTTCTTCATATGTATAGGGTTTCAGATTTCTTTCTATTTGAAAAAGTAATTGCTCTTCTATAGTTTATTTGGTAAATAATTAAAACTAGGAGAATTTTAAAACTTCTAAACTTGTAAAAAACTATCGGAAAATGAAATAGTCTGGATGAAATTTTTAATAAAAACAAACAGCTGAAATTATAATAAATAACAAGTCTCCTTGAAACATGAAATCATATTGTTTCTTCTTTTCTGTATTCCATCATTCTATTTCACAAACTGTAAGTAAAAATCAAGTAGAAGTAGTCCTTCCAGTGGTAATATTCACATACTGTGAATGCTTTGAAGTTAATGTCTTAGAACATGAAACTTTGGTAAATGTTTTATGAAATGTACTGTGTGCATGTACTTGCACTCTTGCATCTTGGTGAAGCTGAATAAATAAAATAAAAATTCTTCATTGCATTTTGCTTTCATAGAGCTGAACAGCATCTGGCCTTTTATGTTCTTCCTCAAGGTTAGCTGCTTTCTATTAGACTGTGGCTCTTTAGAATTTGCTCTGTTGTGTCAAAAAGCCAAGGCTGACTGTTAGGAGATGTGCAGGAAAGAAAACACCATGCTTTATCTTTTCATTATGGAAAATATATTGATTCCAGCTACAGTTCACTTCTGTTTTAAGGAAAAAAGGCTTTAGCTCCTCAAACAACATCAAGAATATCACAAACTTTGGAAAATTGAAAAAGAAAGACAGTTTTTGACTTATAACACAAGATTATCTTCCCTGTCTCAGATCCCCAATGGTGCACCAATCATCAGGTCCCAGAGGAACTCAACTGAAGACAACGTATACAATGAAAAAACTCTCCAAGGAGTAGATTTCAATTGCAACAGATTGCAATGCCAGAGGGCAGTCTATGGCTGAGCGTGAAATTCATTAATGGAAATGCAGATATTCTGTGTTAGGGAGTACAACAGAAGACAAATGTGCCAGTCTTAAGAAAGTTTCGGATCTTTTGAATTAAGTGTTTGATTGATCTTCAATCTCAGGATGATTTCAGTACCTCTACATGAAGTAGATTGTTTTGGTGTGACTAATAAAGTGTGTTGCTGTAGACATTGACATCCTCAGAATGATAATCCAGAATTCCTTCTGGTGATGACTTTGAGATTCAGTCTCCATTTTTGCCTCTTGCCACTATCACTTTATCCTGTGAAATAATGTCCTATTTGAGATAACTATTATTTTTTATTAACAGACAAGAATCTTTCTAAGGTGTTTTGGTTTCCCATCCTGGCCAAACTTATTTCTTCAGTTTAACACATTATACAATTAATAATCTCTTTGAAGGTAAGTTAAGTGGTACATGGAAAACATCTTCCATTTAGAGTCATGCAGGGAACATTTTTGTCATGCAAAGAGGGGCTGAGAACTGATCCTCGGATTCCAATCAGAGAAACAATGACTGCAAGTTAAAAAGGATTATATTCAAATCGGATAGGTTTGACACATCACTGAAAATAAGTACAAACTAGTTTTCAGTCTGGAATAGATGACAGAAAGGTTGATCTGTCATTCAAATGGAAAAGGACATGTAAAAATATTAGGCCATTTCTGAATAGGCAAATGTCCTAATTGATGTGTACACTTATAGTCTTTGTTGGATAGGGTTTTTTAAGTGCAGGGTTGGGTTTTATTTCTTTTAAAAAGCTTGGAGAGGCATCACTGCAGGCAATATAATCAAGTACCAGTGCTAAAAGTTTGTGGGAAATTTACCTGTAGCAGGAAGAAAAAGAAAGAGAAAGACAGTTGTCTTCTATGAAGTTGAAAAGATAAGAACAGTTTAAAACAAAAAAGTGTAATTAACTGTTTTAATGTGTTTATTTAGGGAACAGGTCTGTTCAAATGTGAGGTGAAAAATGGTAGTGTTGGTTACCTTGAGGTGCCCTAGCAACAACATCATAGCTGCCACTTACACCAGTGTGCTTGATGAAGCACTGTTCTCGCACTCAATTAAACTCTCATGCTGACAGGAAAAAAAATGGATCCACTTTGTTGCACACTGTCAAACATGCTTTGTCTTCCGACCTCCATTATTCTACCTAAGTAAAAATGTATCAAACCACTTAACTGTCACTGAAAAAAAAAATGACAATAGGGTTTTAACAAGAAAATTTATGAATACCCTTCCCAGCTTTCTGCAAACATCAACAACATTAACAACACATTTCCAGTTGTTAGAATATTCCAAGAAACTTCCAGGAATGGATATCACATCCTTCTTTCTTATGTGATGCCATTCTTATATCATGATTTTATTTTTATAAGCAGACAATGATTTTCTTTAGCTGAAAAATGGTCATATGATGTCAAACCTTTGTCCTTTTTGTTATGGCAGTGTACATTTTCCTCATAGTTGGAAAAATCACTATCTGAATGTAAGGCAGACCCCACTCTTCTCATTATGAAAGCTCACTACATGGCAGCCCAGTAGGGAACATGATGATAGGAAAGTGGACAGCGAGCCGCATCCTAGAGATTCCTGGATACTGCCAAACACTTGCAGTGTTATACAGACTGCCTTAGAGCACAATTGTCCTTATAAAGTGAAAGGCATGACTCTTCCTTCTGAAGGAAAGCTAAATGGTAAAGGTTTCTTTAATCCTGCTGAGCTAGGCTCCTATGCAGCTATGTAACTGACTTGCTTTGACACTAATTTAGCTCACTCTTCCTTCTGATGCTTTGAGGCTGCAAGGGAAAAGAATGTTTGCCACACTGTTGTCCTCAACATTCTGCCAAGTAACTGTTAGCAGCTAAGCAAAGTGACATCTGTGCATGTGGCAATTGACTTTAGTCTGAAGCTGTTTCTCTTAAATCTAAGCCGGAGGGCTTGAATCACCATTTCCCCTCATCTTGACAATTGCAGGGTGTTATTTTTACACACCTTTTTTTTTTTTTTTGGAAATAACTACTGAAATCAACGACACTGAAATAATAAACTCTGTTATCAAGTACAATTTACATTTGTATTCTGATTTTTTCCTTTACACTAATTTGAGATCTCTGAGAATTTGAAAAAGAACAATTTAATATGTCTGATTCAGCATTCAAAGCTTTCTATTTCCATTAAATAAATTCAATTTTTAACTGCATTTAATTATTCTATATAATATTTTTTTTGATTTTTTTCCCTGTGTGAAACTAAATTCTTTAAATGGAGACACTTAGTGTCATTTTAATGCTCTAAGCCATCCCATCTGTCCCCCAGTTGTTCCTCCAGATCCAGGCATGGGTTTCCATAGGTTCTATGCTCATGAAACATATTTACATGTGTTTGAATATGCAAGTACATCTAAAATAACACCATATAACTCATTTAATGCAAAGGTATTGCACGCACATTTTCCCTTTTTTCTCATCCCTACCTGCACAAGCAATATTCAATATTGTCTTTCATAGTCTGGAATAAAGATAGCAACAGAAAAAAATATGTTGTTGCCACATTTACTCTTCATAAATTTCCAAAATAGACAGATTTTCTGATTAAATTATTCTCAGATATAGAAAGAAGAAACAATACTTCTCTAATAACTGGAATTTTGATTTATGAAAGCCAGGTTTTACTTCCATAACAAACTGGTAACACCTGAAAAATATTAATAAGGAAGTTGATTTGTTAACAGAGACAAAAGATGGTCAGATCCTCAGACTACAGAAATTAGTATAGCACCATAAAAGTTGTTATGTCTATGCAATTTGAAAGAACTGAGAATCTGACTTTCATATATAATATAGGAAATTTTTCTGTCAGAAACTTGTGTAGAAGAATATGAAGAACTCTAATTTGTATATACAAATAGGTAAGACATGGACAGCATTTTGAACTAAAGAATATATATCTTTTCACTTTGAGTTTATCAAGATTTCAATACTAAATTTAGCATACATATCTATACATGTAGTAATTAAGCCGATTTTTCACTTTACAAATAGGAATTAGAAAAAAAAAAAAACACAAAACTCATGCATAGTCAGTTTACAAAAGATTTGCTTGGAGGAAGATAGATGCAGGTCAGAAATTGTGTTTTGGCACCACAGCAGTCATGCACAGAAATTGAATGACCTTACTGAACTAAGGATAAGATGCTTCTGTCCACATGGCAAGAGTGAGAATCATTGTGTTTAATTCCCAAGTAGTTTTAAACTTGTGCATGCAGAAGTTGCTGCCTTCTTTAAAAAGTGACCTTTAAGAAAAAGACATTTAAAAAACTCTTTATTTCTTTTTCATTAATAGAGAGCACTTCCTTGATTAGCTTGAAAATTAGCCAGGAATAAGCTTTTTCTTTTCTTGTGAGTTGGAAAAAAAAAAATACAAAATTATACAGAATAAATAGTAAATATAAATCTAGCGAGAATTCATTGCAAAAATAAACCTGCAGTGTTCTACGTGTTTGTAACCTATTTTTCCCACAACACTTTATTTTCCTCTAATTTCAGAAAATATATTTTTGTACAAATAGCTAAATACTATTATTCTTCCTCACGTGTGTATTGTTGCAACTTGCAATTCTGTCTGAGCGTTGCTTTTGGTTAGGGTGGAAAAGGACCTGTATATGCACTTGGAAATTCCTAGCCACAGCAAACTCATTTCCTTCAAGAATATTTAAAGCCAGCACAGAAGTTATTTATATACATATGTATATATATATATTTATAAAAAAAAATCAAACTTATTAAACACAGTAACATATTTACAGCTGATTCTCAGTAGCTTCTCAAATTACCCAGGATTATGAGTTGAAACACCAGTGATGCACAATATCTTATAGCAGCAGCTCAAGAAAAGATTGTCCAGACTTAGGTAAAGCTATCAGATAGGGAAAGTAGCAAAAGGCTTGCAGTTTTCTTTGTTGAAGATGTTGGGTAAACATAGATGCATATTTTTCCTTCCACATACCGATACAGAATTCACAACAAGTTCTGTGTAGAATACTTAGATATTTGCAGGCTCTGGGTGAATACACAAAAATATTTTATCTGTTTTCCTTTTTAACTGACATTTAGTATGACAACTTTTCAACTCCTTTCATATTTATTATGAAGGCATGTAAGGTGTAGTTGTAGACAGTGGTCATGTATGCAGTGCATGTACTAACCTAACATATACACTCTAAGGTTATAAATACAAACACAGGTGTTGGAATTTTCTTTTTTTTTGGTCTTTTTGTTGTTTTAAAGGAATCTAATTAAATGGAGGGAAAAAAGAAGGGGTAAAGGAAATGAACTTTTCCTTTTTCCATAGGTTGGGAAACAGAGAAGAGAACGGAGAGTGGCATATACACCTTTTCAAAATGATGAGGAATAGTGCAATAAGCAATCTTCCTCCCACAGTTCAATCATACTAAATTCTTGCTTAACTTGGGGTTTTGACATATTGCCTGCTCACAACCCCATGGCTTCCCACAGTGATCCCTGAGTTTCTCTTTGCTAGGATTACTGCTGTGCTTAAGTTCTGACTGTTGACATGTTTTTATAAGGCACTTTTATTTACAATGATTCCACCTTAAAGTAAAATCACAGAAATTCGGCCCCAGCCCAATGTATTATCACTTCATGTTTGCTGCTCCAGGACTTCCAGATAGTCAGGCTCAGCATGTAAATTAGCCTTGAGCTCAAAATACTCATTTTTAGTTTGTTCTAGAAAAACCTTTCTTGGCCTGGAGTACATGAGTGTCTCCATCAGCTTCAACTCTTCATGTGTTCCAGGATAACAAACTTCCATGTCAGGCTGGAGCTGGACAATATTTTTTCTTAGGTATTCTGTGATCCCTAGTTGCTGCAGCTCTCTCTCCTTTTCAAGAATGTTTCTATACAAGCAGCTAGCATCCTGAAAAGACAGAAATTCAGCAGATTGATCTGTAGCCTTGTATTTGACATTTGGACCTGTAAGTGGTGAACTGTTCTCTCTTTCCAGGAGACTTCGGCGAAGGTATTTGGAATCATTAGCTTCCTTCTCACTTCCCTCCTCCTGCTGCTGCTCAGTGTGCTTGGGGCTGAAGGATGGGCTGTGGTACACCTGAACCATGGGGGTAACTATTCTTTGCTCATAGAGAGTGGCAGCTGGACGTTCCGTGGTGTGGTGTGTTGTCTTATGCCCATACATGCTGTACTGAAGGTGAACAGGGCTGCTGTCCCTCACTTGCTCATCCACTTGCTTCTTTTTGTATCTCCTGCGCCGGTGCAGAACAAGAACAACTATTCCTGCTGCACAAAACACAATAGTTATAAACACAATGAGCAGTCCTAATATTAGAACAGAAAGTGGGACAGCATCTGTAAGGGACCGCAGGATGGTGTCTGCGGTGTTGGCAGTAGGAGAAGAAGTTGTCACAACTACAAAACTGGCATGGGTTGGTAGGGCAGGGCTGTTTATTAAACCTGGACACAAGACTTCACTCTTTAGGGATTTCAATTCTTTTTTTGCTAAGTGCCCAGGAGATTTACAAAAAATATCACCCATCATGGTATTCTTACTCAATTTTTGTATCCATTTTTGCAGTCCAACTGAATCACAAGTACAGTCCCAAGGGTTGTCTCAAGTTCAATTTGTACCAGCATATCCAGTTCATCCAAGACATTGCTCACAGGCAAATGAGAAAATTGGTTGTTTTCAGATTTAGTCTGGTGAGGGGAACACCTGAAAAGATATGGGGTGGCAAAGCCTGCAGAAGGTTGTTATTTAGGTAGAGAACTTTCAGTTTTGGCATTACATTAAATGTCCCTGGCAAAACTTCTTTGATGGCATTATATTCAAGGTACAGGTACTCAAGGTGCTGAAGGCCAAGGAAGAGATTTTGACTTAGCTTTGTAAGATGATTGCCATTGAGATATAGTTTCTGAAGTCTGGTCAGATTCATAAAGGAACCTTCCTCAAGGATCTCAATGCGATTGTTCCCCAGGTGAAGCATTTCAAGGCTGGCATAGTCCACAAGATCTGATTTCAATAACGTCTGAATAATGTTTCCAGCTAGGATAAGCTTTTTAGGATTTGGAGGAGGAGGTCCTAAATCAGACAAGCTTTCAATATTTCGCTCCTGGCAGTGCATAAGAACTCCTGAGAGCATATGGCTGGTGCAGTGACAAGGGACGGGACAAGAGATTCCTGGAAATGTAGTAGGCTTGGAAGTATGAAGCACTAAACTTGGTTCTTTAGTAGGAGCTTTCAGGAGAGGAATCACCTTAGTTGACAGATGATTATCATTGATAGAAGTGGTTACAACCAAGGGCAGTGACCCTGAAGGATCTTCAAGTTCATTAACAGGATGGGTGGGACAAAGAGATTCTTTTTTCAGCCGGCTTAATATGCTGCCTTTGATAACTGAAGGGCTATTGCATACAACATCACCTATTATGGACTGAGGAGGCATGTTTTCGAGCCATATCTTCAGCTGCAACAAATCACAGTTACAGGCCCATTTATTGTCTTCCAGCTGAAGGTCTAGTATTCTTCCAATGTGTTCCAAAAATCCAACATAGGGCAGTGTCTGTAACTGGTTTCCACGTAGATCTAAATGGGTCAATGGCACAAAGCGAAATATGTTTGGAGGAAGATACTCAATGGCATTATCATTCAAAATAAGCACTTTAAGCCTGTTGAGCTTGCTAAAGGCACTTGCTTCAATCACTGTGATAAAATTGTTGTCTGCTTGAAGAAACTCCAAATTTTCCAATCCATTAAACGTATCTTCTTTAAGTGTTTCTAAAGAATTGTGATTGATATGAAGTTGTTTAAGAAGGCTGAGACCATTGAAAGCCCCAGGCTCAATATCTGCTATATTGTTAAAACCAAGATGCAGAGAAATAGCATTAACAAGGCCAGCAAAATCATTCACATGTAACATACTCAGACCGTTGTTTAACAGATTAAGGTGGAAAGGCCGTGATGGTGGGACATTTATTTCTGATATCATCTTGATGTCTCTTTTGTCACAGTTGATAATCATGGTGTCATCCTTTTCTTCACAGGAACACAGACTCTGACAAGATCCTCTGACTGAAGAAGAAGAAGGCTGTGACTGGTAAGGATCAGATGCAACCACAATTGAGTATAGAACAAAAATCCAAAGCTTCATCTTGTCCAGCAGATTCTAGTAAAAAATAAATAAATAAATAAATATTAGAGTCATGATTTCACAGGGTTTGGGTTTTTTGTTTGAGGGTTTTTTGTGGCTTTGTTTGCTTGAGTTGTTTTGGTTTTTTTTTTTTTTTTTCTTTTTGTTTTTCTTTTCCCTGGCATAACAGCAAGAAAAAAACATTCCTAATCTTCATCACTGAGCTACTTCTCCTTCCAAGTGCTATCATATCATGCAAAACAATTGAATTATTTTTTAATTAGAGAATATAAATTTAGTTTGATGTACTGAATGAATAAACAGAGTCATAAGGGGAAATCTTCAGTACTTTCATGCTGATAGCCAAAGTAGGACGTAATCAGGAGTGTGTTGGTTTTATTCATATACTTTATAGACTGTCAGTGGAAAACAGTAATAATTTACTGTTCCAAGCAACTTATATCAAAGCTAATATAATATTTTGAACCATTGCTTTCTGTCCCTACATAGCACTGCAAATTTTAAGAGTACCTTGCTAAGATTAACTTAATGTTACCCAGCTGCTGAAGAGAAATAAGATTTTGTTTGGATCAGTAATGTGTTGTGAGCAAAAGCCCATTCTTGCAGGATACAGGGAATCTCTCTACAGTTCTGCATTATGTATGGAAATCAAAGGGTTTCCTCTGAAATCCTTGTATCCACAAACTGAAAAGGACATAGACAAAATAATCATCTCTCTTTGCTTAAAATTTAATGCATATGTTGTAGTCTGTGGGTGAAAGTGGGGCCACAGCACAAAGTATTGTAACGTTTGCATGTAATGTACATACAAAAAAATTTGCGTACACAATGTTAAAAAAAGAGAACTGAGAATGCAGTGCATGCCAGAAAAAACAAGCAAGCAAGGGCAAACTTTTTTGAGATTAATATTAGACTCCTCCCAATGATAATAATCATCAATTTCCACAGTGAAATCTATATGGACCTGACTGTGCTGTACAAATTAAAAATTATCACAACTATCAACAATATGTTATGTAATATAATTATCACCTTTCAATCTGATCTTAGACTTTGAAACACTTGATAAATGCATCATTACAATACAGCTACGGAGTTGCAAGTAAAATTGAGATGTTTAAATCCATCATTTGTTATTGGCTTGAATTAAGTTGTCCTATAGTCTATTAGAAGATTCTCTGTTTCTTTCTGTCAAGCCTGCTTAATTAGCAAGACCAATGGTAAGTCTTGATACATAAGATAGAGGGGAATCACTGTTTATAATCTTTAGTGAAGTATTTCCACATTTCAAAAAAAGTAAATAATAACAAAAAAAATCCCCTAAAATGCAATGGATTATTTAAAAACAGTAATGTTTATGGGGTGTGCTATTTATTTGAGTACTGAACTAAGCAAGACTCTTAAGTAATCCATCTAATAAAGGTCAGAATCCTTCAAACTAGGCTATTGAAACATGAAGTACAGAATGTCACTACACAACCAAGAGTGTCAGTTTCTGAAAGATTAGAACATTTTACAAGGATCAATTCAACTACATGCATGAACATTTGATAGTGTGGTCATATGATTTGGCATCTCATCAATGCATATTTTGAATATCATGCACCTTGGTTACTAGAAACACTATTTCTCAAGGCTTCCCTTCGAACAGATTGCAAAGCTTTACACATGCAAGCACTTAAATGCTGTGGCAGGAGTATTACACACACACACAAAGAACAACAGCAAGTGTATCCACACTGAATTTTGTTTTTCTCCATGAGTAGCTTCCGATAAGTGAGAGTAGAAATACAAGTTTATAAGTAGTAAGTGCAATTCACAGTGTGAGAAAAAGGGTCCTTAAAAATATGAGCTTTTATCTTTGTTTTAGTAGTTGCAATATAATTTTGTTGCCTCATATAACCCTCCTTGAACTCCAGCTGCCCATGTTTAATATACATATCTTTAAGTCTGTTTTCCCAAGAAGTATTTGATAAGACACATCATGTCAAGATGTTATTTTAAAATATGCAGAATAATTCCAAGATCATATTATGCTAGAGACTTATTCTTGCTTTACATGCATCACTATCCTTTCCAGTGACCCAAGGTAAAAAATACAAGCTCTTGACACAGATGCCAGCTTCAAACCTACACTATGACTAATTCAACTTTATTTCTGTACACTTTTTCTCATTAGAAATTCCAGCGTCAATCTACATCAAATTCAAACAACACTTATAAAGTCCCTGAGCAAAATTAAACGAAAAAAGAAATCTTTAAGGCATGTTGCATTCTATTGCATATTGAGAAATTAGGTTACTAAAATGAAAGCCTCCCTCTCAGAGATTAAAGTACCAACATTTGTAACCAATCGGAAAACATTCACATTTTAATCATCATCATACGTCTGAAAGCAACACTGCCAGAACACTCTCACACACATATATATACCCACACAATAAAAATTAATGGGAGAGTTTTATTCTTTTTCCTTTCTCCATTTTTTTTTCTAAACACTCAGAAACATGTAATGAAGTTCTCAGTGGGCTACTATTGTAAAATAAAAACTGCTCTTGTGTAACAGATGATTAACATCTAACTGAAAGAATTCACAATACAACAAAATGTAATTTGAAAGACTTGAAAAACTGACCTTTCCATGTGGTGAGGTTTTTCAGCAAATTCCACATGGTAACTTAAGGTTTTTTTCTGCTTTCATGTAAGTCACTGCTGACTGCATACTGTAACTAAACTCTGTAGGAATTCTAAAAGACTAAAAAATGTCACAGTTTTTTCTATGAGGCAAAGTTGAATACTTCCAGAAGTAGTCACCTTACAGCAAAGGAATCTCATACTTGCTAAGTAATAATTGATTTGGTTTTAAAACATTGAAATAGCTTGTTTCATTATGCTTGGGGGTTTATTTAGTTGTCTTAATTTAGCTATTAAAAAAAAAAAAAAAAACAACAGCTATGTTGATGATTTTCAAACCCCCAAGCTAAGAATTATTAATTTTTAAAAGCCTTCGGGATTTTTTATTAAATTCTTAAGGGAATTACAGTCAGACGATGCATTTAAGACCATTTTTGAGCTTGAAATAAAACCAAATACCCATTCCTCTCCCTCAAGAGGTTCAAGAACAACATTCTCTTCATGCACATATTCTATACAGTAATCAGTTTGAATAAACGTCCCTGCAAACTGTTTAAAATACAGTATAAACTGCCATCATTTAAGATAAAAGTTATAGAAAAATCGTGCAGAAAAATAAATGCAACTTTTACTGAGAAGTTAAATTCTCATGTGCTTAGCTAATTAGCTAACTGGAATCTTTCTTACCTGTACAGCAGCAACACTCCCTGGTCAGTAATGCACAGTTGGAGCAGCTGTTTCCATGCAATGTAATTTTTCCCTCCGAAAAACACACACTTTCTTCTGAGTTTCCCTTTGCTGCAAGCTCTGTAATACTACAGCTCCATAAAGTTAAAATCCTTGTTCAGAAGACAAAGTACAAAGCATTCGATTGAAAAAATCTTCCAGGCAGCCGTGCACGTCAGACCATCCTGTAAGCAGTTGTCCTTTTTCCTCAATTAAAATTCACAGCATACTTCACAGCTAGGCTGACTTTTCTGCATATAGTTAACTGTTTGCAAGCATTTGGATGCAGTAAACAAACAAGATGCTCAGCAGAGCTTGACTTGATCACTTGGTTTGTCAGATTTTTAGATGCAAGCTGCTCCTGTGTTCTCTCTGTTCTTTCTAGTCTTTCTTGTTAGCTCAGTTTGTTATTAGTCAGATTGCCAGGGGCTGGGAGGTAGGCGTAAATAAAGAGACTTCTTGGCTTTTGACTCAGCCTTTAAGCCCTTCCCCACCAGAGAGCTTTAATCTGCCAATGTCATTTAATACAAGATACAGCTCCACCTTGAGACAGATCAGCTCCTCCTCCTGCAATTTCTCTCACCTCTTTTTCCCCTTATCTAAGTGAGCCTTAGAAAGTAAAATTCAGCTAAATATCTTCTAGATTGCTTAAGGGCTGTTAATACCCGATTGCAAAAAACAGTAAACATCCACTGCAGCTCTCGCAGTTTGTTCTCTTGGGCAGTCCTTGCATTTAGTTTGTATCTGCAAATGCTTGCTTTAGAAACCTGAAAGCATTCCAGCCCAAATACACTCCACAAAACACACTACAAAGGAAACTTTGTCCTCTGGAAAATATGTATATCACGTTGAAGTATAGAATTATTCAAATATATAAATGAGACTGTAAATCTGTCAATCCAGTCCACTCAGTGTGAATGGGGTAGTGGGGAGTGTGCATACTTTATTATGGAAAAATAAAATTATGGAATATTAGTGCTTATGCTTGCACAATGACTGCCATCAGCCCTTTTTAAAACTGCCCATCCTGCTCTGTAGGAAGAAGACCGGGTTGATTGTAATAGTCTGTTTTACAGATGTTAGCACAGTGTTGGTATCTGTCCATGTGAGATTGCATTTTATTTCCGTGAAACACTGCTTAGATAAAAAACGGTCTGGTTTGGGGGAGGGCATTTTTAAAGGCACGTATCGTGCTTAAGGTATTATTTTCTTTGTGCTCATAAACAAATAATTAGCAGATACAGTATAAATACAGAAAAATGTTTATTCTGTGCAAGGAGAGTTTTCCTTATCCCTCCTGCTCTGCATGGGATGGTTTTACAAGCAGCAAATGCTACTTCCTTACCCATCCCACTGCCACAGAGTCACAAAGCCTTTTGTGAGCAACAATAGATGTGGTGCTCCAGCATATTTGCCCTCTACAACATAACATTTCTGTTTTTTTTTTTTTTCTGTGCCTTGGATTATTATACAGACTGTTTACTAGAGCTTCCAACCAGTCAGGTTCCAGTAATTTCTTTTGCACTGATGGATCTCTAGGTGGGCTCATTGACCTCTAAAAGGGCTATTGCAATTTACTGTTCCATGTGCTGAAGGCTATTAAGATAATTTCCTATATTTTTCTCACACATATATACCTAAACTTTTATATATAAATTTATAAAATGTATATCTATATACATTTATATATTTATATATATATTTTATATATAATTTGGAAAAAAAAAACCAAAAATAAGAGGCAATATTCCTGAGGAATTATAACAATTTAGTTTCCATTCTTCCATTGTTTTGAACACATCACTTTTTTTTTTTTTTTTTGCAATTTGCTACTTTTAATGAACCTTGTCACTCGATCTCAGTTTACAGATATTTTACTGTTAAGGCTCAAAGGTTCTCAGCTGTCTGTGACCAGCCAAATAAATCATTATTTTCTTTATTAGTTTTGAATTTTTGAATTTTAAGTTATATTATTTCTATTTTACTGAACATTTTCAAGTGTTAACCCTTGTGGCTGGCTGTTTGAGATAGAGAATATCTCTAAATATAGATATTCACATTAAAAGTGAAAACAACATCGTTATTTGCTTTTGAATTGACAGCCAAGAGTAAAACATGATCACAAACATATTTCCAGAAATCAATTGCTGAAAATAGGACAGAGTTTCCTAACCTAAGCAAACAGAATTAAAAGCCACTGAGAATGTTTACCAATAGTATTTGTGATTCAAAAACTGCATATTTCTCAAGTTTATAAAAATGACTAATGTTTGTTTTTCTACTATAATTTTATGAATCATTAAGCAGATTATTATAAAGAATGTAATTCTGCAAGTGCATCTGCATGTCAGTTGAACGGACGCAGGGTTTTTACCTTGTACTTCAAGTCTTAATCAATTGCTCCAACAATTTTAAATTTTGTGAACTTTGGATATATAAAATCTAAAACTGTCAGAATTACATTTACTGCAGGCATATGATTTGCAGATTAGTCTTCCAAATGTTAATCTTCATGGTGACTTGTTAATTTGTAACTTCATTGTTTAAACAAAACAGGAGGAATAAGCATTTCCATTTGCTATTTCAGTGGATAGAAAATATTTTTTTCCCCATCATTCGCAACTCATTGTCACTTCTCAGAATGCACACAAGGAGTCATTGATAGCACACAAGATGTGGTAGGTAAATAATATATCCTTCCCTGCTTGCAAGAGGTTCAAGTCTGTATCAACAACTCTACACCTATATTTCTTGCAACATGAACCCTTTGAACTCTGTATGAGTACAGGTCTGACAGCTTAATATATGATATTGAAAGGAAGCCTTTTCCTGGAACCACTAAGTAGCATCTGACTATTCACACATGAGAGGGCCTGCTGAGGAACTCAAAACTCATGCATATATTATAAATTAAAATTGTATATGGAAGAACTGTCAGCAAGGCTAAGACTTAACTAAGAACATGGCATATGCACATGCACACACACAGAACAAAACAAAACAAAAAAACCCCATAATGTAATGTACTATAATTATGGAAGCTAACAGTGCCTACTATATTATTTAATTCTGACACAGAACACCTATTTCCCTCACAGAACTAACGTCTCTTTTTACATATTGGTATAGGTCCTACTTAAAACCTTCTGCTCTGAACACACTGTTTGTGTGGCTTTTTGCAGTCATGAACGCATTTCCATTGTTCAAGAAAGGTAAGTATTCCCCTCTACAAGTGATACACTGGCCTAGTGGCTACTCTTTGAGCATTTAGTTTCATCTTTATATGACCCTTATTGAGAGGCAATTCTTTGAAAAATCTGCTGAAAAAGATCTTCAAATTGTAAGGAAACAGGTTAAAGAAACACATTTCTATTACTCATATGCATAAACACATTTCTATTATCCATATGCATTTTCTAACTAAATTAATTTAGACTCATATTTGTATACTTAATATATAAGTGCACAAATCATTAAATCATAGAATCATAGAATGGTTTATGTTGGAAAGAACCTTAAAGATCATCTAGAGAATCACCTCCCTCATCCTGCTGGCCACACATCTTATGCAGCTGAGGATAGGGTTGTCTTTCTAGGCTGCACCTGCATATATGTAACTTTGCTTGCATTAGTATTTACCATCAGGCAAAAATCACATTTCCTGAAAAAAAATATTCAAAGAAAGGTACATTGAAGTGAATATTCTATTTCATTTTTCAAGTTAAAAAGTCATATGGTATTTTAAATGTTGTACTTGAGTGAAAATGCATTTTATACTGCTATACTTAAGAGCATGATTCCTTACAAAATACTGGATTCTTATTAATTTAATAAAATATGAAGCAATGGAAACAGATGAAACCAAGGTATTTTCCCTTGCATAATTCTTTAGTAATCCTGTTTTTTTGTGTAAGTCAGATCACTGAAAATGTGTAAACGTTTCTGAAATTTGTGGTTTCCTTTTTCAGTGTTCGTGCAATAGGTTTTGAATCTTCTTTATTTCTTGTTTGTTTGTTTGTTTGTTTGGGTTTTTGTTGTTTGCTTGTGGGTTTTTTTGTTGTTTGTTTGTTTAACTCCCTGAACTTCCAGTTCTTCACAATGTACGAAGCATTTATTATCAAAGTTAAAATCTCCTATCCAATTCTGAGATTGTTCATCTTGTTCATAAATTTTGGTATTGGAGTGAGAAATATTTCTTGATCTGAATCAACTTCTTGGAACAGACAGATTCTCCTTGTCTTTCCTCCTGGATTTGGCGATATTTGAATGTCAATTAAAAAAAAAATGCCTAGAGGTGATTGGTCTGTAGAAAAAAAAAGTCATCTGAGTACTTGTAATCTTCAGTTATGATTAATCAGTTGGATATTTTTCAAAATGTATTTTGCTTGCCAATGACCCAAGAACATACACACAAAAAATTGAGTCATGGTTTGGCATTGTGTAGAGTGCTGATAGCACAAAAAAGATCCCTACAAATTGATTTTTTCTTAGTAAGTTCTGAAATCCCAGAAGCATTGTTGTCCTTTGACTTTAATTACTATAGGTTTAGACTGAAGTGATCCTCTCTACTACCACATAGCCATTCAAAACTTTTTTTGAAGCTGAATGGAATAAAGTACCTTTTGTCCATGTACAAGAGAAAAACCAGTATGAAACCAATTGAATTTGTCTAGACTTCTATGGACTTTGACTTCTTTTCTGATTACTTTGGGCTTCCAATTAGTATCCATTTAAAAAAAATACTTGTAAGTTTATATATATTACTTATCTTTTACTTACTTTTTTTTAAACAATATGTTACAGTCAGCCAATTAATTACCATCTGCACCTCTGAGTAGTCAGCTTCAAATTATAGTTACAAATATTCCAATTGCAGTACAGTCAGATTTCCTGACTTTCAGGCCTGAGAGAGCAACTATCTAGCCCTCATAAAACTTAAAAAAATATCACTTCAGTATCAATAGCTGATGAAGCCCAAACATAAAAGAATTGTGTAAATCTTTTCAAATTAGTAATGGAATATTTTTTCTTCTGTACTGCAAGAGAAGTATAAATAGCTACTGGGTTTGCAGTAATCAATAATCAGAACAGAGGATATGAAATGATTTACATATGTTTACATTTATTTTTTTGGTGTTACAAAACTCCTTTTTTATTCTTTTTCAATAAACATGAGTAAGAAAACATGAAATATTGAAACTGCTGTGTAAAAGATTTTTCTTTCCTTTTGCTTATGAATAATGCATTGATATTTAACATTAGTATCCTATTAAACACAAATGAGTTTCTACATGCTGACTATGCCTAAGTCTATTCATGACAATGTGTGCTTGTGCCTAACCTAATTGCACATTACATGCTACTGCTACTCCACCAAATCCAGCTAAAATAGATTATATCAGGCAACTTGGAAAAACACCTTAAGATTAAAGTCTGCAGTAGCCAATCAAGTTTGGTATTTGGCTAGATTGCAAATAGCCATAGTATTTAATTTCTTTCTCTTGAAGATTCTATATACACAGTAAGACTCACAGACCCAGCACCAGTTTAATGAAGTAGTGAATTAGTATTTGAGCTCTGCTTTGAAAAGTATTTTATCTTTTTTTTCTGAAAATGTATACTCTTTACAAAGGCACTGTGTCCTGAACTCCAGCTTCGAGTACATCATACAGGAACTGAGACAAGTGAGCACGCCTGTCAGAGAACACTCTGGATCTGTAAAGTATAGGTAGTGTTCAGCAGAGAGTGGATCTTGATGGCTGGCAACATGCTTCTCACCACTCTGACTTCCCAATACAGGATTGAGGTGAGCTAATTTTCAGTCTGAAAGTTCATTAATTAGGTCCAAGTTTGTTGACCTATTGTCCTTTTTTTTAATGTATGGGCATATTTAGGTTAATTTGTCTCGTCTGCCTTAAGATGCCAGTCTTTGGGACACGCTACTCTGGAAGTCACTGTAATTCACTGTGATTCTGGAATTTAACTATCTTAAGCTGGCAGGTACCAGTGTATGCTGGATCTGTTCTGGGGTGGAGTTGATGTTCACAGCAGTGTGTACAGTGTTATATTGTAGATTTGTGACTAAACCAGTAACATGACAGTGTTTTTTACTACTTCTGAGAAATACCTGTACCATGTAAGGACTTCCTGTTCTTCCAACTTTGCCCTACCATGGGTAGATTGGAGGTAGGCAAGAAATTGAGAAGGGACACAACCAAGATAGCTCCCCAAACTGACCAAAAGGATACACCATACCATGTAGTGTGATGCTCAGCAATAAAAAGTAAGGGAAGAGCTGTTTTTGGGAAACTACCTGTTACTCAGGGGGAAAATGGGCACTGCCCTACTTATGTGAGGTAATGAGTGACCACTTTTACATACTTTCCCCACCTTTCTTTCCTTCCTTTATTGAACTGTGAGTGTTTCACTTTTTTCTCTTTTGGTCTTTCTATTCTCTTCCCCATCCCTCTGCGGCTTGGAGGTGAGCAGGCTGTGTGGTGCTTTACTGCCTAGTGGCTAACCCACCACACAGATGGAAAATAAAGGTCCCCATCTCTAAATTCATTGTGGCCATTTTCCTTTTGCACCATATCCATGAAGTCAGACTTCTCAGGAAGTGGTGGAACTGGAAAAAGAAACCCAAACACCTTATTTTGTCTTTACTTCCCAAAAGTCTGTAGGTAAATTCACTATTTGCTCATGCAGTTGACACATGGATGAGTAAAGACTGCAAGCATATTGGGCTCTAATTGGAAGTTCCCAAGCTGTAAAAATCTGAATACACCTGACCACAGATGCAACTCAGGAAAGGTGTGACATATCTGAGCTGTTATATGCAGTTACCTCCTTAAGTGTGTTTTCTTAGCTTACTAATCTGCCATGTAGCCATACTCCTTGTCCCCACTCACACTATTATCACAGAGCAAATAGAGCGCATCAGAGAAATTCAATTTATTAGTTATAGAATCCACTTCCAGCCTTTCTGTCAAAATGGGAAGAAGACATAAACCTACATCTGCCAATGATCTCATTTTTGGCTTCTATTTTCAAGCAGACATTTATTTTTAGAAAGCAACTTTAATAAATGTAAGCTTCATGTTAGTCACTACAAAAATAAAAACATTATGTAGAAAAAAAATCCAATCAACAGAGTAAGGAGTATACCATTTCCTAGATTAAAAAAAATAGGAGTTTACAGCAAATTTCCATCTATTTAAGAAAGTGTTATATCTAAGCTCATTTGTTCAGAAGATATGTCAGATTTCTCTTCAAAAAAATTATACCTGAGGTATATAAAAAATGCTGAAATGCATGGAGAGGTGTATTTTAATCACTTCAGCATATTCTATCAATAACTTGCATTCTAATTTTGATGGCATGACTTCAGACTCATATGGTTCTCTTTCCAGAAGAGCAATGGGCTTATACAACTTTATTTAATATTACTTTTTATTGGACAGATGTGGACTCCTACTTTGCTTTTGTGCAGTCAGCTAATGCAGACCAAATGAACTTTTGTTTTCTCTTTTGAGGTAAGAATAGGGATTTTTATTCATGTAAACTGCATCTTACCTTGAACAGTTGTTTGTAGTTCAGATATTAGGATTTCTTACATGGACCAAGAAGAACATTGGTACAGCAGAATCAAACATTTTCTCTTCTGTAAAAGGGAAGAAAATCCTCTTTAGGCTGAGGAAAGAAAAACTCAGTTTAGTGTCCTCAGGGGTGAGGAATAAGGACAGGAGCAGGAATATGTCTGCTGAAAAAATGAAAAAAGATGCAGAAAGTAGGTCAGGAAGAGTGAACTTCCTGCTCTTTCTTCTATTAAAGAAGATGAGAATAGGGTAAAGTAGTGACTGTATTGAGAGAGTTCATCTCACCAGCTGTGATCAGGTTGTTGCACACCTTTACTTTTTCTCAATGACAATAACAGATACAGAAGGCAGGACTATATGCATTATTTCTGCTTTCAAAAGTCTGTTGCCCTACACTCTAACTGCTATGTTGCTTTCCTATGAATAAAGTATTTTCTCAGTACTAAACCTTTGCAACAAATTGGCCTCATTTTTATGTGGAATTTTATAGACAAAGCAGCTTTGTCTAGAGCCCATAGTAAGGACAATTTCTGAATAAATTTTCTGAGTTTTCCATAAATCTTTACGTGATTGAAAGATGTAACAACTGACCAAGTGCTGGCACCTGTGAAAAGCCATATGGATTTCACTGAGTCACAGACCAGCAGCAGGAGTGAGCTTCTCTGTAGGACAGCTACTGAGTAAGTAGCTGGGACTGGTATTCTGCATGACATCAGAGATAGATTTTTTCATGACCATCACTTACAGCATGGTAGTCACTATCTCAGTCCAATTAATAACTAAGAATGTGAATAGTCAATTAATACAATGCGCAGTGTAACCTGACTGAATAAGTATGAATTATTTATCCCCTTCTGTTTTCGGGTTGTAGTCGCATTTGTTTTGAAAAAATAAGAAAAAGGGTTTCAGAATGAACCATATTTTTCAATTTAGAGAGCACTGGTCTTTGTTATAATCTTAGAAAAATAAATATCTATATTTATTACTGAAAATATTTTTCCTTTCTGAAGTTTTTTTCTATGTAAATGATGGTCATATTTTCACCAAAGCTGAATTTGTTTTTTTTCATTGACATTTTACATCTTTCAGAGGCCTACTATGCACAAAATTGACATCTTGATGCTGCAATGACTTCAAATCATGAAGCAGGTTGCAGAGACAGGTTGTAGGGTCTCCATCTCTAAAAATACACAAGTCCTGATTGGACCTGTTCCTGGTCACTCTGCTGTAGCTGACCCTGCCTGAGTCACAGAGGGTGGACTCGATTATCTAAGCAGATCCCTGCCAGTTTTGGTGGTTCAGTGATTCTGTAAAATGCTTTGGGAATCCAAATTCTGTTGGGTTCAGAATTTTAAGGCACATCACTTTAAAACAATTCTCAGTACTGGATTACTATATCTCAAAACATTATAACTAGCATATAATTGGTTTTATTCAAAGTCATGTACCATGGTATTGTTTTTACTGTGGAGAGAAATGTAAGTAATACTTTAATTATCTTAAAACATGGTGTAAAATCTCTTCAATAGCATTTTAAAGTAACACAAGTCATACTAAACAAGCCATGTGATGTCAGCTTAGAGGAATCCTAGTGTATTAAGAAGCTCATTTAATGACAACTGTTATAGCTACATGTTCCTTTTTAAATGTATTATTATTCAATCTTGCAGGCCTCTAGACCAATCTTTGATTAATTTGTAATATTTATGCATTGTCTGGAGCAAAGCAGACAGTGATTCTGTTGCAATTTAAAATAATGACCTAATCCAGTTTTGAAAGGTACCTTTTTAGGATGAAAATGTGGGCCATTAATTATCTTTTACTTGATATTTGTTGTTCTAATCTTACAGTTGACACCATCCAGAAACCAGGCACCACACCAGTCTCTCGCTCATTCCTTGTTCCAACAGGATGGGGGGAAGAAAACTGGAAAGATTAAAGTGAGAAAAATTGTGTGTTGAGAGAACGGTTTAAGTATTGAAATTAAATATACAATTATAAATAACAATAAAAAATATTATAATAATGATAACAATAGTACATTTTAATGAAAAAAGGGAAAACATAAAAATAAAAAGGGAACCAAATAAACCTCAAGGAAGACAAGTGATGCTAATGAAAACCACTGCTCACCACCTACCAACTGATGCGCAGCTGGTCCCTGAGCAGTGGGCCCCCTGGCCAGCCCTGCCTTTGGTTATATCTCCCAGCTTGGCACTGTATGGTATGGAGTATGCCTTTGGAGAGTTTGGGTCAACTTTCCTGGCTTTGCTCCCTCCCAGCTTCTCGTGTACCCCCAGACTTCTCACCGTTGCAGTGATGTGAGAAGCAGAAAAGGCCTTGGCTCTGTGTAAGTGCTGCTCAGCAATAATGAAAACACCCCTATGTTATCAGCACATTTTCCAGCACAAATCCAAAATACAGGTCTGTACTAGCTACTGTGAAAAAAACTATCTCCATTCCAGTCAAAACCAGTAAAAAAGGTGTGAAAAACAGATAACCAAATCCAGAGACATCATTTTATGCTCTTTTAAAAAACTGCCCGCACTTCTGTGACATTCAGTATATCATTTTGGAAATGCACTTTATTACTAAGGCCATCTTAAAGAAAGTATTTAGATTATCAAAGGATGTAATTTTCAAAGCACTGGACACTTTGAGTGATCTTCCAGCTAAAACATGGACCAAAGAATAAACATTTATAAAACCTAATTTGAAGATCACAGGTCTTCTGCCTAAAGCTCAGTTCTAATTCTAAAATACTCAAGTAATTGTATTTTCTAAACCACAAAACAAGCAAGCATTGAAATTCAAGGGACTGATGCCAGTACATTGGTTATCAAAGTATTGATCATAATTTACAAGCAGGCAGCATAAACGCAGATTATTCTTTGGATAATCACTAAAGCTCAAACAAATATATTTAATTAATTAATTTAAATTATTTAATGAATTTTGTTATTTAATTTAGTTTTTTTAATTAAAATGCACTACACTATTCTATTCAACCAACACAGTTAAATCAGTGAATCCCTATTGGCTCTTTACTGGAAAAATACGGTGTATTTTTCTGTACTATCAATACTGCCACATTTTGTTTTCAAACTTTTACATTAACTATTTTATGTTTCAGTTAACTTTTTTTATTCTTTTGACACTGTCAGCATTATGCTAATTCTTTCATTTCCTATAGATGAAATGAATTGCATTTCTGAGCTGCAAGCTTTTAACTGCATCTTTTTTAATTGTTGAAGTATCAACTGTTCAAGAGCTTGAACATTAATGTACTCATTTCTTATTTATGCAGATAGCAAATAAATTATAATAAATAACAATGTCTGAATTTGAACTTTTGACTGCAGATCAAAATAATGCAATGTGAGTAATTAAAATTATATATAGAGAGAGTATTTTCTGCATAGATGTGTTCATATGATTGCAAAGATAAAGAGTGTGTTAACTATGTGTTGTCTCGTTGCTGTCCAGTTGTGTCACTTTTATCCAGTGACATTGATTGAGATTAAGACTAATGCTGAGGTAAAAAGGAAAAACACCCCTTGACTTCTACCAAGGCTTTTGTTGACCCTATAGAGTTATTGGAAATAAATCTGTATATTGGGATTTTTTTAATAGAAAATTGTTTATAAACAAGAATTGACCAAGGAGTGTTAAGTAATATCTTACCACTGAACATGCTCACTCCTTTCCCAGTACCAGCTTGCAATTTGAATTTCTTTTTCATCTTTTATTCCCCGACACTTGACCTACAAAGGAAGAAAAATAACCAGCAAAACATTGATACCCAATGTTCTGAATATTAAGAGACTCTTGTAGTATGTAAAACTTTCTTTCTTCATCCATTTCTTTATTACCCTGCATCATAGAGATAAGATATGGAGGAGCAGTTTCAAAATACAGATCAGTTAGATACAAATGTAAATTCTGCAAAAATCTGTTCATTAGCAGAAAGGACACTGATGAAACTGCAAAAGTCTGATGGCATGATGGCAAATACTCAGCATGAAGCTGCTGGATCTAAGTTGCAGTATGGGTGACTTGAGACTCAGGGGGTGGCACAGAGCAAAGTTCTCTCCTGGTTATAAACACAATTCCATTATGCAGACTTTTATCAAGCAAAGAATGGGCAGCTGATAGGAACTACAGCAATAATACTGCTTTCATGTTTTACAGTTTATATGAGAAATTTGTTATGATTAATTTTGCATCATGTTTTTCACATCACCACAGAAAATCACACTTGTCATTCATAATCTGCAATTCCTTTGTAACTGAATAAGAATTTAAGTGAAAAGAAAATTATTCAACAGGAAAAGAAAAAAATTATAAGAAGAACTTAGATTATTTTTAAATCATAGTGCTCATTATATTTCCTTTATTAATATACATACACGCTGATAATATACAATCCTATTATTATTACTAATTTTCAAATGTTTGCCTTTGGGTTGGAAGGGTGGAAATTCAACAGAGAAATATTTTCATTCTCTATTCATTCTGAATGTATTAGACAGCATATAAAGTATATTTGAAAATGTTAAAATATCCTGGTCTTATTTGAACTATTTGTCAAAATGGAAATTTTCTTATGAAAAATAATGCACCTAAACTCAAGCAAAAACTGAACTGTCAGTGAAGGCAGGCAGGATTGCCTCAGATTTATAGCCCAACATCACCCTCTCCTGGTAGTACGTCTCAAATAAAATGCTATCAGTGGACCATCTGAAAATTGTAGGAGTCTTTTTGTATTGATTTCAAAATATTGAGATAATTTTTACTAATTCAAACCGTATTTTTAAATTACTGGAGAAGCAAATTTTTTCCTTCTGTTGAGAACTGTATTCCACTAAAATAAAATCTTCTGGTTTTGCTAGTTTTCTAGTTTTAGCCCCATGAATTTAAGGTATTGTTTTTAGGTACATTTAAAAGTATGTACAAACTTCTCCAGCCTTCAGACTGTTTGCAGCCCATATGTAGTTAGCACTGTTATAATTTAATCATTTCAAATACCATTATTTATTCCCTCTATTGATTAATCTAGATTTCAAATGGTTAGGGGGAAAAGTATTATCTAAGAAAAAAAAAAAAATTATTGAAGTTCAAAAATTATATGAAAAGCTGATGAAAATAGCACTTGAAATACTGGGAAGAGCAATAAGTAGTAAAGTAATACATTTAGATAACCTATTTGGTTTATACATTGCTGAGGAATAGCAGCTTTTCCTTCCCTCTAAATACCTGCAAGTTCTTTGGAACAGCTTCTTTTGCATCTATATGTTTCCTATCACAATCAGTGTCAAATCCTGACTGGGTCTATTGGCAAAATCCCAACAGCTATCTGAAGAAGTGTATTGCTACTGTAAAGGCAGTAGTCTATCCTGTCATGCAAACCCCAAGAGCAAACATGTCATAAAGATCATCAGAAATCAATCCTGTTAGCATCTTAATTATTAGTGATCTCAAAAGTAATAAGCATGTGAGTGTGTAAATTGAAAACTGATGACCCATGGCATGAATTAGTTTTCAGGGGTCACCATCTTTTAACAGCAAATAGATGCTTGATTTCAAAGCTCAACCTACCTTAAGAGTGGGAAATTTATATCTTTAAACACTGCTTGATCCTAAACCATGATATCTCACAAATTAATGTATTTCATTCTTTCAATATAACAATAATCTATGAAACATGATAAACCACTGGTTATGGGAAAGTTTCATAGAAGCATAGAATGGTTTGGGTTGGAAGGGACATTAAAAATCATCTATTTCCATCCCCCTGTTGTAAGCAGGGACACCTTCCAGTAGAACAGATTGTTTAATGTCCAATCCAACCTGGCCTTGACAGATAGATGATCATTATTTATTTTTAAATATCTATAAAGTCTTAAATCATTGAAATGTTGTGAAAAGCTGGCAAAGGACGTGCTGTAATATTGCAACAGAATAAATTATAAAATACAACTTGTCTGTTTAAATATAAAGTTCAGAGATATAACCTTTCAATTGCATTATTTTTACCATCCAGTAAGAAAGACATTGTGAAATACAAGCTTGTCTTTTTTTTTATTATTTAATGTTTTTCAAACTGTTTTTATTTCATTATATTTCAAATGATTTTGAACTCTATTGAGTTATTAGCCTTTGATGACCTGCTAGATCTTCTCTTTTACTATCACAAATAACAGTACCAAGTAAATACAGCTGTAGACTACAGAATGTTAATTATAGTTTAAATGTTACTTCTTTATTTTAAGTATCTTATTTTACTCATATGCTATACTAGCATACTGAATAATCTGAATTCAGGGTAATTCACGAAGAATTTTCCATCCCTTTTCCTATTTTTAGCTGTTTTATATAATTTCTTATATTTTCTAGAAACTAATCAAGGACATTACATATTTTAATTTGTTCTAATAATCTGTGCACAAATTAAAGTACTTGAAAACCAAAACCTCACATAAAGAGATGTCATCATATATGAGACAGGATTATTTTGTTTCCATTAATGAACTTGTACATATTCAATTTATTATGTGGGTGAACAGAAAATAATTCTTGTTCTTTTAGTGAGTATTTAGATGAGTTGGGTGTTCTCAAACACACAGAAGATATTTAATCAGATGGTGTCTATCGTAAGACATTTGTTTTCCTCATGACTCTACCTTTTTCTCTCCTTAGGGATTCAGTACATTGAGTCCCCAAGAATTGTCTTTTTTATCATGACTATAACAGGATCCTGCCCATGATGTAGTAGCTGAATATCTTAATTCAAACCACATATTTTCTATTTCTGTGCTTCTACTTCTGGGAAAAGCATTCAGAATCATAATAAGCACAACAATTTACTCATTTTACAATATGGCTACCAGCTGATGTTCTTGAGGACTACATGATGCCTTTCAGTCTTACCTTGTTGTTGCTTTTTGCAGTCTTGAAAACTATTTGCTTGGTATGTAAAAAAAATTGCTTTTCAGGGAAACAATGAATAGAAGCAGAATCTTTCAAATTAGTCAGCATCCATAAATTTATCTTGTCTGATTTTAATTATTCTAGAAGCACATATATATTTTCACCCTAGAAATCTTGCAGATATGATAATTTATCTTCTCACATTGATTTGCAGTTTTCATTATAGTGTCAGGGCTTTGAGGGGCACTATGAAGCTTCAGTGGGTTGGGACAGTGTTACCTGGAAAACCCTGACAATGGACCCAGAAGGGCTTTTCAGTTTAGACCTGGGCATCCATTGCCTCTAACCAGCTCTGTGCCCTGATATTTCTGACTTGCTGATGGAGGTCTTGGGTTGACTTCAGCTGTGAATTTTTACTTTTGTGACGGTGTTCACAGGGGTCTTATGTTGAGGGAAGAGATGGAGATCTGACTCCATATTTCAGAGGGCTTGATTTATTATTTTATGATATATATTACATTAAAACTATACTAAAAGAATAGAAGAAAAAGTTTAACCAGAAGGCTTAGCTAAGCTAAGAATAGAAAGGAAAGAATGATAACAAAGGCAGCTGTCTCAGACTCTCTGTCTGGGCTAACTGGGCTGTTATTGGCCATTAATTATAAACATCCAAGATGGGCCAATCAAAGATCCACCTGTTGCATTCCACAGCAGCAGATAACCATTGTTTACATTTTGTCCCTGAGGCTTCTCAGTTTCTCAGGAGGAAAAATCCTAAGGAAAGGATTTTTCATGAAAAGATGTCTGCAACACACTTTGTGTTTTTCTAAGGATCTTTGGGCTGTTAGGGAGACCTGTTGCTGACACCAGACCTGCCCTGGTCTCCTGCCCTGTTTTGCTGCTGGGGGGCTGCAACCCCTCAGTAAGGGCAGGGTCTGCACTGGGGTTGTCTTGGCTCCATGCTCCTTCTCCTGGGAAGCAGATTCATTCTCCCTGGCAGATGTCATCAGGTCATTTAGACAGCTGGCAAAAGATTGGTTTGAAACTAACAGAGAACAAAGCAACAATATCAAAGATAAGTAAAAGGCGCTGTCCATAATACCATTGGTTGCAATACAGATGTGCAAACCAGTGAGAAATGAGCAAAGATTTACAAGTGCATTTGCAAGCATGCAAGAATAATCCTGACTGAATCCTAGAGAAAGGAATAAGGAACCATCAACATGAAGGTCATACCTTTCTTGACAAAGAACTCCAGAGACTGAAAATGGCAATATCCTCCCAAATGCAACCTAAATGAAACCACCAGCCTTAGGACTCTAAGGAGCCCGGGAAGGGTGAGTGTAAGAGCAGGAAGAGGGGTATAAAAAAAGTGTGTGTACACCAGTTTAATTGCATCATTATTTCTTATTCTTCCACAACAATTAGATGCAGACCAAAACTGATTAGGCTCTAAAAATCTTATTTATATTAACAATAAATTCTTGATTGTACTTATTTGAAAGGTGTGCTTCCTCCTTCTCTATAAACCAGATTTTGAGTGTAACACCAGAGGTGGTCCTGTTGATTGCATTAATTCACATATCTACCCAGTGTATCCTTTGTGGGCTCCAGATGCTTTCCAAAAGCTGCAACTCTCCTATCATTTGACCATCACAACTGTAAAAGCCTTCTGAATTATTCCAACAGGCTAAGTTGTCTCATAAAACATTACCAGTTTGTGTTCAGGTAACTAAATAGAACCATAGCTCTCCATTAAATATTGAAATGGGTCAAGAAAATACATTTTAATGTTTTAAACATTATTGAACTGAATTTCAGCCAGAAAAAAGCCTTCTTAGCTATTATGGCAATACAGAAAATTCACACTTTTACTATTACTATTTACTTTTACAATTACAAAATGCATTTTATCATTGTCACCTTAGTTTTATAGACATTATATGGAGACATCTATAAGATAATATAAGATAATTAAGTGCATGTTTAAATGTGATTAAAAGGTTATGTTCTTTCCAATGTAGCATGTGATAAAATTTTATTAAGTCAACAAGACACAATGTTAAGCATTTACACATTTATTTATATATTTGTATGTATCTAAGTTTTTTGGAAGTATATACTATATAAAACTAGTTAGTATAAATATGTTCTGCTAACAAGCTATAAATGAGCCATATATAAATTTTCAATACCGTATTTTATTTCGGTAAACATAGAAATCTGTACCAATTTTTTCCCCCCACCCCCAGGACATATGGAAATAATACTTTCTCTTTTCCTTAGTTAGCACAACTTTTTCCTTTCACAATTGCTTTATCATGCTCATATATTTTCTTCCCATCATCTTGTTCCATTACTGATTGCATGTCTCACCAGTAATTTTGCAATTATCTTTAATTACGTCCCTAGTAATTCTTTAAATTATTTTGACTCACATACCTTAATTATTGGTATTTAAATGAATGTTTGAATTTAAATGTCTTTCATTCCTTTCTAGTCAGTAGCTAGCTCAGGAATTAATTTGCAGTCCAAAATTACTAACTTGTCACAAAAATAGCACTCGCAGAAGGAATTATGGTTAATGTATTTAAAAAGTTATCCGTCTCTGCCCTCTAGTGGTCATATCGTTTCTCAATCATAACTCAGAGGACAAGAACTCCACAGCGCAACTGAGAAAAAAAAATAATTATTGATTTTAGCTTATTTCATCCTAGTTTACTATATTCAGGCAACTTTTTTGTAGAAAATGTTTTTGTACAATTCCTTCAGATTCATGCTTCCATGCTTTCAAAATAAAAACAAATATTTTGTAGACAATTAAATAAGCTGATTTTTCCATGTCCAGTACAGTATAAAGTAGCTTTTAAATTATGTTGCCCTGCAGTTCCACTGAATCAATTTAAGATGTTTTCACTTTTGAAGCACTGCACTGCAACATGACAGATCATACCCAAACTCATTCAAGGGAATTTGCTCGAAATTCCAATTTTTTTTTAACAAACTGTAAAAGATAATAAAAGGGGGATGAAAAGGAAAA
The DNA here is from genome assembly GCA_019023105.1 of Diglossa brunneiventris. Taxonomy (NCBI): domain Eukaryota; kingdom Metazoa; phylum Chordata; class Aves; order Passeriformes; family Thraupidae; genus Diglossa; species Diglossa brunneiventris. Next base: position 45,329,369 of record CM032352.1, on the reverse strand, counting down.
GTAATTTTAAAAATCAGCACAAAACCAAAAATTGTGCTATAGTAATTATTTTATTTTAATTAATCTAATAAGTGGGTTTTGAAAGATAAGCCAATATAATTGCTTCTTTATAAGAAAACAATTCCAAGATATAAGTTTAACATTAGTGAGATTCTTCCCCACCTGCAGAGATTTGCTTCTAGGCTTGATGTCAAGGAAGAGTCACTACCTGGCTGGCAGCCAAGTCTAAAAATCCTTTTTTGGCCCTGGGAAATTTTCTTTCTCCACACCACTGAGACCTGTCTGACAATTCGTTAATTCTCTCAACATCTCAACTGAGGTGCAGGTGGAAGCCTCATCTGCTTCATGTCTGTTAATTCTGTCTGCTCCGGACTGCTGACTCTCCTTGAACCTTCTCTCAAAGTCCAGTTGCTCTCAGTAGACAGTGGCAGCCTCCTCCATTTGGCAAGTTTCACCTGACTTTCCCTTGCTCTTTGGAGGAGCAAAGAATTATAATTGCAGTTCAAAGGGAGCCCTAGAGACATCAGTCCTAGACCAGTAAAAGGAGGACATATTTCAAACCTGAATGTTGTTGTATAGGGATTTGTCCTTCCACCCTTTCAAATTCTTCAGGGATGAAGAATTCACAGCCTCTCTAGGCAGTCTGTTCCAGTGTTTGATCACTGTCATTGAAAAGATTTTTTGCTGTTTCTTCTTGTGCTATCATTTCATACTCTGGAGGAGTCCTGAGACCAAAAAGACTGGCACATTATACTAGTTCCTCAATTAGTTAGTGGTTTGTCACTGTTGGTATTCCCCAGGGCTCAGTATTGGTGCATGTCCTATTTAACATCTTTAATGGTGATTTGGATGAGGGGATTCAGTGTACCTTTGGTCAGTTCACAGATGACACCAGGTTAGATGGGAGTGTTGATTTGCTTGAAAGTAGAAAGAATTTGCAGAGGGATCTTGACTGGATTGATGGACTACTGCATGAGGTTCAGTAAGGTAAAATGATGGCTTCTTCACTTGGGTCACAACAACAGCATGCAGTGCTGTGGCATTGAGGAAGAGTGGCTTGAGAGTTGCTCATCAGAAAGGGACTTGGGGATGCTGGTTAATGCACAGCTGAACATGAGTCAGTGTGTTCCCAGGTGATGAAGGCCAATGGCATCCTGGACTGTATCAAGGTTAATGCGGCCTGCAGGACCAGGGAAGTGACTGCTCCCCTGTACTCGGCACTGGTGAGGCGACACATCGAGTGCTGTGTTCAGTTTTGGGTTACTCACTTCAAAAAGGAGATTGAGGTGCCGGACTGTGTCCAGAGATGGGCAACAAAGGTGATGAAAGGTCAAAGAAAACATCTTATGGGGAGTGACTGAGGGAACTGGAATTGCTTATTCTGAAGAGGAGGCCCAGGTAAAACCTCACTGCTCTAAAATTATCTGAAAGGAGGTTGTAGTGAGGTGGGGTCAGTCTCTTCTGCCATGTCTCACATGAAAGGACAAAAGGAAATGGCCTCAAGTTGCACCCAAGGAGTTTCACATTAGAGATTAGAAAAAAAAATAAAAGTTAACTGAAAGATTTGTTAGGCATTGGAATTGATTACTCAGGTTAACTTTTGTATTTTTCAGATTCTGTACTGCTTTAGACTGTACTTCTGAGCTTCACATTACGGGACAGTAAGCTCTCTTCACAGACTAGGTAGACAAAACTATTAAAATTCCTTCTCTAGATTGGACTTCCTTGAAGTTCTCTTCTAACCCTGATGGTTCTGTGGTTCTCTGTGTTTCTGTTACTGGTAGACTTCAGCTGCACCTACGTGCTTCTCTTCCAGTGTCTGACAGAAGCAAGGACATCCTCATATGAAAAACCGTGCTACTGTTCCTTACACTCAGAACCCTATGCTCATCCTTGGTATGCTCAGCATTTATTTTCATAGTGTCATTAATGCTCACATAGATGAGCAGCAAGAAGCACTTGCTCAAGGTGTCACTAATTTCTCTACACATCCTGGATGCAAGACCCTGACAAACAGCAAAACCTCTCAGGCAGCTCAGATAGAGAGAAAATGGAACATCACTACTATCCCATCCTCACCCTGCAGCAAGAAGTTTCTAAACAGCATCACAGACTGCCCTGTCTTTGTGTCATATCACACTTGGTTTCCTGATATGCCTTTCCTTGTGGAAGTTGTTCCTGCTTATCCATTACCAGGTCTTAGTTCTTCTTCTGTATGAGCACATCTGCAAGAGGAGAAAAGCTCTTGTCCTGTTGCTGAAAAGCCAGTCTTTCAGCCTGCCCTAACCTTGTAGTCTCTAAGTTTTACTGATTCAAGCATAGTCTAAGCTCTCCTCTCCTAGCAAAGCAGGGTTGAGGCTGTTGGACTTCCAGGGCCTCTACAAAAAACTCATCAATCTTCTTGTTGCTGAGTCCTGCTCTGATTTTTTTAATATTATACATCCCTTAGTGCAGCCCTTTCAGTAAGTGACTCAATGCCTAACTGAAGCTTACCTGCATGAGGACTGGGGTGCACAACTAGCCCAGCTCAGTCCTGGGAAGGCATCCATCGTTTCTTGCACCTAGCACTGGGAAACTGTTCTCTCACAGGACTCAGTAGGGTAAAGCCTCCTAATCTACCCTTGAAGTCTGCTGGTCAATGTTATCCAGGACTGTGTCTTACAGTGAATTATTGCTGTGGTTGTGTCAAATTTGGCAGTGTAAGTCTGTCTCAAGCAGTGTCTTCAGGACTGCTGCCCTCACAAGACGACTGACAAATCCCCTTTTTGCTGCCCATGGTTGTTGTCATTGCTAGCAAAAATTAAATAAACACTCCATGGTTGTATAATGGCTCCCCATGCAGAAAGAACTTGGAGGTGTAGGTCCTCCTTAATCAGGGAAGTCTATCTCTCTCAATAGTCATTGTCCCAAATGTACAGCTCCTTTTTGCAAGCCCTGTTTGGCTTTCTCAGTATGATGAAGCTGAGGAAGGTGAAAGGACAAAACCACCCTATTGTGCAACAGTCACCTCCACTTCTTGCAACCTGTGGTGTTTTATTTGCATGACACTAGGTATATTATACTACTCTAAAAAGGCAACAGACAAGAAAATCTCCCAGGTGAGCAGCACAACAAAGTCTACAAAAATACTGTTGAAAATAAAGATCAAAATGTGGTAAAGAAGGAATACCTAGGAACCAGAAGGGATTATCTAAAACCTAACAGAGGAAAAAGGAACTAAATTTCCAGGCAGAAATCAAGCTAGGAACAAAGGACATAAAAGGCAAAAAATCCTTTTTGCTTTATGCTTGTCTCCTCTGAGTTTACTTTTTAAAGTTACATGTCCTACCATATATTAAAATGCATTCTTTTTTTAAAACACTGTATTTTTTTCTCTTTTTTTGATGGTGCTTACAAAAATGATGGCAAAACATTTTTGATAGATATCTTTTAAATGTGTTGTCAAATTAGGTTTTGTATCATAATTCTCTGAGCATTTTGTATTAGTTCCAATGCAGAAGTCAGCTTCATCTGAACTTCTCAATCAGCTTCTGTCATATCTACATTTTTATGAGACCTTCCCTGAGGGAATCAAGACTTTCCCATGTGACATTTCTATTTATTTAATATGTAAGATCTAGCACCTCCCTAGTACTTGAGAGTAAGAATTTTTGATGGCCTGTTCTGCTTTTTGGTAGTTTAATTTCTGTGATTTAACAGATCCTGGTACATGGCTCCTAGGTTTGCATCTTGGCACATGTTTAGCTCATGTGTATGTTGTCACTACTGCGTTTTCTCCTTCCAAAAACTAACCACCATTCCTCATGATATCTCTAAGACAGAGAAGGTGGTTTCAATCCTCTCAGCCCAGTCCAGTATTCCCTGCAATCTAGCACTAGGAAACCATGTTCTCTCACAGAGCTAATTAAGGCAGAGTAGTGAAGCAGTGGTGTATCTGAAGACTACTGCAGCACCTCTGGAAAACTGTCAGCAGTTACTTACTGTTGATTTATATATGCAATATTTAACTGTTTTTAATTCCTCACATTTTTATTACCAATATAGGAACATAGTAAAACATTGGCTTTTGAATGCACTCAAAATAATATCACTTACTCCCTTCCTCTCTGTTCTTTAGCTGACTAGATGACCAAAAGGCCCTCTCAGGAATTTGATGCAAAAGACAATACAAGGATAATAGAAATGGGGTTTTAATGTGTTCTTTTCTTAAAATACTTCAGTTCTGTGAATTTTATCTCAAACTACATTTTATATGCATATGATCCACAGTGTTACATCAGGCACTGTTAAACTCTTGCCATCAGGGGAGATACTGGGTGTTCCACTTGAAGCTGAACGTATATCAACCTGTTGAAATGTGTTCATGGCCTTCCCCCACTCATAACAAAGCAACACTGCAACCATGAGTACAGGAACATCAACATATCAACACTGCAACCATGTCTTCTGCCAACAGCAATCTAGCACATTCCAGTCAGGAGGACAATCCTACCACATCTCCATAATCACAATGAGATCAAAGCCCAGTGACTGCACACACATCTGCATTTCTCCTGTTTGTTCCTCATGCTGCCTGCATTCATGTACAGGGTAAGGTATGAGCTAAGATGCAAAGGTATGAGATCAAAAAAATTATTTTTAACTCCACCGAATGGCACTGAGGCTTAATTAAATTCTGACAGAATAACATCTTGTTAATTATGGTGACAATTAAAAACAGAACGAAGGACAGTAAGAAAAAACAAGTCTCATTATTATTTTTTCTGAATTGGTAAACCAAATAATTAAATAATTTTACTACAGTATACAAGTTAGGCTCCTGGAAGAACTTTTTAGTTTAAATGAAAGCTAAAATATAGATTCTCAGTTCTTGAGTTAGGAGAAATATGTCTTTCTGGTCTCTAATGTTCTTATATCCCTAAATAGTCATACAGGAATATTTACACATAATTTAATTAAGTTACATATAATTCTTTAAATCACATAATTAAAAAAATGTCTTTTAGCTCTCATCTTTTCTGCAGATGAATTAAAGTTTTACTATTGCTTTTTGCTATGATTTTATTGGTTGGTTGGTTGGTGTGGGGGATTTTTTTTTGTTTTGCTTTGGCTGGTTGATTTGATGGTTGTGGTTTTTTGTTTGTTTGTTTGTTTTATTTTTGTACATTTGAATAAACACACAACGGCCTCTGATATAAAAACCAAATATATTTTCAGACTCATGTAAATGCTTGATAAGGTTGATGATATTAGATCCCTCCTATTGAACTCCTAGGTCCTCAATATACTTGGTAAGACAGAACACATTATATTAGTATGCTATGACTTGTGAATTGCTGAATTATGGTCTTGCCTTCTCAGCATTTCAATTTAAGTAAACCAATAAAGAAGAAAGAGAGGGGAAGTAAGCTCACACATTGCTTTCACAAAGCAACATAAATCTAGTTTAAACCTCCTCAGCCATTTATACCAAGAGGGAAATCTCCAATTATATTAATCAGCTCTTCAGAAACATCTCAAAAGTGTCTTGTCACCCAAAAAGTCACGAATCACACAAATTACTTTCTAGCCTGTCAAGGAGGAAAAATGTTTTCTCTTAAATAGCTTTCAGATTCAAATCAAAGCTGAAGGTTTGGCAGGAGAGGTGGAGAACAGGATGGCCTCTGTTGTTGCTTTTTTTATAGTTTGATGAAGTTTTCTTCCCTCTGCCTTTGTGCATTGATGACAGTGTCTGTAGGTTTAGAGGAGTATGAGTCAATAGATGATCAGAGTGATTTGTGAAGGACTTGCAGTACTTGCTAATAGAAGAAAACAGTATCTGCGGACAAAAGGATAGGAGTAAATTGTGGTTGTTACTGCCTGTTACTGCCTGTACTGTCTGACACTCCCTTGGGAGGATTGATGTTCCTGTACTCAAATTGGTCTTTTGAAAACTTCCTTTTTTACAAAGAATAGGAAAAAAAAAAAGTGGGTGATTAATACTAAGACATACTCCACATCCTTAAGTGCTTCTATAATGTGACTAACCATTACAATAGGGACTAAAACCAAATTTTCTAATGGAACTAGTGATAAGTTATAGCTCCACTTCCCAAGCTTGAGTGACTCCTAAGCCCCAAGTGGATATTCTGGCAATATCCTAAATATCTGAGAGAAACTGCAGAGCACCCCAACTTCTCACCTTCCTTTACAAACTGGATTTGGAAATTAGGTCAGTCAGTGGTTCCCAGTGCTAAGATTAAGTACTTGGTCAGGAAATTTGGAGGTTCAGGTCTCTAGCATATGCAGTGGAGTAACCTACAGTCAGTAATTACCTGAACAGGAAAAAAAAACAAACTTTGAAAGTAATGCACACATTATTTTGATACTTCTACATTACAATTTTTCCTCAATTCTTCCATCAGCTCTTTAATTGCCATGTAATTTTTCTACAAGTTGACAGTTCCATAAAGTTCTGTGGATTAAGTAACCTCTGGGTAATTGGAATGCGACCTAGCTAATATGTTTCTATTTCCTACATAATTTCATACACTTCCATTTCTTTAAAATATTTTTGTAAGCAAAAATGCAAACCATAAGCAGTATCAATAATTTTTCAGTAGTTATTTCTTAGGTTTTTGCATTGAAAATATGTTTATTATATAATGAGATAAACTCAGCTAAATTGCTGACATTTTTTCTTCAAAGAAAAATGACTTTTTTTTTCTTGCTTTCATATGCCTCATACTATAGAAGTAAATTATTTCATAGGTCTTAAAAACAAAACCCTTACTCATTTTTTATAGAGACTTTTTTTTTTCTTTTCCCTTTTTCCCCCCCCTGTTTCTTTCTAACTCTGAGCCTGTGTTTCCTTTCCACAAAATGGATTTAATTTCACTAGGAGATAATCATAATTGGAATAATAACAATTGGGGTAATCTGCATATCACCCCTTCTTCGTCCAAAGTACTTGTGTCCTGGTCATCTAGTAGGCCCTGCCTGGAAAACAGAGGGTGTGAGCTTGTAGTCTGAAATTTAGGAAGACATGTAATACGGGTCACCCACTATGTCCAAAATACATACAATGAGATACTTTCAACATTTCCAACAATAGTACTAAATCAAAGTGGCAGTGAATGCTGTGTTTTATGCTGAAAGTGATGTGGCTGGGCTTTGTTGGGGGAGCTGGTTGCAAACATGCTGACATGTGACCGCTTTGGAAACAAAACCTGAATTTAAAATGACACAAAGCAAAAGATCAGTTGTGAGTGGCTTAGTTTCACTTGTACAGTGGCATCTCAGCATGTTTGCATTATATGTTATGGTTCAGACCAAAAGGGTTGTTTTTCCCCTTGTTTGTCCATTTTTGAGTAAATTGCTCATTTGTACTCTCTGTGCTGAAGTGCTGTCCATGTAGGGTTCTCAAAATGTACACAATGGTCATCTTTCCAATTATACTTTGCCAGAAAAAGCTGTCATTTCATCTGCTGAAGGGTTTTCAGTACACAGAATAAGCCTATGACTAGATTGGGGTAAAACACTGGAAAATGCTTGCAATGTGGATGCCAAGGTCCTCAGCACTATTTATTTTGCTGTACTCTTTATTGAATTAAATTTGCTTCTAATATAGATAGACATTCACATTTATGGAAGTCTTGGAATGCAGAGAAGTTCTCCAGTTTTGTTGAAGGCATCTAGGGACTCTAGATTGACTAAGAGATGTTGCTATGGGGTTTTGTTTGATTGCTTGTTTTGCTTCTTGTTTATTTGTCTTTTTTGAAAAAAAAAAGAAATATTGCTAATTAATTTAGGTCACTATAGTTTTTACAACTTTAGATGTTTATAAGAATGGTTATATCCAAACAGAAATTACTGTGCTAATGATTATGCTTAAAATGTTATTTTTGAGAGACATAGTCTGAAGTCTTTTGTTTTTTTCATTTAACTGGGGTTTAGCTCTCCTTGAAAATAACAGATGCATATAACAGGTGCGTTGTGGAAGAATTAGAAAAACCTTCAGTCAGTTAGTTGTTAAGAATTCTCCAGTAGATGGAGGTAGAGAATAGCACATTTTAGAAGATGTATGAAAATATTTTTTTTTCAATGGTAGTGTGGACATTTTCTGTCAATCTTCCTAGGGTGTTTATCATAACTGTTAATAAGTTGCTGTCTGAGAAGACGCTCAAGAGAGCACAGGCAACAGCACCCAGATAAGAATTGAAACCATCTCCATATATGAAAGGTGAGTTGAACAAGTTAACAAATGAATTAAGAACAAATTTACTGCTTTCCTAGCTCCCATTTCACTGTCTTAAAAATAAACACAACTCTATTTAGTGTTTTGTGTATGGACAGACATTTGTAAATAATTTCAGATTAATAGATAAAATATATACTTTTAATTTAAAATAGTTTATTTTAACATGCTAACTCTCATCTGCATGATTTGAGTCATAATCATGTTAGTGTGTGGTAGTTGTTTGTTTTTATATTATTTTCAATATGCTAGCACATCATAAGTTCAGTCATAATTTTCTTCACTTTTCAGTTCTTTTATAAAAAAAGTGTGATTGTTACATTACTGGTAACTTATTCTTCTGTGATCTCTGAAGAAGAAGGAATACATTAAAATTAAGAGGAAAGACTATGGGAATATAAAGGCTAAAATAAAAAAAAATCCATGTAGTCATAGCAGGAGGATGTTAATGATAGGGAACAAAAAACCAAACATGGTCATTTCTAATTACATATTTTATTCAGCTATGCAACCACCCAAAAATGCCAGTGAGTGACTTCCCAAGAAGTGGTATTTTTTTCTGCTAGGACCCTTTAAAACATTGGCCTGAAGACAGACGTTTAACCTTGCCATAAAATATTGACTGCTGTTATTCAGTAAAAATAGATGCAAAATCTTGGAGAAAAGATGGTTTCTGAAATAAGGAATTGTTTGCAGAAAAATATCCTATTTTTTTAATATGTTTACTATAGATATTTACAGGGATTTTGTCATGATGGCACAGAGACACTTTGATGAAAAAGATTGTCTCTTTCTGCCGGGCAACTTGCAATGCATGTTGATTTGATGTTAACAATAAATGGAAACCTTGAAAGTTTTAAAACAGTCAAGGAAAGTGGTGAGGATGAGTGGTCATTCCTTTGAAGGTCAATTCATGACCCATAGGTCAGTGTCTGAGAAAACTGCTGTGTAAACCTTGTCCTTTTTCTCATGGCTGGCACTCCAGTGGTTACTAGTGTTCATGGTCACATGCAAAACAAAATCAACTGTGCCTAAAATATTTGATGCAAAAGACAAAAAACTGAGCTATGAGAAACTTCAGGGTTTTTACTTTTCATAGAGCCTTAAAGATACATCATTTTATCAATAGTTTTGAAAAATGCCATGCATATTTTCTGAAAGCCAGATTTGTGCAGTAATTTATACTTTTGCATTGGGAGCTTGATCATATTTCTGGAGAAGTCATTCATTTATCTCTCACTGTATAAGAATTTTGCTTCATTTGTGGTTTGGGTTTTTTAGTTGGTTTATTTTCTTTTTTTTTTTTTTTTTAATTTTCTTTTCCCATGTAATAGAAAGCCATCTTGAGATTTCTGATTTATAGAGAGAAGTGATTGAGCTGAAAGAACACTTAGACTCAAAGGACAGATTGCCTTGAAATCATTCTGAAGAACAGGGCAAGGCTGTGGTGCAGGTCTGCAACATCTCCATCAATAATGCAGAAGTCTCAGAGCTCCATAGTGTTGAGTAGGTGAGCAAAAGATCTCTTTCATTTAAAAAGAGATATGGAAGGACTGACCTTGTTTCTCAACAAAGCCAGTACAAGAGAAAAATTTCCTTGGAATACCACAGAGGAATTCTTGATCATTTTACCTCAGAAAGGAAGGAGGCTCTGAGTAAAAGTGGTTGCAGCATTTCTCTTTTTTTCCCTTCTTTGTTCAAGCACTCTCTCTTACTACATTCTTTACTACCTTCTTCAATGAAAGTTTGAGGGAGCTTTCTTTACCTTTTATTTTTTTTTTAATATGTCTTTGCATAACAAAATAATGTTTTGTGATGGTTGTAAATGACAATCAATGTATAGTGGCATAAGACATTAAAAAATAGCATAGTATATATGCATGTATATGTATACATATATAGATATGTGAAGACAAGAGAAGTGTCTTTAAAGTTGTATATCATGCCCTAAACCTTTTTACTAACCTGATTTTCTGTCACTTACTGAGACATGAATTATTTTAGCAATAGTAAGAATTGTTAGGATTTGTTGCATTCTCATCTTAGCTAGAGTTCCCTCAACCAGAGCATTGGGCATTTGGAATACATCATACATCAAGGACAGCAAATACAGAACGTTTGTTTTTCCCTGTGTCTTGCTGCTCTACAGGTCAATCAATCTCTCTCTTCTACCAGCCTATATTGGGATTCTGGCACTGTTCTACAAGCATAAGAAGTCAGTTGAATTTGTTATTCTTTGTGCTAGAAGCCCCCGAAGTCATCGACCAGAGAGGAACATTTGTAGCTTTGTTTATGAAGTGAGCATTCAAAATGATTTTCAATACTTTCTGCTGCTCTTTATTCCCTTTATTCTTTCAAGTGTCTGATTTTTTCATCAGCTTTCCTGTGTTAAAAAAAAAATGCAGTCCTGACAAAAGGTCTTTTTGATGACACAAAGAACTGCAGGAGAGATTGATCTGTACAAGAGAGGTCTTCTATGGTCTGAATGTTTTCTAATTTTCTTGCCTTGTCTGTGGATCAAGATGAGTGAATGATCTCTTCTTTTACAAATGAGGATCCCTGGTTAAGCATAAAGAAAAATAACTGGTGTGGAGGGAGTGGAAGTTAAAATCAAATGTATGTTTTGCAATGATAGGCTTCCTGTAATCTTTATGTAATCTAATTTTTTTCAGGGCCATGTTTTGCTTACAATAGTTTAACTGCTAAACCCATTTCGAAGTACTGTACTCCAGGTATTACCAAGTACACAGTAAAAGGATTGGCATTTTACTCTGACCTCAGAGTTCTCCCTTGCCTTGTAACTTCTGCACTGCTCTGTACTGCAGGTGACAATTTCCACCTTCTACCTCTCCAGGCTGACTTCATTTTCTATCAATTGTTAACTACTTTGGAAGTACTAGTGTCAGCAATAATGGATTTAATAAAAAGAGTCTGTAAATGCTGAGTTTTTTTAAAAGGACAACCACACTGCTTTGGGGAGCATAGTGCCATCTCTCCAGATATTATGATGTCTCAAGAAATAGTATAATCCTCTTGATCACCTCATCCTAAGAAGATCTGTCATTTCTAGCTTGTCTTACAATATTTGATTGTTTTTGCTAATGAGTTTCTCAAAAGTTCAAAAGAAATAAAGTTACTGTTCCTTGTCCTCTTCGCACTGATGTTCCAAGCGCACAGTTCTATGACTTCTGCAGGCACTGCTTTCTACTATTTTACTTTAAAGCAAGAAATTTTAGTAAAGTTGATAAATACAAATTTCCTGTTCTGCAAAGATCCATGCAAAATCAATGAGAAAAGAACAAATTTTACATACCATGATACATACCTGTAGCACGCTAGATAACTATCATTAGTGCATCTTGTTTGAGTTTTTTCCTGTATACCTTAGATTAAACCAGTTTTATATGCAATTACTATAGTTTTGTGGCGTTTATATTTTTAAAGAAAACTAAACTAAAAGATTTTATGAAGCCTTGTACAAGATTTCTAGCATAATGTCACTGTTACAGTAACATATAACAAAACACCTATTTTGGAGCTTTCTTTCTTTTTCCTGACTCTGTATGACTTTTATTAAGCTCCACTATACTTTTGTTTGACTATAGATGTTTCTTTAATATTTTGCTATTCCATAGCAAACTGATTATCTAAAAAAAACGCACCTTGGAGATATTTTTTTCAGGCAAAAAATAATTTAACTAACACCTTTGCCTTTCTAACTTCCACTATTTCAGGTCACAATCTGATATACTTTTAAAGATTGTGTAAATTCTTGTATGTGAGAGAAAACTGGGCACTATTTACTGAACAAAATAAATCCCTTGACAGAGTAATTTCTGGCAGCTGGCACCTGGTTCACTTGCTTACTTTGTGGAAGTGATGGAGCACCTTGAATGTTTATATTGACATCATTATGTAAAACTCACTAAAATTTTTGAAAAAGAGTGTCATTACTCTTCTTAGACAGAAATAAGTTGATTCTGGGTAAACCGAAAAAGTCTTTGCTCTGCCTCATGCCAAACTAAATCTTTATGACAGCACTAGTAAACCCTTGCCAAGACACCCTGCCAGTGTAGTAGGGCTCTATTGCAAGGATATTCCTAAACAGAGGAAAAGAGGAAAAAAAAAAGGAAAAAAGAAAAGAAGAAATACAGAAGAAGACATCAATACTCCCAGCCTCAGTATGTTATTCCACATTTTTATGAATTTCATCCTTGTGAACTGAATTGTTACTTGGATATGTGAAGATGCACAAAAACCCAATTGCTCTTTCCACTTGTGTAAATATTATTTGACCATGTGTGATAGCTCAATGTTTTCACCGATGTTTGTAGTGTTGATTTCTAAACTCTGATAACTACCATAGCAATTTTTTAAAGAATGAATAATTGAGCTATTCTAACAATTTATCAAATTATATAAACATTTTCATTATTTATGAATAATTGCTGTCATTCACAGTATATAAGGTGTGATTATAAGAGTAACTTTGTAATAAAGCAAATCATCATTAGTTTTCTTTGTATTGTTTGAGTGTTGACTTCTTTTTGTTGTGTCCTGGTGCTTTAAATTTCAAAGTCAGCCCAACCTATGAAAATAAATTTTCCTTTTCAAGTTCATAAATGCTGAACTTCATTAACTTAATAACTAAAAAAAACCAAAAGATTTTTTAAAAAGTCTTAAAGAAATTTTGATAGTTTCAGCATACTTTAAAAAATTCTGAGATTTATAAAATTATTTATAAAATGCAATATAATTCTTCATATCTACAAACCATGGGGTAGGTATAATAAAGAAAAAACACTACATGGAAGCACTGTTACAGATTTATATATTTTATTAATTTTTGCCACTGAAGTGTGGCTTAAGCAAAAACAATTCAGAAAAATTTTGGCTTGACCTTTAACATGTTTTCAACATCAGCAAGAAAAATATTAGTATTTTTATTCTAAGGAGATTCATATATGCCTTGATTATCTGCTTATTTAATAACTAAAAATAATCGTGGATTTCTTAGCCTATACTTAGAAAATAAAAGATTCATAGTAGAGATACTTTTGTTCCCTATGCAGTGTGTGGAAAGAATTAGAAATAACAAGTTAAACTTGGCTACAATGTTTAGAAGGAACATTTTGCCTGAGGCTGAAATACCAAAGCAGCAGAATACATTTGATAACAGGCAGCCTGTAAGAAATACTTGCAAAATGGTGAAAGTCAGAGGCTTCAGTTCAAAGCATGAGGGACAAAGTTCAGCTCAGGTCAAGACCCTGATATAGCTATGGATGTGGCTACTAAACAAATATGGGGTTTCATTACTCCTTTGAAACATCAACTTGAAAGAGAACATGCCCTGGAGTACCTGCAGACCCTTCTCTTAAAACACATATGTGGGTTCTGGTCCCAGGTCTCATGGATTTTCATGTAAATTTTATCTTGCAACTGCTTCATGAAAAGTACACAAACTGACATGGCAACAAGGAAAGAAGTTCTCAAGTGTCATACAGAATCCCTCTCCTCTAAACACAGGGAATCTCAGGCTTCCCTGCACTCAGCAGCTTCAACAGCACGTGCAGAGAGAGCGGCAATTGAACCATGGTAGGAAGGCTTCCCAGCAGCGACACACAAGTTTTGTGTTGTCCACTGTGTGAGACTTGACATAGCTACATAATGACCTGTAAAAATCTGTCTTTAAATATTCATGTGGGTTTACTGGCTGTATTGCACTGTGAAAACACGTATTGGCATGCTGGGTCACGAGATTGATAACACACTTGCACAGCTATCAAGACCATTTGTGGATTGTAATCATGAAAATTATCAGGATAAAGGAAAACTGAAAAGGATTTCTTTACCCTTTTTTTTAAATTCAACAGAAGGAAGGCAGACAGTTCCAGTGACCTATACATTCACTTTGCATTTCAAAAAATATTATGAGTTTTAATGTTAGTAAATTTTGTGAATGAACATCAGCCATTACACCTTCAGTCCCTCATGTGGCACTTTGTTATACGCTGCTTGTTTCAATGGCATTGTAAATTATATTTTTCTTCCCCTACAGCTCATACACAAGTATTAATATAGCACTATATAAAAGAAAGGTTGAAATTGCATGCAATGGTAAATCACCAGGGCAACAGGGAACTCTTCACAACCTTACAATGTTGATTTTCCATTTCAGAAGCTCTAAAAAATATTACTTTTGCAGAAATAACCATCAAGCTGGAAGCAAAAAAGAAAACAGTACTTTCAAAAGCCACTTAGAAGGTGTGAATCATACTATTGTTAAGACATTTCAGTTTTGTGTGCATGTCTGTTTATATTTACCCAAAATTTAATGTGTGGTTTTTGCTGTTAAAAGAGTGAATGTCTTCAAATGAATTTTATGACAAGTTTTTGAAACAAAGGATTATTATTAATATCTTAACACATTGCTGTTTTGCCAGTATTGGAAGATTGTTTCCACTAAAACACTCCTTGTTAATGCCAAAATGTAAAAGTTCATATTTTCTAAATGTTTTATTCAGATATTTTGAATGCTCTGATCTAACTAATGCTACATTTGTTGCATATGATTTTTAAACTAGGTAACTTCTTTTTGGTTCTGAAATAAAATTGCCACATGATCATATTTCTATGAGAACCTGTGAACATATGAGATAATTTCTACCATGTCATATATCTTCCCTTCACTTTCCAAGTCTTTGGGTTTATCCAGTACCTACATGTATACACTAACCAGAAGAATGGGTAGAATGCCTGGAATAAAGACTAGAACACACATTCGCTAGACTGGCATGAGATCAGAACTCTAGAGCTTCTTTTGCATTAGCCTAATTACCTCTTTAATGAAAATCCTGCAGGTAGATAAGAGGAACAGAAGTCCTTTCAGACTGATTTTAATGAAGTTGTATTCTGTAATAGAGAAAGGGTATGGAAAGTTGTGTCAGACACTGATAAGAATTATCTGAATGTAGTTGTGATTCTTGTGGCTTTAGGTGAAGAGCAGAGAGGTTGAGATTTTTATTCATTTAAGGAAAACTAGAAAGCCATTAATTTAAAAAGTATGTATATTTGCATGCAATATATACAAGAACATATTTTAGTAAGATTGCAAGAAGTAGAAGTCAAAGAACAAATAGTGATTCATGCAAAGCATTTATGATCCATATAGCTTTATCCTAGAAGACTCATTGTCTATTTTTTTCCTCCAGCTCTTTGCCAGAGTAACTGCAGAATTTCTCCTGAGTAGCTGCAGAATTTCTCCTGCTTCCATAGGATGCATTTTGAAAAGAAAAACGGAGACACAATCTCTAATCACCTTAACTCCTCACAATTTATTGTTTTTTTAATTTTTATTCTGCATAGTATGGAAAGGATAATATGTGTTTCCCACTTTTTCCGGTGTAGCTCTGCATCCAGCTATAAAGTGATGAGTTTGTTTGGTTCAAGTCACACATCTCCCCTGATTTCATTTCATTCTGACTTGTAAGTGATTTCCATTACATCAGCATTGGTGTATTTCACACTTACAGATTGTCAGATACATTTGCAACATCATTGTTATGTTGCCTATACTCAACTAATATAAAGCAGTCTTGGATAAGATTGTGACATCAAACATGGAATACACTAGAGCTTTTCTAAATGAGAAGAATAGTTAGTGAAAGTGCTGGAGAATGACAAGGGGAAAACCTTTATTAATGCAAATAATAGAAGTGACAAAACAAGAACAGGGAATACTCTCAGAGGCTTTGTCATTCTAAAATCTCAAGGAAATATACACTGCAGGAGTCATCACCCTCTTAAAAACCTCCAACAGTGATAAACTCGTTTTTCTGAAAGATTTAGGACAAACTATGCTTGTCTAACACAAGGCCTTCAGGGAATCCCTTTGGCAGGGGTTCAAGGGCATCGCTTCTGAAGAGCTCCACAGACTTTAGAATAAAAAATTATCCACATACACCATGCTAAAAAAAGACCTGTAGGACATCAATCTAGTTAAAAGTCCAAGGACATGTTCCTGTAGAATTCCCCAGGGTGTCAGAGGAAAGAGTATCTCTGCACATCATTGCATATTCTTCATAATTACTGCAGGGATATTACCAGGAGAACTGCTGCAAGGAACAAAAAACCTTTGGGTCACATATATTATTCCCCTGATTATATCAATGTGACACACTGTTGCACAGACCGTTGTGCTGCAGATTGTCTGAAGAAAAAATGAAGTGCTGTGAAAATGAACATTTGGATATGTGGAATGATTTTCAAATGTACTATAATATGGATTGGGGGAGCAGTTTGCATAATGAGTCTCAACAGTAATGAATCCCATTGCTCTTTATCCACAGGATCTGTAGAGCAAAGACTAGGTTATCTTGTAGCCACAAAACACATATTCAAATGCAACATAAAGAATACATTTTTTTAACCAAAAGACAGATGGTGGTGGATCACCCTGGTAGTATGGACGCTCTGGTCATCCAGAGGGAAAACCTCAGCCTTCAGCTTCTCAGGCATGGAAAGTAATATTGATCATCAGCTTTCAGATTCAAAATTTATTTCTAGCTGCTTCTTGCAGCACTCTATATCTGCTTTTTCTTTAGTTAAAATCACAAAGATGCAAGGGCAATAGTTCTGTATCTGGATGAGTTCATTTTCTCTTGTAAGTGCTTCTTTCTAAATCTCCATCTGTCTGTAACTATTGGCTCAAAGACACTGGCTGGAGCTGAGAAATTTTGATGTCAGCACATATAAAATCACATACAGACTCCCAGGCTCTGGCCCAGGTGTGACACCCATCAGGAAGAGTCAGAGAGCTGCTCTCCAGAGTACCTTTGGGACTGAGGAGAGATCACTGCCTAGAGGTACAGGACACATTATGGGATGCAGGGGAAAAGAATCTCGGGAAAGCGCAAGATTTACTGTGGGATGCCTAGAGAAAGAACTGAAGGTTAGGAAAGAGAGGGAAGTTGTTTCTTTGTATAAGACCAAAAAAAGAAATGTGGAGCAATAAGGTGATAAAAGGGTTGATTCCATGTAATTCCATGGAAGCTGTTTGTCTGGCAATGCTTGGCATGTCATCAGCACAGTCTGCCCTGACTTACAAAATGCTATTTCTAACTCCTTTGCAGTGGATGGACTCTCGTTCAATATTGAGAGGAAAATGAAGGACAGCAGAATGAACTAATCTGCCAATCATAGAGAGGGATCTTAGTGTCACAGAGATCCATGTGCCCATGCTGCCAGTTACTGGAGCAAGTGCAGCTGTGTAGGTGAGCATGTGATCACTAGCAAATGTCAACCCAGAATAGTCAGAGAGCAGATGAAGCTGCTTGGGAGCCCAGGTTATGTCTCTTTTGCAACAGACGTTTAGCATCTATGTGTTTGGGGATGCTGCAAGACATCTCACTTTTTTTCAAAAGGTAGTGTGAAGTTTGTTTAATATTTTATTTAGGTAACATCATTCAATCCCAGTTTTTTTTTCCCCTTGAATATGTGTTTCTTAGAGGCATCCAGAATGGCTTTGAGACCAATATACATAAACTCAGGACAAAATTATTTGTCTAAGTGACAGTACAGACAAGGCTTGGGATTTTTGACAAATCCTGAATAAGGAGCACAGTGTGATTGACATATATTGGAGACCTGTGCACACTGATTCGGAGTACTGAGGACTAATTGAGAGCAGAGAGATGAGCAGGAAATCCAGGGAGTGTGCTGGACAAGGGTTTCTTGTAGTCATGTCTTAGTATAAGTTAAATTATCTGTAGTAAAATATGCTTTGCTCTTTCTTTGTGCTTGCTCAGAATGTGTTCATTCAGAAGGTATTATGTTCAACTATCAGATTTATCTGTGAGTCAGAGAATTCCTTGTAACATAACATTCATTTCCTAAAAAAAGAAACTGAAACCTAGAAATAATTAAAATATTTAACATAATATTTCAAAAGTAAAACTTAAATAATTTCTGTCTGACACATATGTTGAAAAATCTGTTTGCAATAGGAGCCTTCATACAGAATAATGTTTTGCTTCCTGGTTACATCTGCTGGTACTTATCTAAGATTTACACATAAAAATTTTATTCAAATTTTCCATAGAGAGAAAAAGAACTGAACTAGACAGATTTAAAGCAGTGCTTAAAATAACCTTAGTTTCTTAAAATCTAGATTTCTTTTTTTTCCTCATACTGGTAAACCACTGAGATCCTGTTGTTCTTGAGGGGTTTTCACCTGAAATAAGGTGGCTTGAACAGTTTTTAATATTTTTATTTGTAAACTCTTTATGTTGATATAGGCCAGAAAATATATGCACCATACACCACATACTGGATGATCCCAATCCATCTATGAAAACTTTAATCAAGTCAAATTTCTCTGCAGACCCATGAATCTCTGTGACATTATGTATTTTTTTACACTAGCTTTGTTTTCTTTCCAGCATGGTTCTACCAAGGGAAAACATTGGGATTTATAGCATCCAAAATTTCTCCTTAAAAGGAGAATTCTAATTCTTTAGAAAGTTAGCTTTCTCACATTTCCAATACTGCTGATGCCTAAATAATGACTTTATTTTAGTTTAGATCATGTGAAGCCACAGAAATAGCAAGGGAGTACTTTTATGGATCTACATAATGAATATTTCAGTATAAAGAAACTTGCTTAGCAAATTTCTAACTATAAATAAAACTACTCTTTAAAAGATATCAAGCACAATTCTCCAGAAAAACTTTCAGTACAATGTAGTAGCTAATTTTCATTGGCTCTTATCTTAATGAAATATCTCTCTTAAAAGCATTACTACATCAGCATGAAGTTAAATGAGGAAAGTTAAAAGTAATTATTTATAAAATAGGCCTTGTCATTAAAACTTTTTGACTACAACAGTAATATATAACAGTGGTCATTGGAGATAATGTAGAACAGATATCTGAATATCCAATGAAGTGGAATATTGCTTTGAGATTAAAAAACACAAAGTGCTTCTATCCAGATCATCTTAGAGGAGAATTCAGGGGACAACTGAAATAAAGAGGCTCAGGCCTACTCTGTTGATTACTGTACATGACAGCTGATC
The DNA here is from genome assembly GCA_019023105.1 of Diglossa brunneiventris. NCBI lineage: Eukaryota > Metazoa > Chordata > Aves > Passeriformes > Thraupidae > Diglossa > Diglossa brunneiventris. Next base: position 45,310,058 of record CM032352.1, on the reverse strand, counting down.
AATACCTGAATAACTCCCTTCAGATGAAGAGCAAAGAGCATTTTTGATTTCTTATTTCCATTCCTTGCTATGAAGCCATTGTCACATATTAGTAAATATCTTCATTCAGAGCTGGATATGTTCAAGAGACTTCACTTGAGTCGGTGGAGGTCCTTGAATAGGGATTATCTATAGTGCTAGAAATTGTAACATGAAAGTCAGACTATGGTGTGAATGCTGTTTTGCAACCATCAGATCTGAAATTTTTTTAAGTGCAAAGTGAGAGGAAAATGAAAATGAAAGTTGTTTCGGAGGCAACATGAAGCAAAGATGCGTTTATGCTTCTGAAACAATGTTCATTTTGTCATTTTTCTCTTTTGATCTTCACAAGACAGCTCACAGGGAAGATTTTTTAAAGATTGCAAAATACAGGACCTTTTTGAATTAGAAGTGGATGACAACTACTCTGAATCTCAAAGTGTCAATAACAAGAAAAATGAAGATGCATGTTTCAGTGATGATAGTTCATATGAAACCTTCAAAAAACATGAGGCTGTGAAATGCAACATGAGCTGCTGGTTCTAGGCTGTCCATTCTTCAAAGTGTTAAGAATTATCTTTGAAAAATGTCATGTCAGTTCTCAGGTGATATGAAAGAGTAGATACATTTAGCTCATCTAACAAGGTGGTTTTCCATTTTTTTACTGTTAATGAGTAAGTGCTGTATAGTTGTGCAAATATGAAAGGCTGGTCTACCTCAGTTGAGACAATATGAAAGGCTGGTCTGCCTCAGTTTCCCTTGGTTGACAAGATATAGGAGCAAAAAATATGGTTTCATTATTTTGCTGATTGCTTGCTTCACAGTTATAGTAGGGCCAAGTATGAAAATATCTCTTCTTCTAAGAGAAAACGCTTATTAATTCTCTAGTTATATAAGACTAAGGCTATGTCCTTACTCTCTCTACACAGAGGAGGCAAGAATTTATGTTTTCAAAAGGCCAAATAATTTATGATCCTAGGATCATTATTTTCCTCTGAGATTCAGGCTCCTAAGCACATAAATCACTTTAAAAATGTTATGCTAAGTTATACTCTGGGCTTCTGAGATAAGAAAGGTAGGACACATGGAAAAAAGTATTTGGCAAATGTAGTTTCAACCACCTAAAGGAACCAAAAGGAAACAGTAAGATGTTTTTCTGTGACTCAGATGCATTAAATACTAGTCCTTGTAGGATTTGGATAATCTTTCTCCAACAAAACACTGGTGGATGGCTTGGTAGTATCTCAAATTTGATGGCAAGAAAGAGCTTCCTAGTCACGCTTTGCACCATTATCATATATATTACATTCTGTAATGACATGCTGACATAAAAATATATGGATTGGAGGCTTTAGCAGTGCAATTATGATGAGCTATTGAGAAAAACAAAACAACCAAATAAAATGCACACCTTGAATAAGGTGTATATGAGAAGATACTGATGAGGATAAAATGTTAAAAATATCTGTTTCATGAGGCTTATTTTGCTTTAATAAAATAAGTTGGTCCAGGGAGAGTGTGTGGCCTCTGAAGAAGAAATGGAAGTGCAACACTTGAATAATAAATGTTGGTTTCCTCAAGAAACGAGGGTGATAAAAAAGGTAAAGATAATGTAGTGATCCATCCTCAAACTAGGCTACACTGAAGTTTTATATCAACCTTTGACTGTGACTTTTGAAGACTTGAAAAATAGTAGGTATAGGACTGAGAATCATGCAGTTGCAATTCTTTCCTGAGGCTGTTTTTACAAGGCAGGTCTTACCAAGGTTAATATTATCCCTGCACTTGCCTCAGCACTGTCTGGAATTTGATCTGGATAATGATATGTCAAGTTTAACCTACACTGTCTTGCTGCATTCCTTTTCTAATATTTAACAATTATTTTATATAAACTTAGAGGTTGAAATATGGAAAAAATATCTCATAAAACAAAAATTCTATATATTCATCAGGAACATGATCTTAGACCTAAGACTTTTGTTTTTTTTTTTTTTTAATAAGGGGCTTTAAATATTGAGCAACTTAAAAACACACATTAAACATATTCATTTATATTGTCTCTATTAAAAATATTTTCAAGAACTGAAATATTTCAAGCCTTCTTTCTCTTTAGGAACTATTTACATTTTTCCATTTTTAGTACTCTTAAATAGATACAATTTGTTCAAGGGGAAAGAAAATATCCAGAAGTCAGGATATATAGATCTGCAGTGATTCACTATAGTTGTCTTCAGTTTTATTTTAGATGATGTGTCTTCATAAATTCAAAGAGTTAGCCTCTGAGTTCATCTTTCATTTCCCTGGAAACCGGGGCATCGTGGATGAGTACTTGGCTCTGACCCAGAGCTGAGTCATAAGCAGTTTCAGCATCTGTGAGAGAGTCCAAGATCTCTCCTGAAGTCAGCAGCAGCACAAACTTTATTCTGTGTGTATCCTTCACAAGTCACTTCTGACAGAATTGTTCCCGTGTAGCCCAAGCCCCTAAGTGATATGTCTAAATGAGAGCCTGCTTTAGCTCTCTGTCTCTTGAAGTGAATGTAAAAAGCAGGAGAAAAGCCAGAAGAGGAGGGATATCGTGCTTATGTGTTTAAAATAGTGGGCTCCTGATTTCACCTGTGTGCTGCCTTCATGTAGAGAGGAGAGGTAGATTTGGAAATGATGAGATGTAGATAAAATTCCCTTTGTGATGGCATGGCACTTGCTTAAGGACTAGGAAAGGCAACTGGGAGACTGAGTTTCTGGATATACAGTCACATGACACACTGCTACTTCTCGGTGCAGTGCATTGAGCTCCCTCAGTGAAACAGAGAAACCTCTCTCCTAACACAGGCACTTTAGCAGGGCACAAACAGCTAAGTGTGTGAAAAAATATGTTTGCATTTTACTTTCCACACCTGCAAAATCAAACTACTGTATTTATTCATAATATATTTATGAAGCAATAAATTTTTCAAAAAAAAAAAAAAACCTTCTGCTGTTCATCCACATATTAACTGGAACTCAGTATAGCTACCAAACGTATAAATAATGCTCTGAATTTATGATCTTGTCAGCGATGATCCAATAAGTTGGTTGTTTACCTGTAAAAGCAGGATGAAAGCTAAGAGATGGTGAGCACTAATCATGAATGTTATGCTAGAATCCCAGCTGCAGAATGCTATATATACCTTTCTTTATTTATCCTCAGCACTTAAAGTAAAAATAACCTTTTTCTCTTCTTTGGTCTGATGTGTTTTACATACAAACCAGTTTTTAAATATATTTATGTACAGAATTATTTCAATATTACCAAAAGTGTATTTTGGTTGTCATAGTTATTGTGACTAAGCAGCTCACTTTTCATTACTAGTATGAGGCTTCTTAAAATGCATGCTCAATTTCAATAACATTTGAAAAAGAAAATGTCCGTGTGAATTAAGTTCGCATTCAGTGATACATCTTGCTGTTCTTTTATTCGGAAGATCAGACCAGTCCTGTTTGTTTGTTTATTATCTACATAGTTTTGGAGCAAATTTGTTATGGGATGTCTGAAGTTCCTTAGTGAATATCAAGGTAATCTCATCTCTAATGCTTTTATATAGTAGCTGTTTAATCTTCTTTATGGAGAGGACAGAATGACCTTATTCTTTACTTTTTCTAATAAAACTTCTTATGGTTGAGAATTTCAATGATGTCGAAAACTAATTTTGTCTTACTGAAAAACAAAAACATGGAAATGTCTCTGAGGTAGGAAGAGCTTTTATTTCCTAAGCTTTAACTGAAAGAAAAAGGCTTTATTGATTAATCTCGTGCCATCCTATGGTTATTTTCTGGCAATGGTTAGGCTATAATGCAGGAAAATATAATTATAGTTTCCACTTAATTCAGAGGTATTAAAAATAAAGGTATGTATAATAAGTCTGCAATGTAGAAAAATATCCTAAAATCTATTTTCATCAAGTAAATTATTTTATTCCCTGAGTTTAACCACATAGCATTTTGTCTAGTTTTTATTTTAAAATGACAGATACTGTCAACATTCATATTAAATTTCTTTCTGTGAACAGATAAAAAAGCTCTATTTTGACAGCATTTCAAAAATACAGAATGATTTAAAGAAAAGTCCTTACAAACAGAAAAATATATTTAAGGTAATTCACTGCTGTCTTTTTGAAAACACAGGAAAAAAAAAACAACTTTAGTTACAGCTTCAACTTTGGCAAAAGTAGCATGAACACAGATTAATCTATACAATGATCCAGAGGATGCCAGAATTTTAAACATCACATTATTTATCTTAAATTATGGCATATTTAGATTAGAAGTATGTGTGTAACTTCATATTTAGTTGTCACTCTCCAAACGAACTGCTGTAATAAGCATTAGCCTAGTTCACTTCTTTGGAACTACAATTTAATTTAGTTACAATGAGTGTGCCTCCCAAAATGTAATTACCTCTGCGTGTGTGTGAGTTTGCACACATACCTGTTTGTGTGGGTGGAAGATACACACAGAAAGAGTGGATAGAAATAACAGGAATAAAATAACTGCTATCTTCAGTGAAAGGCAGACATATCTGCACAGTTTTGAAAATCCTGAATTTTGGAACAGTGCAGGAGGAAGAATCAAGCGCTCTGTGCTTTTCCTGTTCAGTCTTTAATTTCAGCAAGATTTTATTTTTCCCTGATGTGGTATATAAAACTGGAAGGACATATTTTGTAATTTACATTACACAGATAACTTATAAACTCACCCTACAATAAATAAATTATAAACTTACCCTCAAATATTTCATAGACCCCCACTACCAAACATATTCTTTAAAGTATTATTTTACTTGATTTTACTACCTACTTTAAAAAATAGATACAAGAGGATTTTTAGAGGTTTTATGAAATTGTGTCCTATCACTACCTGATGGCACCTTTTTGTTTAATGTGTTCTTCACTGTACTGACAAAAAGAACAGATGGCGGATCTGTTTAGATTTATCAAAATCATAGATCTCTTTAGTCTGTGGTGGAAAGATATACACAGATATTCTGAGATCACTGATATTTCCAAATCCTGAATTAAGGATGACAATGTTATAACTAGAACAAAAAATATGTGGAAAAATGACAATTGATAACATCCACCATTCTTTCAAAAGCACATAGGACTTCAGCTTAGAGAGAAATATATTCTGAAAACCTCTTTATCTCAAAGTCTCTCAGAAACATTGCAATGCTTTTTTTAATCAATATTAAGAGGCCATGGTGTTTGTGTGGACAAAATTAAACAGAATACTATTAATTCAATAATTAAACATAGTCAGCAACTGAATGTGTTTATACAACTATCTCCTTGATCTCATCAGTGTATTTTCTGGCTCTTTTTTTCTATCTGTTTTTTTAATTTTTTTTTTTTAATCGGTGTGTCTCTGTGTGTGTGTGTATGGGTATGTGTGTTTGTAAATGGTCCCTGGTGACATTTACAGTTTCTTGAATTGGGGGGGAAAAAACCCTAAAACTTTTGGTCAGGACAATTAAACCTTGTTATGCAACTGCAGTTTTTTTATTTAGTAAACAGAAAAACTCTAAAAATTTTAGATAAAATCTTTCAAAGATTTTGGAGGATTTTGACACTCCCTTAGAGGATTTTACCACTTCTAGACAATAAAATGTAGATTTAAGTTAATTTGTACTGGGAGTAAAAACACACACCATGAAGAAAACTTATGAATTACGGAAGTTTCCCAGTTTGAAAGTCATACTTTGTCATCATATAATTTCTATTTATGCTACAGTGAATGAACTATCTTCAGATAATAGATCAGACAGCTGTTTGTATTGATATATGAGGATAAAAGACCCTTAGCTGTTTATCTGCATATATGTTGTTTCTTAAAAATTTCTTTGACATTTAAATTTTTTTGGAATTGATTAAGCATATTAAACCACTGATAATGAGCCTTCACAAACACATGGTATTGAATTTGGATAAAAGGAATTTATCCCTTGACATGAATTAACTTTACTAGCATGTGTAAATGAGTAGCAAGTGGAAAGTCTTATCTCTGTAGTTGTTCTAATTAGGCAGTAATATCAAACATCACAAGAATTTGAGATAGTGGAAAAGACAAATAATTGAATTTGTTATTGCACTTGTTAAACATGAATATTAACATGTTTGTTGACACATTTCAGAGTGATTCTAAATAAACTTTTCTGTAGTCATTTGGAATATATTAATAATATTGCAGCTCGACTAATCTAAGTAATTGTTGTGTTTTCATTAAAAGTTTAAGATTATACTTAGGCAACAATAAATCCTTGGGTGTTCAGTTTCATCCGGTCAGTTCCCTTTTGCCTTGGGATTGTGGGTCAACACCTAACAACAAGGTCAGCGGCAGTTTGTACATTCTCATGTTGAATTAGATTTATGGAATACAAAGCCATGTAAAAACAATCATTATTTGGTAGAGGAAGTGCTGGAAACTGAATGGAGGCATTCTTGACTCCTTGACATTAATTAGGGTCGCTTCATTCCCTTCTGTGACCTGAAAATTAACCAGTGATTTGGTACCATATCAGACGTGCACTCTTGACCAAGTGATTTTGACAGGGCTTTAGTAGGGTCCAACGCATGCAGAAAGTTTTCATATTTTTTCAAGGGTATAAAGAGTTGTTTCATTGCCCTTTTCCTCCTCATTCTGATGAACCATGAGCCTACAAATGATTGCAAAAGGGATTTAAGGAAGATGAAATACAAGACAGGTGTTAAAGAAGCATGTACTATTAAGATCTTCTTGCATTTGCATTGCTATATCTATAAAAATTAAAAAAAATAAACCCAGTTTATCATAGAAGTTTGTCACAAGTACAAAGGAAGCAAGCATGGCTGTGTTTTTCTTCAAGTGTTTGTATGACACTAATCGTTATATTTAATTATATATGTGGCTCACTATGAGGTTACCTAGAGCAAGAAAAAGAGGTCTATATAAAAATCATCTATCCACCATCCAGCTAAATAAAAATCTTGCAAGATGTTTCTTTCATTTCATGGTGTTTTTCTCAAAACTATGTTGAGAAAAACTCTGTTACCATCATAATCAATGGTATTTAAGTCTTTAATGTTCTCACTTCATGGAGCTGAAACTGCATTTCTGATTCTTAAACCAGTAGTAATAGTTAATGCAACAAGATACTCTATTTGCAGAGGATTGGTTTTATTATTTTGCTTTCTATTTTTCTCTTTCATCTTAAACCATCACTGCCACCTCTGAACTTTAATCCTTGTATTTCGTCTTTCATTTTAAAGTCTTGGATATAGAAAAATTTTCTCAGATAGAAGTTAGAGATTGAAGTCAGGAACTGTCTAGACTTTCATGATTTCTTTATCTGTTGCCTAAGGACATGTATTGTACAGTATGTAGCCTGCTGAGAAAGTAGATGCTTAATTGAATAAATGCCACTGGATATTAAAATAATCTTTATTAACTGTGATGTCAATGGACTTAAGGGGGAAAAATATCATAAACCTGTCTGTTGGTCTTCCAAATTGAGTTTTCTAAATTCATGAATGCCAAGAAACAGGAATTAGTACTTCAAGATATCTATCTAATCCTGTGTTCCTATGTCTTCAATATAAACAATGGAGGATGTGCTCGATCCTGCTGTCTGTGTCATAAATGCAGATACTAAAGAGCATTGGTCCCAATACAGACTACTGAGGGACATCACCAGTCACCAGTCTCCATCTGGGCATTGAGTCATTGACCACTACCCTCTGGATGCAACCGCCCATTTAATTCCTTATCCATCAAACATTTCATCCATCAAACCCATCACTCTCCAATCTAGAGAGAACGATGCTGTTGAGGACTGTGTAAACTGCACTACAGAAGCCTGACTAGATGACAGCTAGGACTCTCACCTTGTTCACTGAGTTGAACTCTTACCTTGTCCACTGATGTAGCCACTCCCTCACAGCCCACTAGATTGGTCAAGCAGGACTTGCCCTTGGTGAAGCCTAAGCACTTCCCTGTCCTCCATGTGCCTTAGCAGAGCTTCTTGGAGGATCTGTTCCATGATCTCAGGCACAGAGGTGAGACCAAAAGGTCAGTACTTCCCAGGGTCCTCCTTCATATCCTTTTTAAAGATAGGTACAATGCCTACCTTTTTCTAGTTACATGAGACTTTATCTGACATGACTTTTCATATATGGTGATAAATGAGCTGGGAGCTGCATCAGTCAGTTCTCCCAGGACTCTGGAATGCATGGCATCAGGTCCCACAGACTTATGTATGTTCGGGTTCCTTAGGTGGCCATGAACACGATTTTCTCTATTCTCTGAATACCTATAGTTTTTTTTTTTTATTTTAGCTGAATGTCTAGGTCTTTTTGAGGCAGTACGCTACCTTGATAGATCAGTATCAGTGGTACCAGGAACTAGAGCAAGTGTAGGTGTGTGAATGAATGTGTGAGCACTAGCAAAATCACTCTGGTCTTTCCAGCAAGCAGGTCATGAATCTGATCTCTTACAGTGGGAAAGACTTTGTTCCTCCAGTCCTTCTTTTGTGATCCATCCACTCAAGGGATGTGGGAAGAGGGACTGCCGGTGAAACTGAGGCAAAAGGTGATGTGTATCTCAGCTTTCTCCTCCTCAGCTCTTATGGTTGCCAGTAGTGCTTAACATGGGCATATGCTGTCATTTGCATTCCTTCTCTGGCTCACATACCTGTAGAAGCCCTTCTTGTCACCCTTTGCATCACTTGTCAAGTTCTATTTCAGCTATGCCTTGGCCTTCCTGACCCCATCCCTACACAATGAAGGCTGTGTCTTCACCTCCTCTTCCTCTCCTCCCCCTTCTGAACAGCTTGCAGTCATCAATAGCCACACTCCAGTCCTGTATTTCACCCCACCAAGTTTCAGTAATTCTCGGGGTTGGCTGTTTGTTCTCTGCCCCGAGGTGAGTTGGGTGGTCCAGGGAATGGCCCCAGGCTCTGAAGAACGAGACTGGACTCTCAGATGTTCGGTCTTTAGGTTGTTTATTGTATCTTATCTATAGAATTTTTTCCCTGCCGGACAGAGGTCTGACCAGCAAGGCAGCCACAACGCTCTCCATCCTCCCCGAGGCGGTGCCACCTTTTTATGCTATAAACTACGTACATCATATTTACCTTTATTTTCCAATGTCTATCACCCATGTTAGACAGTGACCTTCTATTCTAAACCAATCCCCAAGTGCCAACATCACAGCAGAAGATGGAGAACAAGAAGAAGAAAGAAGGACGAGACAAGCCCCATTCCCTCCATCTTGCCCCCATTACCCTTATACAAAAATCTCAAAACTTATATTTTCACCCTTTGTGCATTCTGTAAAAACACCCTTTAAACCTGTGTGACCTTCCAATTCCCATACAAAGGTGGCAAGTCGTTTACAGGATCAAAATCCAGCCACCAAGTGTTCCGGGCATTGTGCCAAGATCTCCGAGCCCCCTGACAGGGTCTCTGCCCTCGAGATGGTCTCAGGAGACTCCGCACATCAGAGGTGATGTTCTGAGTTCCCACAAGTAATGGCAACTAAGTTGTAGCTTTGTCACATTTTCTAGCAGCATTATGGCTTCCATCTCTTCCTGTTAGTTGCCCGTGCTGTGGTGCAGCTGATTACAGATACAAGCTGTCTCAGAAGGAAATAATGAAGAAAAAAAAAGCTATATATAAACGCATTTCAAAGTGAGAAAAAGCATCAATTATGAGGCATTTTTTCATATGGAAGGCATGATACAAATTTTTAGTCAGAATTTTGTACAGTCAAGATTATTAATAGAGGCATCATGCTGCATGCTTGAGCAGAGTGCTCCATTTTCACCATTTTCAGTGTAATAATGCCTAGCAGAACTGACCCAGGGATTTTTTTCAGCATGCTCTAGATACATACATCATCCTTCTGGTGAGATAAATTTTCTTCTACTTGTCTCTATTGTCTGTTTGTTCTCAGTAAATTAATTAAAAAACAAAACAAAACAGTTTTCTATTCTCAGTAAAAGATTTGGAGGGGAATAAAAGCTCCATTAACATGACATATAAAGGAAGGACTTAGAAGTTTTGCAGGAGATAATCTATTTTGTGTAAGACTAGAAGGAATCACATTTCAATGGTAGTGGTAGCAGACAGTTCAGGAGATGTAAATAAATGGATAAGTGCATTTTCCTTATGCACTTTACAATGCTTTTGAAGCATAGGTTGGAAAACCTTAACTCACAAATTTGATATTCATCTTGCATGAACTTGTATTCAGATTTGACACATGCATGTACAATTACATTTTTCTTATTTGTGTGAAAGATTGATAAAATTCAGATAGAATAAGTAGCAAAAAGACTGCCTGTAAATAACACATGTTATTACAGTCCATGTAGCATTCTAGTTCATTTGAATCCTATGTAGCTTCATTTATATATAGGAAATGCAGATCCATCCACCTGTCCAAGCTCTTTCCACATCAGTGCAGGGAAAAATTTTCTGGAGTCTGCAAGTTTGGAATTTTTTAACTATACTTTTTTTTTTTTTTTTTTCCCTGTAGAGAAGAAATAGATGTTAGAGCACTTGATATCCTGAACAGACCTCCTCTGTGTAGAGCAAATGGGTGATTCCTTCTGTACGTGAGCATTAACAAAAGCCAATGTAAAACAAGTGAAACTCAGTCCTAAGCATGAAATGAAGCTTCCTTGTGGAGATGATGATAGAATACCTATGTTATATTCTCAAACATTGTTTTTTCTGACTCTTGTTTAATTATCCCCCATGTTTTCCTGGGCTGTTTCCAGCCCATGTACAGATCTACTCAGTACTGAGATAAAAGTTTTCTACTCTTTGGACTAGGTGTCTAAGTATCTCTGCTTATGCATTTTAATCTTCAGTTTCAGGAAAGTGTTAGAATGATATTTAGTTACTTGATATGACATTTTCTCTGCATAGCATAAATCCCAAAATTTTATTTTCTGCCCAGCCTATGATAGTATGAATTTAAAGTGACTCTTATTATTATGGGATTGTAGTATTATCATGTACATAAGTTAAAGATTATTAATGTCAAGTTCTGTCATACATCAAAATAGATTACAGTGTCAGGACCCTGACTTTTTTGCTTTTTCTTTTAGCATCCATGCTGCTATAACATTCAGGATTCATTATTAGGTATTAGCATGAGCTTGTTCCTAATCCATAGACATTGTTATTAGTTGATTTCCAAAGTCCTTTCTACTAAGTCAACCATTTTGGAATATATATGTTATGTTTTTATGTAGTCTACAGGCCTAGAGGTTAGAATGTATTTTCCATTTATGCTTCATCCATGACCTGAAGTTGCATTTTGTATCTCAAAATACATGTACCAGAATTTAAATAAAATACATTAAAATAAAATATATTAACCAATTATTCAGGTGTTATAATGACTTCCTGTACAGATCATCTCTCTGAGAATGCATTGCAAGTGGCATACCAATGAGACTTTTTCAGTCTTTAGATCAATGTCTTCACAATTGCATTGCTTTCACATAAGATCTATTACTCAGAAGCTTATGGCACCCTCTGTGTTCTTTGGCCCAGATTTCATCTCACATGGCCAAATTTATGACAGCATGTAAATTGCATATTTTTTGCTTCTATTTTTGTTATTTTGTTTAGTTTTGTTTGGTTTTGTTTAGTTTAGTTTTGGGGCTTTTTTCTTTTTTTTTTTATTGGGGGTTGTTTTCATCACTCAAATGCAGACTGTACTGAGAGAGACCTGTATCAAGCATGTTACATTAAAAGCTATAATTAAGAAGTGTATAGAGTTAAATTTCATATTTTATTATCTCTATACAGATATATGCCTCCTTTAAAAATGAAACAAACCAAACAAATCCCAATCATTCTCTATGTAATATAGAGACTTCTTATGTAGCTGTGTCTATTAGTCCTTGTCTATAAACACAATAGTATCACAGTTCAGAACCTTCCCTGGTATTAGAGGGATATGAAAGTTCTCTGTGTGCTTTTCCTTCTGCATTTGTACAGTTCATGTAGCCTTAGAGTGTGGCTGTCCTTGAAGTGGTTTCTTTCCATGGTCTTTTGCATTGCTTAAGGTATAAGCAGTCCAGGACCTACTACTACTACTAAATGCAACCATCATCTATTATCTCTCTCAGGAGTGGTATCCATTTGTCTCATTGTTAGATGCTACAGATCTTGGTCCTTCCCATAATTGCTCCATAATGCTCCATCCAGTAAAATCTCCTGGCTGCCCTCAAAGACAGAATGCAGAGCACTACCTGTATCTGCCAAAAAATAGGCATTTACTACAGAGCAAAGCATAGCTACTTTGCCTTCAAGGATGTGAGATATTTTTTCAGCTCAGTTTCATGGCCAGGGGTAGATACATTTACTCGGGGTGACTTTCCTTAATTGGTTTTGTTTCATGTCATCAAGCTGACATGTAATGATATGAACTAAAGAGCCTGCTAGCATATATTACTGAATGCAAATTCAGATGTTCTATTCTTCTATAAACTTCACAGTTTAATTGTAGTCATAGTCCTGTATACAGCAAAGAAATTCACAAGACTATTATTCCTGTGTGCTGCCAGAATGAAACTGTGGTGCTAATGTAGCAAAGGAGCATCCTTACCACTATGCCTTGACAAAATCATGGCATAATTTCAGTTTTAGCCTTTCAAAGCTATCAAGTTCAAGTCAATTAACATTACTTTCTCCCATCACATTCAGCTGACTTTTGAAAAGACAGCTAGAGAGATATTTCCTGTGGTTTTAATCTTCTATATAGAATATATTAACCAAATGGGAGCAAAGTTCCTTCAAGTCACTGAAAACACTCTAGAATACACACCTTTAAATATTTTTTCTCTGAAAATTGCTGAAGAAATCTTGACTGAAGCTGAAACTGAAAACATGTGGGACTTTCCTGTACCTCCACTACCCTACCAAAGGCATTTGGCTTTGCGTCCAAAGCAATATCATGCAAATATCCATGTTTACCACACACTTTCCTTACACCCAACAGTGGCTTAGCTGGGATGGCAGAACCAGTAAATCCACTTTACTCCTTCAAAGTGCACAGGCAGTGAATGGTCACAGGCTCACATTTCTGCACTAACCTACAATATCTAGAGTGCTACACTGCTTCCTGTATCTAAGTTATCCCCATGTGGCCAAATAGAAGGTAAAAGCTTTTGAAGTTTCCACCATGAGCTGGCCTCTAATTCTTACTCCACACTTCTAAATGTATTTTGTTGTCTTAGTTTTGGTGTCTTAATTTCTTTTCCATTGTAAGGAAGGGCTGATTCACAATGCCATATGAGAGCTATATTTACTGTATTTTTAAGAGTTATAACTACAGTCACCACAAGCATAAGGATGGTTAGAATATGTAGAATAATTATTATTTTTAATAGCCATGGCACATTACTAATTAGGAAATTATTCTTTGCACACAAAGGAAGCCCAAAGAAAATTAATAATGAGTATTATTTAAATATTAATATGAGTAATATTCCTATGGTTTTGTCACTATGGGAATGGGTGCAAAAAAGCTAGAAAAATAACAGAAACCTTATTAATGAGCAAGGCCAAGTCAGCAATGATTCTAAGATGAAGACAGAGTGTTCTTAGATCCAAAATAGTTTAAAGTACTTTTAGCTGCAGAATATTTTCTTGCAATGAAATGATGTTCAAACAAATACAAGCATAACAATAAACACAAAACCAGAAAGTTGAGGCATGCTAGAGACACAACAAATTAGCCCTTTGCGTATTTACAACTCATAGATCGACAGCACTTTGAAGCAATGCAAAACAGTTTAATAGAAATTAGAATTGTGTCAGAGACATAAAAGAAAGCTTCATTAAATTAATATTAATCTGAAGTGCTCTGTTATTTAAAGAAAAATAAATAAACAAACCAGAAAAAAAAAACAAAAACAAAGAAAATTCCAACAAACTGAAACCAAACCAAAGCAAACCAAACTAATGAAAAAACCCAAACCCAAAAGAACCCCTAAAAACTCACAACATGGTAATGCAACACTACTTTCAATACTTGGAAATCTCAAAATTCAAAATATTTCTTTGCCTCTTCAATTAGAATACAAGGAGACACAAGATTTTATAACATCAAAGATTTAAAACACATGATTAAACGCAAAGATTAAAACACAAAATTTTATAACATCAAATGTAACTGTAATTGAACAATGACAAGCACGATTTTTGTCAACTTGCCATATTGACAAAAGAAAACCAAATTAATTTATTCCTAGCCATTTTTAAAATATTTTCTTTAAGTCAAACAAATTCTGAATCAGAGTTATTATCAATCAGATGAAAGCTTAATTAAAGTGCAGACTTTAAATATACAGTAGTTTATTTTTTGTCTCAAATATTATTAAATAAATGAATTAATAATCTTTTCCCAAACTCTACAGTTACAGTAGGTTATAGGTTTACTCACTAGCATACTGTTCAGATGCTTGAAACTGATTTATTTATCTAGCCAAGTGCAGAAGGTACATACATAATTCAATTCATACAACTTTAAACATCAGATCACTAGAACTGCTGCTTTTCTAAAACAGAAATGGGAGTTGCCAGACTTTGGTAACATTGATCTACAATGTTTCCAACTAACAGTGAACTTTATTTTTAGTATATGGAATAGTAAGTAATATACTTTGGAAGCTTCATCTATACTTATAGATGTATACATCTGTAAATATACTTTATCTGAACATATGGTCGGTAGTGTAATATTGTTTCACTGTTGAGCTGGCAGTTCATTGAAAGGCACTGTTTTTTGATTTTACCAATCCCCTTGTGGTCTTTACAGTATTTCCTGGACATTAATTGGACTAATTCACTTCACAAAATCAGAAGAAAACAAATCTAGGGGGAGAAAAAAAAAAGGAAATGGTAAGGAAACGGTAAGAAAATGGTAGGAAAATACATTTCCACTCATCTGACAAACTGGATCAGTCTTAAGCCTGATAACACAAGCAAAGGCTGCACATTGTTGATAGTAAGGATATAAAATTCTTTCTCAAGTATTTTTTGCTAACAGAGTCTGAATTTATGTCAAGATCCATATAAGAATGTTACATGAGTCATTTGGGCAAATAAAATTTTTTTATTAGAGATTACAAGAAGAGAGTTTCACAGAATTATATAGCAAACTGCAGTTTGAATTAATTTAAGTATATCAACACTGCAGACCGTGGAAATAAGAGAAGGGTAAGAAAAAACAAACCACAAGAACTGGAACAGGCTGATTTTAGTAAATTTGCAGTGAAATAAGAATGGTGAAAATAAATAAGAATGGCATCTCTATTGATTCTTTCTGAATATTATTTGTGCCAAGGAGTGGGGTAATACAGCGAAGGCATCTGCTAAAAATTAAGATAACTCTAGAAAAAGAAGAAAATGGGAAGACTGAATGTGAGGCAAAAAAAAAAAAAACTAATAGTACTATAATATTGAAAAGAAAAAATTGGATGAAAATGTAGCAGAAGAAATATTTGAACTTAACAGGAGCCAATAAAGGACATTTACACTCAGCTTCGTAATACTTACGATATCACTCATGAAAGGTATTATTTATGAAAAATGCAACGAGATAGCAATTTTCCTTTGAAATGTACTGTGGCTTTTCTCACCCTCAAAAATAACATAAGGAAACAAATAAATGTGTTCTTACATTAAAGTGTATGTTAGCTTTGTTAATTCTGTGAAGTTTAAACAGTGACCTTTTCAGCAGAGAAAATTAATAGATGCAGATACTTAAGTGATTCCACAACTTTTATGTCCATATTCCACCCTTTTTTTCCCATGGGAATGAAAATTCTTATCTGTTCTGTGTTGTAGATTCCCTAAGATTCAGCATCTAGACTGGGTATTTTTTTCCACCCCTCCAAAAAGCACAAGTTCTTCCAGAGGACTCGGAAGGAAGGTGACATAAAAGGGGATAAAATACCATTTTGCTAGCTAACAAGGTTATAGGAAGGCTTCTTGTTTTCTCTACTCTTCAAAATTATCAGCAGTAAATAATTAAGGAATTCTAAGTATACTTACTGAAAACATAATTTTGCTTACAAATAATATGTTATATCCTTATTAATACAACATTTTTTGAAGCATCAGAAATGCCAGAAGGAAGTTCAATGCTCTGCAATGCAGTATCAGTACTAGGATCACAAGAATACTACATCAGCAAGGATGCTTTTTTTTCATCATGTTACCTTTCTTGTTTTCACAAATTCAGAAATTAAAATCTCCATGGGCTGCTCTCCTTAAATAATTACAGTGTTAGGAAAGGCCAATGATTTCTACACCAAAGCTAAGGTAGAAAGATAAAATCCAGGTAAAAAAAAAAAAAAAGTGTAATAAAGAAGATTTAAAACTTCAGGTGACTGAGATCAGGACTCCATTGTTTTGGTATTTAAAATGGAATAGCAGTCTTTAAATTGTATTATAAAAAATATAGGAAGTAGTCTGTACTTTTGTAAACAAAACATGAAGCCACAAGCTAGGTGGAAATAAAGACTATTTTTCATGCTCTCTCTTGCTGAACAAAAACATTCACAAATCAAATACCTCACCCTGCTGTGCTTGCAGTCTTTGCAAGCACATCAGATAGGCCGGTGAGTTTGCTTTGCAGGCAGAAATTCCAAGGTTCATCCATCCCTAAGATTAATATAGCCTTCTGTTATAGCCTTTACTATGTAGTAAGGCTGTATTTGCAGTCAGGTATTGCCTCCTAAGTTCTATATTCAAAACTTAAACTGATTAGTCACATTAGGCTTTAAGTCCTAGCTCTGATGTATATTTATGGATTACTGATCTGTAGAAGGTTTTTCTACAGCAAAAACAGCAATGCAGTTTTCAGCTGAAATCTGTTTCTGCAGTTAATGAAGAAATGTTTCTGTACAGCTACTATCCTGACCACCTTTCAAAAGTGAATGAGATTTACTCTTTGCTTTATGGCTTATTTCTTTTTTCCTTGGAATTTATAATCTATATGCAAAATGTTTTTGTTGCAATTGATGCTGTCAACATTTTATATGTGAGTGTTGTCAGCTGTTTGTTTTTTTTCCTCTCTTTCTAATAAGAATCTATCTTTGAATATATAATAGAAAAATGGCTATGGCAAAAGGCTGAATAGCTGAGCCCAGAAGGCTCACCTGAGGCATGACTTTCCACTGGCCAAAGCCGAGGCAACCAGCAAAAGTAGTAGCACCTCTGTAATAGCTTACATAAGAAATGGGAAAAGATGGCTGCACAACAGCTGCAAGAGAGGAGTGAAAAAATGGGAAACAGACGTACAGACACCAAGGTCAGTGAAGAAGGAGAGGGAGGGGTTGTTCCAGGTGCAGATTCCCCGTCAACCCATGATGCAGGCCATGGTGAGGCAAGTTGTCCCAATGAAGCCCCAGGAGCACCATGGTGCAGCAGCGATCCACCCTACAGCATGTAGACAACCAAATGCCAGAGCACATAGATATATCATGAAGACAGCTGAAGTCTGTGGAGAGCCCATGCTAGAGCAGGGTTCTAGCAGGAACTGGTGACCCTGGAGAGGACCCCCTCTCTGTTATCCCTCTTGTCTCTTGGATAAGTGAAGACTGGGAGAAGATGGGCTCAGGTTTGTTCTTAAATCTCATTATCCTACTGCGTTTAATTTGCAATAAATTAAATTAATTTCCCAAAGTTCTGTCTCCTTTGCCTGTGATGGTAACACATAAGCAATCTCCCTGTCCTTATCTTGACCCACAAGCTTTTCATCAGACTTTCTCCCCCTTTCCTACTGATAGAGTGAGAGGAAGGGAATGGCTTGGTGGGCACCTGGCAGCCAGCCCAGGTCAAACCAGTACAGACAGTAAACCACACCAGCACAGGAATCACTTGGTTCCACTGTGGATCTAACACATGTAGTCAAAATCCACAAAACAAGCTTGGAAAAATCCCAGATTTTCTCACTTTGAGATTCTTTTCTTCTGAGAGGTTGGGCTTGGAATTTGTGTCGCAATTACATAAGACTGAACCCAAATTTTGGCACAAATGGATCCTATTACAAAGAATTCAGAATATTTTCAAAAAAATCAGAGTGGAATTTTTCCAGACAGAAGACTTTCTTAAGTCTGTACTCTTCAAGCATTAAAACTGAGAGCTATCAAGGAAAGCAGAACAAGTAATCAGACAATATGATAATATTTAAGCCAGTTTAAACATGCTTGTGGCTGAAGGGTCTTTCATCATTTTGTTCAGGGAAATTGTATGTTTGGATTATAAGTACATCAACCAGATACTGTCATCCTGAGAAGTTTATATGTGAAACTACTGTCATCTCAGTAAATTTATTAAAAGAAATTATTCAATGAATATTCACTTTGGGAGGAAGACAAGAATACTGAAAGAAAGTTGCATCTTGTAAAACTCAAATGAATTGGTATAGAAAAGGTTAACATTGTGCCTTTATCAAATAATATGGTATTCAGAGAAAGTGAGTTTTCCCATTTTTAACAAGTCTTTGGAACTTAGAATATTTAGTAGAGAGTTATGTATGAATGTGTCCTGCTTTAACTTATTTAAAAATTATTGCTGAAAAATTTCTACAAATATCTTGTGACAGGTTTGTTAGATGCATTTGAAACACAAGATGATATTTGAATCATCAGCACAACTTTCTCATGCTTTACCTCTATCATTGTACTTTTTTCATCTCACATGTTTTCAATGCCAACATTATCATAAATTGTAATTGTAATCATAAATCGTGAGGAGCCCAGAACAGGACACAACACTCCAGATGTGGGCTCACTAGGGCTGAGCAGAGGGGCAGGATCACCTTCCTTGCCCGGCTGGCCACACTCTTCCTGATCACCCCAAGATACTGCCGGCCACAAGGGCACACTGCGAGTTCATATTCAGCTTGTCAGCTTGCTAATGAGTGATAGATTTTCCAAGTGCCCTGCAACAACAGGGCTCTTTAAGTATGTAAAGTCAGATGAAGTTGGTATTCAAAGAAATGGTGGCTTCAATTCAGTTGGTTGAGTGTAGGAACTGAAAGCCACTTGAGAAACTTTGGTCAAGATGGCTGGCCCAAATCTGCAAGCTCAGGAAGATACAGACCTCATGCAGATCTGTCACATATGCCAGCCCCAAAGGAAGGCACTACATAAACTAGCCTGTCTCAAATATCAGCAGAAGCACCATTAACATAATTAAGTAAAGTTCAATAAATGGATTTTTTTCCTAGATCCACGAAGACAATATCTGAAGAGTGAAGTGGGAGTCTATTCTGAGATCTCTCTTATACAGACTGCTCTTGCAACAAAGCATACTTATTGTATAGTTAGGACTTTGGGGGGCTCTTTAAAAAAAATTCTTAAACAATTGAAGTCTTTGTATTGGTTAAATTGCAGTTAGCTGCAGTAAAATGTTACCAGAAGAGATAATTCAGACTCATAGCACAGAATGCAACTTAGACTCAGAGTATAGAGAGATATTACAAACCACCACAGCTTAATGACTTAATAGCTCAGTTTCAGTAATTATCTATTCTTAGCCATTTCTGCACTTAAACCAAAGTGTTATTCTAAAGTTTTTAAAAGCTTGTTTTTCTATCTTATATTGTTAAAGTTTTAGTGCTTTCCACTTCCAAATGCAACCAGCTGATTTTGCTGAAGATCAGTAACTGACTGTAACTTTATATGTGGTGGCAAGGTGGGGAGGGAGGTTTTGGAGGGGAGGGAAAGAGCCACTTGCCTTTCTACTGTTTACACCAGCAGCTTCTTTCATTAGAAGATGCCAGTGGGATGAAGCTTCAAATTTTATTTTCTTTTTAATCACATTGTCAATCTCTTTTTCAATAACTGAAAAAGTTACATTTTCAAAATATCAGGAGGTTGTGAATCAATGGCTATGACCATAAGTAAATCACAAATGAACTGAGAAAGGCAAAAAGATTTGACTGCATTTTTAGAACACCATCAGCAGAGGCTATACAGCCACTTTCTGCACCAGGAATAAAGTGAATAGGAAAAATTGCAAGGATGTACCTCTTCAGAATAGCTGACTCTGGAACGGTGCTTTCATAATAAAGGTGTATATGGTTGATATTTCACTAAAGGAGATTTTCAACAGAAAAGTGTGGGAGGCTTCATTGTTGTTTTTTTCTCTGTTTTGTTTTTTGGTTTTTTTTTTCCATATCTGTCTATCTAGGCAATTAAATAAATAAATAAATAGATAAATGCCACATCACACCGCAACAGCCACTACAGCATTTGCCATCTTCGCCAAAAGTGTAAGCACACATAGTAGTATCCTTCAAGAGATTTTTAAAATCTGCACCTTCAGCATTCTATTAAAGAGAGTGTACCCAAGGAACGAAGTCATCCACTAAGGATTCATAGAATATATGCCTGAAGGAAATTTTGTATTTTCAGAAGATAATGTAACTGAGGATGGAAGTGGAGTGAGTTAAGCACAAACTCCCTAACTTCTGTTTTAAGTGGAAAATTTATCCTTTCTTTCTGTTCATCTGGTAAATATATACTTTAAAATTATGCATATATTTAGTGAAGTACTTGAAACAATGGAGGTGAAAACTTTTTCATAGATCATAATTTTTTCAAAGTTCCCATCTCCTTCATATTTGTAAAAATGTAGATACCAAGGTATCTTATTATTGGTTTATATACTGATTAGCCCCAATCAAAGATTTTGTCATAGGATTTCTATTCAAGCTTATGAGACTACAGAGTGTAAAGGTCTTTCCTGGGCAATTTGGAACTTCTGTGCTGAACTCCATCTACTCTGAGCTGGTTTACTGGGGACCTGCTTTACTACTGTTTACAACCAATCACATTCTAGGAGGTGCACCTGGAACCATTTGCGCCAGGTAAAAACAGGTGATGTTTACCAATTTTATCTGAATTTTTAAATGTTTACTTATTTCTGGGTTAAGTTATCAAATGAATTTTACAATTGGGATTCTTTTTATAAAAGTTAAGTCACCACAATTTAGTCATCTATATCCGTCTTTAAATTATGTAAAGTCTCTTCCACTTGTCTTGGGTTGTTATTTTACAACTGAAGGAACAGTCACTCTATCTGTCTAACAGTCATTCACACTGTCTCCTTCCATTAACTATACTGAGCATCAAGAGGAGCTGCTCAATTCACATACTTAACTTTTAGGTATCTAAAATTAGATTAGACAAGTGAGTCTGCAGAATAACTTCTATTTCTCTTGTATTTGAAATGTCTTGAATCTTGCCATACCAGCACAGTACTTACATTTGCAGCAATGTAAAATCTATGTATGGACAAACAGGTTGAAAGAAAGAACATATTTCAATCGCTGCACTTATCTATCAGATTATAAAAAGAAATTAGTAAAAACATGAAAAATTAGGCATCTCCTCATACAACTAGTTGGGTGGTTAAGAATCCCTCAAGATGCAGAAGCATTTTCTCACAGAATATCTGCTTTCCTCTGAAAGTAGGAAATAAAATGTCCTCTTCTTTTGGGAGGACCTCCTATGGATTATGGAAAAACATAACATAGGGAATAAATATTTTCAAATTATGACATTGTAGTATTATTATGATGCAGGATATAATTCCACACAAAGCTGAGGTATCTTTATTCCTCAGACATGCAATTCTAAGGAACTGAGGTATTGTTTTCTTGGGTCTGCCTTTTTTGGCATATGTTAGCAACTCAGAAATCATTATATTGATTTTCAATCACTGTTCTGATATAATATTAATTCAACCAGAACCTAATTTCCAGAATGTAAGATCTCTTCTTTTAAAAAATGGCTACTAATTTCTGCAGTTTTGGAGTAGTACTCAGTGTTTTACATACTGCTTGAGTGCTGTACTGAATTCAACACAGAAACAATACTCACTAGAGCAAACCAGTAAACATTTATGTCAGGTGGCTTTAATATGCAGTAGTGGGAAATTCACCCTTCCTTTTCTTTTTTTTTTTTTTTTTTTACCTTTTCTTTTTAATAATCTAGAAAAATGCAATCATAAATCATGGTTAGGTCACTTTCAGGTTGACAGGTTGGTTTAGGTGATGCAAATCATGTAGTTTAGCCAAAAAACAACTACTCCAGATCCTGGTTCTATGTAGTAACAAACCACATAATTGGCTGCGGCACTGCTGCCAGTACACAAAACTGTATACTTCTGTCACATAAAAATTGCTTTCTGAAAAATGGCCCTTAAAACTTAGTCTGGTTATTGTTTTCCTCATAGCAGTCTATACAGTGTTGTGTTTAGGGTTTGTGACTAAATGTTGAAAACCTGATGCTGCTATGAATATGACTGAGCAGTGTTTGCACAGTGTCATGGCTTTTTCTTTTTCCCGCTTTGCTGCTCACTGTGATTAGGCTGAGTTGGGTTTTGTTGTGTAACCAGTTATGAGGATCTTGTTTCTTTTTTGACGTCTTTTTCTTTCTTCTTTCTTATTCTCTGATCAAGATATCTTTATCTCAACCCATGAGTTTTCTTGCTTTTTCTCTTTCTATTCCTTCCACTGTCCCTTTTCAGATGTTGCAGGGAGTAAGTGAAAAGTTGGTGCTTTGCTTTCAACATAGGTAACTCACCAAAGAACTGAATCCCCTAGCAAGAGGACAAGGAAGCAAAATTATGTACAACTGGTTTTGTAGTTAAGCTTTTTTGATTCAGTTACTTCCTGTTCAACACAGGTTTTTTAGTGGTGATTGTGTTTTGTGTAATATTTCATTTTACCTTAGTTATATTTTGTTGCTCTATTGCTTATTTAAATAACAAACTGTTAAAATCTGAAATTTCTAATAATTCAAGTTGCTGAATTTTCAGCTTAGAGTAAAAAGAATGATAAAATTATTTTTACAAGTTCTGTATTTATTTCTGGTAAATCAGTTCATTGTTGATCTTGTTTATCATGCCTCTTTACCACAGCTTTCAGAATAAGAAATCCATTAATATTGTTGTTAAGAGGAATATTTCATTATGTACTTCAGAAATTTATGATTTACCCCATTTGTGGAGTCTTTTCAAAGAACAGAATGAAAAGAAAAGGAGTCTTACAATTCTCAGTATTTTTATATTCAGAAAAGAAATATATCATGACATTGAAATGACAGCATTTTTATGCAATTAAAACAGTCACACAGTATATACACTATTTTGGGTAGTTACTGGTTTATTCTGAAGTGTGGAGCAACAATGATTGCATGGGGTTTCAGATTTGGGGTGAACTTCTCTGGACAGAAATTAAGACTTAGAAATTGTTGTCGAAGTGACGTTTTAGATATCCTACAGAACAAGAAGTACCTGTAGTGTGTCTAGTGCAGGAGCTACAGGACATGTGTGCACTTTAGGCTGGTAAGGTACCGTAGGCCCTGCAGGATACAGTAGAGAAAAATCAAATGATGCTCAATAAATAGGTACTCCTGGGGGGTGATACTCATTTCTGACAGCTGTCTGGGTGTGTCTGAGCTGTCTGAGCTCTCATTTGAGTCAGTAGATTTCTTTTGAACAAAGCTTGAAATTGAATTAATAAGTAACTCTATAGGTGATGAGGCTGTAGTCCTAGAGTTCACTTTCTGGTCTCTCTTGTTTGACTTTGCAGGTGGACACTCAAAAGTCACGACGTTTATGTCAAAAAAAAACACATTAAGCACAGAGATACAGCTGATCTAGTGATGTACTTGAAATCAAAGTTACTTAATTAATTTCATCCAGTTAGGATACAGAACCTGAAGCCTTCTCTAGGGTAAGGCAACTGGCAATGTTCTTTGAAAGAATAAAGTTAGAATCACCTGTTAAAAAGACAATACATTTTTGTTGGTTAGTAGCATAAACTTGAACTACTGTCTTTCCCTGAGGAAATAAAGAGATGGATTACTCTTGTCAGATATATGTAGCCATTTACTGGCTCATTTATCACAGACCTTTGTTTCCCTTGGAGTCACTGAAAAAGATTTTCTTTATTTAAGATGAAAACACTGATCCCAGACTAATGAAAAATGTTGTGTTGTCACCGACTAAATTGCTGCATCTAGAACGTATGCATTTACCTGTCAGTGTGTGCTCTCTCTAGACTCTTTCCTCTTTTTCTCAACGTAGTTTATGAACAGTTTTTTTTAATGCCTATGCAGCAAAATAGATTTTTTTTTCTCAAAAATCTGATTCTATAACATTGACATATTATATTGAAGATGAGAGTAGCTATTTTGAGTCTCATATTTGGACACAGGTTATTATTGATACCTTCTATGAAGAATAATCCTAGTCAAAATAGAGAATATCAATGAATACCATAATTATTATGATAGCTTCTAAAAATAAATGGAACTAAATCCAGTATGTGCATTTATAAAACTTTGTCAAACTGTATCAAGGGAAACAATGATGGGGAATTCCCAGCTATAAACCTGCAGATAAGAAAATACAGCATTGGTGATTAAAGTAGAAACAGTTATTATTTCATGTCTACAAATTTACCACTTCAACTGATGAGTTTATTTAAAATTTCCAAGACAATATAATCAATTTCAACAGAATTTTAATATAAAATAAATCAGAAATATTTTTAAAATTCATCATAACAATTTTAAAATCTAATTAATCAGTTAATATAACAACATATTTTTCCAGCTGTTGCTAAAATGAAGCTTTTTTTTACATTCCTGAAACTGATTTTTAATATTACTTTACTTTCAATTCCTCAAAACCAATACTCTATTAAATTGTGTTTTCCTGCTATTTCTTCTATACAATCTTTCAAATGGATTGTTCCATTTTTCTATTTAAATTTTATTTCCTACCCAGTCTACAAGCATTATTTGTACATCCAAATTTACTGCATTCTTCAGGTAATAGTTCTGTATTCCTCCAAATGTCTTCCAAAACATATTTCCGAATAGAATATGTTTGTCCTTGACTTGATAATTACTTTTTTTCTCCTTTTCATTTCCCTGCAAAGGCTGCCAAAAGAGTTCATAATATCAGAATAAACTCCAGAAATTCAATATTAAATCAGTTATTTTTCTGTTTCCTCAAAAATGTCTAATGTTTTAATAAATCCTAATGGAGACAGTAATCATGAAGAAAATGGCCAACAATTAAGAATAAGGGTCTAAAACATCTCCATAGGTCAGTAGTTCACTATTTTAGTGGGACAGTTAAAAAGGAGCACTTGAGGTCTTGACAGTAAAAAAAAGCTCACCTGAGTGAAACAAGTATTCTTCTTTATTTTTTTCTCAATAAATAATTAAAATCAACAACAAAAGTAACAGGCTTCTGGATTGTCTAGTTCAAAAATGCTGCACTACTTAAAATTTTAATCATTCTTGAATCTGGAATTATTTGGGGGGTGCAGGAAAACCCCTTTTAATGTGATTTTATGTGGATATACTGAAGCACTGGGAAGGGATTTTTTCATCTTCATAAAGCTCACTGACAAGAAAATATTTTTCTGAGTTAAGTCAGAAACAATGATATAATAATTTTCCAAAGACATGTGCAAATAGTAAAATTAAAAAGGGAAAAGCCAAGCTAGTTCAACTTCTCTCTCTATGATATAAGAACCTGGGTTAGTTATAGACTTGGTCACTAGCTTTATTCCAAAACTTGCAACACACAAAATTTTCCCCTGAATGTTCTGAAGACATCAGTCATGTGGGTGTACTTACATGGGTAGCATTTAATACACCAAGGTTTTGGGCCCTGCGTTTATTGCTAACCCCATCACTCAGGTTAGTTTGTTCAAAAGGACAATTAGTTTCCACTGACTTAGCAGTATTTCTTATCTACCCATTTATTTCCACTTTTGTCATATTTTTCAAAGCCTGGGGCATATTCAATATATACTCAAGTATTAAAAATATTGGTCCAAAACATTCCTAGAATGGTGGATGGAATTGGAGGCCAGAAGTTGAAATGAAAGTAGAGATTTGTAAATAAGTGATCTGTATCAGTGAAACTGGTAGAAGTTAGTAATGTTCTACTTAAAGCGGGCACATGTGCTGCTGACGAATAAGCAGTGTCTTGCAGTAGAGGAAAAATGTAGCTCCAGCATGGGATTTTTTCCAGTCATCTGCAAAAACTTAACTCTGTGCAAGCTTCACCCTGGAAAAATTTTATTCCTCAATTTTTTGTTTTTTCATGGTCTGCAAGAATTATGTTTCTCTTTTTGCTAAAAATTTCTCTGAAAAAAAATCCTTCATCAGATGATTGTCACATACTATCTCCATTATCACCCAACTGTAATGATGTTTACCACATAAAAATTCAAAGGAAAACAGCAAGGCCTGATCTTAACTTGTGAACATATAGAAGCATTTATGAATACTTGAAATACATTTTGATATACATTAACACACAATATTAATAACATTAAAAACAATTAATGTCAATCTAATCTCACAATAACAATAAAAAAACACTATAAAGTAGTTCAGAACGGAATTTTAGAATTAGAATAAGTGAGAGTAAACAGAAATGCATGGTTTGGAGGTATCAATTCTGCATTATCTTGTTTCCTTTTAATGAGGTAAAGACATATATCAGAAATATTAACAGAAAATAAAAATTGCAAAACCTGTAGCATTCAAGTCTAAAATCAAATGATAGGCAATTTCATTTGTCATCTTATAAAAAAAACCCAGCGGAAGCAGTATTGCATTATATATCCTTAAAATGTTTTTCAAACAGCACAGTTTAAAACTTTCTGAGAATCTAGATAGCAATTACATTATTACTTGTGACATCTTTTAGACATTGGGTTTAATTACATTCTCTGAACAGAGAGACATAATAATCTCTTAGGGTTTTTTCCTGGAGAAGCACAGAGAGAAGAGAAAAACAATTCTTACTTCTACTTGCTGCGCGTCTTGTTTTGCACATGTGGAATGTGTTAGGAAGATTGTTTACCTGAAGTGATTTGTCAATTGGATTCTACTGAGGATTGTTTTGTTTCCTTGGTCAGTTGGAAAAAGCTGACTGTCAGGACACAGTCACGAGTTTTCTTTTTTATTCTTTAGTATTCTTTGTAGCATAGTTACAGTATAGTATAATGTAATATAATATAGTTTAATAAAGCAATTGTTCAGCATTCTGAATCAATGGAGTCAGATGCCAATCATTCCCTGGGTCAGGGGGCCCTGATTTTACTATACAGGTAAAGTTGGAGAGTGCTAAATTTATCTTCCTTATGGAGATAGCCTAAATAAAGTTTTGCTGTTTTATACATTGGCTTCTTTTAATTTCTGCATAATTTTATCAGAAATGCCTGGATTGTAGCTTTAAAAATAAAGAAAGAGAATCAGAAACTTTTGCTTTTGCTTAAGGATCTAGGAAAGATGATGAAGGAAACAGTAGTTCTTTCCAGTAAGTACCATTGAGATTGAATATGTGCAGCACAACATAAGGAAGGAACACTTTCCTCCATTTTAGATGAAACTTTTACATTTGGCAAAGCAAAAATGCAAAAAAAAGAGCAGTTAGGATATAACCCAAAAAGATGAAAAATCTGGTCATATTATTTTCCTACAAAGTACAGCATGCTTTCTCCTGTACTTTTATTTAAGCAGGTACCGAATTTATTTGCTATGGAAATACTTTAGCATTTGTGCCATAGTGTGAAGGTGATATGTCTACTGTAAAGTTTTGGGCTATTTCTCTATATATTGAATATATTGACAATATATTAACAGTATGACTCCATAGGAAGTCAAAAAAGTACAAAATGGGATGCTTTGTACCTTTAGACCTTAACTGAATGAAGGTGTTGTCCCCACATTGCATTTTGCATCTACTAAAAATGAAGGCATTATATAAATTTCCATGCTATCTCATTCTGGAAATATTATTGCTAAGATAAAAAAATAGAAAAATGGAAAATGCAGAGGAATAATGAACAAAAAATGCATATGTCTGTATTAATGGCAACAGCCTGGATTGTGCCTATTTCTGTAGCATATTTTCGCTGAAGGAGAATAATTTAAAATCCTTCACTGCAAATTTTACAGATAATACTTTAGCTCACTCAAACATCTTTGTATTTATACAGATGTCATGATTTTTATAGGAACACCCACAGCACATTCAGGTTTGGTATTGTGGCATTTTTTAATGCTTTCTAGAAAACTTATACTTTGGAGAAGTTGCAAATACAAAATATACAAGAAATGGAAAAAAATATGTTTTGTTCTTTCATGGACAATGTAATACTGATAGGTACGAATTGCTATTCATTACCTAGGCAGAGAAACAAAACTGTAATATCTTATTATTATTAACAAAACTCTAATGTCATTATTATTTGGAGACTACAAAACCACTGATGCTAACCAGAAGAGTATTTTAATCTTGAGCTGGCATTAGATCAGTCCTTAAAAGAATAAACTTTTCCTTGCCAAGTAACAAATAGCGAGGTCAGGTTGCTTAATTAATTCAGGAATAATATTTGTGCATTATAAGTCTTGAAGATTATACATTATAAAGTATTTTGGACTAGTCTTTGTGCAAATTATTAGTATCTAATGAAGTTACTTTCTTTTTCTATTATTGTTAAGTAGGTTTTCTACCCTGATTGTAGATTCAGTTATACCTTAACAGAATAAGTGGACTTTTCTTTCAAAAGTCCTTATAGGAAAAAACTGGTCATTACCTGCTGGATTATTAGGGACCTCTCTGCAGTGACAGCCACACATCTACCTGCATAGAAAGGGTAATGTTTCTTTCTTGGCAAATTTTCTTTCAAGTATGTCCCAAAATATTGTTCTGTTTCAATTTTTGGACAGTGGGAAATGACTATGAACAAGATTACTCAACTCAAATAAACAGCAAATTTTATGAGCATTTCTGATTGGAAAAGTAACATCAAAATACACATTCACAATGCCCAAATTTAGTCTGGGGAAAATTAAGCTGCATTATAAGCTAGAGATATAGATATTTTTTCTATATCTTTAATCAAAACTTCCAGTTTTTCGAAAACCAAAATACTTTCAAGCTATCAAATAAATATTCATATAACCAAATTAGTATACAAAAAAAAAAGTAAAATTAATATGTATATCATTATATAATTCACACATTGTACTATTGAGAATGATTTTAATTTCTTCAGTGGCAAATATCACTTTTGCTTACTGTTGAGGAAATCAGGAACTCAAATTTAATCACATCAATTGAATGTAGAAAATATAAAACTAGTCTGGGTTGAATACATATGTAAAATATTATTTCAATAATGGAAATAGAAAGAACTATGGAAAAGAGAACTGAGCGGGAAATATAAATAAAATTTAAATTTTTCTTTCACATGATTTTTTTTTTTTTGTGGCAAAATGGAATACTGATTACAAACATTTTTAGAGTACTAGAGCAGATTGGACATAGGAATCTTTCTCTTCCCAGAAATATGGAATGTGAAATTTAAGCTTTGTGCCGTCAATCACCATCTTGAAACTTTCACTGGGAAGCAATTAACTGTTCTAAAAAACATATATTTACTTCTATGGAAAACAAAAAAAAACCCACATAAAACACCACGATCACCACATCAACAACAGCAGGAGCAGAAATAAGACATAATCAAAGTTGAGAAGTTTAGAGCAAGTGCCCAAAGTCTTGTACTTTGTTGATGACCTTGCTAATGGAAAAGATCTGAAAAATGATACAACAAGACAAATAATTTGATAAATGTGAATAATGAAGTAGGATTCAAAGACAAGGCAAATAGAGAAAGTAATATTGAAAGGAGTGGGGAAAGTTTACTTTTTGTGGAAGTACAGTTGGGTAAGTGGATGTCTCAAGAAAACGATAACATTGTTTACCTAATTCCAGAAATCCTCTGTCAGCATTTCTGAGTTAGACTAAAGAAACTTCTTTAGTCATGGGGGAGAGCAGGCCAGTTGACCCAAAGTCAGATCAGAACTGAAATGGTTTATTGAGAACATGATTTGAAAACAATCAATTAGCTATATATTCAAGATCAATATAAGCACTGTAACAGATAAATCACACTTACATATTGTTAACATCATTAAACACAAATAAACTTCCAAACAGCCTCTCTTCATTGTTCCAAAGAAGTTCTGTTTCCTTCTCAGACACCCATCAGTAGGTCTAGCTCAGGAAGCCCCCAGTCTGGGCAGGAAGAGCCGTGTGGAGTTGAAGAGCATCCCTACTCCTGCTGTTTTCTTCAAGTAGAACTTTCTGTGACTTAGTTTGTGCCTATTGGCCCTCTTCATATCACTGGGTACAACTGAAAATAATCTGGCACCATGCTCTTGACACCCTCTCCTGTACACATTGATAAAATCATCCCCCTCTCAGCTTTCTCTTCTCCAGGTTAAATAGGCCCAGCTCCCTCAGACTTTCCTCAAAAGAGAGATGCTCCAGACATTCATTGGACTTTCTCCTGTAGCTTCTTGTATCTCGTACTGAGGAGCCCCAAGCAGGACACAACACCCCAGATATAGCCTCACTAGGGCTGAGAAGAGGGGCAGGATCACCTTCCATGACCTGCTGGTCATGCTCCTCCTTTGATGCACCCCAGGATACCATTGACCTTCTCAGTCACAAGGAAGGATTGCTGGCTCATGGTTACCTTATCCACCAGGACATTAGCATGTTCATGGTGAGTAGAAGTAAAAGGACCGACTTTTATAGGCTTTTGATTGCTGCAGTCATATAGCCTGTCAATGTAGGAGTGGAAGTTGCTTGTATGCTTGCCTAGAACACAAATATCTTGTATACAAGTTTATATTGTGGCACTACGACACTTCTCATAACTGATTATGATTTACACCAAACCATAAGATGGAATATTCACTTCATCTAAATCTCTACTACATTATTTAATTTTTATATTGTCTTGTTATATTATCACATTAAATTCAACTAACTTTCTACTTATCTCTGAAAGAATCAGACCCCTATTCATTCTAAAAATGGCAGCAGCTGCTAAGATGTATAACTACAGGTGTATGTCAGATATTTCTTGAACTTTTTATTTCTTCAGCTGAAAGACCTAGAAGACTTCAAATAATGAATCTGAGGTTGCAATGCTTTTATTGCATTTCAAATCCAGTTTTACAATTTCAAACTTTTCTTTCTACTATTAAATCTTCAGTCAAGGCGAAGTTATCCTCACACTTTATTCTACAAGTCCCTAATCCTTTTAAAGACTTGTGTTGAGATTTCCTCATGCTGTTGTGTGTTTTCTTGAAAGATCTGAACAGAAATCAGTTGTCAGGAGCCATTTTGAGATTAGTAAAAAAATTTATAAAACAAAAGTTTATTATAATAAATTGAAGCAAGGAATCTGATACCTTCTGCTCTGCTTCCCACTGCAGATTGTTCTGTAGATCACAGCCTTGTCAGAGCCTTAGACTATGAAAATACAGATGATAACCCACCTAAATAAAATACAATCTTTTCATTGACCTTGATGAACTTTGAATCACTCCTGTACTTCCTTTTTACATGATCTTTCTATATCATAGAGCTAATATCAACTGCTGATACTTTAAAGTATTTCCAGCGTGTTAAATTACAATGCATAGAACCAACCATGTCACAATAGTTCTCCTTCCCAGTTCTCCTTCCAGTTTCCCACTTCACAGCTTGAACAACATTTTTCTTTGTTTTCATTGTTATTCTCCCTGTGGGAATTTCTTTTCTACTTACATTTTTTCTGTGTTCTTTTCTATGTACCCTTCATTTCTTGCCCAAATCTGACATTCTGTCAGTATTACATAAGATATTTATCTCTGTCCAATTTAAGTCCTGTACTATATAGTACACCTGTGAATGCTGATCTGGAATGACAGATAGTTTTACTGAAAATGTCTGCATTTTACTACTTGATGGAGCCATTTCTGCTGTATTTATGAGTGTAGAACATTTGGTACTTTTATTAATATACCAAAATAAGCAACAGTTCTATTAGTTATTTTTCATTTATTTTCCTTTTGAATGTTTGTCATTTACTTCCATCTGCTTGTTAATATGTTAAATATTTTTGGTTTTGTTTCTGGAAATAATAAGAAGGAAATGAAAAACAATGTTCAGAAAAGAAAGTATATTGCTTATTATCCCTTATTGATCATACAGTGTATCTAGCAATTTCCTAGTAAAGCCCCTGTTGTCTTAGCATAAAATTAGTAATAGTTACTCCATATGTGGACATATGTTAACCTGACAAAATGAAAAAAGACTTTGCAGCTCAATGAAATTTTATCCCATTAAAACTTAATGTGGGTTTTTTTTTTATTTTTCAGTATAACTTTAAGAGGTAGTAAACATGAAATTTTGACAATAAAAATGTAAGAACATAAATAAAAGAAATGCAAATGTTGATAGCATAGGTCTCTTCTAAAGGTACACTTTTCTTTTAGAATTGATTTAGTTTACAGTACCTATCTTTAACTTCCTACATCACTTAGATTAATTAGAACTGAGGTAATTTTCTCTCTAGTAATATAGTAAATAGCATAGCATAGGGTTTTGCTCAGAAGATAAAAAAATCAGATCATCCTCTTCTAGAGAAGTTTCTTTCAATGCATATGTTGATGTGATTTTCTATAGCTATAATAAACACCTGTATCTGCATCTGAAAAATATTGCTTAACCCCAGACCAGCAACTAAGCATCACATTGCCACTGACTCAGTCTGCCCATGAGTAAAAGTGAGAAGATTCATGGGCTGAGATAAGTGCAGTTTAACAGGTAAAGCAAAAGCTGTGCACACAAGCAAAGCAAAGCAAGGATTTTTTTCACCACTTCCTATCAGTGGGCAGGTGTTCAGCCATCTTCAGGAAAGCAGGGCTCTATCACACATAACAATGTCTAGGGAAGACAAATGCCATCACTGTTAATGCCCTTCCTCTTCCCCCAGATTTATTTATAAACCAAAAAACCCCCACAACCAATAACAAACCACAACGATAGCAGATATTATTCTTTTTTTTAAACAAATCTAAAAGCCAGTTATGGAAAAATAACTATTCTAGAGAATATTACAGATTAATTAAAGGTCTTACAGACATACAGCATAAAATTCAGTGTATGTGAAAACAAAAATTAAACAAATCTGTGTAGCTGAGTGACACCTAAAAACCCTACAGCTATCTAAGTTTGGAATTTAATGTTTAGAATCCTCATGAAAAACTTGAAGCAGAAAAAGAAATAAGTATATTTGCAGGCCATGCATAAACCAGATAGATCATTACATCCAATTTCATAGAAATGGTAAAAAACACCAAAAACTTCCTTTACATAAATATACAAGATAAAGCTGTTTCTGCTAGCTGTCTGCTGAAGTGACTAAGACGAATTTCAGTATTAACTTTCATGTCTAGTGTCAGGAAAATGATGGACAGATCAAATTATCTAGTACCTAATGATGCCACATCTTGCATCTTCTGACATATAATGATGACAACTGCAGCAAAAAATCTGAATACTTCACCACATCTCACATCCCGCTCAGGAATTTTTGTTCCTTTTGCTCTTATTGGAAAACAGATATGAAACAACATTGTTCTGGCACTAGGAACATGCACCTATTTCACAGTCTAAATTGATTTGTAACTAAGAGTAGAAAAGTATTTTAGTGTAATTTTTTACTTTTCCTCTAAAATGTTTTTCCTTGGATTTTCCAACATATTTATGAACAGCAGCCATTCTCTCAGCATTTAAATGGTAAACTCAACTGCTCAAGCTCTCTGATTCATCAGTAGGACAGGTTTTCCATATTTCTGATCATACAAATTGCCCTTCTTGGCATCAGGTGCACAATTACCTTTAAGCATGTGTGATTACACCGTGTCATGCTTCAAGTGACTCTGCACACCATTAAGAATATTTTCCTGTCTCTGAAATACCTAACTTGTTTGATTTGTTGTTTGATCCGTTTGTTTTGCTTTCTCCAGGGCTGTGTCATAGGGGCATTTAAAAACCATTCTTCAGCTGGGACATGTATCCATGTCCATTTGTACCACAGAATTGTTTAATTATAGGTGTTGACCTTGAATTTTGCATTATTAAATTTCTTCCTACCTTAGTTGTTTCAACCTTCAAAGCAATGGTTTTGTGCATTTTTTCCCAACTGTCCTTTTTACTGACTAACTCTTTCTATAACTTTGTGTCATTAGCATTTTTTTATCAGCACATTTTGCTTTCTGTGCCAAGGGCAAGTGGAAATGTTAAGCAAGATTTTCCCTAGACTTATCATTTAATAGCATAATTGAATTTCATAGAGTAGAATCCAGCTCCTTGATTTAGCCATTAATGTTCATCTATGTAATAAGAATCTTTGAAAAAGGAATGACTAATGACTATGTTTATACACAGCAAATATGCCCACAAGAGGCATATGAAAATCTATAAACATATTCTAGGTAATATATAAATGAAAATTTGAAGTTACTCCTAGATTACAGTTAATTGAAAAAAGACGGTAATTTGGAAATAAGAAATAAAAATATTGATCTTCATAAAAATTCTCAATAATAAAAAGAATTAATTGAGAGGATAGATTTTCTTTGAGGGAAAAAAACTAAGCAAGCAAGCAAAGCAAAAAACTCATCTGCAACACCACAAAGTGGTTACAGTGTACAATAAACCATCTGGAAAAAAAAAGATAACTCTGCAATAAAACAATACTTATTGAAAACCCTCAGAGTTCCTTATAACATTAAGAAATAGAAGAATAAAAATATATATAAAGCTTCCATTATAAACTTGCCTTCCATAGAATTCCACAGGTAAACATTGTGTATCTAAGGAAAGAATCTTGGTCATCTTGTACCATATCTGCAGTGGTTTTCAGCTCTCTAAATGATCAGATATATCTCCACTGGATTATAGAATATCCAAATTTAGAAACTGAAAGCAGATGTAAACCGTGGTGTTTAGAGTAGTATTGCAACTTCCACTAGTGCTTTAAAAAGTATATTCTGGATATTAATTGAGTTTATCATAATAGTTCTCTTGGATTTATTTCTGGTAGCTCCATTTGTTTAAATGTAATTAAAATCAAGGAAGATGGTGACAGATTTTTCCTTGTTTCAATATGTTTTAAAACTTTGTACATTCTTATCCTATGAAGAATCTGTCATGAAATTAGTTGCCTTTCAAAATTACCATTGACTTCAACAGAGTAACTTTTATATGTAAAACCTTACAAATATATGCTTCTTAATAGCTTTCTGGAAATAGGGATGTTTCTTCTCACATTTTAAAGTACATAGTCTTTTTAAATATCCACATTCAAACTTTAATTTTTTGGCACTTACAATGAGTATTTACATGCATAGGAATACTTTCTAGCAGATATATGATATTGCTTTTAAACACATTGTCATATGCACACATCCATTTAGTGTTGAATTCTATTCCACTTCAAATAGAATTATTAATGTATTTAATCTATCCCTAGACAGATCAGAGCTCTCATTTAGTTATATATAAGTGAATTTTTCTGCTAATATTTTTTTGGGTGTTTTTATATATATATATGTATGCGTGTATGCTAGTTTGAAAGCAATCCAGCAAGAGATTCCAAGTCATAACTGCAATTTAATAGGAAGATCTAAAAAAAAGGCAGAAAACACTGGCTTAACCTGACAGAGTCAAGATACAACACCCTGTTGGTCAGGGTGGTGGTAGCAGTTTGATTAAATGGTGGCTGCAGCCCTGCTGAAGTGGTTGATGCAGTTCCATTGAAGCAGTGATCCTGTAGAAGAGCCTGGTCTTCCTCTGATGGTCCAGTGGTGGTTATGTAGCTCTTGTCCTCTGGGAATTCAGTAGCTTTTCCAAGCCTTAGACTATATCCAGGTGGGAACATTTGGTTCCTCCCCCTGGGCAGAGCATCTCAAAATGGGATGATGTAATTTTATGAGTCATGTAGGGCCATTGATGGCCCATTAGCAGTAGATGCCCCCAGGAGGAAGTAACGAGTGATGGGCCAAGGAAGAGATAAAGAGCACTGCCTCACCTGTTTTTAACAGCTTATGAAGATGGCAATGGAATACATACCATTGATTGCACCTTACATCATCACCTAAGACAATATGTTGTTTTTTTTAAAAGATTAAAGTTCAGTGCTAATCAAATTTTCATTAAAATATGATATTTTTTGCAACTTGGGCAGTTTGATTGATGTCAGGATGTTAAAAATATGCAATCCTGACTCTGTGATCGACACAAAAATTCCATCTATTGAGATCTTGATTTTTAAATATGCTGCAAAACATTTATCTGAAGTTACCTTGAGAAGATTAGAATACTTCACAGTATTTTTATTTGGAGGTTGTGATTCAAAGATGCAACTCAAAATTAAAATTTCACATTTTATTTTATTGCTGTAAACAGATGCTGTTTAGAGATATTTGTCAAAAATATTTTTTCTTCAAAAGAAAATACTCTATCATCCTTTATGCCTCCTTCATTTTGTCCTAACACAGCTTATATCTCATCTCCATTTCCACATATATTTTTATAACAGCTTCTCCACAAATATGTGTACATTTTCTTATAAATTGACTTACAGACATTACAGCTAATGTGTATGGTGAAGACATGTCCTGATCCGTCCCAGTGGTACGGATGACGGGGTGGATTTTAAGGTGCAAAAATAACCATCAAGGACACAGGGGATTTACAGCAACAAAAATCAGTACAGTTTATTGAAGATCACAACAGAAGAGCGTTGGTGAGGGGGGACTGGAGAAAAAGGGAGAGAATAAGGAAAAGAGGGAGAAAAGAGAGGATATGGGTATAGCTACCGAACCTATGGTGGTGTTTCTTCAGGTTCTTCACGGTCCAGCCGTCGCAGGTTCACCAGGCCACCACGTCCGGGGAGATCTCAAAGGCATGGCTGAACTGGACCCCAGTTATACTATTTTTTGTTGGGGGAAGGGAGGTAGTTTCATAACCAAGACAATGGTTGTCAAGGGGGGGAGAAGGTACAGAACAGGGGGGTACTGGTACACAGAGTCCGAGCCCAGTAACCAGCAAGAGCCATTGTTTTCATGCCCCAGTGCTTGCTCTGGGCAGCCTTCTCCCCACACCGCTGTGCACTCCCCCCCACCGAGTTTGGGGTGTTCAGTCCCAGTCTTTGGAAAAAGGTACAAGGGGGTTTTTTGCAGAGGGGCTTCTCGTCTTGATTCCTTGATGAAGAAGCTCTCATCTCTGCTTGTCTGTCACGATGGTTGAAGGCAGGCAAGAGGGGTCTTTTCCATTGGAAGGAGGCCATTTCCACAGTTCAAAGCCAGCCAGACCGAGAGGGGCGGGGGAGAAAGCCCAAATCCATTGCATTGTTCAGAAGAAGCAAAATGTCCCGTCCAGGTTCAGTGTGGCATATCAACAGTGAGCTAACTTCTCCACCCTGCACTGGCTTAACAGTTTTCTTGACAGTCGTGAGGCAAAAATGCAGGATTTCGGACAGACTTTCACAAGACACCATCCTACATTTTCTCTAGTATGTAGTAAATAATATTATATGAACTTATCCAGAGCTGAAGAGGGAAATGTGCAGATACCTTCCTATGAATTGATTTTTGAACAAACACATATTTGTCTATCAAATGCTGCGTTTACCAAGAAGAAAAAAACTCATTAGGCTAAAGTCAGACTTTAAGAACTCCCCTTATTTTATATATTTGAATCATAGAATCTATCTCTTGAAAATCCTATTAGCATTGGCATAATTTGGAAAGTAATGTCTTCATCTGATTATTTTCATGCTTCCTTGATATTTTCGTGCTGATTCCACAGCATCAGATATTGATATAAATCAGAAAGATTATGTCTATGGGTAAATTTATGTTTATACTATATCTATAGGTAGATTTATGTTTGTAAGGCTATGTGTACATACAGCTATGCTGCAAATACAATCATATTACCACGCATCTTTCTTTATGTACCTACAAAATATAAAGCAATTTGTATTATCTGAACAATCTACACATATGTGTAACCCACAATCACTAGTACAATGCAGTTGTTCAGTCCTCCTTAGTTTGTTTTCTTTGAGGCTAAATTTGAGGCTAATGGTATCTGTGGATTTTTTCCATGGCTGCTGAATTTAACAAAAAAGCAAGTAGCATTGTGAAACAATGTTTTCACAGTGTTGTCAGTATGGCCTGAGAAGGCTAAGCAGGGACATTTAATTTCCATTTACTATCCATAACCTGGATACTAAAAAGTAGGCATTTGTCCTTAATGCAAAGGAAAAAGGGAAATTTATTTTTTTTTACATTAAATTTCAGCAGAACACAAACCCTGTATATCACAGTACACTACAAACACCTCCTTTTTTGTTAGTTGTGCCTGAATGTGACTCTTCACTATACCTTTCCATCCAGCAGCTGTAGAAAGCAATAAGATCCCCTTCCCCCTTGTTTTCTCTATCTTAGACTGAATAAATCCCAATATCACATCTTTTCTTGTGCCACCTAAGACTCAAGTACATTGTTCTTTTCCCAGCCTGTGTCAATCCTCCTGAATAGCAGCTGGGTCCATCAGCCTGTGAATCACTTCCACCAATTTTGCATTGTTTGCAAACTTGTAGATAATTCATCGTATTCTGTCATCCAGATGAGCAATAAAGAAGTTAGACATTAAAAGCATCCTTTCAAGCTTTGAGGAATGTGACCAATAACTTGTGGCCATCTTGATTCTTTACTGCTCTTCACAATCCTTTAGTCCTGACAATTTAGCCAGTTTTCTAATTCCCATCTTTCATGCACAAATTCTGTTTTTACAGACATCCTGAGCAGCTAATCTTCTGTACAGCCTCTCCTGTACTTCCTTTCTGCATCTGGGTTAACTCATTTCCTCTGCTCCTCAATTCCAATTCTGCTATACTTGTCTGTTATTTTATATTTTAGAATTGACCAATCTTGGTTTATGAGCATTTTATCCTTGAAGATAAAGCAGAAAATGTGTAACTATTTTTTAATCCGTTCACTGTCATCATTTGACTTGTACACTTCTTCAGGTCACTCATAAAATGCCTGTTGCCTTTTCTCATCCTTTATTTTTTAATCTTTCTGCACCCAGTTCTCTCTAATTACATGATCTCAGAGATCCCTTACAAGAAATAATAGACACAATATGGTTGAACTTTCTCCCTTTCTATCATTTTTCTCTTCTTTGAAAGTGAATCTTCATTCTCCATGTATTTTCTTTTTTCTTATTCTCTCATCCCATCACACTAAGGTAGAAATCTATATTTGACCACACATATTATTCACAAGAAACTTTATCAAATACTAAGGGATTGAAAATATGATTCCCTTAGAAATAATTATATTAGAGGGGTTTAAAGTGAAATATTTTAATCTAGAACTGAATCTCACACTTTCTATTTTATTTCTATATTCTTTATATAAAAGTCACCGTGTATAGAGATGGACTTACTCCAATAGGGAAGAAATAATTATCATCCAGAGAATTAATAATTCCTGTTTTCTTTCATGCTATTGTATGAAAGCAGTTAAGTAACATGCTTGTCTCTCACTCCCCACCCTCCATTAGGAGAAGAATCAAAGAAAAAAATATTATGGGTTGAGATAAGAATAGTACAATAATTGGAAAAAAAATAGTAACACTAATTGAACTTATTATAATTGTAGCATCAGCAATAACAGCAATCTAAAGGGGCGAAAGAGAAAGAAATACCATGCAAGAGAAACAACTGCTGAACGATACTCACCATCCACTTACCTTGGTTTTCATGCCCTGCTTGTCCCCAGGCGGCGACAGGCATTGCTTTGTCAACTTCCCCGGTTTATATATGGGGCATGAAATTCTATGGTATAGAATATCCCTTTAGTCTGTTTGAGTCATGTCCTGGCCATGCTCCCTCCTGTCTTCTTTTGCACCTGCTCACTGACAGAGTAATGAAAAATGAAATGTTCTTGACTTAGGGTAAAGCCTCAGCAAAAACTAAAGTATCAGTCTGTTATCAACATTATTCTCACACTGAACCAAAAACACAGCACTGCAACAGCCACTAGCAAAAAAATTCACTCTGTCCCAGCCAAATCTAGGACATTTGGTTACCAAGAGATGAAATTATTTGCCTTCCATTTCCAGTTTATTTAGAAAAAAAAATACAGTCCCAAATAACAAAACATCCTACCACAACAAAAAAAAAAAACAAAACCTAACCTAGGAAAAACCAAACCAAACTCAAACTAACAAAAAATTTTGCAAAAAAACCACAGAAATATTAAATTTTAAAAATATAATTGCCTAGTAATTATTTAGAATATTAAAAACTTTCATATTGAAGCTGTGGTATCCTTGTTATCAGGTCATTCCCCTAAAGTCCAGGGGAATTTTACATTGTTAACGTCAAGCTCTGAAAGCGATTCAAATAACTGAAAAAACAGAAAGAAGAGCAACCTAAACCCATTGATTTCTTTATTTATAACTCATGATGTATATTAAAAAAATATTAACATATATCATTCAACTACAAGATAATAGAAAAACTGCAAATATCAAATTGCTTCATAAGATGGTTGGTTGGTTGATTGTTTGGTGCTGTATATTACTATGACTTGACAATATTTTGCATTTCTGTTATGTAAGTGCAGAATATGTTGTGAATGCATAGTAGCTTCTGGGAAAAAATATCTGGGGCTACTCTGTGATGTCAATTGAAATGAATTAAATTATCTTTGCTGAAAAAAAAAGTAAATTCAATGTATGATGTATAAAGGACATGAAGAAGCCCTCTCCCCAACCTGGCTTCAGCAGGTCTGAGCTGGATTATTACGTCTAAATTTACACTTCAGGAGAGATACAGATGAATTGAAAAGGATTAGAAAAGATTTTATGAAATTTGAATGAAATGAGAATGAGTGAATCCCTGTTATTCAGTCTGGGGTAAACATTAAAGCAAGTTTTAGGACTGTAAAGAGCTGCTGCAAAAAGGAAAGGAGCACTTATTTTTGCTGGACAATGCAAAAGAGAAGGAATATATTTAAATTAAAGCAAAGCATATTCATGCTAGAAAGTATTAATGACTTTAAAACAGCAGGATCAAATGAAGATGCTTGATCAGAAGCCTAGAGTCTTAAAGAACATGTATAGGAAAAAGTGCTAGGAGTATTAAAAATGCGCTTTTTTATCTCATCATTAGGGCCCTAAAGGATTAGATGATTTCGTAAAGTCCTTTCTAATATTATTCCTTGACAGCTTGTTTCAAGAAACAGCATATTCAGACTTTCAAAACAAATTATTTCACAGAACTGTTGGGTTTTTTTGGGACGTAGTATCTTTTTTTTTTTTAAGGTTAGCAATTTTTCTCTCTCTGTTCATTTATCATGAGCAATGAGTCATAATGATACTTTGAGCAACCAGCTTTGAAAGCAGACATTAAGGAACTTCTAGAATTTTCCACTGATATTTTGATATTACAGTTGAAGATTCAAAATGCTTGAGCTTTTTAATGGGTCTAACATGAGATCTATAAGTGAATCATTCTCTCTTAGAATCATTAAATATCCTGAGTTGAAAGGAACCTACAGGAGTATCCAGTGCTACATCCTGACCCCACAAGGGCAGTCTAAAACTTGAACCAAATATATGCAAGCACATTGTTGAAATGCTCTTGAACACCACCAGTTTTGAAAGTATGATCACCTCCCTAGGGGGCCTTTTGCATTTTTTGTCGACACTCTCAATGAAGAATTTTTTCTTAAAATCCATTCTGGACTTTCTCGACAGAGTCTTGAGTACTTTCCTTTCATCCTTTTACCACATACTAGAAAGATGAGATCACTTTCCTCTCTGAACTCGTTCTACTGAGAAGTATCACATAAACGCTAATTACCATAAGTAATATGGTATCAGCATTCAAAAGAAATTGAACCTAATGATACGTGCTCTAAAACTGAACGATACTGACTGAAAAGAAAAAAGTTGCACAAATTGAGCTGATAAAAAACTATCTCTATTACTGTTTTTTTTTTGTAATAAGACAACTTCCAAGTTCCTTGGAAACACAAAACCCCTAAAACCAGAAAACAGACAAACAAAACAACCTCTGTTTATTTCTGAGTTTCAGAATCTTTCTTTAAGAACCTAAGTATTACTGAAAACTTTAAAGAAATTACACATTTAACCTCATCTAATTTATGCAAAACAGAATCCAATGTGCAGGAAAATCTTATATGCTGTGTCTATATTTCTCCAGATCTGTCAGTATCTATTGGTATTTTAAGAGTCTTACCTGATACAATAAAAAATGGTTCCAAGTTTGAACTATATTGATTTTAATTTCCTTACATAAATCAAAAATAAAGGACATGCAAATTTAAAGTCACATAATTTTCAATGGAAAATACATCCCATTGGCCAGAACAGGTTTCAGGGTTTTTTGTTGTTCCCAGTGATGATGCTGTAACACATATTTTCATCATTCAGAAATACAGTTCTCAAAATATGCAGTTCACTACTATTGCTACTAAGTAATCAATCCAGCAATTTAGGCAATTTTCTACACACCTGAGTAGCGTAGACTACTTGTAAGATAACATCAGGGGATATTTTGTAGATGTAATGCCTTAGGGAACTGGAAACAATCAATTATAGCCACTATTCTGACACACACATGTCAGAATTTCCTTAGTATTTTCTGAAATTCTTTGTTGATGTTACAGGATAATCACAACTCCTTTCCAGCTATATCATTAAATACTATGTGAAATTGGAAATTATGCAGACAAAGTGCCAGAAAGGCTATTCAAGTAAATTGCTCACCTTAGTTTCAGAGGACAGAAAGTCAATATCACTGTCCTTTTCTTCTGAAGATTTTGTTTGTTTATAGTCATTCATGATGAGCAGGACCTACATTTCCTAAGTATTAACCAAAACATATTATGTGTTTCATTATTTATGCCTATTTTAAACACCAGATAGGCTTTTAGTTATTGAAAAACAAATCTGTTCCTGCAGTTGAAAAACACACACTGGGAAAAATAAAATCCATTTAATTTTATATTCATAAAATAAAATTTACTTATGTTAAAACATTTATTACCAAAGTAGCTCATGGTATTAACTTTTAGAAAAGTTTTCTCTGAGTGGAAGCAGTAGTTATGACTGGCTAAAGATGTGCCCAGCAAGTGTAACTGCAAATTTGTCTTTCATTTTTTGCTTCTTCTGAAAGGTAGAGATATTTATGGAAGTGATTTATCTTGTATTTCAATAATTGTGGCATTGTCCTTTATTCCCACTGAGAAACAACATTGTACTTGTAAACAAAAGCATGGTTCACCACATGTAACGTAGACTGCTTATTTCCTGACATTAAACTGTGTATATTTAACTTTCTCTTAATACTATCTTTATATGGAATTAGAGTATAGTAAAATGTCCTTAAAATATCTTATCACTTTGTTAGTTGAGAACATGTATTAAAAAACGGATCTAAATGACCACTT
Source organism: Diglossa brunneiventris (assembly GCA_019023105.1). NCBI lineage: Eukaryota > Metazoa > Chordata > Aves > Passeriformes > Thraupidae > Diglossa > Diglossa brunneiventris. The sequence goes on along the minus strand of CM032352.1, from coordinate 45,266,542 downwards.
ATCTGAGTTAATAATTATGCAGCCTATAATTTGACAATTTCACTTATCCCTTATCTATGTTTTTAATTGGCTCACACTGAACTTCAGAAATTGCATTTGACCTGTTTTTTCACCCTGTGAACTCAAGCTATTTGAAATGCAGCATTCAACCAATACGTGATATTAAATCTTAGCTCTGAAAGAATCTTCAAAAAATACGAATGCATGTGTGTGTGTATAAACACCAGAAATATTAAATCATAGCTGAATGAACAGAAGAATGTCCATAGATAACTCACAAATAATTATTTTTACATATTTCACTTAGAATAGAATTTATCAAATATTTTGCCAGTGTGTATTCCATTAGAAAATGTCAATTTGATCAGACTCAACCTTCTCAAATAAATATATTTTCCCCATTTCCCAGAAATTTTCAGATGGAGGACTTTTCAGTCCAAACATTACATTTTTAGTAAAAGTCAGAGATAACTTTTCCCTAGAAGTTTTGTCCCTTAGAGAAATATCCTGAATGCGGTACAAGTTGTTGGGTTTTTTTCCCATTTAAATTTATATTCTGAAAAATATACCATCAATCTCATATCTATAGGGACCTAAAGAGAAAGTGTCATCTATGAGATTCTACTGATGTCTCTTTTAGAACACTCACCTGAGCTTGGGGACCTCTTGGTCCTATAAGTTACAAGAGATGCTGTACTGTGTTTTAAACTCTGGTGAGTTTAAAGCAACTTTCTCCTTTTGAACCAGTTTTTGTGGGTTTTTTTTCTATAATTTAATATTACTGGGGAAATAACAAGTTTTAAAATCTTTAATGGCCCTCAGAAAAGAACAAAAAAGGGTGCGTAAATGCTAAAACCCCCTGATATTACAGGACTCGAATCTGATAATACCACCCATGCTGCTAATTTCAACACTCAAAAATGCATTCCTCAGAATATATAATTATCTGCATTTTATTTGCTAGCTTATTTTTAATAAATCTCCTGATGAGGAAATGAACATACATTTTTATCTTTTTGTATTGTAAGCAAAGGAAGAGATGAAGTGAATTTAATAGCTACAGGTTTATGCACAGAATAGAAGTAAATTCAATATATTGCAACCCTTCATATTTTCATACAACAATTGTTTAAGAAAATTCTTACTCCCTTAGTATTCTAAACATAGTTTTCTCCTGAGGACCTGGACTTGTCACTCATTAATTATTCAGGTTTTAAAACAAAAGCTAGAGACCTGTAGGAACTGCATCCAAGAAAGAGACATACTGAAGTTTTTAAATTTGTATGTGGCAGCAGCTGGGAATAGTTCTGTTAGTATTAATGTTGTCAGGATTGCTGGTTCTAGCAATACTAATTTTTGCTGTAAAACAACTAGAACAAAAATTCTAGTCTTTTTGCATTTATCTACAATACAAGGTCCTCATGTCACACCCTCATATGTGTGAACTAGAAGAAATTTCATGTTTTATTAATTAATGTCGAAAAATATATAGTTATGTGTTCATAGGACATTTTGAAATTAAACAATTAATCTTTATTTTTCATATAATTAAATGTAGAGGCAATAAGAAGTATAAGTAAAGAAATATTAGTTGATTCAAACATTTGCACATGTAAGGATATAGATCTATCATATTAGTTTAAAAAATGTGTTATTTCCAAAATTTAACTCACCCACCAAAGGATTTGAACGTAAAAACATGATTAAATTATATCTTAACAGAGTAACTTAAGTATTAGCATGATTTCATCAGTGTATAAGGTATTAGAAATCCCTCATTCATCCAATCATCAAAGAGATATTGTCACCCTGTCTATGTTTATGCTAATAAACCTCTGAGAATTTGTGAGTTGCTAAGTATAGTATTTGTCCCAGCCTGAACCACAGCTCCATCTCAGGGTGAGACAAGGTGCAAACCAGCTTCTTATAATTTTGCATTACCCAGCTTCTCTGAAAGGAAAACCTAGAATTAACAGATCATGGCAATTTAAATGCAATTTCAACATGATTCAGAAGGTCAGCTGAGATTCTGGTTACATGAATAAATTATAACTATGAATATGTAATTCAAAATGCAATGCAATTTAGCAGTAGTATAAAAATGAAGGGGTGTGTCTGCATAACATTTTGCAGAAAGTTGCAAGTGATTTCTGCCCATGATGAAGCTGACTTAACTTTCAGCAATAGCAGAGCACCAAGTCCAAACTAATAAATCCTTCTGATTGATGGTTCAAGTGAGTACCGTGCTAATGTAGCAGTACTAACTTGCCTTTAGCTCGGAGCACGGGCAGCTTCTGCTTTCCAAAGAAGATGCAGGTCTCCGTTGAAAGCATATTATACATGAAGGCATTGGAATAGTCTCTAGTTATAGAATGAAAATGAAGGATGAAGGGAATGTATTTTCAGTGTATAAATGTGTCGTGTGAAATTGTACACACACACAGTTCCTAAACTTAATCTGTTAGAAAGAAGTAGAAGGAAACTGTTTAGGTGCATATGGCTGGTCAGACTACAGTGGCACAGAACACTCTTTAGTTTTCATATCTCTGAAAGAGAATGCAGTCTTTCTCCACTATGCTTTTCCAATAATGTCATTCTGTTATTGATTTTCTTTCATTTTATTTTCCTTATAAAACTAACAATGTCAACCTTGCATTGAGAAAAATCAAGTTGTGTCCTACAGATAATGGCACTTACTGTGTTAGAAAAGGTTAGGCTTTACTGCGAATGACAACCATAACTGCTGTGAAGTCCTTTCTTTGTCCTACACATTAATGCGCTTTAGAGTAAAAACAATCACATTTCAGTACTTTGAAACCCTATTCACCAGTATCTTACCCATTTATTGCACAAAAATATTGGAGTGTGAAAAAAAAATGATCCAGAAACATAGGAAAACATAAAATCTAGGTACTTAAAGGGTTCATTTATCACAGTGCACATGCAAGTTAAAAGATAAGCAGGGAAGTCTGAGAAATGCAGCTATTCACCATTATAAAACACACTGAGACACCAGCTATGCAGATAATGGCAAAGCAAGTTCTTTTGGAAATAATTAACAGTAAAAGTCACACTTTGGCATTGGGAAACTATTGGCCTTAAAAGCTCTAGGGATTGCTTGAAATGAGCAATATTGCATTTAGTTACTGTTATAGAGCAGACAGATCTGAGTTTCTGTATTGAGTTTTTTTATGGTGTATTATTTGTCCTTTCACATCACCTCAGGGGAAAAAAACATTCTGCAACAAAGTAGAGAGTCTTAAAGTGGATGCTTGCTTGCCAACAAAAGCCTGTCTCCAATCTCTGGTGGCTAAAAGAACTCCCTGATTTGTAAATTGTTCATAATTCATAAACCATTGCGATTTCTCCTCTATTTATCTATGCCTACTTAGATCAGAAAGAATGGAAAAAGACTGGTGTTTTTAAACTATAAAAGAAGAATAAAATGAAGAAGTAATGCTAAATTGCATACATTTTCCTCAGATGCTTTATTTTAACACTTTGTTAGCCAGACCAATTCTTAGGCCTGTGAAAATAGAGTTCTTATTTTCCTAGACACTGGCTGCATCAATGAAAAATTATTTTTTTCACTGGTGCTGTCACTCCATTGCCAGTATTTTAAAATCCTCCCAAGACTAACAGGAGATCTATCACTAAGCTTCTCAACTTCAGAAAGTTATGGTAAGCCAGTTGAGTCAAACATTTACAGCCTGAGAAGACTAAACCTGTGCTGTGATTGGGAACTGTAACAACCAGCCAGCACAAAATGCCAAAACTAAGTCAAGGAATTCAGAAATAGATTGAAGCCTATACTTGGACTGAACAAAGCTCTCTTCCATCTGTTTGACTAATCAGATTGGATGCCTGGAATGCAGAAGATACTTATTAGGACAATAATCTACTGGAACCCTATACATGAGTTATTAGAATATTTCTCCAGAATATACTGAATTAATGCAGTTGAAGCTATGTACCTGTAATATTTTAATATCCATTATGTCTTGGAAATCATAATAGGGATTCCATGTTTTAATGGATAATTCATGTCCGAATTTCAAAGAAGAACATAAAGAAAGGAGACTTAATCAAGAACATTTAAAGCATCAAAAGATGCATGTCTCTTCCTGTAAAAACAGACCTGGCTGTGAGCATAAACAGCACAGTACCTCTTGTGTGTTCCTGCCTAAAAACATTTTTTCTCTCAAAAAATAGGGCAGCCACTTCTCTATTTCTTTTAAGAATACTTTCTGTCATGTAACATCCTGGGACTCATGTTTCAACACTGTGTTTAACAAGCACCACCTGGCACTGGCAAAACTATTTCAGGATGCATTCTAGCAGTCATGTAGCAGCTCTTCATATTTTTTCCTGGCTCCACGTACATTCCTAGTACAGACACTCTACTGAGTATTCGTGAAGAAGTGGAACATATGGGTTCATGACTTTATTCTACATGGAAGAAAAATAATGACTTGATTTTGTTTTCCCAGGGTTTAGTAAGTGCTTCAAGCACTGATGGATTGGGAAATACTGTAAAGCTCTTTTACTTTTCTTTTTTCTTGGGGAAAAGACAGCAAGGTTAGCGGGAAAGGATATTTAAGCTCAAAAAGAAAAAAATTATCCACGGGATTTATGTCACAATCTACAAAGAAAAAAAGAATACCAGACTTGCCAATTTCAGTGCCCAACTGATCACAGTATTGATGTGGGGAACAAGAGAATCTGTTTTTAATAACTAAACAGTTAAAGAACTCTGATCCTATTAAGTTGAAGAGTAATTTTGGGAAGATACATTTTGAACTTAGGCCTAACCTTTCTGCCTCATCCTTCTTTATTGACCTACGATGTAGTACACAAACACTTTTGAATATCTGTGCCTTAATTATTTTGAAAAAAAACATGCACAAATATATACACAGATTCATAGAATTATGGTTTGGGTTGGAAGGGACCTTAAATAACATACAGTTCCTATTCCCTTGCCATAGTTGGGAACATTTTCTTCTAGACCAGGCTGGTCAAGGTCACATAAAAGCTGGCCTGAACACTGTTAAGGTTGGGAATTCCACAGCATCACCTGTTCCAGTGCCCCACCACCCTCACATCAAATATAGTTTAGGATTTTGCTACTATATAATGCTGAAATGCTTTTCTCTGCTGGACTTACACCCACGATGATGTTGGTCAAGTCCTTTCCATCAGCCTGAAAAAAAAATCCTAAAAGCTTCCATTTTTTTGCAAGTGAAATTAAAGTTGGAAAAATCAGTACCTGAAAATTGTACTCTGTTGTGTATTTTATTTTGTCCTTTAATTTTACAGTCTTCAAAGGGATTTCCACCAGACTTTTATGAGCAGAATTTAATTCATGTATGTTGCACAGACATGCCAACCCATTTATGTCAATTTTCTTTACTTAAAGTACAGAAAAAATAATATGTGTGTATATCTGACCATTAATATTTACAAGGGAAAAATGGGGGGAAAAAAAAGTGGGTCAGGTGAACACAGGCAGGTATTGTTGCTGATTGTTAATTTTTTTGTTGCAAATAATGCTTTACTGATAAATTTCTCCACCAGGGGTCGCACAAAGACCGTTTAAATATAACCTGTTAAACTGGAATAAAGTTCACATTGGGAGTGAAAACACAATTAAACCTCTAAACAGCACCTTGATCCATTATAAGGAAACTATTTAAACTCCTGGGGATGAGTCACTGTTGTTTGTTTATTGTGAATGCAAGCAAAACTCAAATTTTTTTTTTTTTTTACTCATAAAACATTGAACCACATTAGAAAAACATGTCTTGCACCTATTAAATTGTCATAAATCACACCGCAAAAATTATATAATTTCATGTCTCATACTAGGATAAACTATACTAATATGGGCTCCATGCTCTTTCAAGTAAAACTAGGGAAAAGTCTTTTTCCTCACAGTTTTGTAGAAAGTAGATTTAAGTTTTGACACAGGCTGAAACCAGGGGCTCTTTTTACACTCTCTTCTGTAGTGGTGTGGCTGTTTCTGCAGTGGAAATGACAAGGCAGTAGTGATGAGGCCCATCCTCATTTCAGGGAGGATGATGGGGTGTACAAACCATTGTACTAGGGAGGAAGGACTCATGCATCAGTATTCTGGCTTATTGGCCCCAACATAAGCAACTTTGCAGAAAAGAACCTGGGAGTTCTTGTGGATACCAATCTGAACATGAACCAGAAATGTAACTTTGGAAGAAAAAGTATTAATGGTGTCTTAGGCTGTATTAGGATTGTTACCAGTAGGTGAAGGAAAGTTATCCTTCCCCTCCACTCAGCACTAGTGGAGTTTTGTGGCCAGTTCTGAGCTCCTCGGTACAAGAGAAACATGGACATAATGGAAAGAACTCAGCAAAAGGCCACAAAGGTGATTGAGGGACTGAGGCATCTTTCCTGTGAGAGAGAAATTCATTCCAGGAAATAACTTCAGGGAGATCTACCTCATCAATGTGTAGAAATACCTGAAAGGAGGTAGTAAAGAAGACAGCACCAACAGTTCTCAAATGCTGTGACAGCTCCAGAGGCAATGGGACACACACTGAAACACAGGATGCTCCCTCTGAACATCAGGACACACTTCTTTACTGTGAGGGCAAAGGAGCACTGGCACAGACTGCCCAGGGAGGCTGAGGAGGTATTAGAAATCCGAGGGGATCCTAGAGACTCTATTTGAACAGAGGATTTGGACCAGAACACTTCCAGGTATCCTGTTGAACTTCAACCATTCTGTGGTTTATCTGGTCTAATATGTGTACACTGATAAATCAGATATGGCTTTGGAAATACTAGCCTTTCTCAAGGTGTGAGATAATAACATAGAAGAAGACCCCACCCAAAACTCTGATTTTTAGAGACCATTTTCCTAATTTCTATAAATAATAAAATATAATCATGAGCAGAAATATTTGTGAAAATGTCAAGCTTCTCCAAATTCTTCATTATCTTCCTTATAAATTAGTTAATGAGAAAAAAGAGATTTAAAGCATCTTTAACATAATTCATGGTTTAGTTACAAAATTCATTACCCTCCATTAAGGGAATGAAGCAAAATAACATAAGCACTTACACGGTATGTAGACCAGAAATTACTTTCTTCAAAAGATGAAACCAGTACGTATAAGAGTCCACTAAGTAGCCTGTGTGCACATACTGTGTATCCACATACATCACATTTCCAAATGAAGTTTTTCCATGATACTGATAAGTTTTATGTGTATACAAAATATACTTTTTTGTGTTTCTGTGCATAAATATGAACATTTGTGTACTTACACATAAGTACAAATATTTATAGGTAGACATAATTTAATTTCTTGTATTCATGACAGATTCTACCATTTTGTGTTGTCACTATATTGCAAGCATTCTTTTATCATTATATTGCAAAGGCACCTTATTGCTAGAGTTCTGTACCTGCTTGATGTTTCTTGTAGGCAGCTCCTCTAGGCACTGACTCTTCCTTATCCTCACAGTAACCAACTGACTCCAGTTCCCTCAACCAACCAATCCACTCTTTTATAACACTCTTCTTATTGGTTACAGCTGCAGCCTGTTAACATCAGGCCGGCTCCTAATCCTTAATAACTGGCTCAGCTGCAACTCTTTAGGGGGATGAGGTTGCTTTTTATATTACCTTTATTTACTTATGTTCTATCCCTCCCCCTACAGTTTTGTACAGAAATGACTACAAGATATACTTGAGAACTGTTCACAGTTACTTTTTTCATAAATCTCAGAATAATACAAGCTAGCCAATATTTCTGTTGTAAATTATGATTGTCTGTACTAACAGTCTAGATAAAGTCTGCACCCCTTTTCATTTTAGCAACACTTTCTATTAACATAGTCCCAAGTGGTTTCTCATAATGTGGTACCATTACATAAACCTATGATCATTTGGTTGGCAGCAACATCTGTAATAGCATAGTATTGTCTGTCTGTGGCACTTGCTGATAAATTTAAGGAACAGTTTATATTTGATGAGCACTCTGCTAGAAATACATGCACATATTTTAAAAACTGTGCCTGCTGTCAGTAGATACAATCTTGGAATACTTGCTTCATAGAGAGGGGGAGACTGTAATTATGAATTCTTTGGACATTAAGGAACTTTCTTTTGGCTAAATTGCTGTGTTTATTAATAATTCATGAAAATTGGCCAACCATTTAACATAGTACATGTAACTGTCTGACAAGAAGATAGTGCATTTTAATTTTGTCTTAGACTATTAAATAATTTAAACCAAATGGGATAGGACTTTTGCCTTATGCTAATAATGTTAGCACTAATAGCGGAAGAATCCTAAAAACATATGTTCCTTTTGCCTTGCTTTTGCCATTTTTGAATAGCTCTGTAACAAAGAAAATTAGGTCCTTGGATCATAAAAAATATCAAGGAGAATAAGCAGAAAAAAGCCTGTTTCTATACTTCCTCAAGCTAATGACACACTGGATTTAAAAGAATTAATGGCCACCTTTCCTATATGATATGTACACAGAGGACTGAAGAGTGCCTCATGCAGTGTCCAGAATCTTAATTGCCAGGTACTTCATAGAAAGTCCCAGAAGAGGGAGGTGTTTACCCTCAAATACAGAAGGTTTTGGTTTTTTTTTTTTTTTTTGCCTTCTAGGATTCATTGCATCACTAGGCAGAATAAAGGAATAGTGTCCTGTCTTCTTCTTTAAAATAAAATAGGGGTAATTAAGAAAAGTTTTTTTTAATTTTGTTTTGTTTTGGTTTAAAATACAGCGCTATATATTAGCTCCTGTTTCCTGTTCCATTTGGCTTTTCATCTACTGGATGGGAGAAAAATTACTGCTGCCCAAAGTATGTATTTATTTTAACTGTACCACTTGTCTTCTCTTTTTATAGAAATACGACACCTATCGAACTAATAATCACTAATAATCAAACATGGACACTAATGATCAAGCATGGGTGGAAGTGTTCTGTTATTTCAATCTGCTTTTGGTGGAAAACCTTTGAGAATATACTTTTTTATGTGGACAGCATATGCTTCATACTCACATTAGCCAGAGTATATAAATACTGACTACCAAAATTAGACTTCTGAAAATTGTCAGATATTAATAGGTTTCAAATAAAGTTTTAAAACACTTTTCCAAGAACCAAGTTAATTCTATTTAAAAGGCAAGTGAGGTAACCTGAACAATTATAGACCATTTACCCAATATTGTTTCCAAGGATAATAATGCAGCTGATGATATTTAATGTAATTTATTAACTTTTCAATAATTATTAACATGGGTTCCTTAAAAATGCTTTCAAACTGATTGGCTATTTCAATAAAAACTAAATTATGAATGATATTGTTTCACTGCTGAAGGATTACATTTGCATTGTTGTGTGCATGCTCCATGCCCTTTAGGAAAGATGCTGTTGACATGATTGTTATTCAATATTTTAAAAACTAACCAGTTTTTAGGTATCAAAATGTGATTTGAAATGGGGGTCATGACATTGGGGTATTAGTTTCTGTGCAGGTTTCAGGTGAGATAGAGCTATTTTCTTCACAGTGGCTGTATAGTGCAGTGTTTTGGATTTGTGCTGAACACAGGGCTGATAATATAGAGGTGTTTTAGTTACTGCTGAGCAAGGCTCACACAGAGCCATAACCTTTCTGGTTTTTGTACTGCCAGGATGGCAAGGAATTGGGGGGTGCATGGGAGGTGGAAGGAGGCACAGCCAGGAGAGGGGACACAATCTGACCAAAGGGATATTCCAGACAATGTGATGTCATGCTGGGTATATCAAGAGGAAGGAGAAAGAAGGTGACATTTGGAGTGATGGTGTTTGTCTTCCCAAGTCAGTGTTATCCTCAATGGGGCCCTGCTCTCCTGGAGATGGTTGAACACCTGCCTGCTCATGGAAAACATTGTTTTAATTCCTTGCTTGCTTGTGTGAGTGACTTTTGCTTTCCCTAGTAGAATCTCTTTGTCTCAACCCATAAGTTTTCTTGCTTTCACCATCCAGATTCTCTCCATTATCCTGCTGGTAGGGGAGTGAGCGCGCAGCAGCTCCATGGGGCTTGGCTGCTGGCTGGAGCTAAACTACAGCTGTTACCCAGGATCTCTGTACAACAAAAAAGATATGAGTAGATATGAAAAGACATGAAAATATATGAGCTGCCTTTGAACCCAAGTTAAGTCGTTACTGATATGGATCCTCATATCTAGACCCAGATATTTAGCGCACAGACTAGAGTTGTACTCCAGCCAAAAGTGCCCCATCCCTACTCCTCAAGAAATGAATGAAATTTAACCTTTAATATACTGACAAGTACTCTTTTTTAGGGAGTTGAGGAAACATCCTGCATGGAAAATCAACATCCAGCACTACTGCTAATTCCCTTGTCAAGCAATGATTGCCTGCTCATTTAAGGCTAGTTTCTGGATCAAGTTCTAGTATTGCTGTTAAAGCAAGTCCACTGTGTAGAAATGACCTCAAGATTTACCAGATAAACGAGGCAAAAATGTTCCCTGTTACCTGAGGAGTATCCAAATTTTACAAAAGTCACCAGAGTCAGATTCATCTTGCTTAACTACAGACATCCTGAGTATAAATTGATAATTTGTTGTCTGTATCCTTAGTCATTGTTTTAAGACCTAAATTATTCCTCAAAATAGAGGTTGGTATTCACAGTCTTTTTTAAAAGAAATGTCAACTAATGCTACATTATGTATAAAGCCTGATTCTGTCATTGTGTGTTACCGTGTCTTGATAAGGTCTTGTCACTTGATCCTCATTGCTCTACAGAAGCAGACAGGCACATTGTGATTAGCCTACAGCTACTGATGAAGGGTGAAAGGAGGCTTAATGGTTCATTTCTGGATTTTGATCAAATCCAGGAGGAAGCTAATCCAGATTTCCTAATTTGATTTCCTGAGCCAGCAAAGGAGATGATCTCTGTGTTCCCACTAGCATTTACCAGCTGTTCTGCATATGCTCCCAAACAGATGAAATGACAAGATCTGCACTGTGCAGCCTTCCTACCTTCTGATTTCCAGCATTATGGCAATGCATTAATGCTGATGCAGTTCTGTGAAGATGCAATGTTATGCTTAGATGTTAAAAAAAAGAAAGTATACTCTTCATAGAAGCCCAGAGTTTCCAGGATTTGTCAGGAATAATTGATATTTTCAGTATGTTAGCTTTCTAATAGTAATAGTAAAGCCTAAACTGTGCCCTTTTGGTATCTTAACTATCCAAGAACCATTCCGTTCATGGACCATTTAGCCATCCGGTGCCTGAACAGGGCTTTTAAAAAAGAGGGAGAGCAACATTTTACAAGGGGATATAGCAACAGGACAAGGGGGAACAGTTTTAAAATAAGACATGAGAGATTTATGTTAGATATTAGGAAGAAATGCTTTACTCAGAGGGTAGTGAGACACTGGAACAGTGAATTTGTGGATGCCCAATCCCTGGGGTCTGGTTAAAGGCTGAGTTGGGCATGGCCCTGAACAATTTTATCCAAAAGGGGTGGCATCCCTTCTTGTGGCAGGGGGATTGGAACTAGATGATCTTTAATGTCTCTTTCAATCCAAGCCTTTCTATACCTCTATATTTCTATGGAGTTAAGCCCTAAGGATCACAGTGATCCTATCTGGTGGTAGACTACCTCAAACTGGTTTTGCAGCCTAGTTTTAAATATGTGTTTAACACCTTTTAGTAAGGAAATATTGCTTTTTGTTAGTCATCAAAAAGGTGTCTATTTTTTAATGCTGTTAGTATTCACATTACAATTTGTATTGCATTCCTTTTTTTCCTTTCTTTGTCATTTTCAGAAATATCTTAAATGTGTTCAATTAAATTAAAAATACATGATAGAAGAATGAAATTCTAAAATTCATGACATGTCAGTGGTCAAGTTAACACACACAACATTCAAGTTCTAATCTATATCTCTGTTAAGGAGTCAACATTTGGCTCATGGAATATGTAGGTATTTATGGCACCTTATGTAAATCTGAATGCAGATGGTTTTTTTTTCCTCCAATCCTAATATTTTTGTCTGAAATAATACTAGTAAATATTTTCTAGTCTTGTAGTGTGTAGAATAAAGAAAGGATTTCTTTTGTGGGTATTATGCTGTACTATACTATTAGAGCATTATGAAAACGTGAAAAAATAGTCATGTTCATATTATGTATTACTTGCTTCTTAGGAGGCTCTTCATTGTTTTGGAATAAAATGTAGTTTTCTGGAACACTGCTGTGAAAAAAATGTTCTGCCTCAGAGACTACCCATTGTCTTCTCTGCTTAGAACTATAAAAATTGAGTTTGTTTCCCTTATACTTGGTGATATGTGTGATGGGAAAATACTTCACACTAAGTGCCTAAATCAGGTTAGTATCAGTCATATGGTGATGATTAGTACCTAAGAGAAAGCTGAGTGGAATCTGGAGTAGTTTCTGTTGAAGTAACTGTTATTAAAAGTGCAGCTTCCCCACATATAACATCAATTCTGTGTTAGAAAACATATAGATTCTTTGATTTCTTGAAACTAAAGTAACAGTTTCTTTTGGTCTGAATCATTGTTAAAACTACAAGTTATATTAAAGCCTTGAAGACATTTAGATCAAAGCCTTCAAATTGCCATACTTCTTACCAGCCCAGATTTGTGGCTTGACCATGCACCAGGGAAAGCAGATTCAGCTTTTCTAGTCTAATATCATTTGCTGATCAGGACATCACATTTATGTTATGGGAAAGTAGGAGGCCTGATCTGAGACCTGAGACCAGAGAACAATGTTGAAAGAAGAAAGATTTCAGGCCTAAAGTCCCATCTACAGAGGCTGTAAAGCCCCCAGAAATTTAATCTGGTATCAGATGAACTCAGAATTTAATGTGTGTGTTCAGGAATTTAAGTTTGAATATGTTAGTGGAATTTTTAAAAATTTCCAAGAAAATACCTTTTCTGTTCTTTACAGTTAGTGTAAAAATACCAAAATTAATTCCAGAGACTAGTCACTCAATGTAGCAAAGCTCTCCCTGCATTCCATTATTTTACTTGCGATTGTAAACTGAGGGATTAAGTCCTTCAAGCAAGTTATCCAGTAAAGAAGCTGTAAATCATGAGAATCACACATCACATTGGCATAAGATATGTAGGCTCAGAGATATGATATAACAGAGTGTGGAGAAATAATGGCATTACCACACAGCAGATCACCTTTTCACACTACGAGGTCAGTGGAAAATACAACCTGTCTTTCTTTTCCAAGGTCTGTGTTCCTTGAAAATTTTCTACAGGGCAAAATCAATTCTATAGCCTTTTTAAGGAATAAACAACCTTATCTGACTTGATATCCATTCATTTCTAATAGTCCTTTTTTCTCCTTCTTACACGCCCAATTGTTAAAATAAAAATATTAAATTTAAATAAATTAAAACCAGGAATAAAACAAAACAAAAAAAAACCCCAGAAATAAGTTTTCTTACATTTTCTTCATCATTATAGATTTTTTTTTTCTTTGAAGTGTTATACCAAATTTCATAGAATAACGACTACTTTTTCAGACTATTAGGTAATTCAGCTCACTTGTTACTCCTTTGTCACTGGTGTATTACAAGAAAAATTGTAAATGTCAAGCTAGTGCAATCTTTTTTTTTTTCAAGGTCAGTTTATATCCTGACATTTTTTTTCAGTTTGACAAATGTTTTTATCTCATTCATCCTCTCAATATCTACTTGTGTACTCCAGCAGGAGCTGTGCTTCAGGACCACAAGCTTTTTCATAACAGCATCTTGTCACCTCTAGCAGAGATCTCAGGACTAGAAGTCTCAAAAAAAAAAGCCAACACTGATATAACTCCTTTTTTTGCTTCAATGTCTCTCATTATACAGAGTTTTGAGGGTCACCTCAGCAATTTTTTCTCCTGAAAAGATCTAAGCAATACCATACATAACAGCCAAGCATTCTTTTGATACCTTCAGAAATCAGAGTATCTAGAATCCACATTGTGAATTATGATTTCTCTATAAGTATCACTTTATATGGAAGCCTAATTGCATTCTAAGACCAGCAGAAAACTCTATAAAAAATTGTTCATCTAAGAGATAATGTTGATTTGATACTTTTTGGAACATCAGATAAGCACACTAATGTTCATTCAGTCATGACACTTTTTTTTCATCTGGTGCATTTTTCCTTTACTAAGATGATTGAACATTTAAGTAGCTCACCTGCTTACAATTGTAAAACCGGAACATTTAAAATTTCATGGCATCCAAGCTTGACCTGGTTTCTTGTAGAGGCTTATAAGTGACTGCAGAGATATGGAGGGTTGACCCTGGCTGGATGACAGTTGCCCATCAAGACTCTCTATTACTCCCTTCCTTAAGCTGGGCAAGGGAAAGAAAATATAACAAAAGAATCATGAGACAAGGTAAAGACAGGGAAACATCACTCCACTGTAACCATCATGGGAAAAACAGATTTGACTTTAGTTTAATTTATTACCAATCAGATCAGAGTAGGGTAATGTGAACTAAACCCAAATCTTAAAAACACCTTCTCCTAACCCTTCCTTTCTTTCCCAATTTTCTCTACATTCTCCCTCCCAAGTGGTGCAGGGGGATGTGGAATGAGAATTGAGGTATTTTCATCACATGTTGTGTCTGCCATTGCTTGCTCCTCAGCTGGAAGACTCCTCATACTCTTCCCCAGCTCTAGTGTGGGGGCCCTCCCATGGCAGACAGTTCTCCATGAACTTCTCAATACAGTCCTTCCCACGGGTTCACAAACTGCTCCAATATAGGTCCCTTCCAGAGGGTGCAGTCCTTCAGGAATGGCCTTCTCCCATTTGGTTCCCTTGTGGGGTCACAAGCCCTGCCAGCAAACCTGCTCCACTGTGAGCTCCTCTCTCCATAAGTCCACAGGCTGTGTTAAGAATCTGTTCAGGGCTGGGTGTCCCAAGGGATCACAGCCCCCTCTGGGCATGCCCTCACTCTAGCGTCAGGTCCTCCACAGGCTGTGAGTGGATCTCTGCTCCACCATGGACCTCGGCGGACTGCAGGGGCACAACTGCCTCACCATGGTCTGCACCATGGGCTGTAGTGGAATCTCTGGCACCTGAAGCACCTCCTTCCCTCCTTCTTCACTGATCTTGGTGTCTGCAGTGTTGTTTCTCACACATATTCTCACTCCTCTCTCCAGCTGAAAATGCTGCTCTTCAGTAACTCTTTCCCCTTCTGAAATACATTGTACCAGATGTGTTACCACTGTCACTGATGAACTTGTCCTTGGCCAGCTATGGATCTGTCTTGGAGCTGCATTTGTACCATTGGACATAGGGGAAGCTTCTGGCAGTTTCTCAAAGAAGGCAGCCGTGTTGCCTTCCTGCTATCAAAACCTTGCCATGCAAACCCAATAAAAGGAGAAACAAAGCAGCAGCTAACCAATTTGCACCAACAGGTTTTTTGTACTTCTCACAGCTAGAGCATCTGCTTAGCAGTTTCCTGTATTTTGCTCCTCCTGACCATGTCCTGCAGATATATATGAATCACTAGAAAATTAGTCAGGTGTTCACCAACACTGCAGAGTCCTCACAAAACTGTTAATTAACCTGGAAGGTAAATGGAGACATTTATTATCATCCAAACACAACTGATGATATCTAGCGGAATTCATGCAGATCTAATCCAAAGGCTTTTAATTTTCCAAACCTCAGTTTCTTATTTCTATTTCCCAGTCTTTTTCCATTCTGTTCTAGAGGCATAAACCAGATAATAAATAGACTTTTATAAACAATATACTTGTTAAAAATCTTTGTGCGTCACAGGATTTTCTAGCGCAGTAAAGTTAATTCTTGAGAATTAAAGGAAAAATATATACACAGCTTTGAACACGTAGATACTCCTTCTTAAGAGGAATTCAATTTTTCTTGCTAGAGGAGTAAGAAAATTATTTTGAAGAGCTGTGACAGTGAATGCAAGATGAGTAAAAATGTCACATAACATTTTTGTTTCATGTTATCACAAGCACTGCCAGACTAAAAGTAATCAGTTATGTACCTTGTGTAAATCCTTCTTCTGACCAGGACCATTTCCTTTTATTTCTTACTCAGCTTTAATCTGTAAACACATCCATGGATGCCAAGGACAAGGAGACCAGTGGGGGAATTCTCACCTGCATTAATTCATGGCACTTCTAAAAGTTTGACCACAGATGTTTGAATTTAAAGGTGATGGGACTGAAAACTCTATGACTATGACAAAATTCTTGGAGCTGGGGAACAGCTGGGTTAATTAATATCCTTGGGATGTGTAAGAAATATGCAAGCAGCCAGAAAACTGAGGAACCTGCTGGAAACTGAAGAACTCTTAAGTGTAAAGCACATTTTCAAGGAGCCACTAGACAATTTTAGTATATGAGTTTAGTAAAATCTCAGTTAATGAATCAATTAAACCCCAAACAAACTTTTGAATAACTTCTAAACGTGGAGACGACATCCAGTGGAAGTTCAGACTATTTTATTCTGGCACCAGAAGGAAGACATACCAGTTAACGTTATTTTTGCTGTAGTTTGTTATTGACTTATATTTTTTTTCCTTCAAAATTTTAATTTAATTCAGGCACAAGAGACATTACTAGATTCTGAGTGCTACAGAGCTGTAGCAATCATTGTGATCGATTCATGCTTTTTCAAGCAGGATACAGAAATGAATCATAAAGCAATCTGTCCCAGACATAAGACTGAAGTATGAGTCTCATTGAATTTGGGAGTTTAAATGGCAGATCAGATTATAATGCAACAAAACACTCAAAGTCATATGAGAGACCCAGAATTACCCCTTCAAATTGGATTTGCCAAGCAAAGAAGTCATGAAGTCTGGACTGAAGCACATGTAGTGTTTATGATACTCAGGTCCTGTAGTAATAATGATAATTTCAAATTACTAAAGGGAAAGGGAATCAGAAAGGTGTTTTCTGAATTCAGAGTTGAAGTCACACAAACAAATAGCAAGACAAAAAAAGGCCATGTGCAAGACAACACATTCAGTGTTTTAGAAAATAGTTACAATGGGGTTCCTAAGCATTTGCAAAAACAAGAAGAATTTTCACAGCAGACATGTACAAATTTTTAGCCCAAATGCGGTATTTATAGAACTGAATAAAGGACTGGTTTATAAGCCTGAACGTGCAGGATATATATACTACTTTTAAGTGGAATAAACCAATGTACTAGAAGGAAGTCTACATTGGCAAAACTTGTTTTTATTCCAGGTAAAAATGATTCTCCTTCATGAGAATAAGAACTAGAACACCAATGTCTCACACAGTCTTTAAGAAATAGTTTTCAAAATGACTACAAGAAACAGATGTCAGGAAAATCTTACCAGGGAGATGTACAGGTTCATGTCAGCAAAAATCCAGTGTAGGTTTTATAGTGTGAGAAGTGCACATCTGACTGACAAACAGTGCCTTGCTTCTTTGTGAAGTATCTGCACAGCTATT
This sequence comes from Diglossa brunneiventris, assembly GCA_019023105.1. Taxonomy (NCBI): domain Eukaryota; kingdom Metazoa; phylum Chordata; class Aves; order Passeriformes; family Thraupidae; genus Diglossa; species Diglossa brunneiventris. The sequence goes on along the minus strand of CM032352.1, from coordinate 45,249,026 downwards.
CTGCAGAACTGAGGCAATTTCATCTAAAAGATTATGTGTTATTATAAATCTTTAGCATATCTATCTTAAGGTAACTGCCTATGCAGTTCAGCTGTTGAGTTAATAAAAAACCATGTATTAGGATTTAAAGAAGTACCCTGGTGACAGAGAACTTTGATTTAGACAGCACATTGCTTCTTTTTAGGAAATGTTCTGGAAGGTATTAGCAGCACTTTGTAAGATATGAACTAAAGACTCCTAATGAGCCTAGATTATGTGCATTTAGTACACTGTTTATTTTGAAATAAGCCTACATTTGCTCAGTGGGAAAAGGTCAGTCCCTCTGAAAATGTCTCAGTCAAAATCTTCCTATCTAAATGTTTTCCAGTAAGCATTATCATATCTAGTGGAGGCTTTTCCAAATGGACACCATGTCAGCAAGTTCTAATTATACATTTTATGGAAAAACGTGTAATTAATAGTGTTCTAAATCCACACAATTCAATTATAATACCATTCTTTTAATAGACTTTCATTTGCTATTGACAGGTATTGTTATCTGTGTTTGACAGGCAAGCATGGTTTATGATGTTCTACTTTATCTTCTACTGTTTTCTTCTAGACAGAGGTTGCGACATTTAACTCTGTGGTGATAAGCGCGAATAATCCAAAATATAAAATTGTGTTCATCCACCACCAGTAAAAGCAATATTTTGCCTTTGTGCCCTTTCCTTTGGTGGAGAACATAATGAAATAAACACACACCAGTTCTGAACACAAAAGAAATATATATATATAGTGAACTTCTGATTTCACAAGTGGGATATAATCGCCTGTATCTGATCCAGCAATATTTTCTGGAACAAAAAGGGAATTTCAACATCTGAAGAAAGGTATAACAATACAAGTATGGTTTATTTTTCTCAAAATATGTCAGTTTTATTTTCTTCAAAGAACATTTGGTTCTACAGTGTTTCCACTACTGTAGTAATTGGTTTTGATTGTGTTCTGTCTCATCGGTAAACTGATATACTGTGTTTACCTGGTAGTGTTCTGATGGTGTTGTCCAGACAATAAAATTGTTTTCAGGATTGTTTGCTTTGATATCTGTAATCATGGTTGTTCTTTATAATTGCTTTCATAACAGGACATTTCACATGCAAATTAACTGTCTTTTCATAGCAGTCTTATTAAAAATTATTATTCCCTCAGTGGGCTGAGGCAGCATGGAGGTGACATATGTGTTCTCTAGAGGAAGGAAGGGAACATATGAATGTATGACAAGTCTTTGCTTCAGGAAAATAAATGCATCTTTTTTAGTCAAGTGAAATTAAGTGAATTTTATTTTGGTCTAATTTTGAAGAGGTGTCTTGGAGTGCATTAATGAATACAACACAAATACACAGTATTAATCCTTCGGAGAGACAAGCTAGATTTCTGACTCATCTTCTTTACACAATGAGTATTAAACTCTCGAATGAGAGGGTTTTTTTTATTTCACACATAAAAATATCAATACTGAGATTTAACACACCAAAAGGTTAATTTTTGTTTTCATGCATGCATGTTGCTCTCTTCACAAGCAACAAAAATTAAAAACTGAGCTTGGAAATGAAAATACTTTCCTAAATACTTATTTGAATTATTTAAGACTGACCATTTATAAAATAAAAGGCAAATACTTGTATTACATTACAGAAAGCAGTCTGTGCTCAGGTAGAACACTACTTTTTTCACAAATTTTTTGTTAAAACCAGAACAAAGCACAGACAAAGCCTAACGTTTGCAAATTAGGATAGATAGAGATGATAGATAGATAGATAGATAGATAGATAGATAGATAGATAAATAGATAGATAGTAAAAATTTTTCTTCATTTGCTGTTTTGCTGATATTTATTCTCCAAAGAAATGTGAATCTTACATCTATTTAAAAGTCAGTCCTCATAGTGAATTTGTCATTCCAAAGATGATTTAATGTCAAGGGTGACTGTACAGGGAGTCCAAACTTTTGCTTATTTAGCAGACACATTTCTGCATTTTTGTCTCATAGCTATAGTCATTCTGCACTGAGCCTGCCCACTACAAGGAAATGCCACTGTTCCTACTGTTCCTACAATCTCCAAGTACATCTCATTCTCAGTCAAGACTTAAATCCATCCTCTCAGGGCTCGCTTTTTTTGAGAAAAGAAGTTTGATTTCTCATATCCTTTCATATTCTTCTAATTCTTCTGAGTTGCCTTGACACCACTAAAATAAAATAAGAAAGAGAGAGAGAAGGAAGTAACAAGGCAGGAAGGACATAAAAAAACCCAACCAACCAAAATTTCATTATTTGTAGCCAAATGAAGACTTTTGAGCTTGTATGGTTTTGTCTAGTCTTGCCTTTCTTTACTTGCTTTTCCTTCCTTACCCTGCAATAGTCAATGCATTTAGCCCAAATCCTAAAAAGAATGTAGAAAGCAGTATGGACACTTTTGAACTCAGAGATGAGTGATGTCTTTCTTTTGCCTTTTTTTTATGCAGGGTCAGCGGAAATCTATCTGCACATTCAACATATTGTCCCCAAAAGATGAGATCAAAAAAGAAATAGGAAGGGTAATGATGTTGTTCTCTAAAACAGTGTGAAAATCGAATCAAGAGCAGCCTGGAAAAAAAACTGTTCCTATCTTCCACAGGAGGCCTGCACATGGAATGGTGAAGATTTTTGATTCCATTTTATGTCCCAGGACAGGTGAGAAGGGATACAAGACTAAATCTATAGTACATTTGACATTAAAAACAAAAGCAAGTCACTAATCTTCAGATTTCCAGAGCAGGACACTTTGAGACAGTTAATGTGTTAAAATGAAACAAAATATGTCAAGAAGAAGTGAGGTGGACATCTGTGGTCTCTGCTCAATAGAAAATTAACCACTGAAACTGAAAAGGTAATCATATCTCATCAAAATTGTATATATCTACTATTTTCCTGTTATAGAGAGAAAAATTTTGGAATCGTTAGTGAGATAGGTTTTTGCAACCTTCTGATACAGTACTTTTGAACTTAAAGCTTTCAAACACCTATTTAATTTTATCATTTTAGTGGTGGGATTTCATTGTGTTCTTAGCAACAATATTTATGCCTCCTGGAACTCAACTATGTTTGCCTCATGTACCCATAGTTCTGAAATTTGAGTAAATGCAGACATAAGAAAAATGCTGAGGCGTTTAGTCATCACTGAGTCACCTTGCTGGTCAGACTGTTCCTGTGTAGGGGTAGCATGGTGACATGGTGTCTGCTTTGTCTCCATCCACACTACAGGCAGCAGAGGTGAGGACTGCGAGGACTGACAAGGACTGTGGGCCACACTTGTCCCTTGCACTGGGAACAATCTGTGAAAACCTATAGCACTTTCATAAGTAAAAAAGGAGTTCATTGAGCAAAATTCAGCTGTATGTGAGAGAGAAGAAGCAAAATTTATTTTTCATTAGTCTTTAATTTTTGAATGAATTAAATTTGTGCGTAAGTTACTGCTTGATTTCAATGCTGTTAATCAAGGTAAGTAAAACAAACCTACAAAAGTCTCTTAGCAGTTGGTGCTCCTAGTTGCTTTTTCAGCTAAATACTACCTCAAAAAGCTGTCTTCTTCCTGAGATGGAAGAGATTTTGCATGTGTGTGTAAACCCAGTGTTTCTTTTACACTGTAAAAACCAATACAGTGGCATTATCCCTCTTAGGATATTTATAAAAGAAAATACTGTCATGGTCACTCATTTTAAAGTATAGAGGGCCAGATGGGAAACTTTTTCTCTGCAGTTAAAAATGAGAGTACTTAAGTAGTGCCAGGACACAAGAGGTTTCCAAATTTATTAAACTAAGGTGAATAGCAGCATCTTGAGAAACAGCTGTGCAACAACAGACTTAATGTGTGAATTCCTCTTTTATATTGGCTTTAATCAAGACAGTTGTTTCAAATTCTTCTGGGTGCCATGGCCAAAGGGAACAAATTTAAATCCTTGGATTTATTTGGTTTCCACATATTGTGTACCTTTCAAACACATTACTCAAAATATAAACATTCCCAAGGTCAAGTTACAGAATAAAATTATATTAATGTAGTGTCATAAAATATTAATAGTACTGTGTGACTGAACATTCACAGAAAATGGTAAAAAGCCTCAACTGCCGAATGTACTGCATTACTAATGCTAAGCTCCAATACCAGTTGGAGGAATATGTCTATACAGACATACTGCAAAGCCCTTAAGCCCATTTTACATATTAAAACATCCAAAATTTGCATCCATACCACACAGGCTATTGCACATTAAGTCTTTCTTAGTAGCAGATTATTCTCCAGTGCTAACAATCATTTTATTCCTAGTTGACATGCACAGCACTACAGTAATCCTAGCTAATCAAAATTCAATTGTCAAGAGGCAGGAGAAATGTCTTCATGCATATTACACTCTACCAGCTTTCATAATCATAAAGTCGTAGAATCATAGAACAGCCTGGTTAGGAAGGCACCTTAGAGATCATCAAACCTCCCCAGTCCTGAGCAGGAGCATCTTCTAGAATAGTTTACTCAAAGTCCCATCCAACCTGGCCTTGATCATTCCCAGGGATGGGGCATTCACAGCTACTCTGGGCAACATGCCCCAGTGCCTTACCACTGTCACAGTAAAGAATTTCTTCCTAACATCTAATCTAAACCTATTCTCTTTCAGTTTGAATCCATTTCCCCTTTTTGTATCACTACATGTCCTTGTAAAAAGTCTTTTTCCATCTTCTTTGCAGGTTCCCTTTAGGTGCTGGAAAGCTGAAATTAGGTCTCCCCAAAGCCTTCTTTTCTCCAGGCTGAACAATGCCAATTCTCTTACACTTCCCTGGTTAGAAATCACTTCAAGCAATTAAGTCTGTAGGCTTTTAAACTTAATTTACATAAAATCTGTCTTCACTTACGTACCCTGTTATGTGAAATGCACTTTTATCTTTAAATGCATTATCTGATACTAAGAACAGTGCAAAATACCAGAAAGTGTATTACTGGCCCAGCAGGACTTCGTGTCAAGGGAATTTGTGAGAACAGCAAGCCCTCATTTTCCTCAGTGATCTGCAGTGGATTTACATGACAGTAACCAGGACTAAGAGACACACTTCTTTTTGTAATCAGAGACTTGAAGGATCAATCTACTGAGAAAGGATAACCCCTGAATTTTCAGATTCTGTTGTGAAGAGACAGGCAGATGAAAAACATCAAAAAACTAGGGTAGCCAGATTAATGAAAAAGAATATGGCAGTAAAAAGCCTCTGGAGGTAATATTGAACAGCAATTTCTAAAGTGAAGCCAGGCAGCTTCACTCCAGACAGAAGGAGTTAATGCAAAAGTTTATTAAATCAATTACTAAGAGCAATTGTAATGTGTATTCAGCATGAATGGGAGACATTGCCTTTCAGGACACCACCCCTCCCTTCTGTGACAGTGGTCACAGGGGTTTTCAGGTGAGGTGAGAGACGGGAATGTTGACTCCATGTTCAGAAGGCTTGATTTATTATTTTATGATATATATATCACATTATAACTATACTAAAAAGAAATAGAAGGAAAGGTTTCCTCAGAAGGCTAAGCTAAGAATAGAAAGTAAAGAATAATAACAAAAGCAGCTGGCTCGGACAGAGAGAGAGGGCCAGCTCTGTCGTGAGTGGTTGCTAACTCAAAACATCCACATAAGACCAATCACGGATCCCCCTGTTGTATTCCACAGCAGCAGATAATCCTTGTTTACATTTTGTTTCTGAGGCCTCAGCTTCTCAGAAGAAAAAATACTAAAGAAAGGATTTTTAATGAAAAAGACGTCTGCAACACCCTTCATTTTATGTTCATTCAGTGTGTTCTGTTAAGACTGGGGGCTTCAGCAGGAGAGCATCTGTTCCCAGACATCCAAAACATAAGCCCGAATACCTAAATCTAAGAGAAGTTGAGTCTGGTAAGGAATACAAGGCAATATTGTATTGCCTTGTAAGGAATATTTCTGCAATTTTAAAGCAAGTGATATATATCCATTGCAACAGAATTATCATGGAGCTATCTGTTATGTAATTAGATGGCTTTGAGCCCTGTCCCTGCCACTGAAAGAGCCGTAGAATATTGTATGTGTTAAAGAAAAGGAAAATATAAATGAGCTTTTGAAATAAAAATTAATCTGTTATATCTAATCACTTTTTTTTGTTTTTTAACTAAGTTGGAAGCCTGAATTGAATTGGATAAAAAGAAAAAAAGGATATACTCTTGTTTCTGTGGTCTAGTTGGCACGGTAGGGAACTGTTTGCATTTTCTTACTTTTATATTATAGTGCATTCAGCCATCAATTTTTCCCATGCATCGTGCCCTGAGACTTCAAAGCTGCTGCAGGGTTAGTATTCTGTATCAACACTGATAATCAGGAGTTAAATGTTCTTTATTTTCAAACTTTCAGAACAAGCTCATTTCTTTCCTCCTGTGCACTCTTCACACTGACATGGGTTCACTCGTTCCTGTGAGCTGAGTGAGAGTACATAGATTTTGAACATGCCAATTAATATCTTGACTGACTGCTTTGTACCACCTCACCAGTTCTAAGAGTCAAGGCAAAAAATTTGAAAAAATACTGTAGAGAATGCATTACTAAGGTAATTTTAGATCTGTATAGTAAATTTTACCTTAGTACTGAATGACCAAAATCTATTCCAGGGTTATTAATTGCTATCAGAATGTTAAAATAATTATAGATGAAACTTATTGCAGTCATTTGAATGTTGATAAAAAACTACATTTTCCCACAGATTTGGTATGGTGCCTTAATGATATTATTGCCTTTGCATTTTATGCTTTGTATAGTTTAATTTACTTCACAGAAGGTATATTCATATTCTTTTAAATTTTTCCAGAGTTTGTTAGTTGATTCCTGTATCATTCTATGTAAAATGTGCTCTACTTTCCAGTTTCCACATCTTTACTAAAAACTGCAAAAATAACTTTGTTAAAGGAGATATAAACTTCAGCTTCCAAGGAAATATTTGTCTTAGAATTGAGTGTATTTTTTTAAAAAAACCTGAATAATTACATACAGGCATGTCTGTCTTTTTTCCTTCCTCCCTCCTATTTTCCTCATCATTCCCGTTCTTTTATTTCTTCCAGATGTCAAACTGCTTCTTTTTTTTCTTCCCCTTAGCATATTTTGAAAACTTGAGGTAAAACTACAGAGCTACAGACAGGAGAAACCAATGGTGGAGGAAATATTGACTACTTAAGAACAGCTTTTCCACTTCTTACTTATTATTTTCTTGTAAATCTTTCACTACTTAGCAAGTTTGAGCCATATATCACAAGTCTTTCTTGTCTTACACTTTTCCACTTTGTAAGTCTTCAAGATGTCTTTAGTTCAAACACCCAGACAACTAAATTGATGAACAATTGTTCTACAGTCAAGTATATTTTATCTCTAACTAAGCTATGGCTACTGCAGATATAAACATTGAATTTGGTAATGCAGCTACCTTCTTCATTATAGAAAGATAAGTCAGCCTTTCATGCTGAAAATAATTAAATATGATTGGAACAAGGAATGGTCTTTACAAGAGCAGTAGACTAACATTTAAAAAGCTAACAAAAGAAAAACCCTTTAAAAGAGAAAATTAATTTATGCATACATTAATTATTTAATGTATTTTTTGCAATCTAATACTGTCTTTATATACAGCCAGGAAAAAAGTCTAAATAAGCAAAATACCCCTCCAGGAAAATGAAGAATTATAGCTCAGTTAGTATAATATGTACCATAGCATACTGGAGTGCGTTTGGTGCAATTTCAGGGGGAAAAAAAAGTAACAGATGACTGCTTTAGTTGTATTCTATTTATTTCTTTCTACTGAAAGCACAAAAATTATGGTTGCATCATGGGTAAGAATGATTATCAGGAATTTTTATTGCAAATCAGATGAAAAGAAAGCTCATGATAGCACTGTAGTTATGTGTATTGATAAATAGAACAGTATCTCCCCCGTTATGGTCAGCTCCCTGTATAGCAGATTGCAGAATTTAAGATAGAATTATTTTCCTAGAAGTTTTTTATTTCGGTTTTTCTTTTTTTTTTTTTTTTTTCCCTAGTCAAAATGCTTTAAAAACTGGAAAAGCTCAGCTGACGGTGTCCTTCCTGGTGTGAAACTGAGCACATTTCATATTTTCTTTGTTTCAGGAGGACAAGTAGTGGTAATACAGGGTACAAAGCTCTTTGTATGAAAGTCGTAGACATATGTGGAGTGAAGGAAGCCAATCCTTGAACAAGTTTTTTGCCTGTTATCTACAGGAGTCATCCCTGGATTTAACTACCTGAAGAGTCAATTGAAGACTGTCCACGAGAGGTCCAGAGAGTGACCTGACAATTAAACAATCTGGTTTACCAGGCAACACTTTGTTGCATGAAAATCTTTTATTTGGTAGCATCAAAGTGTTATTGCTAAGTAGATAAGCAGCAGTTAGCTACTGAAAATACAGTGCCTACACTCTGCATAATAGAGGTTTCCTGCTCAATTGCTCTGCATGCACTTGTTACTGTCTGCAATAGCAATGTATATATACACCTAGATTCTGAAGGAACACATGTATAACATGAAGCTGAAAAACAGTATTTTGCAACACCATACTGAAAACATTGTAAAACCAACTAATCAAGGAGAAACAGCTTGATACAGTGGTTTTCATCCATTTTATATAAAAAGTTAATGTAAGTGTTTCTGTAAGCTCTGGATTGTTTGGGAAGCTGTAAAAAATTTTTTTTGAGATTCTCCTCCTGACTTGTTCTTTTAACAAAAAAAATCTTTCTATTTAAGGAAGCACGATCACCAAATTAGTGCAAGCACAAATTTTTCCACAAGCAGATCCTTGAAGATCTTGCTCTGGATTTCAACTACCAGCATTTTGAATTACCCCTAACACTGCAGTGTTTTGCAGTCACACCATCTATATTGTTCACTGAGAACATATGGGAACAGTGCAGTTTTGAGTTTTTTCTTATGCAAAATTTGATGTATTCTGGTTTAAGCTGGGATAGAGTTAGTTTTCTTCCTAATAAAGCAAGATGCTGAGTTTTAGACTGAGGATGAAAATAGTGTTGATAACACACTGACGTTTTAGTTTTTGTTAAGTGGTGCTTACATTAAACCAAGATCTTTTCTGCTCTGCACACCACTCCACCAGACAACAGCCTTGGGACCACAAAAAGCTGGAAGGGGACACAACCAGAGCAGCTGTTCCCACTGACCAAAGGGATATTCTGTACTACGAGGTGTTGTGCTTAGTACATAATCTGGGGAGAAAGCTGAGTAGGGTTGCTGCTCAAGTACTGGCTGAGCATCATTTGGTGGGTGGTGAGCAAATGAACTATGCATCATTCTGGATATTCTATTTTATCTATCAATATTAATGTTAGTCTTTCTCTTTCAGACTCAGTCCTTTCAAACATATTTATCTCTGCCCCCCAAATCTTTCCTTTTTTCCCCACAATTCTGTCCCCCATCCTATTGGGGAGGAGAGGAAATGGCTGACTGTGTGGTGTTTAGCTACCTGCAAGGTTAAACCTTGACAAACGTCAAGTAGGGTGAAAGAAGTAGGTTTTTATTTTAATGCTAAGTTAAACACGAGAATCTGTCACAGCTGAGAACAGGAAGTGCAACTGTACAGATGAGCTTGGAAGGTTTATCTTACAGTAACTTACCATGTTTGGTGCTGATTGATTTTTTACCTAGGTGATAGACAGGAAATAACTAAAATTACAGTTAATATTAAAGTTTTCATTAGCAAATACAATACTAAACATCATAAAATATTTGTAGAGTAGATATACTTCATTCTGCATATAGTTACATATAGTTATGTAGTTTGAAACTACAAAAAAAATCTTTTGACCAAAATAATGCTTATGGATAAAACTATATACATTTAAAGGTCTTAATAGAAGTATTCGTAACACTTTTACAGCAGTTACAATAAGCTGTCCTTTAAAATCTTTTAAAATACTTTGGAAGGGAGAATTATGTACTTATGCTTACTTTTCATCTGGAAATATTAATAACAGGGTTGATTTTTTTTTTTTGGGATATCTATCCATCTATCTATCTATCTATCTATCTATCTATCTATCTATCTATCTATCTATTTATATAAATAAGCCCAGTAACTGAATACTCCCTGCTGCAAGTAAGTAACATTAAAATCCTTTTGGGCTGACAAGACACATTTTGTGTTCCCTAGAAAAATTCTTAAGCTTCAGGTCACAGGTGAGAGAGGAAAGTAAGTTATGACAATGACAATACTTTCAAATGTGTTTCTACTGTGAAACAAGCTGTGAAAAAATGTAACAGGCCTGCTTTTGATGGTGTTTTAAACATGGTAACACAATTTGAAGATGGCTTTTTATGAAGCAGATCCTGAATGTTTCAACAAGATCAAAGTATATATAGAAGAACTGTAATGTATATAAGGCATTCTGGTGTTTGATCTTAACATATTTTATATATACCAAAAATCGGCATTACTTAAGCACAGATTTACCAATATATGACTTACATAGTCTAGTACTCTTTTAAATACCTAATCTCCTATTTCTCTCTAGTCCCTAGAGAAAAATGGTTCAGTGGGAGATTCAACAGACCACATTGTGATGTTTAGGACTGCAACATCCAAAATGTAGGTATTCAAAACTCAGCATGAAGTGCTGATCTAGATGCCTAGATATAACTATGCACCAAATACAGGAACTCAAATTAGTATTCAAAACAACCAGCTTGCTGAGTGCTGGCATGTTAAACACCACTGTATGAAACATGACTCTGAAGTTTGGAAGCTGAAGCAGCTTACTGGGAATTCAGAACTCCACTTTCATTCTGAGAGTGAGACATTACTGAATACCAGTTCCCGCGTCTCTTCTATCTTGTTGCAGGAGCCTTCCCATGGAAGATGCAAGTCAGAAATTGGAGTTTGACAGCAAGTTGTCTCTAATTTGCTTTTCTCAAGGTAATTCTGCACATTCCACATGAATGATGTTTAATGTCTTGTTCAATAACAGACCTAATCTTTTAGGAACCTAATTTCAATTGCCTTTCACACTTAAATATCTTCATTTTGCAAACCGTGCCCTGTGCAATTTAAAAAGGCTATACCTTTCTGGCAGTGGTCCCACATGTCAAAAGTTCTTACAGGTTTGTTGCACGCCAGACAGTATTTTTTCATACTCTCTCGTTGTCTAAAGCAGTTTAAAACACATGGCAAATGGCTTGAGGATTAGAGAAGGCATTTTTCTTACTGCTTTCATTTTTTCAAAGCCCAATGTCTGATATTATTTCTGCTTTGGAACCGGATAGATGTTTTTGATGTTGTGCAGTGCTCTTTCTTTTTGTGTAAGCATATGTGCAACAGCTACTGTCTTAATGTAATCTAGGGACTTCCGTTGCTCCTGATGTCATAACTCTCTACAGTTTCAGTGAAAGGACTGGGTCTACAGCTAAGGGCTAGAAAAGACTCATATCCTCTGCCATTGGGCACAAAGGAGCTATACATAATACATGCTTACCACTGCGTTAAGCGCATGCTGTAGGTGGCTGATTCCCCAAACTGCAGTTTTTCTCAGAAGCACTCGAGAATTAAATTCTTTACAATTTCCTTAAATGAACTAACAGCTGACATAATCCCTCCTAGCCCAACTCATATAATAGAACAATAGCAATATGTTGTGTTCTTCCCTTCCCATCTGTTTCCTGACGTCATTTGTGAGCTTTCCCCCTTTCCTAATATGTTCAAGGAAAGATTTTTGAAAAAAAAAAATCCAAAAACTTTACAAATCAAACCAATTTTGCTACATTAATAACATTTTATTCTTATTTTTGTGTGTCAGTAAAAGACAGTGCAGTCTACCTTGTCATTGTGCCTTTGGGTGGAAACAGTAACAATGGAGCAATAGAAAACACTCAAGTTTGATTACACATACAAAAAAACATTAGTTTATATATATGCAGCTTGGATGAATGAGCTTGAGAATTCTTTGGGTCCCCTGTTAAAGGCTGAACCATGAATTAACTAAGTCAGATGGAAATTTCCATTGACCTGACAGCATTAGAGACAGAAATTACTTAATTTCACTTTGCTGGTCTGTCTGTCTTGCCCCTGCTCCCTCTTCCATTGAAAGGAGGTTGTTCAATCTTGGTTCAAAGCAAATCCTGAAATTCATTCTCCATTAATTATCATGGAATGAGGCCTACAAGTTCCTTTTTCTGGTCATACAGCTAGTGGCACATTTCTTGGCTTCCACTCAGAATCCATACAAGAGACATACCAATAGAGCAATACCTCATTGCAATATAGGTACCAGAGCACAGTTTTAATTTAAATCTTGCTTTATCTACAATCTCACACTCGACATAACCATTCCTTCCCAACAGAAAGGAGCAAAATTTTATTACAAGAACAATGTATTTTTTTCAAATTTCTATCAGGTTGCCTTTTACTTCTTGAGCCTATGAACGCTCACCTAAAAGCCATAGCATTTAATTTGCAGCAATGTTGTTTTATAATTTTTTTCATTAAATAGTGAAGAAACATATTTTCTGCCATACAAAAGACAGAATGTAACAGTTATTTTTCTTCTTTATTTTATGATTTCATTATGATCCCTAAGTTAAAAAAATAACACTTCTATAAATTGCAGGGTTTCTATTTGGTAGGTAACTTGCTTACTAGAAGTAGACTTATTATTAAATAGCAGAAATTCAAAATGCTCTTTCTCTTCTAGCCTTTCAAAGCTTTTAAACAACAGAAGTCATAAGAATTTACTCATTCAATTGTTATTAGCATAAATTTATACTTATTTTTTCCTAGAAGAATTTCTTATGCAAGCAAACTTGAGTAACATGATTCAAATCCAGAATATATGAAGAAACTCAAATACATATACCTTCTCTTGGAAGAGGATCCTAAGTCTTGTGTTTCTGAATATTATTAGAATATGTACCATTTTATTGGAGAGGGGATTATTTTTTATATAATAGATTATGGTTCTCATTAGTTAGAATATTACTATGGCAAAATAGCACTCTATATTCAGAGAAGATAAGCTTGCTCTTGCATCTAGCTGCCATCATATTTTGCTTTTGCATAGATCTGATTATTAACATTCTCAGCAAATCAAATGAAATAATCTCATTATCTTTATTAATAATCAGTAACTGGGTTCCCTGTTTTTTCCCTTCTTTTGATAAATCTGAAAATACATGTAATTCTGCAGCAAAGCAGAAATTCCCAAGCACTAGCTTCCTGAAAGATAAGAAGCCAAGGGCATTTTTAAAAATAATTTTGTCTTTACTGACTTAATATGCAGAAATACATTTCTTCATGGTACCTATTACCCTATCTCTTTAATACTTACATTTTATACAGTTTCAGATCAGCTTCAAATCCTTATACTTATCTGGAGGCTAGAGATTCCAGGTCTATGAATGCCATCACAGATAAGCATAATATATTAGATGAACCACTTTTTCAAAACCAATCATTAAATCTAATACAGGCTAAAACTCTTTGTACAAAATAGTAGCAAAATATTTTTTTGGAGTGAAAAAGGTCAGAGACTGAATTGCTGATATTGTTTCAATATCAGAAATCTTCTTTCAAAAAACTATTTTTTAAATGGATGCTTTTTCTTTAAATAATTTTATCATCTATAAGCCTATGTATCAGTGCAGAGATTTTATTGTTGAAATGAACAGAAATGCCTCTCTTGATCCTCAGGACCTAGATCGGTTCCTTTTGTTTTGGGCACAATATTTCAAGAATTTCTGCAAAAGCACATAAATAAAAGAAAATTCCTTAAGACTAAGATTTTAATACAACACAGAAAATGTTATTTAAACCTCAACAATCCATAGCCAGAAGAACCGACGTCCAGAATAATGAAGTATATGTGAATGCTGTTTTTTTTTTACTCAGCTAAAGACAGAAGTATTTCAGAATATATCCTTCCCCCATCTCTGTCTATCTCTTAATCTAAACTTTGACTGACTTGAATTTTCCTAAACTTTTCCCTGCTTCACAGAAACATTTCTTTTTCTAGGTGTCTCTATGTTTTTCTGGGTACATGTCATCCAGTGTAACCATGCTCTTTTATGAATCGTTTTCTGTTTAGCTTTACATATTTATATTTTCTTCTGTTGGTATTTTTCATGTATTTGCTGTCACTGCAGAGATGTTTTCTTGTTATTTCTTATTTCTTTTCAATGAAGGGTGCATTGTGAGGGATTTTTTTCCCCTCTCTATTTTCCTCTTTACTGACTTGGCTTCTGACACAGTTACAAGCTGTAAAATGCTGCAGTTGTCACTTTTTCCACAACCGAGCAGACAAAAGATAGGTTTTTGAGGCTCATGCACTCGACATGGAAAGTAACAGGGACAGGTGGGGATTTTTTCAGATTGCAAGTGTTTGTTTCAGTGAGTGTTATCCTTCAGATTCGGTACTTTTCTACTCTATCTGCAGAAGCTTCCACCGTGTTTCATACTTCCAGGAAACAAAGGTATTAAAAGGATGTGACATCCACTTACAGCATAAGGAAATTGACAGCAATTTTTATAACATTCAAATAAAATTTTTATAACATTCAAATTTTTGCAGAATTTGTGAAAAGTGAAAATTACTTCAGAATGTAAGACTGCTGCAAAATTTGAGTAAGCAGACCTAAACAAATCAATGAGGCTGAATTAACTCTTTTGGAAACACTTTAAAAACATGTATCTACTCTTAATTTGAAAAAAGTTTGCACTACAGTACGCTAAAGAATTAATTAGGGAAAAATCAAGTTTTATCTATTTTTCTATATTATTTTTGTTAGTTAAAGATTTTCAAGAAACCCGGTGGATATGCCAGGATATCTCATAGAAAACAGGACATCTCACAGAAAATTAGATCCTCATATTTAGGCAAATGAATTATTGCATAATTTGGAGGCTCAGTGCTGTCATTATTCTGAAAAGCCAACTCAATTCATTTTGAAGTAGCCTCATACTCAATCCAATTCAGCTGTCTCTAATTCAAGGCCTACTTTAATTCAAAGCAGCTGTGTAACCTTGGATCAATTTTACTGACAAAATTGTTGCTAAGGTCTGAAAAAGTCTGTACTTTAAAACCACAAAAAATGGGAAAAGTAAAAACACAGACAAAAATGTACCAGGTAAAATGGTGAGAGTTACCAGCCCCAAAAAGATTCAAGGGTAAAAATATTGACATCAAGATCCTGTTCAGCCCTCCCCAGCATAGGAGGTCGATTAGAAGACACCAGCTCAGCAATATTGAGGGTCATCCTACTACAAAACGCAGCAGAAGCTCACTTTTCCTTATGCAACTGCATGATGAAGATACTATTGATCACTGTAGTAGTCTGGTAATTCTACCAATATGCTGTGTATAGTAGACTATAAATGATTGTTTTTTACTCTCAAATACCGTATAATCTGTTTCTGTAGTATCTTGGTACATGCTGAAAGTTGCCAAAAAGAGACTGACTGTGAGAGAGAAAGAATGTTAAAGTAAGAAACTGAGAAAAGTTGGGAAGTGAATTTCCACATTCCATTAATATGATGTCTGGAAAATAAGTAAGGAAAAATCAGATATGTTTCTGCTTCTTCTGCAGAACTAAAAAAGGTGGATATTCTTTTGCAACTCTTTGAATTATACCATCCATAGGAACCTTTGCCTCCACCTGCCATGCTCTAAGTAGGAAGAGCAACCAATGAATGCCTACAGGGTGAAATACAGGACAGGGTAATTAACACTTTCCAGAGAGTTTAGCCCTGGAGGTGGTAGCACATTTCACTATGGGAGCTAAGCTGTGTCTGTGTATGTAGCGAAGCTTTCCTGCTCAAACAACACCACTATCAATAGCTCCATAAGCAGGAATTCCTCAATTCAGCCAGAAACCAAACAGCCTAGAAATAATATAAAATTAGCACAGCATACAAAATTAACTGCTGTAGCAAAAGTATCATCACTGTACCTGTTAAATAAAACTGTAGCCATAGTAATCTGTTTAGCTTTAAGCTATGGGTGTGCATGTCATGCTTTGGCTGTTTTCACTCAGACTGAGATACAAATTTGTTTTGCAACAGCTAAAAGCCTAATAGTATCAAACACCTCTATCACAAACATGGGGAAACAATGGAAGATGAAGATAAAAATTCCTTCATGTAATGCAAAGTAAACTAACTGCAGAATGTTATAAGTAAGGTTTGTGAATTCTCTAAGCCAATCAAGAATTCTCCGAGCCAATTCGATCAGAATACAGATTGCTTTATTTAGCAAGCCGTGACAAGCAAGGGTCCAGCGCTGGGGTGGCCGGGAGTCTCACTCCCCAAAGCTCGCCACTTCCCGAGGTTTTGAGTCCCTTTTTATTCAATCTATCTTCCTGCATACATGTTCTCCGTGTCTTCTGTTCTTGCATACGTGTCTCCTGCTCCGGGTTGTTGCTAGGGGTCTTTTCCTGCCTCTTGGTGATATTGATCTTCCTGTTTTTGCAAGCGAGCGGATTCTTTTCTGAGTGGGATTTCCTGTTGTGCTTATCGAAGGTTGGTGCTTTTCCTGTTAAACAAGGCTTCGCAAAACTATGGTTAAAATATTTTTTTTTCCCCATTTAATGAACAGATTTAGTTACCCATAACACAGAAGACCCCACAAAGCCACATTCACCTCTTATTTACTATAGAAATAAGAGCTTCCTAAGCTTCTGTTTGCAAATTAAATTACTAATGAATAAGAAATACAGCTCAAGGTTGCTCTGAATAGTTGTACCAAAATAATGCATGTCTTACAAAGCAAAGATGATAATGACAACCAGACTAAATCAGCAAACCAAAGACATGGACAGGAAGGCTGTGGAGGGCTGGGTATTTAGAGGAAGGTTACTAGGAAAATCCGTATTTCCAGGGCATGGAAATGTTATAAATCGGCAGCCAAATTTATAAGAAAATTTAACAATGACTTATTAGATCGTTAACAAAAATAGAATTTTGAAAAAAAACCACCATAGCCAAGGCAGCGTCAACCCTGGGTGTCGGCGCTGGGTGAACCGAGATCCAACCGACAAAGTGTCAGCGTCTCCCCAGTCGTTCACCCCGACTGCTTCATGAAGTGAGCTTATGTACAGTTTATTCTGCCTGAGGCAGAAATGACCGAATGTTCCTTTGTGTCTCTTCACACGTAGAACTGGGGCCATACATGAGCTGGAATAGGCAAAAGTAAGTCCAGGTGTCTAGATGGATGTCTGAACACTTGGAAGAGCCTGCATTCACATGTAGCAGAGTGGTGCTGGTGCTTGATTATGGTAGATGCAATCTCCCAGGTGCAGGTCCTCATGAGTGGCTTAAGCATTCCTGGGAAGTCAGCAATCATGGCCCAGGAAGGTTTCATTCATACATTAACAGACTTGATATTATCTTAATGTTGTCCGGGAACTAATTGAATAAACATAAGACTCTGCTCCCAGACAGGGTGGTCAAAGACATAGCTTGGATTCTACAATATTTTATATATAAATAGCATGAATTATCTCTACCATATAATACAGAAATTACTCTCATCTCTGCTTCTATGCTTTCAAAGTAGAGAACGGCAGAAAATGATCCCTCCTCATGAGATCACCTGGCACAGTTATTTCTGGGATGTCCTGCTCAATCATTTTTTGCACAAGTTTTGAGTAGACTAGAACACATCCAGGACATGTCTTAACAGTGAAACTTTATGGATAGATGAGGTCTATACTGTTCTGGAGATTCTTTTGTGTCTTTCACTTTGTGCTCAGAATATTTGTATGGACTTCATCAGCATTCTGAAGTTGGGATATAACTCTTTTGGGAGAGTCCAAGGTCCCTCAAAGGGAGTTTAAGTTGCATTGTATTTTGGTGTCTAAGAGGCCTTGCTTTGTGGATTAAGACCATCATAAGAAGGCAGTTGGAGGGTGAATAATTTTTGTTGAAGGACAATAACCAGAAAGTAATTCTTCTGTCTTTCTCCTACAAAAATGCAGCTGGAGCAAAACATAATTGCCTCAGTTCTGCACCAGAATAATAAATTTATTTTCCCTGTTTTCTTTTTTTATCCTTTGTCTTAATTTGATTCAAAAATATAACTGTTGAATGTTATTTATGGCTCAATTTAAGACATGATTTGGGTCTACCTACCTCCTTCCCTCTAGAACTAGCTACCTAATATAGACAGGCTTCAATTTCCTGAATACTGGAACTCTATTTCCTTTCCTATATTTACTTCCTATATCTACTTAAAAATAACAAATTTTGTCTCAGTTGTAAGGAACTCACCCTGTATTTTCTGTATGTCTTTTGAGGCAATGATTATTTAACGTGAATCAGTTACAGCTCTTTTAAACATGACCTGAACATCTGATAATAACCTTTTAAAGCTGTATCTATTATTTAAATTACAAACAAATCTTACTCAAAAAAGATCTATTCAAAGTGTCTCTGAAATTACAGTATTCCCTTAGCAGCCTCATCATTACCGTGTAAGTGCTGATGCTTTCTTTTCCTTGCTGCAAAATCTAAGAGACTTAAAAAATGTAAGTCAAAAAGTCTTCCCACTTTTACTAAAAGTCTTGAAGTGTAAACCATTTTACAAAACAGTTATAACAGCCTTTTTTTTATTATAGTATCTTATCAGTATCATATTCTATCATGTAATGAAATAATTTTCCCTTTTGCATGTTATATGGATAGGAAGAGAAAGACTTTTTTTTTGCTTTGTTTTGTTTTATTTATTTTCATTTAAGTATTATTAGATAATCCCAGACTTTCAATATACCTAGTTTATGACAGCAAAAATTAATAGAAGTCTTCTCAATTCTGTTAAAAGGCAGTGGTGTTTAATTCTACTGATAATTTTCTCTGTAGAATTTCTTCCCTTCTTTCATTTATCCAAGTACTAACTTTCATTTAAGATTTTCTGAGTAAGGATTGGTACTTATGAGTAGAAAAAGAAAAATTTAGGAAGTTTAACCATTCAACAGTATTAGACTGTAGAAAATTTCAGTGTTCAGAAAAAAAAAAAAACACTTTAAAATGTTTGATTTTATTAATATTTCGTAACTCAGTTGTTTTCATTATTTGGAGCTGTAAATGGTATTTTTTTTTTCCTAAATTTTATTAACAGTTGAAGTGATTGGATCATATGGAACATTTTTGTCAAGCAGTGTGTATCGAACTTTCTATGAAAAATATTGTTTTTTCCAGGAGACTGCAAAATATTATGAGATATCCCCAGGAATTTACAGTTATGTCAAGACCAAGACATTTGCAGGTGGATCATGGAGTTGTGTGACAGGCTCAGAGGCAGTAGAGAGAAAAATTTTAATCTAAGAGGGTTGTACAGAGGTTGATAAATCATCTGGTTGGAAGTAAGGGTGGGGTAAAGGGCTGCTAACTTTTCATTAACTTGAGTCTTTTCGTAACAAGCTTTGCAGCTTAAAATAAAATTATCCTTATTGCCTAATTAAAATCAGGGTGGGATTTTTGTTTCATTTGGGGTTTTTTGTTTGATTTTGTGGTGGAAATTAAACTCATTGATCAAGAAGAACTGAAGAGTAACCAGCCCAGATATGCAAAGCTTTTACCAGTTCACCTGGTGGTTAAATATGACTTCGGGAGTTGCTGACCACCAGGGACCACCAAAGAGATGCTCAGGACATCAGAATGCATACACAAAAAAGAGGGAATGTGTGTTAATGATTTTGGGGAAATTATTATCATATGTGTGTCTATTACAGGAAAATCAATGAATATATATCTAAAATACAGTAAATAAATAGGAGTTTTTTCTGTACTTAGCATACATGGTATTTTAGAGGAGATATCCCCTCATCCATCCGGCCATATAAAGAATGCCTGGTTCTTAATGCTACGTTGGTGTTAAGGAGTTTTATTTTTATGAATTTTTTGGTAGTAATGCAGTAAGTATTGGTTTTCCAGCAGATAATAGTCTACATGACTATGTTAGTTTGATACTTTCTAAGTTCAAAAACATTACTTAATCCTTAAAAAGTTTTTAATCACTTATCTTCTGTAATGCTTTCTTATATTCTGCTAAGTCTCAGTGCTTTTAAAATACTTAAAAACCTGGATTTCTACAGGTTTAAAGATGTCATAAAGAGTTGTCTCCTTTTGTTTTGAAACTGGCACCTTTATTTGATGTTTCACATTTATTTACCTGGGAAAACAACACTGCTATTCATGACCTTACAGGCTTTTGTCTTATCTCGTATTCATCACTTTTCTGCCTTAAGGGAAAGACTCCCAAACTACTTTGGGGAATTGGAAATAGATGATCTTTAAAATCCCTTCCAACTCAAGTCATTCTATGATTCTTTGATTCCATGAATGACTATTACATGGTCCTATTAAGTCTGTTAAGTGTTTTTGAAGTCCTATTAAAAAAGTCCTATAAGAACATGCCAACCAAACTCTAAACAAGGTTTCACCGCTCAGTTACTATAGGACAGTAGTACAGGTGCTATTGATATAGAGGTAGCCCTTTTAGTACTGGTAGACTGACAGCTTCTCCTCTCAACTCGGCAATAACCATGGTTTTTCAGCTCTGATGCACATCCATTGCTATTTCTTATCTACTTTTGATTTCTGCAGTGGATGTGGTCTTCAAAGAATGGGACTGCAGTCTGTATCCCAAAGCCTGTCTTGCAGTTTTTGCAGTACACAGGATAGTCTGAAATGACACAGCACCAGCCTGCTCCCCACTGTGATCCTCAAGGCACCTGTAAAATCCCCCTCAACAACTGCAAAATGAAGTCACTCCAGTACTACTTATCTTGTCTCTGTCATACATACCTCAAAATCCAGATTATGATTCATAATTTTCTGGTTGATGCAGTATATTGGTTGATCCCAAATATTTTTTGGGATCTCGTTTGTGTCTTTTTATTATTGTTGCCATGCACACTTTTTCTGAAGCTGCATTTTTCTCTGTTTTTTCCATTTTTTAAGAGTTACTTGTTTAATTTAATTGTTTAAGTTACGGTGCAAATAAAAGTCTGTCCCAGTTATACTGCATGATCATTCTTATGGGCTGGATGCAGGGGCCTCCAAATCTAAGGACAAGACTATTCTTTACATATGATGGGATTTATACTAGGGCTTCCTACAAGGGTGCTATAACCCTTGGAAATGAAACCCTATAACCCACTTATCCACATACCACCCAGACTTTTGGTGTCCCTTTTCTTGAAGAATCTGCTCACCACTGCAGAGATTTCAGGGCTTTCTGTACAACCTGGTAAAGTGGAGGAACCCAAGTTTGCCTTTCACTTTTTTTAATTAGTGTCTCTTCACAATTAAACTTTATTTACTTATTCAGTTAGTTCCTGTTACATAGTGTTTCATCTACTTTACACCTATTTTTATGGCTATTTTTACTCCATTTCTAAAGCTTTATAGATCTGTATAGATACATATAAGACATTCACCTATATGCCCTTTTAGAAGCATATATAGTAAAACTAGTTGTTCTATGTATAAAACCCCATGATTTTAAATATTTTAATTTTTTTACTGTCTATAAATGACTATTTTTTTTTATATCTGAGCACTTCCTAGTCAAAAGGAAGCAGATGACAGAAGGAAGGGCTGCCTGGAAGCATAAGGGTATGGCAGCATAAAGAGCTGAAAGGCAATTGCTCTGCAGCTATATTTACTAGCAGATACGAAAACTGTTGGTATTTCTGTGTGTGTTCTGAAGTATAAATATGACCAAGTCATGTTATTGAGACTACATACAAAAATGGAAGAGGTTTTCTAAATAGATCTCTTTTGAACAGTAGCATTCATTTTACTAGTATACGAGGATTTAATTTCTAATCCACTGTAGAGCAAAGCAAATATATTTGAAATATTTGGATCTCAGCAATGTCCATAGGAATTGATTTAGCCAGGGTCCTAGCCTTTTGCATTTAAATAAAACTTTGAATAATAATAACTTAAAGAAGTATTGAAATATTGGACATCTTTTGCATTAAAATAATCCCGTGTATGACTTTTACACTTTGTTCTGCCAGTGTTTTTTCCAGTGCAGATTAAAAAGATATCCCAACTACCAGAATTGCATGTCTCAGGCTGAAATACTCAGTAAGAAAATCATTTGCATCAGTAATCATTGCCATTCTGAAAACATTTTATTCTAAGCATGAACATAAATCTGTTTTGAAATGCTTTAAATCTCTAGGCTGCAATTGCTGCATTCTGAAGCATGAAATATTTCTCTCTAGGGAATATGTTTTGTTTGACTTCTATTCTGTATTTTACTGCTTTTAATAGCAAATGGCACCCTTTAGAGTTACTTCTTAGAAAGGGGTTATTTCTTGGTTATTTGGGCATGATGATTTTCTTCTAGCTTCATGCATCGTACAATGGCGACATGTTTTTTTAAAAGGTTGTTAACACACATGCTTCAGAGGCTAGTAAAACCTCCTACAGATCTTTTTAATAAAAATTGGCTTGGTGACAGTTGGGTTCTGGAACAGAAGCACTACTTCTACTGCTGTACATTTAAGAAAAACTCTCCCCTTCCTCCTTAATTTCTTGGAAGCTAACAATGACATTCTAATTAGTAAATACCACTATTGGAATTAGTATTGTATGACATATACAAATATGTTTTATGCAAAGATAAAGAACTAATAAAGGCTTCAGAGCACATTGCTTATTCAACCGGTTCATCTGCTTGAAAATTAGTATTTGTGAAACAGATAAACAACCCTAAAGGGCCCCTCTTTTTTTAGGGCAGAAGAAAAATACAGTGACATTTCTGAAGTAGGATGAACCTTTACTGCGCATTGTACACCATAAAATTTGTTTCCTTTCTCAGTGGAATTCTCTCTGTTTCCAAGAGATAAAGTAGAAGATAAGCTTCAGTATCTGTGCTTTATACACTTCTCCTTTATGTAACAGCAGATCCAAACATCCTAAGTAAAGAACACTGGCTATAGCCAAAGGAGAGAAGCATAGGTCTCCACAGGATTTTTCAAACCAGCTAAATCAGATAAATCCTTTTTCTTTTGGCTGCAGAGGTAACTAGCATACAATAAACCAATGACCTCAGTTGATAAATGTTAGCAGCTAAGAGATGGCCAGTAGCTACACAAGAAATAACATTAAATAAATAGCTTTATCAACAAGTGGCTGATTCAGAGGCATTCTTTGCACTTAAGGACTCAGAATGCCTGATTTTCCAGTGATGATGGCTGTAAAGCAAAAGGAACTTCCTCTTCCACAAACTTCTGTTTATTCTATTCATCACAGATGAGGAAAATGTGTAGTTTAGATCTACCTTATCCTGAGGGAACTCTGTCTTGCCAAGAAAAGAAAGTTCACAGAATCACAGAATGGTTTGGGTGGGAAAGAGACCTTGAAGATCATCCAGGTGGAACACCTGCTGCCTTGGGCAGGAACATCATCAACTACACTAAGTTGCTCAGAGGTCCATCCAGCTCTCCTTGAAAACCTCCAGGGAAGGGGCATGCACAACTTTCCTGGACAAGCTCTTGCAGTGCCTTACTCACTGGAAGTTAAGTAACAAGACACTTAAGAGTTTACAGGAAGTTCTCTTTCATTCTTCTCACTAACTGTCTTACTGTGCAATAACAAGACTTCAAAGCTAACGGGGCCAAAAATGCATGGAATTGAATGAGCAAGAGAGAATTTGAATGTGCAGCTCCCAATATAGAAGACATCTTTGGGAGAATTTCTTCTTAGAAGCTGTGTCTTTAAAAGTAAATTCAACAGTATTTGGAGACATTCCCAAGCATCAGAACACAATATTTTATACTAGCAAAGTGCTAGAAAATCCCCCAGGGTGATTTTAGCATGTTCCAACTAGCAGTCTCACACAGGAGTCTGGACACCCCTTAGGCAGTATAATTTTCTAGGAACCATTCCAAGAGGAATTCTGCATAGACACCCAGCTCTGGAGACTTACTTTCTATGATTGATTCTCACTGCTTGTTGCCACCTGGCCCCAGTGCCCAGATGCATTCATGAGCATACATTGTTTACTAGTTTATAACAATAGCAAAAACTTTATTAAGTATTCTCCCAAAAGTCACAATGTTCTTTATCCTAATATTAAAAAGTAATAATAAAAAAGAAGAACAGAAAACCATTCCCAGTCTTCTGTAGTTATTTCATTCTCACTGGGGCATAGAATTAAGTTTTTCTGTTTATTCTCTTCCTCTGGACCCATGAGTGTTGAATTGAATAGAGAGAGAAATACAAGCAGCTAAAATTATCTGGCCATCTACTTTATCTTGTCTATTTTTTAGAGATGAAAAAAGAAGTCTAGTGTTTTAGGGGTGCTTGCTACCATTAATCAGTTGTCTTCTAAAATAATTTACAGCTTCACTTTTATGATATTCAAGGTTTCTATTAAAATACTAGATTTTTGGGACATTTCCTATGCTGACCTGCTTTTTTGTCAGAAAAGTTTACCTGTACTCCTCCTCTTATCTGTATATAACAAAGTCTTACTCAGATCTTAACTATGTGAATCTTGCATCAATACAAATCAAATTAACCACAGGAAACTTACACTACAAATTTTGTCTGTGACATAGAGCAGAGATACCTAATAGGTTAAAGGGCTTTAAAACCAAATTATTCATAATTTAGTTAATGAAATCATAGAATACTTTGGGTTGGAAGAGACCTTAAAAAAACATCTAGTTCCAAACTGGTCTTGAATACTTCCAGGTTTGGGACATCTACAAGTTCTCTGAGGAACCTCTGCCAGTGTTTCCCCATCCTCACAGTAAAAAATTTCCTTGTAATATCTAACCTCTTTAGGTTTAAATCCATTACCCCTCATCCTATTAATATATGCCCTTGTAAAAATTCCCTCTCCAGCTTTCTTGTAGTCCTTCTTTAGCTATTTAAAGGCATTAGGTATCTTTAAAGATTCATATTTTTTGTAGTACTTAATCTTATATTTTAATCATTATGTTGGGTCTTTTATTTGCATGCTGTTCTAACCACATTACATGCTAATATTTACTTTTGTTTCATCAATTGTCTATTAGGGTGGTGCTAGCGACTTCATATTTAGTCTCTTGTAATCTCTAACTTCTGCTCTATTACACTGATTCTTTTTTCTCCTTCTCAAAATAAACTCAAAATTTTATCTTCTGTGAAAATCACCTTAGGTAATCATCTTCAAAATACTGTTGTGAAAAGCTATGTAACATTATGCAGGTCTTTACCTTTTTTCTATTCAAACTTTTAGGAAACCTGTGTCTTTCCAACAGTAGCAATAAGGCTTGACCTCTGGAAATATATTTTTCTTTACCCATGTAAACGATGCATTGAAGTTATTAGAAATTTAAGCTATAGAAACAAGTCTAAAAAAGCCAATACATAAAACTAATAAAAGAACCAATACATAACCCTTTTTTTTCTTACTTTTCCCCAAATGATGTGGTGGATAGGATAAAAAGTTTCAATTTCTATCATATAAAAAAACCTCACCCATTCTCTGTGTTTTCATGTGACTTTCATGTGAATGTGAATTTATAATTTGACTGAGAAAACATACATAATTTAGACTCTTCTCAAGGAAGGAGAGAAGGGATTATTATTCTGGGATTGTTGACAAAGGCAGAATGACTTTCAATGATCTATTTAATTACCAGATATTAACCTAGTTGCCTAAATGTCTCCTGTATGATTTAAGTTCAAGTGTTGCTAAATATTTTCTTCTTTAATGTTTGCCTTGAATTTCCATTTAAAAAAATTCCCACAGAGTGATTAGTTGATTAGTCTCACTGGATAACCTAACATTTGATCAATCTTAAATTTGCAAGCAAGTTGCAACATTTTTTAAAAAGTATTGTAATCTTTTGTTGGAGCAATGGTCTTTGTAGTCCTATACCTTATCAGTAGCCATGCTCAATGTCTGTTCCTCCAAAATCACAAAAGCTCGTAATCTACTTTACTGCATAATAAAACACCACGAGAGAGATTGCTTGTGGGTGTCAGCTGGTGATCAGCTCATGCCCTAAAGCAGGAAGATTGATGGCCCTTGTAAATTTTTTTTCCTGAGTTAGTGTAACCACAGATGTTATTTGCTGTTATTTGTTACCGCAATTATTTATGGGCCATGCTTCCAGCCACAAGTCTACAATTCTTGAATAAGAAGCTTATGCACTTCACCCTACCCCATCTACTTGTAGCTGTTATGAAATCTGATTTACTTCTTGATTCTTATGTGGTAAGTCAATCTATAAAGATCATAGTGTTGCAACAGAATTTTTCCCTGTGTGTTTTATTTAGGTGTGTGAGACCTTTCTGACCAAATACCTCTCAAGAACTTTCAACTTTGCATCATAGAACATACCAAACATTTTCTGGTAGGTTTCTTCTTAGTTGACCATTATCTCAGTTTCTCAGGATTTGCAGCGTGACATTTGTCACAGTGTCATCTGAAGAACAAAGAGTGATAACTCAGCTATGTTGCTTTCTAGTGGGGATTAACCAAATGTTGACACCTTTCCACTTTGAATTGATACTGAAAATATGAAACACACTAAATATTAAATGAGAGACAGATTTGGTAGCTTTATTATGGATAAACAATTTTAGCCTTTTCAAATGATTTATAAAAAGTCCTTATCTCACAAAAGAAAATTTGTAATTCTAAAGCACCAAATATCACATAAAGGAATAAATTTAGAGAATGCAATACTGAGTTGTAATACTTAGGCGTATAATAGCCTACACATTATAAGCAGTCTGAATACCTGTAACTCCAGATATTTTACTTTCAATAAGGTACAGTTTCTGCCCTGAATCAATTGGTTATTATCTAAAAAGGCTAGGAGAATAAAGAGTTAAAAGCAGAAAATAAATCTTAGGACTATGAGATGAATTGCCCAAGGTCAGTTTTGGAGCAGCTGAGCTAAAAACAGAAATCAAGTAAAAAACAGAATCAAACCCCAATGTCCTAGTGTTCTTATCAAAGAGTACAGAGAATACCAAATATTTATACAGCAAATCAACGACTTCCAAAAATGTTTTAAAATCACTGAAATTGATGATTCTTTTTAATCCATGTGTTTTCTAGTGAGTATTTAAGTTAATGTTGATCCTTCGACATTACTGCATGAAGCACAAGTGGAAATATGCCAGAAAATGTCAGTCTTATGAGGGGTTTTTCTTTTTCGTACAGATGCCTGATTCAGGTTTTGTTAAATCCTTTCAAGGTCAAAAATCCTCAAGAGACTTAGAATTCTAGAGAGCTGTATTTCATAACTTCTAATAGTCCTTCAGCCCTTTATTTAGATAATCACCAAAAGCATAAAGAAGTTAGGTTGTTTGCTGAAAGATATTGGCTGAAATATCTAGCACTGAAATGTCTTGCATCTGTATCAATATTATATTACCAGTTACTGTTCTACATTATTAATAATAGTAACCAATTTCTTAGCATTTTAATTTTATGTCATTAACGTCTATGAAACAAGTACAGCTAATTCAGGACGTGATAAGAAAATCATCACAACAAAATATTAAGCACTCTTCATGAAGTGATCTAAGGACTAGAACCAATCTACAGAAATATATGTGAATAAAACATTCCGTGCCCTCAAGCAGAACTATAGCTGCAGTAATAAAAGCTTGTGGGGAAAAACCTGTCCCTGCAGAAACCAAAGGCAAGACTCCCATGGGTCCCATGGTACTGGGTGCTGAATATCTGTATCAATATGCATTTCCTTTCCAGATACATTTTTCCATACATTAGAATTTTGATATCATTTGTTATCTGTAGATAACAAGTATATCAAACAAGTATATCAATAGTACCTGATAATGATTTATTTCTATATTCACAGGTCTATAATGAGGAACAAAAAATATTTCATTTTCAAATATAATATTTTTTAAAATAAAATCACTATTACCTCTTTAAGGAGAAGACTCCTTTAATCAATTATTTTCAAAATTTTTGTAGTTGGATGATCTACTTTTCTCATAATACATAAAATCACTTTGAAACTTCTGCAGATTCAGAACTGTCTTTTTCTGACAATTATTTGTTGTGTGCTCTTTCAAATAACAAGCACACCAATAGAAATGAAAATACTTATTTTTTCCACAGGGAAAAAAATCTTGTGGACCAGCTAATTAGTAGGAAAGAAACTGAGATCAAAAGGAAAAAAAAAAACCACCTGTCATTCTAAATCCAGGTTTCTGTTCTGCTGGTAAAAATAAAAAAGAGAGGGAAAAAAACCCTAAATTTTGGACCCTACACAATACGGGCTAGTGCAAAAAATGATGGTCATTCAAACCTATGAAACAACTTTCATGTGAGGAAATTTTTAATAAATTTTTGGCTTTGAGAGAATATATTTGAGGAGGGAAGTGACGGATTTTTATAAAACTCAGTGTTATGAATAAAATTAGTTGGAAAAGGTTTGCAGTTTCTCATAACACAGCATCAAAAAAAAAAAGTAATAGGATAATTTTATGCATAAATTTGACCACGCATGTAAGTCTCCTGCTAGTACCTCATCCAACTGAGAATGCTATTACGGGAGGGAACCTGGAGAGTCTCTTTTAATCATAGCCTACTAGCATGTGTGCAAGAACCAGATAAAGAAGAATATGAGAGACCTGGCTTCTCTTCATTTGATTTCTGGTCCCTATCACAAAGTGAACACACGACAGCAATGCATAAGCAGCTGTATGAAAAGTTGAAAAGACTTCTTTATAGAACAAGAATTGAATAGGAGATGACTTGTGACCCTAGAGCACAGTCCATTTCAGACAGTCCTGTCAGTGTAAAGTGCTGTTCCTTGTTCTGTTAACTTGATAGAGTTAATTGAGCCCAGAGAGAACAGATTCAAGGTTTTTACTTCCTAACCTTCCACTGTTAAAACTCAAGAGATGACAAGGAAATTTTTTAGGGAAGTGAGGTATTGATGAGAAACAATCGAGTACAATGACTCCCTCTGGTAGCTCAGCTATCAGGATTTTTATGCATGTGCCATTGGACAAAATTTACACTACTAGACTTTAATCCTTTAGCCTTTTAAAAAACATCAGAAAGATTTTTTTAATTGAAGGGAAAAAAACCAACCAAACAAAAAAAAAACCAAAACCCAAAAAAAAACCAACAAAAAACCAACAAAACCAGCAACAAAGAAAACAAAAAAAAAAAAACAAACACAACAAAAACCAAGCCTCTTTGCCCCTGAACTACCAGATACATAAGGACAAATTACACCACAACCCACCACCTGCTACACCCTGCCCTGTGACAGTTTTCTTTCCTTTCAACTTTCAGGGCCTAAGCCTGTGCTGCCATTTTGCACACAAGAGGACAGAGACAAATAACGTTTAAGCTGTTTATAGAAAAAATTATCAAGTATAATATAAATCTCCAGTTCTTTTTAATCACAGCATTTAAAAAAGAGAATTTGTTCGCAGACATCACATGACCTAATTTCATGCTGGAAATTTTTCAAGATGCTTAGGAAGCAACAGAAAAAAGCAATTTAAATAGTGGACTAAAATTTTATGTAGAATGCAATGAAAATATGTTCTCTTTAAAGTTCAAAACTTTTACTTGCTAGAAAACTAATTTGCAGATCTGTTAATTAAAACAAATTTTATATTACTAAAAAATTAACATTTGAGACTGTGATTTCTTTTTCTTCTACATCATCTATTTCACTGCATTATTTTTGTGGATTGTGAGCTCACTAAGAACTTAAAAATACCTCATGTGAATCTAATGAAATGGCACTCAAGGTTCCATACCTAGGCTTCAGGTTGCCTTTATTACTGGTACAGTAATAGCAGTGCTAACATTCGTGTTTATGTAACAGCTTCTATTTTAAATTATCATTTCAGTTATTCACAATTTCCTCATCCCTTCTGTTTGAGGATAAAATGTATCAGGAATAAGCCACCCAAATATTTTTTCTGGGTTTATGTGAACAAAAATCCATTTAAGGACTGCAACATAACTGAAAGAAAAGCAAGTGCCCTGTGGTCCATGTACTTATGCCTGGCAATCTTTAATTTAAAACTATGTATATTTATAGATGTAGTGAAATAATGGATAATAAGAATATGTCTTATGGGAGAGCACTCTGTGGTGATCTAATGGAAACATCTTTTTTTTCCTTAGTACTAGAATATGAGAATACCTTTCTGTTGTTTCAGGAGTTTTTTTTCTGCTCCTCTCATTGATTATTTTTATGACAGGTGGTTTTATTAATTTAAATTAAAGCTCTCAATGCAACAGTTTTTCCTTGTAGGATTCTTGGTAGTGTAGCAGAAAACATTGAAAGAGATGGAGTAGCAGGAGCAAGGATCAAGGGTTTATGTAGGTCTTTCTGAGATGTTCATTTCCTACATACCCACCAGAGCAGAGAGAGTTTAGTAGTGAAGGGGAAAAAAAAAAAAACTTAAAAAATTAAAAATTTAAAAGACTGTATGTGAGGATTTTGCCTTCTCAGTACATTTATTTATAAATAAATGTGTCTGCTGAACATCAGAAACTTGCATTTCTCACAGTACAACCCCAGACTGTCACATTTCACTACAGCCTTACATATTGTTTGGTCTTGCTTGGTTTCACAGGCAGCAGTTAAAACCCTGTCTGTTGTTCTGGTGGCTTTATCTGACTGAAAATTCTATGCGTTTTTTTTTTTTTTTTTTTTTTTTCCCCTTTTGCTGTACATCTTTTGTAGCACAGATGTCAAAACTATCACCCAGTGAAAAAGACGTGTGGCAGTGATGTGGCATAACTGTCAAGGCATAGAGATGTTGTGCAGAGCAGATACACTGTTATGTTGCACTATGTAGGTTATCTGTCTAAAGTATAAATCATTCAGGATCCATAGGCTGCTGTCATGGATTTACTGATATGCAAGTAACTGTATAAATATATCCTAATTGGCTACCTGTGCTCAGTTGCTGAAACACAACATGAAGGTATCTCAATGCAAATAAAATCTCAGAAGGGAAAATTCATTACCAGAAAACACTTCCCTTCAGCCACTGAAAATCATTCCTACTCCCCATCAACCCTAGTAGCAGGGAACCATCTTAACACATTCATACATGTTACCCTCCTTGTCTCCACTGGCTGCACATCCCTCAGGAACACCCACCTGCTCCTACATGGAGTCCTCCACAGGCTGCAGTGGTGTGGTCCTCTCCACAGGCTACATGAAAATGCCAACCCTTCCATGGCTGTCTTCCAGGAGCTGCAGTGGAGCACCTCCTTTCCTTCATTCTTCACTGACCTTGGTGTCTGCAGGCTTGTTCCTCACAGTCTTTTTACTGACTTTACCAGACAGCATTTTGCTTTTTCTTGAATACATTTCCATGAAAGTGCCAGCACCCTGCGGGGCTCAGCCTTGTCCTGCAATGGGTCCCTTGAAGCTGGCTGGAGCAGGCTGAGCCCAGCACAGGGCACACCTGGCCCCTCCTCACAGATGCTGTCCTTGCAGACCACCCCCACCCCAACACCACCAAAGTCTTGGCACATACAAGCAAAAAAATATCAAATAGTCTTTTCTAAACAATCATATTTTCTCACATTACACAGCATTTACAGTTTTAATTTACTTGGTTATTACAAACAGTCTCTTCAACTTTGCTGATTTTAATCTTCTACCATTTCATTTTTTGGTAGTTGAATATTTTGACTAATAGTTACATATTAGGTAGTATGTGATATACAATATTTTGACATTTGCCGCAATAAGCATGGAAGAAATGTGGCTAATCAGGAAAAAAAATACTTCTAAATAAAAACCAGTTTAATTTTTGAGAATGTATCTTTAGTTTTTTGAAAAGTATTTCACTTTGAGATTATTTTTAAAATCTGAGCAATCTAGAGTGCTCTAACAATAAGATGAAAATTGTGAAAAAATTGAGATTAGGTCTGTGTAAATGTGGAAACAAATATTTCATTTAAAAAGTCTACTACATTGTCCATTTTTGTAAATTAAAATAAAACAATAAAAGTTTTATTTTGTCATTTGGAAGTTTCTCTCTAATTAAATGAAAACATTTTGACTCAAGCTTCTATTTTTTATACATATATATACCTAGATTAAGAGTGATATCCATAGAATGCCCATATTTTTATATTTCAGAAAAATATAATTATGAAGTGACAGAAATTTTATTTATTATGTAAATATGTTTACTGAGATAGATGTGGAAATTTTAAATTCTGCAGCAGAAGTATTCATTAAGTACCCTGTAACTGATGAGTCCTAGTGACAATGAGGAGATTCTTTATATTTAATAAATCAGAATGCCTGTTTGAATCAGATGTCATGATAAAGCGATTAATGCATAACCTATATAATGCATATAACATACAATGCTTTTTTCCTCAGTTGTGACCCTGAATTAAAATATAAATGTTGAGTTAATCCATGCAAAAACACTTGTGTGCTGCTAATGTTTTTACTTTAGGAATTAAATAAAATACATGCTACTAACCTTCCCTAATTCTGGATTGATCACCCTTCAGATATGTGCTGTCTGTTGGCTTCTCTAGCTAGCTCCTGTTGAGGTCTTTTTTTAGACAAGGACTTTGTGAACACAGTGAAATGGTAATTAAAAAGCCAACAGTGTTGTAAATACTTCACTGACACATAAGCACACTCATTTCCTTCCTGGTCCCACTGTCCCTCAGGTGACAAGCGTTGCACTGGTCACTGCTGAGACCAGGTTTCAACCAAGCAAACAGGTGATGGAACTGTGAGGTTTTTCCTTTGTTAAACAAACATTTAGCAGCTTCCTGACTCTTTGAACTCTAAACACCATGTTATATACAAACTTTCAAGTGTTCTGCTTTTCTGGGTTTTCCAAGACTCAAGCTGCTTCAATTTTCAATAACTTTGTTTTTTTCTAACTCTTACTTCTGTCTTTTCATTTCACGGGGATGTTTTTGTTTCTCTATCTGTACCTGTTTTGTTTTTGGGTTTTTTTTAGCAGTTCAGATATGGCTGGTCAGCATGCGGACCTAACACTCAGGCCATACTATACTATACTACTAAATACCATACTATACTACTAAATAAAGTTAAAG
Organism: Diglossa brunneiventris; assembly: GCA_019023105.1. NCBI lineage: Eukaryota > Metazoa > Chordata > Aves > Passeriformes > Thraupidae > Diglossa > Diglossa brunneiventris. The sequence continues at coordinate 45,215,862 of CM032352.1, read as the reverse complement.
GCAGTCTTAACACCAGAATGGAAATTAATCTAATTTTCACTCCAAACTCACATGCCTTCAGTGAATATCTCACTGGGGGCAAAACACAGGAGGCAGTCTGAATCCTCACTTCACACAGCATTGGGGATGTCAGACAGCTCTCTTGCCTCTAAATAACTGAAAGCAAAAGGGGAGATTTTTAGCAAGATTTTAAAATTTACATATTTAAGCTATTAAATAGTAGTATTGCTGAAAGGGTGTAGCAGACATTTTGAATCCACCAACTGTGTGCACAGTATCCCATGTCACTAAATAAAAATTACTATGATACAAGGATAGGAATTGATAAATATATGCTTTATTCCCAGTTTTTGTCACATAAGAGGAAGGAAAAAAATCTTTAACCTCCTTTATCATATTTTACTGGTTTTGGGAGAGGAAGTTCCTCATCTGTGAATTTAGTGTGCTTATATATTTTTTCAGAGGAGCAGTTTTAATTTTTTTTCTCCATTCCACAACTCTTGACAAAGCCAGCGCCTTTAGACAGTTCTTGTCACTGTACAACAGTATCTGTATTTAGAACACATTAAGAGCTGAATGTTGTTTGTGGTGCTTTAAACATGTCTTATGAAACCTTCAAATTACAACCATCTTATTGTCAAGATTCATGGTGATAGGAGACGGTGTCTAGAGTTTTCTCATAATTTTAGTTCCTATGGGCAATGTCTAAGATCATGATGATACAAAATCAGGCATATCAAATGACAGCAAGCTTGGAAGTTGGAGAAATTATGGTTATGTGGCAGAGGCATGACCTCTAGCTCCACTGTAATTGTCACTGTGATCTACTGAAATGAAAATAAAATGCATTTAATGGTGTTTTTCTCAATTAGCAATACCAATGCACAACATTGAGAATATTTAATAACTTCAGCAGAATGACAGCAGACACAGCTTTATCATACATGAATGAATGGAAGAATTGTAATAGGCTCAGCCACAAATGTATATAACACAGCTGGGGATTGTTCAGTTTATAACCTGCATCTCTCAGCATTTCCTTACACCACTGGAGCCAAACGAAGCCTTCCCCAGGGATAACATGCAGGCAGCACTTCTAAATGGCATCCTGTCACATATGTCAAGCTCTCCCATGGCTTAAATCTGCTGTAGGCTCAACAGCAGATATTACTCAGCAAAACACTGAATTATTTCTTCACTTATTTCTTCACTGAAATCCTATCTGTAATGATTACTTTATTGAAGTCTAATGAAAACTTTCTCCTTATTTTACCCAGAATATTTATGAAATGTTTAGTTTACTGATTTTTTTACTACCAATGGCAGAATGGAGACTTTCTAGGAAATACTTAAATAAGTATGCTGAAGATCCTTCCTTATTGGAACATATTGTTACCATATTGATTTTCATCATAATGCTGAACATTATTTCTCTCACCACTAAGATATGTATTGAATGATCATATCTCCTTTTTAAAATGTTCAATATCAATATCATCACACCTGATGTTAGAAGTCACAGTGTTGAATTAGATTTTTTAACTGAAATTTGTTACTGAAGTGTCATTTTTTTACTCCTACTGGTTTTATTTTTTTCTTTATCCATCTCTATTTGATATCATCTAGAATATGTGTACTGTAATTGAATCCTGGTTTTCAGTACTTGTAAGAGTAGAAAACCATTCTAAAATTATTATACTTCTCTTGATGTTTAAGAGACTGAGTATGAAAACAAAAAGAAATAAAGCATATGTACTTTCCATAAAATATGTATAGTATAAATTTCATGGAAAATAAACATTACTGCAAATGCAAGCAAGTAATTTGTACAAGAGGAGAGAAAATTTAGTCTTATTTCTCATTTTTTGCTTTCAAAAGTATTTTGATAGTGAACCCATTTCTCTGTTCTTTATGATGACACTTTATTCACAGCCTGACCAAGAATAACTTTCATATATAAGGCCAGCAAACTGTTTCTTTGTTCAGGTCTGCAATAAAATGGACAGATATTAGCATAAGTTCATCCTGATCCTTTAACAATATGTACACTTCCATAAGCTATCCCATTAAATGAGTGCAATGAAAGAGGTTATACTGCCATGGGAATATCAGTTAAGAATCATTCTCCTGCAGCTGTTGGTTCTGAATTGCCAAAATTGGAAAAAAAAAAAATTGACACAGGTGAATGATCAAGTGGATCTGCTTTTTAACAATGTGCATTAGGTGCCAAATATCAATACATCTACCACGGCCAGCATGTTTAGCTTTTCAGAAAGGAAAAGAGACAATTTTAAACTGGTTTAACAAAAGAAAATACTGGTAGACTGAGAGTTACAAATTTAAATAAGTAAAAAATAAAAAAGTAAAATCACACCAAAAAGACAGCTTCAACTGTCTTAAGAGAACACAAACATAATCATGTTATGTTGCAACAGGTTAATTACTGGTGATGTTTTATAAGGCTGAAAGACAATGACCAGCTGAATACTTGACAATCTCAGCACATAAACTGTTTGTCTTACATAGGTGCATAATGTCTGGAACAGATGTTTGCTAGCAAAGAAGCAGTGCTAAAATTTGATGGAGTGTAATATATGTACAGACAATATGTGTGTGTACATCTCCATAGACATAAATTTTCAGTCTGTATGGTCTTCGAGATGCTTTTGGGCATAAATAAAGAGCTCTGAATAACTGCAAATTTTGTTCTCCTAAAGCCTGTTTATTATTTACTTTTAGTATGATTTTCTTCAGCAATGAATTTCTCTCAAAACATATGATTTTACATATGATACTGTCTAACCCTAGTTCATGTATTAAGATGCTCATTAGATGTACTACTAAAATATTTATTAACAGATGTAAATAACACAATAGAAGTGTAGGTGGTTTCTAAGAGTTGGCTTTGACTGTAAATTTTCATATTAAATTAAATGGCATTTACCATTTATTTGAAACCAAATGTTCCAAAATTTAGGAAATTATATCAGTGTCCAACATACAAATAGAATAATATTTCAAGAGTGAATTATGATTATTTTCCTCTCAGAAAATATAATAAACATCAACTAATAGTCTGAAACACAATTTTAGTAAAAAAAAATCTTTTTGACATTATTGCAAATTTCCATTATACTAAAAGAGAAAATTGTCTTGCTCTTCTATAAGGAGAATGAGTCAAAAGGAGCATAGCACTGTGTTATAGTGACTTAGATGTTCTTCTATACTTCTATAAAACAGGAGTCTAGCTACTAGCCTTTGCTTTTAGGAGTGCTTTAAAATTTTACATTACTATGTTATGTCTTACAAAAAGGAAAGAATTAGTAAAATCAAAATATAGGAAGAAAAACAATTTTTTTTTCCACTTAGTCATACAGAGTTAAAGCTGTCTTTTATCTTCTTTCTGTGCAGTCCTCTGACCAGTATTCCTGGCCACAATGTTTCAGCCTACAGGGATGTCAAGGTTTCCATCTTGGGCTTCGCTGAAAAAAAACAACATTCTGTTATCTTAATTTTTGTTTCTAATGTTGAAGAAAATCCAGATATTTTGACAATATTTTGCTGCCCTGCCAGTCAAAATTGTCTGAGGCTTGCTTTGGGGAAAGAGAAATCAAACAAGCAGACAGATACTTTGAATAAAATCTAAGGCCTCGACTAATCTGCTGTGATTTGAAATCAACTAAGTATCTAAATGTTGTATTAAAACATGACATCAAATTTGGGTAAGTCTTGATGGGGAGAACATGCATGAAGGTATAACACCCAGTTTTCCACTCTGTCAATCTGCCATAGTGTACTATTCACAATGCAGAGCCAACTAAAAGGAGGAGCTTTCAGTGAATGGTTATGTGTGGAACAAATCCTTTATATAATCCTAATTCCAATGACAATGTGATGCTAAAATGGTAGATTTTACACAGAAATTTTCGCTGCTAATGGGTGTTCTTTTCTGAAGTCTATCACAGAGAACATAACCCACATTGGAAATGAGAGAAGAAACTATAGGGAAGAGGAGATTTTGATAATTTTTTGGGTGTGCAGACAGGAAATTATAAAATAAGTGGCAATTCTTTGGCTTTAATATCATTAATAAATATTTTGATAAGAATTAGATCAGAGACAATTAGTGAAAGTTTTAGGCTTTTTTTTCTTCTTTTTTCTACATGAGAAATGAAAACATGAATGTCCATCTCCATCCTCAAACCTTGAAGTATTAAATTAGAAGCTTGGGACACCTTGGAATTTGGAGCTTTGGAATTGAAGTTCAGGCTCCTAGTGTTATGAATACACTACACAGAATTTTCTGTATAGAATAGAACATGTTAAATATGAGAGATCTAAAATCCGTGGGAGATATTCACCTTGCCTAACATCCATACCTGACTTTGGATGGCACTTGACTGGTGGGATGACCTTGGGTGTATGTCAGGTATGCACTAAGTCGTTCTATCACTGCTGCCCTCAGCAGGAGAGGGAGGGAAGAAAGTAACATGGAAAAAGTCTCCTCCCCACTTTCCTCCTAATTCTTAGCTTTTATTGTTGAGCAGACACTATATGGCACAGAATATCCCTTTGGTCAGTTTGAGTCAGCTGTGGCAGCTCTATCCCTTTCCAAGATCTTCTCCGCTGCCAATGTGGGACAATGGGGAATGTTGCAGAGACAGTGCCGATGATGTGCCAGTGCTGCACAGCAGTAGCCAAAGCACTGGTCTGTTACCAAACCCTTTCCAGCTACCAGTGCAAAGCAAAGCACAACAACTGCGGTGGGAAGTTTAACTCCATCTCAGATAGACCAGACACACTCAGCTTTAAAGTGATAAAAAGAATTCTGTTCCCATTTAAGAAATAGAAATGTCTCCATACAGGTGTGGGGTTTTTACATACTTAATGTGATTTAAGTATGTAAGGTCTCAATAAAATTAATGAGCAGCTATTAGTGGAGTCTAAAGAGTAATTCTGATTGTTCTAAAGTTGATATACAATGTTTGATTAAATTGACTAAAAGGGGGAATCCTTAATCCTAGTTATCTTTACAAGTTTCCAACTGCTCCAGAACATCACTCAAGGTATCTTGTAGGATCTGTATCAGTCAAGTGAGTATCTTTCAGAAATCTTAGGGCAAAAAACAATGGCTGCACTGATATATAGACAAACAAACCTAAACCACAGTGTCTGGTTGCAATGATTTTTTTTTTTTTTTGTGCTGTACAGACTGTAAGGCTGTAAGTACTGCCTAAAAATTGCCTCCAGTGTTATTTGGAGTTGCTCTAAATTATCTGAGAAAACAGATGGGAGATCCATGCCTCTATGAAAATGGAGCTGGAGGCCAGTGAAGATAGTCTAGGACACAAATGGCACTTGCCATATTTCCTTAGATCAGTGAATTAAGTCTTTGAAGTCTACTTCCTGTACTGGAAACCTGTACACATAATTCACATGTAGACACCACCCATGCTCATACAGGAATATGAAAAATATCGCTGTTACCATGTGACTGCTGTTTAATTAAGATATATCTAAATAATAATATAATTAGTCAAAGTACACATAATCAATATGTTGTCAATATTCCTGTTTCCAATGTGCATTGAACTGTAAATGTATACTGCATTTTCTTGTCCACTGGAAATATTCTATGTAACTCAGGAGAATAATTTCAGGAGATATAATTTCGTTAATGAGATTAGGATGTTAGAATATGCTGTCTGAGATATTCTTCAGATCTACAAGTGATTGATGAATTTGTATTGAGAAACAGGACTTTGTGCTGATGAACCTCACCACAGACAGGAATTCTGTGTAACATGCTGTTTATTCAATGAAGGTAGGCTCATCCACTGCTGCAACCCCTGGGCTTCCTCACATCAGAAGGGGTAAAAGATTGCCATCAACCCTTCTATACCTTCCATCCTTTATGCACTTAATCTTCTGTTCAGCCTTAAATACTTCTTACTTTCCTACTGACATTTCAAAAGAAGTAGCACTTCCTGAGTAGAAAACACACACTGACATGTGAAAAGTTTAATTAAATTGTCTAAATCTGGAATACCAGTCTACTGTAATGATAAGATTCTTGACATAGAATCAGAGTCATAGAAGAGTTTGTTGGAAGGGACCTTCAAAGGTACCTTTATCTTCTAGACCATAAGACACATTTTTTTTTTTTTTGTGCCATTACACATTTAGCAGATTATTATTCTGCCAGTAATGTTTCTCTGGAAGAGAATGGGTTTCCTCTACAGCCTTTATTAACTCTACATAGATGCCCCAGATGCTCTAGAGATCCTCAGTGGGATAAATACCTTTATATGAGCAACAGAATTAAGGTTGTAATAGTTTGACAACCCAAAACTCCTTCTATAGCTTGGAAAAAAGATACTGGTATTACTCCCAGAGATCAATTCATCCACACTTTCTTATGCAGTGAATTGCCCTTGGAGGTTATTACAAAGTGAGACCAGAGTGACTAATTAAGTCTTGTATGCCTTTTAGATATATAAAGTAGGGCAGATAAATCCCAAATATATGTACCTAAATTAGAAGGCTAGTCTACATTGATTCTTATACAGGCAATGCAAAAAGACTGATTCTTCCAAAGAGCTACTTGGAGCAGGCATCTAAGTGCTCTGTATATAGAATATCTTCTCATCCTTTGCTAATTACAGAGAAAACCTCATGATTTTTACTTTCTCTGTCCTATTTTCTTTCATTTTAGGAGGCAAAAAGAAGATAAAAATGTCAGGGGGATGCCAACATCAAAAAATAATGAGAGTTGTTATGACTGTGTTGCTTGAATGTGGTATGAAGGAAGTAAGGATGTGATCTGGTTTTGAATTATAAACAATACAATTTTAATATCTTTCAGTAAATTTCAGGATATGATGCCTAAGCTGATAGAGCCTTTGCTACACGAATAATATTGTTGTCTCTGATTTCGACCAAAATTTCCACCTCAAGAACTATTAAAAAATTTGTTGAAGCTGATATATTTTTGAACAAAGTTATTGAGAAAGTGAAATTTTCAGTCAATGATATTATCAGAAAATAATAAAAAAAGAGCAGTCAATAGGAGGAAATTGTAACCTGTAAGTTTGTAATTAACTTATTTTCTAGACAATTCATTAATGAAGATTGATGCAGTATTCTCTTCGATTTTAAAATAATGTAATAAACAAATAAGATACTGAGAGACTCCGTGGGCTGAATCAGCCCTCTGATTAGTACCCACTGCTGATACTCTAGGCTAGTAGTGACGAGATTGAAAAACAGAGTGTCAGGGCAATTAAAGGGACTCTAGGCACTGGCTCAAGTGGTTGATAGGGCAGGAACACAGTGTTGTCCTGCTCAGTCCCTCTGGGGGCAGAGAAAAACAGTGAAAGGAATAGGAGAGCTCACATTGTCAACAAGTGGCTCAAGGGTTGATGTCATCAGCAGCATTTTGGGATCTTTGATCATGGGGCAATTTTTATGGCACCTGGCCTGCTGGAACTGGATGGACTCCATCTCTCTGTTAAGGGTAGAAAAATTTCAGCTCATGAACTGGCAGGGCTCATTGAGAGGGCTTTAAACTAAGTTTGAAGGGGGAAGGGGATGCAGCTGGACTACCTAGAAGCAGGCCCAAGGTGGGGTAAGCCTGAGTTAGAGGTGAAATCAGTAGCCCAGTTTAGGAAGGACCTTGAGACACTGGAGTGCATCCAGAGGAGGGCAAAAAGGCTGGTGAGGGACTTGGAACACAAGCCCTGTGAGGAATGACTCAGGGAGCTGGGCTTGTTTAGCCTGGAGAAAAGGAGACTCAGGTATGACCTTATCACTCTCTACAGCTTCCTGAAAGGTGGCTGTAGTCAGGTAGGGTTTGATCTCTTTTTCCAAGCAGCAACTGACAGAACCAGAGGACACAGTCTCAAGCTGCACCAAGGGAAATATAGGTTGGATATTAGGAAAAAGTTTTTTACAGGAAGAGTGATAAAGTACTGCAATTGTCTGCCTGGGGAGGTGGTGGAGTCACCATCCCTGGATGTGTTAAAAAAAGATTGGATGTGGCACTTGGTGCCATGGTTTAGTTGGGGTGTTAGGGCATGAGTTGGACTCGATGATTTTTAAGGCCTCTTCCAACCTTGTGATTCTGTGATTCAGTGATACTATACCTCAAATAAGTTGGCCCTGATCACTGTAATTCTTGCATGCCTTTTATGTTCATAGAATAAATGTTTCTAATTCATCTAGAAAGAGTATCTTCTAAAAGAAGGAACATCTAAAGAGTGTGACAAAGGGAACTCATTTGACATACCACGACTGACCACAGAGATATGAAATTAGGGTAAACTTCTTCACTGAAAATGTTATCAAGCATTGGAATAGGTTGCCCAGGGAAGGAGTGGAGTTATCATTCCTGCAGGCATTTATAAAATGTGACACTTAGGGATGTGGATTAGTGGTGGACTTGAGAGATCTGGGTTAATGGTTGGACTTGTCCATCTTGGAGGTCTTTCCAACCTAAAAAATTCTATGATTCTATAAATTGAAAACAAAATAATGAAAGTGTTATTGCCTAACTCAGATAATGCTTTTTCAAGGTTGCAATAAGTTCCAGTGCTTCTGGCTTGGAAAATAACCCAAATATCTCTATGTATATTTTTCTTGTATGAAAAACATATACCTGAATGATTATTTAATTCTCTTTTGCCAGCAATATTTCCAACAATATTTTACTGGTGATTATTTATTTACTGTTATTCTCAAATTAAAGTCTACTTCAATATTAAAAGCATTCTATCAATGCTGAGTTTATTGCAATGAAATACAAAATAATAAAAGAGTTGCTTGATATTTACTGAGTCTGACCATTTATGTAATCTGAAATATGAAACAAAAAATTTGGTATCACACAGGGATCTATTTCTATCTCTGTCAGAATTGGTATAACATGGCAGTGAAACTTCAGCTTCTAAACCAAGCGTCTGCCAGAGCAAGATATTTAATTTGCATGCATGACACTAGAGAAGAGGAAATTAATTTGGCTGAATACAATCAATACATATCTAATGGCAAACAGCAGTTGAAATAAATCTTACTATTTTTATACCTCCAGGGTTTAATCCAGACAGCTGTAATTAAGCACAGTTCTCCTCTCCTAAGGGTTCTGAGAACAGGTAGAATGTGTTAGAAACCTCCATTCATTTGTGCTTCGATCTGGTTTGTCTCAGGCACATATAAACCTCTGCTGCTAAATATAAGAGGACTTGCAAAAACAGTCTTTGTAATCATGATAATTTTCATAATTTGATTGCTGTTTTTCTCCATTACTCTGTTTTATTTAATTTTGTTCAAAAAAGTGCATTAGAGGGAGCAGCCACTAAGCAGTACAGACTCCTCCAGCCTGATGTGCCGTTAGACCTCTGAGCTGGGGATTTGTTCCTAACACTGTTTATTTATGAGCACAGATATTGTGAATTTATGTATAAATTGCATTCCAAAACACTCACACAAGACCACAGTGTATGCATCAAAACACTTTGCAACAGCTCCCAGGGTCAGGGAGCAAAAACAGTGGGTTGCTCTCTGAGAGTAGATGAGCCAAGCGTGTCCTAAGGTGTGAAGGACAGTACCCTCACCAAGTAATGCAGTCCCACAGACCCTGAGCAAGAGTCACTGAGCAAATGTGGCCACTCTAAACTCAATCATACAAAAGGCCAGTCGGCCAGGAAAAAGGAAAGTTCAGAGCAATAAAACAAATTTGAAGATGAAAGCAGGAAATCAGGCCACTGGGACCAACACAATGCATAGACAGACACAGGCACATCTGCGATGTAGCATAGGCAAGGATAGGGTCTGAACTTGAATGAACTTGAGAGGAGTAACATTCTTCTCACAACATTTTCCCACAAAGCTTTCCTCATGGCAGTCTGATTCCAGGCAGCACCAGATCAGTGCTGGCTTGAGCACTAGCAGCTGAGCCCCTAGTACAGCTGAGCCCCTAGTACAGCTGAGCCCCTAGTACTGAATCCAAGGCTATCACACTTGGTACCGAATTCTGGAACTTGATACTCAGCTGAAACCTATGATAGCCTAGAGGTGTCAGCTTTGGCTGCTCTTAGTTCTTTATGTGCCCAATAGCTCTCATGGCCACATGGCCTCAAAGCAAATCATGTAATAACACTTTGATATACAAGTAGAATATAGGAGCTATTCATAAAACCATGGGGCAGCAAAGCTTCATGCTTTCCATAGGCGAGTCTATAACCAAAATAAGATGAAATACATATCAATGCCTTGTGCATGCCTCATTGTCTCCTTCCAGAATGAAGGGAGGCTAAAAGTACTGTTTAAGTGTAGACATCTGTTCCACTGATCATGGAGGTTTAACCCACTTGCCCACAGGGCAAGAACAGAGGAAGAAATAAGAAAAACCTTATGGCTTAAGGCAATAACAGGGATATCACTTACAAGTTGCCATCACAGGCAAAACAGACTTGATTGGAGGAAATTTAATTTAATGTGTTGAAAATTAAAATAGATTTGAGTAGTGAGAAATGAAGACAAAAGATCAAAACAGCTTCATCCCCACCTTTTCTCAAACTCAGCTTCCCTCCAGTTCCAAATCCTCTAAGCTGCACACAACCCTCAGCAGTGTCCTACTCACTGATCTGCAGTGTTTCACCTTTCTTAAATTCTTTTTAACCAATGTGCCATCTTGTCTACTGGGCTCAGCCTTGCCCTGAGTTGGGTCTACTCTCTGCTGGAAGCATCTGTTTCTAGAACAGGGATTCCCCTTACAGAGGCCACCCTTCAGCCCCACCTCTGCCAGTGCCTGGGCACCTGCACCTGCCACACTACTGTTTGTGTGCAGGTGACTTTTTGTCACCTGTCACATACTATTTGTGTGAGCCAAGTCCTGTCTTGGCTCCCCAGCATACCAGACTCTGCAATGTCTTCTACAATAGCAGCAAGGTGAAGAATGCTGTGGCATATGTTGAGGAACCTCTGTGCAGCAGATTTTTACAAAGTCTAACAGCTTGTCTCTTGAAGTTCAGATGAATATTCTGATTTGGTGCCACTCTGACAAATTGCCTAAGCTTATCCAAAATCTTAAATGTAATGCACTACTAAATAGAAAAACGATGTTTATAGCCTTAGAATAAGAATTTCTATGCATGTCTGGGAAACTTTCAGACTGAACAGAAAGTTGTCTAATTAATTCTAATGCTCTCAAGGTAACACAGTGTAGGGAGGTAGAAAAACTATTTCTACCTGGTACACAAATGAATAGATGGGATTTTGGTAAATTTACCGACATACATATATTCATGGAAATCTCAACAGACATCCTATTCAAGTTTGTAATAAATTTTAATATTAATTAGTTTAGATTATTAATATCTTATAATACCTTATAAGTCTATAAATAATATAGACTTAAATTACCATGTTACATTGTGAAAAGAAGAGCATTGCTAAATCAGATGTGTAATAAGATTCCTTCTAATACGTAATTCACATTTATGGAATTTTGCAATATGTTCAGCACCTCCATATGTTGTTGTGGCACCATGCCAATTACAAATAAGCTTTCTATACAATGCAGAGTTTTCATAGCCACACTTTAAAAATAACCTCGGAGGGGAAAGATAAAACATGGAAATCTGACAGAGAATCTGTCAAATGTCAGCTAGGATTACGGTTGCACAGAACTTCCAAGAGATAACTAGGTGCTTTTTATCTGCTGATTGCATGGCTGACTATAATTTTCAAATCAAAAAGTCGATCCAAATCTGTCTGCCTATGAAAAATATTTTTATGGGTTTCCATAATCAAGTAAATTTAAAAAATAGTAATGTTATCTTGAGGAAAAACTAATACTTTTTGGCATTTGAATGCCAATGGGATGCACAGATAAAGAAATGTTTAAATATATAAATTATAAGACCACTAATATATCCAAAATACTTATACCATCTTTTTTTTTTTATCCCAGAGGATTCTGCTCACAGGGGTTTTCACTACTCATAACATATTCAACAAATATTCAACCAGTGTTCTTAGGAATCGATTGCAATGAGCAGAACTGAAATTAAGTTTTCAATGTCTTGTTAATAATCAGTCTAGAACTCGACTTTAAGATCTTACAGCTTCCTGTTGCATGGTGCCCCTTGTGGGCCACAGATCTTGCCAGAAAATCTGCTCCTGTGTGGGCTCCTCTGCCCAGGATCACAGGTCATGCCAGGAGACTGCTCCAGATTAGGTTCCTCACAACATCTTTCAGTGCATGTGCACTGCTGTGGCATGGGATCCTTCTTAGGCGACATTTGCTCTAATGTGGACTTCCATGGCCTGCAGAGAGTTGACCTGCTTCATTGTGGCCTTCATCATGGGCCACAGGGCAGGCTCTGTTCTGGTGCCTGAAGTTTCTTCCCCTTCTTCTTCACTGATCTTGGTGTCTGCAGAATTTTCTCTCACGTATTCTCACTCCTCTGTCCTGGGTGCTGTTTTACCACAGTTTTTTGGATGTGTTTATTTTGTTCCGTCCTCTTAAATGTGTTGTTCCAGAGATGCTGCCACCACCACTGATGGGCTTGACCTTGACCAGCAGCAGGTCTGTCTGGGAACTGGCTGGCATTGGCACTACTGAACCCGGGGGAAGCTTCTCACAGAGGCCACTCCTGTAAATTCCCCATTAACAAAATATTGCCCCACAAAAGAAATACATTTGCTCAGAAGTTATTAAGGTTCCTAGGATGATAAACATATTTTCTGGATACTTTTGAGATTTTCCTTCTAATTCCAACACTAGAAAAAATTAATCACAAACCAAATATGAAATGCATTCAAGAAGATTTAATTCATGCTTTTCTTTGTACAGCAAAAGATGTTGTAAGCTGCTACCCCCTTAATATTTTATAGTAAAATCAAGCCATGTATTATAATAATCAGATATCAACATTTTGACATGAAAAGTTAATTATTTGAAGCTAGTTTCCTTTCAGTAATGTGCAGAAAACTCTCAAATAAAAAGGGAAATCAGAGATAAAGTCCAACCCTGAAAGAGTACTAAAAAGATGGAGTATTGCTTTGCTGGCATTCTGAAAGAAATAACCTTGAATTTTGTATTACCTAAGGTTTTTTTTTTGTTGTTTTTTGGGTTTTTTCAAGGAAATCATCAACATTCAGGTATCACTGATATTCCCCAAATTTTTAAAAGCTGTACTCCAGTATGGTGGGAAACTGTTCACCTATGTTTTCACAGATAAAATCCTGCAGTTGACTAAATTTATTGGCAAAACTATTGAAGCCTGACAAATGAACTGATGCTTCAAATCCTCATGCATTCATAAATCACCCAATTTCTCATTTAAATTTGGAGTTTATCTGATAGATATTTCTAGAGAGCATAGCCACATAAAATATAGCATAAATTGATTGGTCTTGTCCTTCCTAAATAGGCTAATTTTCTTCCTGATTCCAAAGGTTAATTTGTGTTGTGAAATCCCTAGTATGTTTTCTGGAAAAGGGAGATGACAAGAAAGTGCCACTTTTTTTCAATTTATTTTTTTTTTTTGTATTAACAATTAACAACTCTTATTAAGTCTTTTTTGTACTCATGAGCCTAAGATCTGGACACAGGACTCTTGATTTTGTCTCAGGCTTTGAAAGTAATATCTCCTAACATGTAATGGCTTTCTAGGATGTTTCAATAAACACTGAATACATGTACATGGTCAACTGAACATAGCCATTCATCTTCTTTTGTAGCCATTTGATTTGAAGAGGTTTGCCTTGAAAGTAATTTTTTCTTTAATGACTGCAATAGAGGATGAAAACTACTGGTTCAGATGAAAATACTCTTAGCAACAATGAATCCAAAAAGTCAAGATGAGTAAATGAACAACTTCTCAATTTTGAATATTGCATTTCTCCTTGAATTTTCAGAGAAATTACAAGTTAACAAACTTGAAGGACATTAAATCTGTATTATGATATAAACCCTAGTTCTCAAGTAAAAACCACACAGCTGCTTGATCACTCTTCCATCCTTGAGATGGGAGAGTCAGAAGAATAAAAGTGAGAAAATTAATGGACTGAAATAAAAACAGTTTAAAAGATAAAGCAAAAGCTCTTCACAGAGAAGAGAAAAGAAAAAAAGTAATTTATTCACTCTTTCCCATAGGCAGGCAGGTGTTCAGCTATCATCAGTAATCCAGGGCTCCATCACACATAATTGTCACTTGGGAAGACAAATGCCTTTACTCTGAATGTCCTCCCTTCCTTCCTATTTCCTCAGCTTTATATATTGAGCTTATTGCCATATGGTCAGGGATATATTCCTTTGGTCATCTGGGGGCAGTTGTCAGGGCTCTGTCCCCCTCAAATTCCCATGTATCTCCAGCCTCCTTGTTGTGAGAGGTGATGTGAGAAGCAGAAAAGGCCTTGACCCTGTGTAAATACTGGTCAGACATAGCAAAACATCCCTGTGTTATCAACACTTTTTCTAGCACAAACCCAAAACTTAGCCCTATACTAACTACTCTGAAGAAGATTAACTCCACCCCTGCAGAGCAACACCTGGAGTTCAACGCAGTGATTAGGCACAGCCAGCAGGGCTTCATGAGGGGAAGGTCCTACTCCTTGATCCTGATTTTTTTTCTACAGCAGGGCAATCCACTGAGGTGATCAAGGAAAGCCAGTTGATGTAATCCCTTTGGAATTCTGCAAAGCTTTCAGTACTGCCTCGCACAGTATCCTTCTGAAGAAGATGCCCAGCCCAGCTGAAAAACCATGATGGGTGAGCAACTGGTCAGGCACAGAAGATTGTGGTAAGCGGGGTGATGTCAGGCTGGCATCCTATCAGTAGTGGGTTCCACAGGGATCCATCCTCAGCCCAGTTCTCTTCAACAGCTTTATTAATGACTAGAATGCAGGACTTGAGGGAATGCTAAGTCAGTTTGCTGACAACACCAAACTGGGAGGAGCTGTCCACTCGCTCAAGGGCAGAGAGGCCCTTCAGAGAAACCTCAAAAAATTAAAGATGGGGATATCAGCAACCATATGAAGTTTAACAAGGGCAAGTGCTGAATTCTGCACCTGGGCTGGGGCAACCCTGGTTGTGTGTATACACCGGGGAAAGAGAGGCTGGAGAACAGCACTGTGGAAAGGGACCTGGGGGTCCTGGTTAGTGACAGGTTGAACATAAGTCATTGTGTCCTGGCAGCCAGGAGGGTCAACTGTGTCCATCAGGTACAGCACACCAGCCAGGCAAAGGAAGAGATTGTCTTGCTCTGCTCTGCTCTGCACTGAGGTGGCCTCACCTTGAATTCTGTGTAGAGTTTTGGATGCCACAATAAAAAGATATTAAGCCATTAGAGAACATCCAAAGGAGGACAATGAGGATGGTGAAGATCCTGGAGGTGAACCTGCATGAGGGAGTGGCTAAGGTTACTTGGTCTGTTCAGCCTGGAGGAGAGAAGACTAAAGGGAGACCTCATTGCAGTCTTCAATATCTTCAAGATGGGAAGTGGAGGAGCAGGTACAAATCTCCTCACTCACATGACCAGTGACATGACCCAAGGGAATGGCCTGATGCTGAGACAGGGGGAGGTTTAGATTGGGTATCAGGAAAAGCTTTTCACCCAAAAGGGAGATTAGGCATTGGTGGGCTCCATTAGGCTCATTCACACTCTAACTATTCATCTCTTGGCACAAAGTGAAATAGGCCCAAAATTTTCTGCTTTTACTCCAAAATTCAATTAATACATATGCCTCAGACTGAGATTTTGTCAAGATGATTTGGATGCTACCCAAGCTTAAAGATCTTCCTGAGCCCCTTCTTAAAATATTTTGCAGATATATGTTTTTGCTATAAATATTGAAGAAGGCTTGCTTTAGAATTTTATACATTCAGAAAATGTGACTCAGTTGTTTGAGCTCCTTTTGACCTGTATTACTGAGGTAAAGTTGTCTTATTCCAAATCCATTTGCTGCAAACTGCTCTCAAGATTGCTCCAGTCAGATCCTTTGCACTAGTCAGCAAACTCACACTGAATAAAGACAAGATACAAATATCTTCTTAGATAAAAGGGCTCCAGACATATGTACAATCCATAATAGACTAATGCAATACCAAAGTAAAATAACGGTAGCAGGATAATATTATGAGAACCTCTGTTTTTTACTTCGTGAGTATGGACAAAAGAATATTTTTCTTGCATGTTGACTAGGAGTTTCTCAATGGAACATCCTCCTGTGAGGATATTGCCTCTTACTGTAACAAAGAAGGAGTATGGGAGGAAAAAATTAATTACTAATGTCATAGGAAAAATTTAATGATCCAGCATTTAAATATCTCTATTCTTGAAAAGGCAGCTGAGAAGAGAGTGTTCATGTTATTACACTTGTCATAAAGTGGTTTGCACTGGAGTGTATTCAGCTCAGAAAAATTCCTCTCTGAAAAACAATATAAGTTAAATATTACATTTTCAGTAAGTTTATTCAGACATTACTAGAACCAGACTCTATCTCCAGAGATTTCTGAAACAAAGAAATCTGTCAGACTGAAATAAGCATCAACCTTTATATGTAACATAATCTCCTCTTAATAAATATAAAAGATACATCCAAAATAATATTTGTCTAGGATTTGCCCAGTATGACATGGTCATAAAGTCTGTTAAGAGACTCTCTAAGCCCTTTCAAAACACCATAGCTATAAAAAGCATGGATATGAAGTAATTTAAGTAGCACACTGAACAAATATATCTAGGAATACTAAGCATGAATTATTCTTATGGTAATTCTGGGAAATTGCAAAGAAGCCGTGCCAGCAATGACAGCAATGGCAGCATGAGGGCATCACAAGATCATAGATATATAGCCAGCTGCCATTAGATCCACTTGCAAGCCAACGTTCATATATCCATATAAAAATAGCATTCCTTTATTGCATAATTGCTTTCAAAGAGGCCATTAGGGAAACCATTTTGTAAAAAAAAAAAAAAATTGCTAATCCATTCTTTTACTTAATTTTTTTTACAAAGCAAATCACTGATAATCTGACCTATCAACACTTAAGAAACAGAGATTTTTTTTTTACCTTATAATTGTTTGCTACACCTGTAGTGTAAATTTGCTTTTAGTTGTTACAGAAAATGCATTTTCATCCACAAGGCCTTTCAATCCTTAAGCAATATAAGGCTACCTTTTCTCATAAAATGTCAAAGTATTATCCTTATCAGAGATCTGTTTCTTAGATAGAAACATCTTGACTCTAGCACAGATTATAAAACATAAAAAATAATAATAAAGGCCTATTTTTTTCCCTTTGGATATGAAAGAAGTCATTATCAGTTTATGTCTGGAACAAGAAAGTAGAAATATTATCTAAAAAAATACAAGACTAAACCTAGCTGTCACAGTATCCAATTTCTAGTAGTATGTGGTAAAGTGTGACAGTGGTCACTGGGGTTTTCAGGTGAGGCAAGAGACGGGAATGTTGACTCCATGTTCAGAAGGCTTGATTTATTATTTTATGATATATGTATATATATTACATTATAACTATACTAGAAATAAATAGAAGGAAAGGTTTCCTCAGAAGGCTCGCTAAGAATAGAAAGGAATGAATAACAAAAATCTGTGGCTCGGACAGAGAGTCCAAGCTATCTGGTCTGTGGTTGGCCATTAATTGTAAACATTCAAGATGGCCCAATCACAGAAACACCTGATGCATTCCACAGCAGCAGATAACCATTGTTTACATTTTGTTTCTGAGGCCTCAGATCCTCAGAAGGGAAAAAATCCTAAGAAAGGATTTTTAGTGAAAAGATGTCTGCGACAGTAACGGATACTTGGAAAATAATACAGGACTTTGAAGATAGGAACAGTATATGGACTTGTTTCTCCAAATTGTCTCCCAGCTTCCAACTGTGGAATAAGTATTTTCTAACTTGGAAGAAAGATGTTTGTCTCTAACCAAACAGATTTTCTTTCCACTGCTTGCAGAATCCATAAGGTTTATTGCCATCCAAGTGGTTACAGGTTAAATAATGTTTTGTATGAAGACTTCAAGGGCTATTATTTTTTGTTAAAGTAAAATAACAATAACCAAAGAAAAGCAACCAACCTAAAAATGTCTCAGCACTCCCCCTTTCAGTTTTGAGATGACCATGCTCTATTATGCTTAAGATTATTATTGATTAGGATTTTTTTAAGAAACATATTATTCTGTGCTGTGTATCCTTTTGTGCTTCAATGGAGAAAGCAGCCTTCCCATCTACTTCCTTCATTTACTTCCTGTTCCTATTCCTATTCCTATACCTACCCCCATATTTATTTACTGGCTTTTGAGATTTCTACAAAGTCTGTCTTTCTGCAGTGTCTTCTTACATAATCTCCTGTTAATACCTTTGTTTTTTATACTGTCACACTGGTGAGGAAGTTCAGGGTGCATAGGAGGTTGGAAGGAGACACAGCTGGAACAGGTGACCCAAACTAACCAAAGGGATATTCCAAAATATATGACATCACGCTCAGTGTAAAAACTGTAAAAGGAAGAAGGAGAAAGAGGGTGACATTTGGAATGATGATGTTTGTCTTCCAAAGTCAGTGTTATGCACAATGGGGCCCTGCTCTCCTGGAGATGTCTGAACATCTGCCTGCCCATGGGAAGCAGTGAATGACTTCCTTATTTTGTTTTGTTTGTGTGTGTTTGGCTTTTGCTTTTCATATTACACTGTCCTTATCTCAACCCATGGGTTTTCTAGCTTGTAGGCTTCTGATTTGCACTTCAATCCCACTCTTGGAGAAGTGAGCCTCTGTAGGGCTTGAATTAATGGCTGGGGTTAAACAACAACAGCATCAGAAATAAAACCGGCAAAATATATCTTTCCACTAATAAAAGGATTGTCTAGGATTATAGGAAAACTTGCTAAAATGATTCCTCTTGCTTTCACTGGAAGTCAGGGTGCATAGCATGAACATCTAAATTCTCTGGAATTTCCATCTTAATGACTGGAAATGAGCTGACTGCTGCAGTCATTGCAGTTTCTTATGTCTCTGAGGACAAATGAAATAAAGTTTCTCTGTTCTGGCTCTCTCAAATTTTTTTCTTCATGATTTCATGTTCTGGGGATATTACATTCTTTTTATTCAGACTTCATATTCAGACTTCCACTTAATAACATCCTTTGCACTAAATATTTCATTAATTTTAGGGACCATTAGTATATTAGGAAAAAAATTGCAAAGAAGTCTAATAATATTAATTTAATTTGTCTCTGCAACACTCCATTAAATAGGAAAATGCAACCTCAATTACAAGAGCAAGGCAACAAAGCATCTCCGAAAGTTCAAGCTAAATCCCAAGACATTGCATGAAACTTTGGAACAGGGAACATAAAGTTATTCAAATTGCAACAGTGTTCTTTATCACCTCCTAAGTTAAAGAATTGAGGTTTTTAAAATTCTATTAGTGGAAAGAATTTCTGACAACAAGAAAGAAATCCTCCTAAAAATCAAAGCTAGATAGTCGGTTTAGCCAAATAACTGCAATATTGTGATTCTAACATCACTAACTACCAGAGACACAGTAGTTTAAAAGTGAACTTACACAGAAAAAAAAAGTCATCATGTTACTTAGCAGGAACTTTTGCTTGATGGCCAATAGTCTTAAAATGCAGATTTTGGTATATTCCAGGA
The DNA here is from genome assembly GCA_019023105.1 of Diglossa brunneiventris. Classification (NCBI taxonomy): domain Eukaryota; kingdom Metazoa; phylum Chordata; class Aves; order Passeriformes; family Thraupidae; genus Diglossa; species Diglossa brunneiventris. Next base: position 45,196,179 of record CM032352.1, on the reverse strand, counting down.
GTATGTTTTACTACATTCAGGAGACTCTCCCCCATAGCCCCTGCTAAGGAATTAAGATTATCGGTAATTTATGAAAGACTCTTGTGTGCCTATATATTCCAGACAGTGGATCCAAGATGGCTTTTACTCCTAGTATTTAATATCTTATAAAGAAATAGTTTTGTTTTTTTTAACCTAAAACAGAATAAATCCATAAATCATTAATTCAAGACTCAGAAAGTAAGCCTCCTTTAAAAGAAACAGGTAAGTTTTGGGGAATGGATGTCAGATACTGTAGGAACATAGTAAAGAGTCAACAGAATGAAATAGGAAATTTATTTTTCTTACATGAAAGCATTTTTTAATACAATATATTTCACTTTTTTAATGGATTTCCTGATTTCATATCTGCTTTGAGAATATATGGGGGCTTTTATCATTTTTTTCTGTTGATTAAGGTGTTCTGGTATTATGGTTTTATATTTGAACTTTAAATGTGAGTCAAAGTATGGGCTTGGCTCTTACTGAGGTAAATGTACAGTCATAAAAAATGGTTCAGTAAAGAGACATGCAATTGGGAATTCAAAAATGGGCATTTGAAGATAAAATTAAAAAGAACATGAAGTAGAATGGCATTGAATTAGTTGATATAATAATAATAGTGAGTTTTAACATTGCCCTTCTTTAACAAACATAAGCACACATTCACATGTACCCATACAGAGGCAGACACACATAACGTCATTTTACTAAGATTATGTAGGCAATTCTGCTTTGTTATTCTTTACAAAACAAAAATTGTATGGACATGTTTATTTGAAAGTAGAAGCCTTTATATCTCTTAGGATAAACATATTATTGTGACAGGAATCATGCAGAGAGTAAAAGATATTTTGTGAAAAGCTCTAATTGAAAGGACCATCTCTGACTGCTTGGACTAGGATTGAAAAATCGTGTTACAGAGTATTTCTGCCAAGGTACATAGGAGAGATATATAATCATCCATCCATGTCTCCCTTCAAAAGCTCAGCTGGTAGAGCAGATGGTAGAAGTATGGCCTGCAGGAATCCCTAAGTCTCTGGTTCAATTCCAGATTGAAGGAGGTCCTTGGTTTCCATCCAAAGCAAGCAGGATAACTTGAGAAATGGGCCCATGGGAATCTCTGAGCCCACTGACAAGAGCAAGTGCAAGGTGCTGCACCTGGGTCACAGCAATCTGCTGTATCAACACGGGCTGTACACATTGAGAGCAGCCCTGCCAAGAAGGACTTGGGAGAGAGGCTGGGCCTGACTCAGCCATGGGCACTCACGGCTCAGAAAGCCAAATGTGTCCTGATCTGCATCCAAAGCTGTGCGGCCAGCAGGGACCGGGAGGGGATTCTGTCCCTCTGCTCTGCTCTGGTGTGACCCCACCTGAAGTGCTGCATCAGCTCTGGGGTCTGCAGCAAAGGAAGGAGATTGATCTGTTGGTGGGAGTTGAGATGAGGGCACCAAGATTATTAGATGAATGGAGCAGCTCTCTGTGAAGACAGGCTGGGAGAGTTGGGGCTGTTCAGCCTGGAGAAGACATGGCACAGGGGTGAGGTAATTGCAGCCTTCCAGTACCCAAAAGGAGCCTACAGATAATTAGAGAGACTTTTTGCAAGGGATGTAGTGATACGGCAAGGGAAAATGGCTTAAAGCTGAAAGAGAGTAGGTTTAGATTAGATTCTAGGAAAAAATTAATTACTATGAGGATGATGAGGCACTAGAACTTCTTGGCCAGAGAAGTTGTGGATGCCCTATCCCTGTGAATGATCAAGGCCAGGCTGAATCGAACTTGGTGCAACCTAGTCTAATGAAAGGTGTCCCTTCTCATGGAAGGGGATTTGGAATTAGGTGATCTCTAAGATCTCTTCCAACCCAAACCATTCTGTTAGTCTGTGAGCCTATGATATTTGCTCTATATCCTTTTAATATTCCTCTAGGGCATATATAATATGTTTTGATGGTTCTAAATTATCTCAGCATTGAAGCATTTGAATCTGTGTAAAGTAGCAGGAGGGGTTGCTAATCTCTAGGATTCATTAGGGGATGCTAATCTCTAGGATTCATTCACTCTACAGGCTCTTGCTGATGTTGCCAATGCAACTTCCTAGCAAGTTATAGAATTATGCCTGTAACTTCCCAGTCTGTAACTTTGACTAATTCCTCCCAGTCTATTAGTTCTGCACCTGTAATCTCCACATTATTGCTTTAAACATAATTAGTTTGTAGAGAGTTGTATACATTATTGCAGCAATGGTTCTAAGGAGAAAAGTCTTCCACAAATATTATGGAGCATGTTTCAGCTCTATACTATAATGCCTTTTATTCAGATCCCTCTCATTCTGACAGTGTCTTCAAAGTTCATTTCACTTTAAGACTTTTCTCTTTGGAACAATTTCTGAAGGCTTGCTCATCTGTTTTGGTGTCAGCTACAAGGTCTACAGAGAAATTTCCTTAATTTACTCTTTAATTTACATACAAAAAATTCTATTACACTCAAACCAGGATCTAAGTACCTGAATATTAAGCAGGAATAAGAGCTTCTTATACTAAAATAAACTGGGATGAAATCAAGCAGGAGAAAATAAATATAGGGCACAAGACTGTCACATCTGCTAGGTTGTGAAAGACTACTAAATACTTTACAGAAAATTGTCACTGTTTTTTAATCCAGTCTTCCATTGAAAATTGTGAAATATCAAGATTGTAATCCCCAAAGGCATTCAACAGATAAGAAGCTAATTGAAATTCAATATGTGCAACACTTAAACTTCTGGATGATACATGAGGTGCCCTTGCAAGATTTCCCAACTTTTACCTTCTGGTGGTCAGATTCCACTTCTTTTATTTTACAGGACACAATGAGGAGCAATATATAGCATGGTTGTGGAGATCACAAAAGTTTGCAAAAAGAGATTTTAAAAAAATTGACTTAACTGGAACTGTTATGAATGCTTTGCAAGCTTGAAAGTTATTAAGAAGTTAGGTTTTGTCATCTGAAAAATTTAAAGTAGGCTTTTCAGTGGAATCTTCTGAAGTTTAAGATTAAATAAACATTTTTCTCAAGACAGAATTGCAGTAAATGCTATTTCATTTTTAATATCTCTATCACAATTCACATTCAAGTACCATTTCATAGTTTAGTAAATTGGCAAATTGCAAAGGGATATGTCATAAATAGAAATATGAATGCTGAAAGTACTGAAATGTCATTTAGTATGAGGAAGTTAGTAGTCAAAAGTGAAAACCGTGCTTTAAGCCAACTACCTTTCTTGAAAAGATAAATGTTTAAAATACAAGTTTCTTTTAGTATAAATATAATAGTTGTTCTTTGTTTTCTAAATTTGTCAAGTTTAGAAATTTCATTTTATCATTACATTCCTAAAATAGAGCTGTTAAAAATATTTTTAGTGGTAAAGCTAAGTGTTGTTTGAAAGTTTTGAAATATGCAAATATCTCTTCAATTCTTTACTGCTGCAGTAGTAGAACCTGTTTTGGTGGACTCAGTGGTCTGAACACAAAAAAAATGATAATAGCATCAATTCCAACTTACTAGATAGTGCCTTCTTAGTTACTGACGTTAAAGAAATACTCTCTGCAGGTCTATTTTCAGATATGCTGCTCATAATAGAGAATAATTTCAACCTATGGAGAAAATGAATGACAGATGGTATTGTTTCTTTCTCTAATAAACACAGCCAGAATAGGGCTGAAGTCTAAAAGACCTTTTGTCAGCAATAGAATAGTGTGAAAAGGAGCCTGCACTACTTCTAACAACTCCGAAGACGTTTGACACCTGCTCCACAAGTTTTTTAATTGCTTAAATATGCAACCCTCCAGGGAAAATAAAAAAGTTATCAACAAAATTAATTACAGCACAAAGAACACAATGCATTGTTAATTACAAGAAAGGTCAGTGTGAGTTCCCAGCAATGTTTTTTGTTTGGTTGGTTAGTTTTGGGGTTGGTTGGTTGGGGTTTTTTTGGGGTTTTTTTGTTTGTTTTTTGGTTTTGGGGTTTTTTGGGTTTTTTTTTTTTTGTTTTTTTTGTGTTTTTTTTTTAAGGAGAGGGGGAAAATAGATTCAGCTTTTTTTTTTTTTTCAGTTAGATATAAAAAATAAGTTTTCATGCTTAGCGACACCAGTGAAGCCCTGGATTGCCTATCAGTGTGTTAGCAGTAAACACTGAGCCTTTTTTACTACCTTTGATACTCATGTATAAGAAAGCACCCTTGGAGTTTAATGGTAATTTCCAGATTACTCTAAGAGGACTCTTCAGACAACTGTTCTGATGGTGCTATTGAACTTTAAAATCTTTAGCATGCGGCCATTAAGTATTCTACAAATGCTTTCCACACCTGATGCGCTCTTATAAGCTGCCAGGATTTAGCAATTGACCTGTGATGGATGAAGTGAGAAAAGCAAAAAGCAGTCTGTAGAGTACCAGTGTCCAAACCCTTGCTCTGAGTCCGACTGACTCTATGAGCCATAGTGAAGTTTTATATCTAGCCAAAGAAAAGAGGTTTTGCTTTGTCTCTATCACAAATTCGACAAAGTCCTTACGTTTAAAGTGTGAAACCTGGCTTATAAAATCAAGTTGCTACAAGCAACTTCTATTCAAAAGGCTGTGGGTTTTTTCTTATCCCCCTCTTTTCCCTTTCCTCCTCCACCCACCCAGTGTGAGCTTTTTCAGGGAATTTTAGTGATAGAACTCAGGTATGTGATGTGTCTTCTTGAAGTAATATCAAGGTTATAGAATCATCTTGAATTTTATACCTCCTCATGCATAGTAAAATAATCCTGCTTTTTCAGGAACTGCAGGAACTCCAGCATTGGAAATATTTACCTGGTTTTAGCTGTTCACTTGAATTGGTGCGTTCTCACTGGACAAGATCAGAATAAACTGAAATCATTCACATTTGCTATGTATATTGAGAATGCCTGTGTTTGTTAATATTTTCAAAAACTGTTCCACAGTCCTGTTAACCACTGTTTTAGTCCTTCAATGTGGAAAAAATTATACATGTTAGCAGCAAACATCCTTAATCACTACTTTTCTTAAATTTGTTTGATTTCCGTTTAGATACTGCAGTGTTTGTTAGTTATCATATTCGTATCAGTAAATACAGACAAGAGATCTGTTCATGAAAAATACTTAGTTATAGCTCTCTCTCTGTTTTCCTGGAAATATGCTTGCATTTTTACAAAGAACTACACTGAACCATCAACTTCAAACAGCTAAACATGTTTTATAGATTTTCTTTTGATCACATTTATTTTCAGACTTGTGTAGTTACTGTGAATTCCTGAGTGAATATAAAAAAAATTAATCTGACCTGAGAGTTACCCTAGGGTAGTCCTCAGCCATAGAAGATAACTTCATAAATATTTTGCATCACCTATTTTACCTGCCAAAGGAGGATAAGGAATTAGTTTTGCTTGGGGGAACTGAGAAGTAATTACAGTGATTCGAATTAATGCTGTTTCCAGCTCTGAATTTATGGCATGGTACCAGTTAGACTTTAAGGAAGCTATGCTGTGTTTCTGCTCACTGAAAACTATCATGTCAGGAAGAACTCTTTGAGAGAGCTATTCATGCCCACACTGTTGGCTGTAAGACATCACAGCTTTTATTCAAATTTCCGCACTGCTTGATACACTGTGCAAACCTACAGCGCACACAGACTCTGTATAAATCCTATTTACTTCTGTCGCTTCCATGTCTCTCAGAGATCCACTGGCACATGACAAATGGTGATAAAGCCAGACTGTATGTGCAAAAGAGTCAGATGCCATTTGTCATGCCATTTAGTCCACAGCAAGGAGGATAGGGTTTGTTCTGTTTCTTCTGGATGCAAACATAACCTCTCTTCCATATTAGAGAAGTCAGGTCGTTTTTACCAAAGCCTAAGCCTGAGCTTGCTGTAAGGGCAGCTGTAGCTTGCCTATCATATTGGCCATTTCAACAGCGCTTGTGAAATGCCTCCAGGACTTAAAAAGTTTAATATATTGTGTGAAAGAAGCATGGAGCCCTTATCAGCTACCTAGTCTGTTCCTAGGTCCCCAGCTGAGGATCAAATATGATTAATAGCCTGGGTTCTTACTTATTCAATAAAGGCCTGGGGTTAGAGGGTGGATCCTGATAGGAGTATTACAGAAAGCATTTTCTTCATGTTTATCAGAGTCTAAGTTAATACAGGAAAATCCAATGTGAACTCAGGCTTACTAATGAAACCATGACTGATAAATTCACATCATGTGCAAACATTTTTCCTCTTAATTCTATGGGTTTTTTTTTCTCTTATGTTGAAAACAGTATTTTATTTCATATTTAATATAATAAACTTTAAATTGAGTTCTTTTTTTCCTTCTCTTTTTTCATCCAATACTAATGGTTTTATAAATGAACATATTGAAAATGAATCTACAAAGAAGAAATATTTTTCAATAATTCAAATTTAAATTTATTATACTATTTCCATTGATTTCAGTTCACTTCTTTCTGTCTGAAAATAAATTCTCAGTTCGGATTCAGAGTGTGTTTATTTTCAACATAAGACCATATCTCACATCATAGGAAATCAAAGAGATTATGATTGTGATATTGATTGAGTATAAACCTGTTATTTCATTTAAAAAAAAAAAAAGTACCTTTAAAATTAATGCTGCAGCATCAGGAAAATTTTATGAATTTTGACCTTTCTTCACACTGAGAGTTCCCCTACATACTTAAAAGGGGTCAAACTTATATATTCAGAAGAAAAAAAAAGAAAAAAATATATGTAAGAAGAGAAAGTCTTTAAAATACAACAATTAGTTTATAACCATCTTAGTTTAATTTCATCGGCAGGACCTGCTATTGTCTCTGTACTAAAAGAATGAAATAAAATAATCTTTTAATGGCAAACATGTAAAATCTCCCTTCATCACATCTTTAAATAATAAATCTGACTACAACTCCAGCAATAAAAATTAATCTTTACTTGTTACAAGCAAACCTTTAATGTAACCCTGATTTGTTCCCCAAATACACCTCTCAATGGTAATATCAGAATTAAAATAAAATTGCAAAAAATTTTACAGCTGAAATGTTCACAACCCATATCTAATAGTCTGTCATGGGAATAATTACCCGTAATGGGTATCCAAGGGATATAATTGTCTGCTGCTGTGAATTAGGAGTGCCACAGGTGGTGTTAATCACTTGGAATGTATTGGAGTAGAACAGCAGCCAGAGATGGAGCCTGCTTAAGCTTGATTTGTGGAACTATTGTTTCTGGATGCTTCAGACATAAATTGAGCACGTGGTAGTAATAATACACACTCAAGTAGTTATACTGAAACAAAGGGATATAAATATAAATAAAAAGCATGGGAAAGTTTTGTTCCTTAGCAAAGGTTACAGAAATAGTAATGAGCAAAGTTGTTCTGTCTTGTGGAGCTTGCATTTTTTGATGGGGGAATACACAGCAAAAAGAAACTCAGTAGCTGCTTTTATTCCTTGAACGTACCTGGTACATATCAGCAAAAGATCTTTCATCAATTACGTACTCCAGAATTTTCCCTTTTATGGAATCCCATAATCACTGACATTGGAAAACATTTATGAGGTCATCGAATTCTGTGGTGTATGATTAATATATGTATATCCAAGTGTAGAGCTTTCTTTGATGAGGAATGTAAAACTTACTTAAAATATGATATTGGTTTATTACAATGTCACCATCTGAATTTAAGAACACATGATCAATAGCTTCTCAGAAATATCATGGACGCCAAAGAAAATGAGCTGACTTGAATTTGTGTGAAATATGTAAGCATACAGTAACTAAGTAATTGTGATGATACCTGGTCAAAGCTAGAGCAAAGTCAAGGCCTTGACTGGATATCCATAAATAAATTAGAGGGCAGGACAACTGAGTCTGTGAATGACACCATATGTCTTTGAAGATGGTGATAAAATTCAAAATATAATTACTCTAATCTTTTAAAGGAATTAGTCTGTAAGCCCTCTACAAACTCAAATAACAATATCAATTCCCCCTCTAAGATATGAGGTAGTTGACAGTTAGTCAAATATCACTGTGGAACATTCATTCTAAAAGTCAAATCAGCCTAAGTAACGTTTTTGTTTAGAAGCCCATTTGCATTTTAGAGTGCATAGTTTTATATACCCATTACAGAGAGAAAACCAAATGATAATTTTGACTTTTACCATTTAAAAGACCATACCTAGGAAGTAACAAGTTCCAGCTATGTAAGTGTTTTAAAGAGAAAGGTAAGGAATGAAGTTAGAACTCAATTTCAGTATTTCAAATTAATCAAGGTTTTGTTGAGTAGTTTTTTTGGTCAGGGTTTTTTTAAAATCATCTAGTTTACTAAATTGTAAACTGCTGAACTATAAGACTTAACATATATCATTAAACCAAGTTTCATAACCAGCAGCTTCTTCTTTCTCAAAATGCATAACTGTATGGGTTAATTACAGTTTGATAGTGATCCATGAAAATTATAAATATTATTATCCTAAGTTTATACATAAGATATCTACACACAGACTGGATTAGGAGAAACCATCTGAACATCATCACAAAAAAGATATTTCAGCTTTTGTAGTTCCATGTTGTAACTCTTAGGTTGTACTTGTCACCATATTTTTCACAAATTTTCAGTTTGTCAGACACAAAAAAAGGAGGGGAAAAAAGTGAAAGTGGGTCATCATGGCAAATTATCCACTAGGAATATTGCCAGAAGTTTTTTTGTCAAGAGCAGAACTGTTGCTGACAACTGCAGCTCAGCAAGACAATAATATACTGTGTCACATAAATATGTGTTATAAAGATGTTTTTTTCCCTCTCTGTGTGATTTTTTAGTTGTTATTACTCACATCTTAATAAGTATTTGCAGAAAAGGTACTTTATTCTATATTTTATTTCAAATGTTTCTGTAAAATTACAAGAATTGATGCTCTCTGTAAGGCTCTCAAAATTAAATGACTTTACCTGCAGCACCAAATTTCTCTCCTAAGCTAATAACCAAGAACTAGCATACCATTACACATACATAAAATTATTTTAGTATGCAAATCTAATAAAAGTTAGTAAAATAGAGTCTGCCAAAATCCTGTGTTTGCTGCAAATGATGAAGTGGATTAATACACAACTGTTTGTTATAAAACTTGTTAACTTACCTTACAGCACTGCCAAAATTATACTTTGGAGGAGATGTGGTATGTTGACCCTGGCTGGACACCAGATTCCCATCAAAGCCATTTTATCACCCCCCCCCTTTCAGCTAGACCAGGTAGAAAAAAATGTGATGAAAGGCTTGTGGATTGAGGTAAGCACAGGTAGAGGTCATTCACTAATTACCACCATGGTCAAAACAGATTTGACTTGAGGAAAATTAATTTAACTTGTTACAAATCAAATTAGAGTCCAGTCATCGTGAAAGTCTCTGAGAGTTTAATTGTGTCATATGAATTGAATACGCATCTGGCTGCATGTGTGAGTAGTGGTAACAGTGTAATTCCTAGTAGGTCTTTACTAGGATTTAGGACTTTACCTTTGAATCCGGACTTAATTTTCTCTCTCTGTCACTCATTTAAATTTTACATACTTTCCAAGTGACCATCATCTTGTGGTCCTAACCATATGGGAAACTGCCAAAACCCCTTTTTTTTCTTTTATTTTTTTTTCCTAGAATTGCCTAGATATTTTTTCTTGTAATAAAGACTTATGACAAAAAAAAAAAACCTATAAATTTGTTTGTGTGTTGTGTAGGCAATAAAAAAAAGAAAAAGTAACAGGGAAGTTTTGAGAAGAAAAGATTGTTGGTTTAATGGTTTTTGTTGGCAGCAATCTGTAATGACCTCTTGATTCTTCAAATCAAGACTGGAAATTTTCTAAAATATGCCATATCTGAAACATAAGTAAAGAGCTCAATAAATAGGTTATTTTGTGCAAATCTACAGCCTGTACTAAGCAGCAGGCCAGTCTAAATAGTCATAAGGATACTTTCTCTCCATAATTCTATCAGTCTGTCAATGTGACCTTTTACCATCATAAGATAACAATTTAGTGATGAAACTAAAATGACATGAGTATAAAGGTATTAGGAGACCAGAAAATGCAACAGAAAACATGTAGATGATATGATGATGTTAGAAATTGCAACCTTTTACATATAAAAAACGTATGTGCGAATCAGATAAAACAAGAATTTTTCTTCTTCAAATTTCAAAATTGCACACAATAACTCAGGTATATCCGAATACGTGCAACAGTTTCATCCAGTAAGATTAATAGGTTGGAGCCATGTACTTGAAACTTATAGCAGATAAATTTCCGGCTGCTGCAGCTTGACACTGTGCCACTCATAGAAGTTTCAATAAATTCCCTTGATATTTAGGTATCTTTTTCCATGGGTTTATCCTATCTTATACTTTTGAATCCAGTCTGGTTATAAGGAATCATTCATCATCTTTAGCTATGTATCTACTTTTCTCAAACCTGTCTACAACAATCTCTGAGCCATGACAAACCAGAGATGTGGCACATTTACTGATAACATGACATTTTAAACAAGTAAAAACTGTGTGTGTGTAAAATGAAAAATATGATATCGTAAGCATGTATGAGGCAAAAATCATTAAGGTAAAAAACGATGAAATACACTAATTAGAGGAGAGAAAAAATATGAAAGAGATATTAAGTGTGAAGAAAAAATGCAGGGGGTCCCTGCACAGCTTTCTCCTAGTAAAATGGCCAGGATAGTAACAGCTGATAAAGAGAATGGAAATGTAAACAGTGTGTGATGAAGGATGGCCAAAACTCTCAGAGAGCAGAGAGAGCATTTGCCCAAAATTGAAAGTTCTGAAGAAGATGACCTTCAGCAGAACTAAACTAAGAAGGCAAATTAAAAAAAAAAAAAGGCAGAAAGAGTAATCTTGAAAAACGTATAGCAAGAGTATACACATTTGTGAAAATGGGGACAGGGGGTGAGGGGAAGCAGTGGGGTGGCTCGTGATTGTAATTTCCTCAAGGCACACCTGCCCTGACCAGTCTGGGAGGCAGAATCTCCCATGGGGTGCCAGGAGAAGCTTATACTTCCTGGAAGTGTGTAGGCAACATGCATGGGACCACAGTCTTTGGGGTGTGGAAAAAGAGGTTACACAAAGCTGGGACACCAACCCCCAGCCCACATGGCTGGGCAGAGAAGCTGAGCTTGTAGCTGTGTATATGTTGAAGAGAATTAGACCTTCTTGAGAGTAGTTGTAGGAGGGTGGTTAGAAAGTTGTTGGAGTTATTTGTCCAGTGTCAAGTGCTATGCTTCATCTGCTTTTTTGCTGCTATTGATCCTGAAACTTTAATTCCTGAGTGCTGGTTAATCATGTGTCATTATTAACTCAATAAAAAGGTTCCTAGTTTGACTTAAAATAAAAATGTGTGCTACTTTTTCCTACTGTGTATTTTCATAGTAATATATTAATTCTTACTGAAGCTGTATTGTATGATTAGTTGCTAAAAGTAGATATAATATTTTGTCAATATACAAAATTTTATGTCAACATGCATTCCGTTTAGGCTCTAGCCAAATCACTTTCTGTCTAGTGACATTGTCTCAGCAGATCTCTGCATCTGTCTCAGTATCTCAGTGGTCTAGATTGGAGGTATGCCACTTGCAGTGTGATGCTCTTTATTTTAATTACACATGCTTAGCAATTCAAGAGAACAGATTATCAAAAAGTAAAGTTACTTGATAGCATCTGCACCTAGTCTAAGTAAAGCATTGCAGTAAGACAAAATGAATATCCTTATAAGAAGTATAATTCCCATCAGAATTAGGGACTTTAAATGTAGGGGCATTCAGTAGGCTACCTACTAAAAGACTATTGAACAATCTTGCATTTAATATAGTGCTTTGTACAAAAAAAATGCAACAGAAATCAACAAAAACATATCTGTGATCATACTAACTCAACATGATACATCTGTGTGGTGGGGATAAATTGCAACTGGCATCAGATTTTCAGAAGATTAAAATACTGTTTCTCCTTGTTTCCTTCAATAAAAGTTTATAATTTTCCATAGGTTGAAGACCCCGTCCAGCATCTTCAGGATTAATTTTCCATTTAGTAATTTAAAAAGCACTTGTTCTCTATAGGTGTGCATCATTTAAAGCATGGGATAGCACCATGTTTGTTTTGGAGTGGTTATTAATTTTATGACTTAAGAACAATTCATATTTTATGGATTGGCAGTGTTACTATGAATAAGCATTTATACTAAGGAAATCTGAAACCAAGCATAGCCATCTTTTGAGTTTAAGGAAAGGAAGAGTTTGAGGGAGATTTCCATTTAGCTCACAATGCCGTTCACCCTTAGAGAAATTTACATTGCATTTGGCATGATAACATGTGTACACGAAAAAAATCCTATCCTTTATGCTACCCCAATATATATTTCTACTGCTGTTACAGCTTGTAAGGGCCAATGGAAACATAACACATTTACGTAGATTAGTGTAGTTTATAAAAAGGAAAGGCAAGAAGGCTGGGCAGGTTTTAAAGGCTGGACTTGAACAAATTAAAAAATCAAGATCTAAGGATTGGGAGTTTGTGGATCCTCTGTTGCTAGGAGCCACTCGCATGCTCACATCCAAAGTCCTTTTGCACTTACACTTCAGTGAGAGCAAAAAAAAGTTGGCCATTTACATTGAGAAAATTTTAACTACATTTAGCTAAAAACCCATGGCTTAAAGACCATTGCTTTTGCTTTTCTACATTTCCTCTTCAGTTAGTGGTGAAAAACCAGCTGAAACTTTGGAGATTTTTTTTTTTTTTTTTTTTTACATCTTCAGTCTATTACATTATCTGGTGAATGGCATTAACAATACCTGTCTCTTCCCAGTGCTTACAAGAAGGGCTGTGAGCACATTCCAGCACCTGAATGTCTAAAATTAGACAGATTCCACATTTAACTGTGGAAATGAAACCTGCTCAGTAGGACAGATTGGTTTTACAGCTTTAGTCCTGACATCAGAAAGCGCCAATCTTTTGGGAGAAGTGGAGTAGAACGCAGACCAGGAAAAAAGATAACAGAAAATTAAGGTTCAGCTGTGTATTTTAAGATTAAATATTTCCGGTTTTCTTCTATGAAGTATCTTCTCAATAATATGAGTTTATACATTTTTCTTTGCTTCTTTGCTATCCATTTAGCAGCCATACAATGATATCGCACCTAAACAGAACCAGTTTTCATCGTCAGTAACATTTCTCTAAGTTTTGAGGTAGTAGATAATCAGGCCCATTGTCCTTAAAGGAGTGACAGTTACTTCAAATATTTTCCTTCTCTGGCTGATGGCATGACATGTGTGTGCTTATATAGCTCATTTTTATAACAGATGCTTACCGCCCTTAGCACTTTTTCCACATTCATCTTACATAGGTAGAGACATAATGTGGATTGTGTTTAAGCTGCAATGGTTGATTGAACTATCTGTCTTCTGGGAAAAAAAGATCTGATTTTAACAGGGGGTTATGGACGGATGATTCTCATTTGCTGCCTAAAATAATATCTCACTGTCTTGTTCTTGCAGATATTGCAGCATGAAGAAAGTGAATCTACCCAGCTATTGCTCCTTTTGTGCCAAGGAAAGCTTTCTCATTTGTAGAGCTCTAGCTAGAATGACACACTCTTTGCAGAAACTGAACATTGAAAATATTTCTAAGTTAATTCTTAATGTGACACCTGCTGCTGCTGTTGTTTTTAGTACCCGTCAAATGATTCTTCTATTTATTCATTTCTGCCTCCCTTCTCTCAAGCGATGCCTTGGACAGTCTGTGGGAAATGGAGATTTTGTGTGTCTTTCAGGGCAGTTTTAACATGGCCACCTCAATCAGCATAAAATTTTTGAAATAGAGGTGAATTTTTAAAAATATATATGGGTTTTTAAAGAGAATTTCTGAAAGTGTCAGGCAAACCTACCTGGTTCTAGGAGTGAGATTTGATAGCATGGGGTCCCAAATAGTTTTCTCTTTGATCCTGCTAGTAAGAGGAAGGGTTTGAGGAGGCATAATTGCATCCTATGAGTCAAAACCTGATTACAAGCTTATTTTGATAAGGGAGATTTGAAATTCATTACAATCTAACTCCTTTTGAAAATTGAGTGCTTCTAGGAAAAAAATCATAATTGACCTGACACACTGGGACAAATGCATTTTTGCCAAAAGGCTGATCAACCTGGTGAGAGGAATTTTACACTTGGAAAAAATGGGGAAAGAAGATGTAAGGAAATAAAGAAGATGAGTTTTAAGTGACAGTAAATTTCATGTATTTCATGGTTCTCTGCTGGAATTCTGCTCCATCTACATATTTAGGTGACTTTCAAAGCCATTGCTATTTTTAAGCACTCAGGGAGTTCAAATTATTAAAGAGAAAAGTAATAGTCAATATAAATTTTAGAGGACTGAACTGTGTCAAACATTCAAATTAATTTTTATGACAAAGTAAGAAATTTTACAAATATAAGGTAAGGAAAAACTGCTATTTTAAAACATTATTTAGAAAATACTAATTAAATATTTGTAATACAATTTAAAGAGAGAAAGAAAGAAAGAAAGAAAGAAAGAAAGAAAGAAAGAAAGAAAGAAAGAAAGAAAGAAAGAAAGAAAGAAAGAAAGAAAGAAAGAAAGAAAGAAAGAAAGAAAGAAAGAAAGAAAGAAAGAAAGAAAGAAAGAAAGAAAGAAAGAAAGAAAGAAAGAAAGAAAGAAAGAAAGAAAGAAAGAAAGAAAGAAAGAAAGAAAGAAAGAAAAAGAAAGAAAGAAAAAGAAAGAAAGAAAGAAAGAAAGAAAGAAAGAAAGAAAGAAAGAAAGAAAGAAAGAAAGAAAGAAAGAAAGAAAGAAAAAGAAAGAAAGAAAGAAAGAAAGAAAGAAAGAAAGAAAGAAAGAAAGAAAGAAAGAAAGAAAGAAAGAAAGAAAGAAAGAAAGAAAGAAAGATGCTGCAATGCAAAGATCAAAGATAATAATCCAGTCACTTGCTCAGCTTTGGTAAGGCTATGGGCAGAATATGGCTTATTGTTTTCAGCTTTACATTTCATTATTGTTGTGGATCAAATGCAGGATCCCAGAGAACCATCAGAATTACCAAAGACTGAAAAAAAATTGCATTTTTTTTAACCTTGAGAGGAATAGAGAGATTCCAATCTTCAAAATATAGATTATTAGAAAGATTAAGATGACAACTTTCCTGTTTATTTAGGGAGAAAAAAAAAGACTATTATTCACCAAAATATTAGATACTGGGAAAAAGTTACTGATACAGTATTTCCTTAACAATTTTCAAAGGAATTTTTTACAAAGGGGATAGCATGCTGTAGAAGACAATTTCCTTGAAAGAGGCTCACCTAGCACTGGAATTCCTGAGATAAGGCAATAACAGGACATTTCAGCTCTGTTTTTCCATAGTTTTAGAAACAAACTCCAGGCAACTCCAAACTCCATCAAAAGCAATTCAAAACCAACTTGGATATGTTACCAAATTAGTGCTACATGAGACGATTCAAGGGAAACATTTTCTGCTCTGTAGGCAAGTGCTCTTATGCTCTATCTGCTCCCTGGTGCAGAGGGATAATAAAACAGAAAAAGATTTGCTGTCATATCTTCAGAATAATTTGTAATTAGTGTTTTAAAGTGAGAAGAAGATGTAGTATTAATTCTTTTATTTATAATCTATTCCATTTCTGCTTGCCTGAAGCATGCTTAATTTGATAGTCATCTTTTAATTTGTAATTAGTCTTTAGGAAGGACTATTTTCTGATGCTTTAAGCAGTGCACTATTTATTAATTTGTGTTCTCTCGTTTTATCCAGTGTTTATGCACTGTGGACCTGATTCTTTACCCACTGAGAGGTAATTGTAAATTAGTTCAGCATTTAGCTCACTTGGCTTTCTTATATTTTAGAACACATAAAACAAGATAAATTATAATTTAGTTTACAGCCTATCATCTCAGGCCGCCTTGCACATAATTCTTACAGGGAGCAAAACATCTCCAGGAGTTATGTTTGCACTATTAATGTAAAAAGTAGTGGCAGCCACATCTAGCTTTTGGGAGCAGAGGAAACATGGTTATGACCACATTCACTGAAGCACTTTTGAGACTTTCTTGTCTTTGCTCATGAGTATGTAAAACTCAATTAAATTTTATTTCCGGTAACTCAGAGTTGATACTGCCTCAAGATGAAAACATGCCATGAAAATAGTTAACTTCTTGTAGTATTTTCATATTTCTTAGTCTACCTTATCATCTTGGTATTAGTTCTGTTGGTTTAAATATCATCTAAACCCCTTGTGCCAAGTACTGTATTGTAAGGGGGACCTTACAGCAGCCTCAGAGTACTTAAAGGGGTCTTACAAGAGAGATGGAGAGGGACTTTTAACAAAGGCATGTAGTGACAGGAAAAGGAGGAATGCCCTTAAACTGAAGGGGAATAGGTTTAGATCAGATATTAGGAAGAAGGTCTTTACTACAAGGGTGGTGAGACAGGTGAGACTGAAACAGGTTATTCAGAGCAGTTGTGGACTCCTCATCCCTGGAGCTGTTCAAGACCAGGTTGGATGGGGCTCTGAGCAACCTGGTCTAATGAAATGTTCCCTGCCCACAGCAGTGGGGGTTGCAGTGAGATGATCTTTAAGATCCCTTCCAACCCAAATCATTATATGACTCTGTGTACATACACAACATATTTCATAAATTATTCATGTTCTAATCAATTGAGAATGCAAAATGCAGAAAAGGCTCAGATGAAAATTTCTGTAAAACAGAAAGAACATAACGCTTTGTGGCTTCAAACTTCTGGCTTAAGTAGTCATTCTCTTTTTGAAAAATCAAAGAGAATTCTAAATAGGGTGGCTACAAAGAGCATGAAGGTTCTCTCTTCAGAAGAACAGCTTGGAGAAGGCAAATGGAAATGGATATGAGTTATGTTTCAGGGAAGCATTTCATATTGATCTAAGAAAGAAAATTTTTCATACTGAAAACAACCTCCTCAGTGATTAGGTAGAGTCCCCATCCCTGAAGGTTTTAAAAAAAAGAAGCCTTCAAAAAAAAACCAATCTTCTCTAGGCTCCTTTTTCAAAAAAAAAAAAAAAAAAAAGATGGACCTGATGGTCCTTCCAACAGTTCTATGATTTTTTAAAAAATATTTGTTTCAAAAGAAAGGTAGAAGGAGAGAAAGCAAAAAAACCCCAAACCTCCCTTAGAGACATTTTCTTTTCCAGTAGTATTTCCCAATACTTTTTTTTTTCAAGGCTTCCTCTAATTTTGACCTTTCTCATAATTAAAGGGATTTGAGCAGGCCTTATTTATTTTTTAGCTAAATGCAAAATTAGATTCTAAAATATTTCTTTATAGTATATGCTTTATATCTATATTTTTAAGTCATTGTTTGGTTTCTTCACTGTGAATTGTCTCTGCACTTTTTTGATTTCTCACATTTAATTTTCAGCTACTTTTCTGAGTGTTCAGTCTGCATGATTTTGTAGGGAGACCATGTACTTGGTATTCTAGGCTGTAACCTTTTTCCATCTACATCATTTTTAATAGTCAGTGCTTGTGATTTTTATTAATTCTTCATTATGTCAAATACAGGAAAAAAATGAGGTCAAGATTACCTGAATGACAGGTGTAGAAATATAGCATAGGAGATGCATTGATGTGTGTGGTTTGGTTGTCTTTTTTTTTTTTCCCCCAACTTCTGAGTCAAACGCAGAGGCATTTTAAATGTATGTTTCCAGTATTAGGCAGCATAGGGAGCATTCTATAATATCTCACACTAATATCTCCTATTTGCCAGCAAGACTTCTTTATTGCAGTTATTACAGGTATTACAGCTATTAATTATATTAACTTGAAATTTACTTTTGTAGCAATGCCTTATAAAACAAGAACTTCAATGTATCATTTCCCATTTTAATACACTATTAGAAAATGCCCTATTGGGGGCTGGACTAAGTATTGAATAACAGCCTGCAGATCTACAGAGAACTTCAAGAGAGAATTTATTAATCTCAAAAGTATTGTAATTGTAAGATAAGACATAGCATAAACTGTTAGATGTATATCTTTGTGTAAATACAACTAAGCTGTAATATCTGGTGACAGATAAGGAAATTTAGATTTCATGTTTTAGGAGACCACTATTTGCTTATCTTCATGCAAGCTGCTGTGGCAATCATTTAACATGGAGAAATATCTTGAAACGTCATGTATTTTATAGAGATTTCCTTGGTTTTAAAGCCTGAAGGGCTTTTAAATCATCTGATCTGACCTCCAGTATGACACAGGTCATTTCACTTCATTCACATAATTTTTTAGTGAATAAAATGTCTGCATTTCAGTCTTCAGAAATGAGTTGTATGCCATTTGAAGGATATAATAGAGATAGGAATTGGAATTCAGAATTATTTTGAAAAATTAAAAAATAATATTGAAAAATTTAGAAATGAGTTTTTGGTTAAGTCAACAACACATTTTCTATTCTGGTGAGAATAGATGACTACAGAAAGTTGAGATATAAACTGATTTGATGAAAAATACATATAAATTACCTGGAAGTAAAAGATAATGACAAAACTGGTCCAAAATCCACAGTGGCGCTTTTATTCATAGAAAAACTATATGGGAAACCACATGGGGTAAGTAAGCAGGAATGTCTTTATTCACTTGGAGTTCATTTGGAGAACTACATTTGTGTCACTGTGATATTTTCTGAAAAATCCCTTCGCCAGGATTTCTTCTCCTGGGAAGATAAGAAGCCTCAGCTCCTCCATGTTTTGCTGTTCTGGAATGTGGTCTGGAGATTGTTTAGCCAAACACGTGAATTGTTTTTTCTTAATGGCCAGCTGTGTCGGACTCTCTAAGTCAGTCAAGGGTATTATTGGTCATTCTTGTTAAACCTTCTCTTTCTTTAGTATAGTTTTAGTATAGCATTCTTTAATATAATATAACATCATAAAATAATAAATCAGCCTTCTGAGAACTTGGAGTCAAATTCTCATCTCTCACCTCGTCCTGGGGACCTCACAAACACCCCACACTTGCTTTTGAAGACTTTGAACGAATTCTGCACTTGTGGCTCTGTGTCTTGGTATTGCCATTGCTCACAACAGGCCACAGGCTTCCTGCTGACTGTACAAGGTCCCAGAACAAAGGTGGTTGGTCTTGCTCTGAATGGATATGTCTAGGCCAGCCTGGCCCGGCCCTTTGTGCTCATCTGATTTACAAAAAAAACACTTCTCTAACAATGAGACTGTTGTTTGAGTGCTTTTATCTTCCACATAGCAATATTTTGTGGTGGAATGTCTTTCAAGTTTTTTTTTTTTTTTAACCAGTACCTAGTGGTAACATGCAATTGTCTTGTGTGGAATCAACTCTTTATGTCCCTATATTAAAACTGTAGTATAGAAGGGTGAAGCCTTAGGACGGCAACTGAGGCATTTTTTTGCATTCTAAATCTTATTTTAACAAAAAAAAAAATCCACAGCATATGTATGAAGTTAAGAAGTTATTTAAGTCCTGATATTTAAATACTCGAATGAAGAAAACTCATGTTAATAACCAAGTTAAAACTGTTGCACAACTTCCTTCCAGTGCTCTTTTGGATCCTAAGGATGGCAGGTTTGGTATTTGTTGAGGAGGTCAGCATATTCAAAAACTCTTATAGGTCATCATACAATGAAAACAACATGCATACCATGTGTTCAGTTACATATAAAAAAAGCCCTCTGATAATCAAGCAATGGAATGCTCTTTTACATCAGATTCTTGTCCAAAAAAAAAAAAAAATTATGGAAATAATTAATTCACCACATATGGCCCAGCAGCAGGCTAAACTCAACATTTTAAAAGTAATCAAGTCCACACACTGTGAATTGATCCTCCACAGAGATGAGATGTGAGGCCAGAGATGTACCTGGCCTTCCTTTATTTAGCGCTATCAATATATATTTATTTTTTAATAGATGACTGTTGATATTTCGTTTATCTCTTTTCTGTATTTCAGTGTTTTTCCAAGACAACAAATTCCCAAGGAATTAATTAAATTAACACACTTTTTTTTTTCCTTTTTTTTTTCCTCCCTTATATTAGATCACACATGTTTTGTACTGGGAAAAAAATAAAAAGGAAAAATCCTTGTACTAACCTACTCTTCCTGGGTCTAAGAGATTGTCCCCAAGAATTATAATCTCTTTGGTCCCCAATCAATGTTGTGATTATGACAAATTATGAAAAAGGTAAGGACACTACACACAGCCCTACAGAGCAGGGAAAAAAAGAACATTTATAAAATCATATACTCCAAGGATAGAAGAAGCCTACTGGTATCAAATCTGGGCAGCCCCTCCCCACCTGGAAATGGGGAGTTCAAAATATAAGACCTGATTTTTTGCTTGGACTTTATTTTTGATTCTTCTTTGATAGCTACAAATCAGTTATTTTATCAAAGATAAAAATCTGCCTAAACAGCCTATGGCTCCCCGGGCATTTTCTGCATTGTAATTGAAATACTGCTACTGTCTTTAGTCCTCTGAGGCTTTAAAAAGTCTCTAGTTTCCTTCTGAGTTATTAAAAAATAAAAATAGTGGTTTGGAGATAATTCAACTATTCAGTTCATCATAAGAAATTTATAGTTCAGATGGTTAAACCAATTGTGTTACTATCACAGTAATTTGCTAATTCCCCTGAGAGTCTTGGGCATGAGTTGTCTAGATCTGTCAATTTCTCTATCTATGCTTAGTTAATTTTAGCAGATGCTGTGTCATATGTTCTGTTAGTACAGATGGTGAAATTTTTATTTCATTTAAGGCAAATTTTTGTTTCTTCTTTTATTTCTACTCTTTTTTTTTCCCCTTCAGATGAGAACTGAAACAGGTGAAAGGAAATTTTCAGGTGAGTTTATATCCCAGAAGATATTCTACACGCAAAAAATATAGATACTAATTGTTACAGCAGAAGTGCTTTTATTTCTAGGAAAACTGGAGGGAGTGTTTCAGTGTTGGTTTAGGGTTTTTTGTTTGTTTTTAAGGATTTTTTTTGTTTTGTTTTGGTGTTTGGGGTTTTTGGTTTTTTGGGGTTTTTTTGGGTGTTTTTGTTTGTTGTTTGGTTTGGGGTTTGCTTGAGTTCTTGTGGTTTTTGTTGCTTTGGTTTTTTTGGTTTGATGCTTCTAGCAGATGATATATCTGTTATAACCATAACTCACTGGCATACAATAAAAATAAAGATAAGGTTTCATGAACCAGTTTACAGTTTTGGAGTCTTCTGATACTTATGTCCAATTAAATTGAAAACAAACACAAAGAAAAGTAATTTCAGCCACACTTTGATATTTGGATTAAATGTCCTTCTGACTAAAAAATACAAAAATCTGACCAATTAAAATCTTGAGGATTTCTTTGCTTTTATTCCACCTTCCCTTGTAGTAATGTAAAATTAAGCCTGATATAAAATTTGATTATCTCTATTGGCCACTGACACATATTAAAAATCAACTTGTGCAGACTCCTCTTGCAGTGGTTACTTCACTGACCTCCCAGCCTGTGCAAACATCTCTTAGGCAATGCCACAGCCTCTGCCTGCCCAAGGCTCATAGAAAGGCACCAAAAACGCCATACTCTGTGCTGGATGGCTGTGTCCTCCATGGGAGTTCAAGAGGTGTCTGATGTGCTGGGGTAGCTGCTTCCGCTGCTGCTGGGAGCCATGCCCTGTGGCACATCACTGCCAGCGTTGAGCCTTCCCATATTCAAGAGTGTTTTTGGAAACCTTCCATCTCAACTGCTGCACAAATTGCTGCCTCTGTTTGCTGTGCTCCCAGCTGGCTACGCTTTCCCTGGTGCCAGCTGAAGAGGTACTTGACAATTCCCAACTCTAAATTAAGAATTTTAATATGGCTGAAGATAGCAGATGTAAGCACCTTTTCAGTAGGATTAGCTCCCAGGGGCTGTTAGAAACTGCTAGTGCTTCTAGGAATAAATGTGTCCATTAGATACTTGTGTGAGCAGCAGCATCACCACCCTTTGGGAAGGAGAGCCCAAAAATCACTTCATCAATTTCTGCATCCCTTAGCTGCTTCCCTTTTCACTGACCTTCCCTGTAGTGTTCTAGTCTACTCACTAAGTCCATCTCCATTCCAGAATCTTCTATCTTTATGTCTGTCAGATGCTGTTGAAGAATGGGATATATGTATCAATAAACATATTAATATGAGATTTGTGCCTGTTCAATGTCTGCTCTTGGCTTCCACTTGCCACTTCAGCTCATGTGCATCGTGCTGCAGTTTGTGCCAATACTTGTCTTGTACCAATGAAGTGTAGTCAGTGTAGTTCAAAAAGCTCATTGTTGCTAATGGAATCAAAGCATCCAAAATCATTCTGACAACAATTCTGACATGTAGGGGAAAAATACATGCAAGCTCTGAAATCAGCAAGGAGAGGCTTATATAACTTGTTTGTAGTGTTGACACCTTTGTTTTTAATTTGAAGTGAAGGATTTAATCACATTCTACAACCATAAAAATAATTTATTATTATTAATTTATTACAGTTTAAAGGTTTAGGTAAAAAATACCATATGAAATGCACTTTTTTTTTTCCCTTTTAATAACTCAGGACAAAGAAAATACTATTCCAGAAACTACTTTCTTCCCATTTTTACTTTACATTACAAATTATCTTTTGTTTTCTAAAATATAAAAATGATGATGATGATGATGATGATGATGATGATGATGATGATGATGATGATGATGAAAAAATAGTTGTATTTATCTAAACAGGGCAAGGTTTCTGAAGAACAAAAAATTAGCAAAAAACTTCAACTTTGTTTAAAACTCTCTAAACTTCACATAAACAACATACCTATGAATAAGATTTTTATCAGCTCCAACGCACTACAGAATTTGACATTTGATGTTAGTTTAACTCACAATATCATTATGTACTGGGACATTACATATGCAGAGATAAAAATTTAATTGATAATATTTTTTCTTCTTGGTTTCTTTTTTCAGAGAAAAGAAACCAGTTTGTGTGTCAGGAATTTTCTTACGAATTACAGCTTTCTTGTATAGATGCACTTTGTATGACCAGGAGGAGGAAAAAAAAAAACCAAACAAAACCATACAAAACTTGTCTCTTTGAAGGTCCGAGAAGGTTTTAGTGGAATACGGTAGATTTGGAGAATTACTAGATTTTATTGGTGCATAGGAGTAAGGACCATGCTTTCAAGAAAATCTATTTCTTCTCTTTTAAATAGTGGTTCATGAAAAGTACCTTGCTTGAAGTGCACAGATCAAGTGGCTATATTCCAAGCTACTAATTTTCAGAATTATCAACATTGACATTTATTCAGTAAAACCAGCTGCTCACAATTTACCTAAAAGCAACTTTATTTCTTGATGCATTTTTCAGGCTAAGTTCCCACAGTCATGTATTGGTGAAATGGCAGATTTCTCTTCAGAGTCATAGGAAACAAGGCAATGACCCAGTTTTGCCAAGATTAGCAGTTTTTAAAATAAAAGATTTGCAAAATTTTACTTTGAAATAACCACATTAAGACACAATTTTATATTTTTAATTTGTATTTTAAAATTAGAAATGCCTTTTTTGAGTACCCTCTGTTCTAAATACTGAACTTGCCTAGTCAAGAAAAATACTTCAGATTAATCTTCTTGAACTCTGTCAAGCTGGTTCTGTGACCACTTCCCTGGGGAGCCCCTTTCAGTGTCCAGGAACCCTCTGTGTGAAGAATCTTTTTCAAATATGAACCCTTAACCTCCCCTGACACAGCTTCAGGCCATTCCCTAAGTCCTGTCACTGGTCACCACAGAGAAGAGATCAGTGCCTGCCCCAAGTTGGAGACTGCAATGAGGTCTCCCCTCAGTCTCCTCCAGGCTGAACAGGCCAAGTGACCTCAGCTGCTCCTCATGCGGCTTCCCTCGAGGCCCTTCTCCATCCTTGTGCCCTCCTTTGGATGCTCTCTAACAGCTTAATGTCTTTCTTATGTTGTGATGAATTTGAATGAAGTAATATAACTCATGTTGAGTTATATTCAATAACTCAACATGAATAAAAATTTCTAAGCCATTTTGGAAATGTATGGGAGGTAGGAAATCAATGATGCTTCATTTTACTCCAGATGAGTATCTAGTTCTTATGCATTGACCTCCACAGTCTGAAAAGTTTAACTTTGTTTTAAAAAATGTGCATGCATTATTATGGAGTTAGCTTATTATTTTTGTATAGCTGCCTCTGAAAACATCCAATGCACTTTTCTATTATTCAAATGCCCAATTTAAAGCTTATTTGAAGCCACGGACATTTCAGATGTACAGATAGACGCACATACATGAATATTCTATATTACAAGAAAAGATTTTCTTTGCCATGTTAAGAAGAGATGAATAACTTCCTTTTGTTTCTCAAATAGTATTCTGATGAGTTTCAATTTCCCCATGAATAGGGGTATGGGAGACCTGCTAAACTCTGAGTTAAACACATAAATATAATACTCCTAAGCAAGATAAACACCAATAGTGGGTCATTAAGCATTGAAAGATTGAAATAATTTTCTTTTGAAAAGACTTGTGGGGATTTCTGTTTTCTTGCCTTTTTTCCCTATTAAAGATGTTTATTACTTCACAGTACTAATAAAATTATTTCTTGTTGAAAGAAAAGCACTACAAGAAGAAATTTTAATCCCTATGTTCTTGACTTTCTAAAGAGTTCTTTTGAATTTTTCATGTGCTTTGATTTCTTCTGCAATTATAATAACATTAAAAAAGCTATTTTGTATGAATTACAAGCAGATTCCTTTTCAAACACTAGAAAATGCAAGCTATTTTAATGTGTAAACAAGAGTCTGAAACACACTGAATAATTTTCCAACTGTATCTAACAAGGTTTTCATAGTGATAATCTTCCTGGTGACTTTCTCTTTTTGTAAAAACATTTATTCAGGAAGAACTGGCATTATAATAAGCATTTGAAAGAGCTATTATAAGTATGGTTAGCTATACTGATATTACCTATATATTAAAAGAACAACATTAAATTGCTTTAAGCATTCAGTTAAAAAAATGCTTTAAACTATGTAAATCTTTCTAACATTTTATTTATGTAGGGTCCATTCTACTGACATCTTAATCCCTCTGTTTTCCAACATGGCATAATTTGGTAAAAGCTGATGTTCATACATCTGTAAACACTGATGTTCATACAGCTGTCATCTGTAGACAGGCATTCCAGTTCTCCCACTGCTTGCAAAAGACTGAATTTGCACTCCTCTCATTTGAAGAGGATGACTTAATCACCAAGCAGTGATGCATTCTGATTGTCTTTGCCCATCACCTTTTTCTTTGAAGCTGAGCCACTGAACATACAAGTAGAAGTCTTCATATTAAATCACAGAAAAAGCGACCTTGATTCTCATCTACTGATTAGGGCACTTGAAATTGAAGCTCATTCATTAAAGCAGGTGTCCAAGTGACACTTATCTCCCACTGTAGGTGGCTATTTTTAACAGTGATTCATTTACCCAAGGACATTTTGTTCTTCCATTCACATAATGGAAAACATTACAAATGTCAGGCTCATTGACTTAGAATGGTTCAGCTTCATGGTTGTCTCATGATATTGAAAGGTCAAAACATTAAAAATACTGGTATGCACGTGTCCCTTGGTTCCTCATGGAGGTTATCCTTTCATTGCAAATGTAGCTATTCCATCTACAAAATTCCCTGGAAGTCACTAATTTTTCCTAAAGAACAAGACTGACACATATGACACATAAGGGCACCCTGCATTAGAAAATGCAACAGTCCCTACAAGGACTGATGGAACACAAGCTTAAATTTCTAGGACAGGAAACACAGGTCATTGCTCCTGTCTCCAGTATCAGCAGCATCAGATAAAGAAGTTGATCACAAGTTAAAAAGGCCACTGTAAAATGTCCCATACTTCCACACTCCTTGAAAAGCACTCAGCCTTCCCCACTTACTTGGGAACACAGAAGTTTCTTAAATTGGCTATCTGAGCATTTCCTTCTTTGTTATAGGTATGTGACATGGTGTGACTGCATGGCACTGGTACCTGACCTGGGTTCATCAGTCTAGTGAGAGTCTAGCATCTAAGAACTTATTCCTAAAATATCTTTGTGGAATGAAATCAGCAGCTTGGATAGGCTATCAAGAAGATAACTCACAGCATTCACACTGCATCAGGCAGAAACCAATGAATTTAAGCAAGCACATGGCTTTGTATATTTTTCTGTAGCTCCAGGCCAAAATTACAGAGTATAATGCTAGAGAAGGAAAGAAGCAACAGGAATGAATCCTGATGTAAATGCATCACATTTTCTGTTGGAAATGTGAGAGATGCAAAACAGCTTGATTGACTGAGCTTTCAAGAGTGGAAAATTTACCAAAATGGCAATCATAGGAAAGTGGCATGGGGATATCTACTATTAACTATTTCATGGGGCTATTACCTTCCATGCTGGAAAAACAAAGGAGAGTAGAATCATAGAATACCTTGTGTTAGAAGGGACCAGTAAGTGTCATCAAAGTCCAACTCCTGGCCCTGCACGAGGCAGTCCCCGAGAGTTACAGCATATCTCTGAGAGCATTTCCCAAAAACTCCTTGAACTGTCAAAGCTGGTGCTGTGATCACTTGCCTGTTCCAGTCCTCAGACATCCTCTGGGAGAAGAATCTTTTTCTAAAATCCAACCTAAACCTCCTCTGACACAGTTTGACGCCATTCCCTTGGGTCCAATCATTGATCACCACAGAGAAGAGATCAGTGTCTGCCCCTCTTCTTCCCCTCAACAGGGAGTTGTAACAGCAATGAGGTCTCCACTCAGTCTTTTCTTCTCCAGGCTGAGCAGAAAAAGTGACCAGTAGTAGCAAATGTATATGTGGAGCAGCCTCAATATAGAAAAAAACTGTTCGTGTGTCCCTACCAACTCTAAAACATACTTTATCCACGTTTCATAATGTTTGCTACAGTATCTTCAGTGATGCCACACATCTTAAGATTCTAGCATTTTTAAACTTCTTTCTTCAGTTTGGGATGCTGCAAGAACTGTAATGGAGTTCCAAAAGCCTGGCAGCATTGTTTTTGTATTCTTTCACATGTTTCTTAAGAATGTAATTCTAATTACCTCGAGTCTAAACTACCTTCTGCCCACTCAGCTAACTCCCTTATTAGGCTAAATTTAGGTGCTCTCAGACCCTTCATTTAGACCCCTTTAAGCTGCCTATCCCATCCATAGGTATTTCTTTGCACTGCCTGTATTTTTCCATGTCTTTAGTACAATATACCTGTGAGAATTGATTGACACTGACTCCACTTATGCCAGCAAAACAAAGCCAGTTTATTACATAGTTTACCAGTATTTACAGGTCCCTATGTTCATATAAAATTTTCCATTCAGACCTCTTTGTCCTGGTCCCCTTTAGAAACACAGTCTTCTGATTATTCCTCTTACACTAGTAATGTCCTTTTAGTTTTCTCTTTTGCCAGCAAAGTCCTTGTTGTACCTTCCTTCGTCAGCACCAGAGGGTCAGAGCCACCAAATGTGATGTCTTCATTTCTGTTTTTGCCTTGAGTTTATCTCTTCCTCAGCTTTCACTGTACTGGGGCCAAAAGGTCTGTGGTGCTACCCAGTGCAGATTCTGTAGCTGTCTGATCTCTGACATCTGCCTTCAGTCTCTATGTTTACATTTTTTCACATTTATCTAGTCTATGGTGCTCCCACAGACCACACACTTTGCCTTCTCTTTCCCTCTATTACTGGTCATATAAATGTCCACTCCAGACTCCGAGAGAAAAGTTGTGGATTTTTTTATTTTACACTGGGAAAGAATGAAAATGAGGATTTTCACTTCGCAGTTCACTCAAGGAGCACTACTCTCATTAGGGGAAAGGAACTTTTGTTTCTGTGCTGATAAAAGCCCTGAAATTTTGATTAATGAATTTGGAATTTAGGAGAATTAAAAAAAAAAAAAAAAAAAGGAAATCCCTTCCCTTTGTTTTCTTGACTAATATTCCTACTAACATATTACTGAAAAGGTGGTCTTCTCTTTGTTACTGCTACACACTAGGACATTTTAAAAAGGTGATGGTGTGTTGCCTACAGTTCAGCTGAAATCCTTTAAACTGTGGACAACACTGAACAGGTCTTGGCATCCATGAGAAAGGGAGATTAACCACCAGACTGTGCAGCCAAGAAAGTACAGTGTTTCTAGTAATCTGTAGAGTCCACTACCTTTTGAATGACTTAGCAATTTAGTCCCCTGGTCTTGTCAAGGTCTTGACTGTGGATCTTTTTTAAGCTGTGACTGCAAAAATTTCTGAAGAAGGTCAGAGAGGATCAAGAAGGCTGTGTCCTTCAAATAACACTGATCCTGCAGTATCATATTTCCTATTGGATAGCAATGCATCATTTTGCTTCCACTTGGTCTTGATTCTGCAGTGGAAGGACTCAACCATATGTGGCAGCAGTCTGATAAAATCAATTAGTATGTAAACAATTAACTTGTGAGTAAAAGAGTGTCCAAGTAAATTTTGTAACAACACCAATGAAAAATTCTTTGGTGGACCTGAGAATGGGGAAGTAAAAAACCACTGCCTTCACCTTCTAACTCCTCCTAGAGGACAGTTCTGGATACTAATGACTGAATGCATCAACCTGAATGATGACTGACCTCACTGACCTTTAGAGAGGGTTGGGGAAGGGATAAACATAACATAAAGTTTAGGTATTATACAGTCTGTGTACAACAATTCTAACTGCATGATTCATGGAAATTACTAGGTGGATAATTGGACTGCATATGTAAGGATCATTATTGAATATGATTGTATTGCAAATAGGTTGTCAAAAAATGAATAAGAGGAATAATCAAGTTATATTTACACATATAAATAAAAGGTCAGTTCCCTTTCTCAACATTTTAAGCATGGGGTTTTTTTGTTTGTTTGGTTTTTTTTAGAATAACAGTTTTGACAAATGATATTTTAAAATCAATAGGTTTGGGAGCTCTATTCTAGGCTGAAGTAAATGCTGTCAGCATGTGATAACCATACTCTGAACATTTGTGCCAGTCTGAACAGGCCTAAGATATAAGGCTGATAAATTCAAAACAGTTGGAAGGAGAAGTAGGCACAAGTTACACAGGTTTTGAAGACATAAGTACTAAGAATAAGGATTGGAGAACATATCCAAGCTCGCATACTTTCCTAAGGTCATCTTACTATCTGCAGCGTCAGGAGCAGAATAGTGGGCTAGATTGGTCAAGCTGATCAATATTCAATGCCATTCTGTATCAGTCTTTCAAGGATGATTTCAATTAAAGCCTCAGAATGCGTAAAAAATAACAACAAAAATAGTCCACTGAGTAAAGCGTGAACTTTTTGGCATTCCTAGCCTATTAGACAAAGTTGTGGTGTTGGCATAATCAGAGAAATAAATTAATAAAATAATTACAGGAATTCTGTATGCCAAAATCTCAGTGGTGTGGATAGGATTCCTGGATTCCTACTTTAAACAACATTAAAGGAGTGGTGCAAAAATACAGACGTGTGGTAGGATCTACATGTCTGCCCACAGAGTCAGTTTGGTGCTTAGGTATTCACCTTTCTTGGTAGCCTGTCAGTTTTCAGAATTATAGGAGCGTACAAATGACAAAGCTGTCGTTTGGAATATGAACAACTGGCCTTTCAGCAAATGTAAACTAAGAATTCAAATTGTGTCTAATAGACAGAATTTGACACTAGAAGTGACTGGCAAAGAAATGACTAGCAAACCTTATTCTTAATATATGTGAAAGTAATTAATTGTTTTGAGAAAATAATTGTATGTTAATTGTGAAGCCTTAATAAATGTAGTTATAACAACATTTTTTTAACTGAATTTAATAAAATCTGTATTTATTGCTTGAATGAAATTTATATACAGGTCAATATCTATCATATGGTGGCTAAATTATTAAGAAGGATGACTATTTATCAATTTATATATATTATAATATTTTTACACTCAAATATACTTTTCTATTGAAATTTGATAAATAGCTAATTTGCTCATGATCCTCATAGATGTGATAAAACCAAATATTTTCTTGAGATATTTCTATGATTACAAAATGGTTTGTTCTGAGATACCTCTGTGCAATGAGCACAAGCAACACCTCAGGTGTTCGTTCTTACTTATTTCAAAAGGTCTACTCTGTTTTTAACCCTTAAAAATGCTTCTGAAAAAGGCTAAATTATATTTTTTTCATTAATAATTTAATTTTCCTGACGTGCAGTTGACAATTAACCCAATTTGTCATGTCAGATACTTCTCTGTTGATTAGAATGTTGATTATGAGTTTGATTGATGATTCAGATACTTCAATTAATTTCACGCATTAAAAGAATTTACACATAGAAAGAACCATCTGACAAAGTTGTTAGAATACCTCATATTCTAATAGATTTTTAATAACTGCGGCAATTCAGTGACAGACTAATTATGGAAATTGATACAGAATGCAAGCGTTGTTGAAATTCTCCTCAATCTATTCAGCACCTGACAGAAAATGCAACATTTATTTTCTTTTTTTTTTTTTTTTTTCCTAGTATCATTTCTTTCATGCAAATGTCTGGTAGCTTAAATTCAGGACTGAATATATTTTCTAGGGAAAATTCTTTTCCATGCTATTTTTTCTTTTCTGAGGTTTCTAGGAGATGTCCTACCCAAAGAAATTAATATTTTCTGTGCTCATTCAGAAAATATATTAATTTCCCACAGTTCCAGCATATAATGCTGCAATGCAAATACTGTGAAGCCCTATAAAGAACAATAATGCTATGAAAACAATAGCAGTTAATGAAGCAAAGACGTTTGAATAACAGCTTTTATTCACTTAGAACCCAAGAGAATTGATGTTAATATTATAACTATGGAAATCTTATGCTTAGGGATTTTGAAAAGGTTGTGTAGCACTAACTCTTGAGAACACTATTCTTCATGCCATACAAATTTCATATCTCTTCTCTGAACTGCTTGTTTTGTTTGCTGTGTTTTTTTTTTTATTACATATTGTGGAATAGGGATCTTTTTCTTAGTTTGTCTTCCTTTTTTTCTTTTTCCCCAGCAGATTCAGATATGTATGCAACATACATAGATCTTTCGCATATTGATAAAATACTTCTTATGTAAGATAATGCAGCTGAATATATTTTAGTCTATGCCCACGAATTCTCGCAAAACCAACACTGCTGCTTCTTTAGATCGTCAGGGAGATATTTTTACCTGGTATTTCACTATTTATATATAACAGAAGAAATCTCTAGAAAAGTGGTATGGGAATACAGCTGCACCTTGCCATGGATAAGACTTAAAGCATTTGATGTTTGGCATTTATAAAGTTAAATCATAATATTTTCAGCATATGTTATTCTATAATTTAGACCTTTTTTAAGCAATGGCCAGCTTCTGCCCTTGAAAGCAGCCTGGTATATCTTGGAGAAGAAAAGGGACAATACTGGTGTATTTTTATATAGTAGAAGCAACATAATTTTTTAAAATTTAAACTTTTATTTTTAAAAGTTCTTCAAAAACTCTAATAAACTGGACTATTATTTTAGAATAAATACAAATAATTAGGGTGCAATAAACATGAACTTCTTTCCTTTGGAAATCATTGGGAGGGAATTTACTCTTGATGCTATTTATGGTAACCTAAAATATGTCAGAAAAGTGTTCTTAGTGTATTAATACCTCTGGTTACAAGAGGTTATTTTTTTAAATCATATCCTGCAAGATTGTGAACTTCAGCTACAAAGTGGTGCTGATGTCTCTCTCTATACCCACTAAGCCAAATGACAGTAGTTTATAATCCGATCTACTCTGGTTAATTATAGAAGACCTCCTGTATATGATAGGAATGGCAGAATGACTGAAAGCATTCATAGCCTTGTTTGTTATTAAGTGAATTGGGAAGAACAAGGTTAACAACATTCCAGAAACATCAGGATCATAGCAATATGCAAAAAGAAAAGACTGATGCAGAGCTTGGCTTATCAGCAAAGGAATCTCTATCTTTTAAATATGTATGAAGATTTAAACAGACAATTTTCTGTAATTTACTTACCTACTGCATATTATCATTATATCTTCCTAGATAAAGAGAGAAGCATGAATTATGGAGATTTTTGATTGTGTTATCAAGCACTCTTGTGTCTTGATAATAACTGCTCAGTGGTTTGCTCTCTGGAAGACATGCCAGACAAATTTCCCCACCAAACTTAAAATTTGTTGAAGGAATAAATAAGAAGTTTTACAAATAAAAAAGATCTTTTACTAAAAGAGAAATAAAGTATAAAATTATGGTTAATATATAGCTTTCATATAAAGTTTTTATATGTTAAAAATTCATTTTAAAAATTACATTTAGTAAATGTTGTTTTCACAAACCTGCAATTTAATTTTCTTCACAATTATCAAGATTTGTGCCTTGGTCTTGGTATTTAAAAGCCACCAGTAACTTTTACTCTCAGCAACAAACACTATTTTACAGCTGTCTCAGTTCCTGAGGAATGCTAAACCTCTTACCTTAGCTAGAGTGCCCAGAATAAAACTACCTTTCTGATGATATAGGACTTTGAAATAAATTGGCCTCAAGCACCCTTCTTACCCCAAAACTGAAAAGAAAGAGAGTGAAAGAAATTTGCCTGATAGCTGTCAAGAACAAAAATTGGATTCTTAACTGGATATTTTCTTGAGGGGAAAATAAATTAAATACCGTGTTTAAGAAGACACTAGTTATTTCCACCAAACTCTCTCTTACTAGGATCCTGAAACTGAATAGCCCTCTGCAGAAATCCAAGTTCCCTTAGCATGTGGTCTGTCAAAGATAGTTCTCTTCATTAATGTAATTGCCATTATTCTTATCTTTAATATCTATAAGGATTTTACTAATTTACATTCACTGAAATTGAAGAGAAACACAGAAAGAGAGGGAGAATGGAACACAAGTATTGTAAAAGGAGGGGAAAAAACAAAGCAGTTGGCTGAACTTGTCTCTCCTTTACTAGTGTGACTCTATAGCCTAGGGATAAAGAACTTCAGCTTTAAGAAAGAAGTCCCAGATTTTCATCCTGGATACCAGTTGCCATTACTTTGTCAATAATTCTTAAAGTAAAAAACTAACAAACAAGCAAACCAATCCAATAAGGACCTGTCAGATCTATCCTGATTTATTCCTTAATGTCAGTCCAACACCTCTTTAAATGGATGGTACTTATTCCTCAACACGAGAAGTGCCAGTCTCAGAGTAGCAAAGAATTTCAACTTTTATACAATCTTAGTAATCTTACTTGGACCTTATCCAGGTTGTTTAGAAATCAATAATAAATATGCATTTTTCTACCCATTTTAAATGGGGATGGTCAAGAGCCTGTATATGTAAATTATGTAATCCTACTTACCTCCAACTTTAGTATGTACACTGCTGTGTCAATTTTTTCAGTTGTTTCAAAACAAAAACTAATAAAAATGTAAACAGATATTTATTATACCAAAATGGCAATTTAACTGATGACGAACACAGACGTTAAAAAAAAGCTAATCGTATCTTCTATATAACATTTGCCACAAAATATGAATTTACATGCATGTAGAGTTGCAATATAGAGTAGCATAAAATCAACTGCCT
Source organism: Diglossa brunneiventris (assembly GCA_019023105.1). Lineage (NCBI taxonomy): Eukaryota > Metazoa > Chordata > Aves > Passeriformes > Thraupidae > Diglossa > Diglossa brunneiventris. Next base: position 45,162,417 of record CM032352.1, on the reverse strand, counting down.
GAGTGACTTAATTTTTCTACAAAGTTGGAAATAGCTGGTTTCTGAAACATCACCTTTTAGATAATGATAATGATGATGAAGATGAGGATAAGAATTGTGACAATCCAATACTTTGAAGACTATTGGTAATAGATCCTAGACATTTTCTGTATATATTTCTCTATGACATTAATCTTAGCAATCCTGAAAGAGTGAAACTCCCATGCTAGTTAAAGAGGGTAATGTGTCTGTCTGTCTCTCTACTTCATTTCTATTAATCAAATAGTGCAAATTATATCAGCATTTTATCAACTTTTTAGAAAGCGGCAGTTATGAACTGTCTAAACCTCTCTGGCAAATCTGATTGCGCTTTAATAGACTAGAAACCTTTATTTTACTGATTTATCTAACTCTCTGCTGATAGCTATGAGTAGGCAAAGGTACTTCTGATGGCTTTGTTATTACACAGGACTTAAAAATACCCTACAGGCATTAATTGCAAAAAAGCTATTTAAAACAAATTGCCCAAATTGAGCTTGTCTTTGATTATAGCAGTGTGTGGTATGTGATTACAGGGGAAGGGTGGTGGTTTTTATATGTGTGTGTGTGTATATGAATTCCAATTTATTTTAAATAGTTCCTAACAGACATATTAAAAAGTCATCATGGTGAAAAGTTGAAGATGGAATAAGGTCAATAAAATGAATGTTTCTTCATCAAGCATTTAAAGTTTAAGAACTTCAAGAACTTAGAGGATATGAGCAGCCTGTTCATGAGCAGAGAATTAATCCAGTGAAAATCTAAACAAGTACTTTGAAATTAGAGGTAAAATACATACCTGAGATCTACTACTGAAAGGTTGTCCAAATAGAGATAGTGGAACAATCTCTTTGATGCTCTAAAGGCAAAAAAAAAAAATTGTGGCTGATGCAAGACATGAATATTGTTCAGCACTGATAATTTTGCTTTAATAAATTTCTGTACAAATGGAGAGATTATAACTGTGCTTGAAGGAAAGGATTTAAATTCCAAGCAGCCATGAAAGACCATTAATCTGCTGAAAAGTGGAAAGAAATTCAACAGGGGGAAGTAAAGGTTTGAATGGGTGGTTAAAAGCAATGGAATATTATGGGGAAAAATGTGTTTAGGTAACAGTTTTTCAGAGAAGGATTTGTGGGTTACAATGAGTGACAAGATGGACATGACAGAGAAATGTGCATGCTGTGGATAAAAAAAAAAAAAAAATCACCAAACAACAAAATAACTGACACCATAACACCTAGAAATAGTCCTCATTGTCTGTAATGGAAGAATAATAGGAGAAAATCTGTACTCCTGGTTCATTTCAGCACAGAGATTGAAGTTGGGTCTTTGATTCATATGGGTTATGAAGCCTTGGGAATATGGGATGTAGTGAACAGATCCATAAAAAAGGAAGCGGAATGATGCAAGGTGTTTGTTACTCTGAGACCAAAACCTAACATTTGAAAAAACTGAGTGATTTCTCCCAGATTATAAAAAAAAAAATAAAAAATAAAGTCATAATTCATTCAGAGAAGGATTTTAAAGAAATGAAAAAAATGTGTTCTTCTTTCTGGATATACACAACCTAGAACAGGAAGCAATGAATTACACTACAGCAAAAAATCATGCTAACTTCATTTTGTAAGCCTCTGTTACGGTAACAATGAAGCACTATGTCCTTCATAGTCAATCTTTAAAGAGCAATCAAACAAATTAATGTCTCCCAAGAAATGCCTAAGTTATAATTGTTCCTGTAGGTGACATGGAGATGAACTCTCTACTTTAGATTGCTCTATGCTGTTTCTAAAATAAAATGACAGGATGAATATTATTAGCTTGCTGTCTTTCTTTCTGCCTGTTTGTTCTGCTACAAATCCCAGATACTGACTCCAGGAATTTTTTCCAGCTTTCCAATGAAAAAAAAACACCTTTGCTTCCAAAAATCATGATGCTTCCTGGAGTAACCACATACAGGGCAAAGTAGTTTCCTATTGACGGGATTAATTTGCTTTCATGTGAGTATTGAAAAGCAGGGACTTCAAATTAAGGTAGTCACTTCTTCTTTCTTTTTCAGACATTGAAGGCAAATCCACATCTCCACGGGACAATCCAAGCCATTTTAAAGTGGAAAGAATAAGCATAATCTAAACATTTTTGATGGCACAATATGGGAGGTGAGCAGAGGATGGGAACCAGTATTTATAAATCAAGTAGGAGTTATTGACGGTCACAATGGAGTTATTGACTGTCTCAGATTAAGCAGAACTCTGAATGTCCAGACTTAGCCTTAAAGTTCTTAGGATGCTTGACATTCACAGAGCTCTTTCCTCCTAGAAAAGCAAGCTACAAAAATACTATGAATTTTCAAATGTCACCTCCTTCTGTTCGCTGCCGAAAGAAATTTGAGACTGGTAGCCAAATATTCATCTAAAGACAATGAAATTCCATGGAAGTTGATGTTTTTTCAGCAATAATAGCAATTTCAATATTTATTTCTTTTAAACCTCATAATAATTTGAATAGATTTACATAAGTAGTCTTAATTAGCCTTTTAGTGGGTTTTGTTAATAAGAAGGAACATTAAAGTATCTGACGTGGGTTAGTTGTACTGTACTTATGCTGAAATAATCCAGAACTTTGTCATATAACACTTTTTTTAAAGACACAGTTTAAGAGAAATGTGACTTTATATCTTCACTCTTGGCACATAAATACCACTGTATCTATGGAAAAAAATATTTTTAGCTGATACCAGTTAGCTCCCCTTTCTCCAAAACAGTGGTAATAGGATGTCATTCCATTCCTACACAGGTTATTTCATGACCATTTTCAAATGTTTTTACCCTTAAGAGAAAAATATTGTAAAATATAATATTGCAAAGAATCGTGGAAGCTAGTCAAGAAAAGCTACATTGCATCACCTTGTTAATCTCCCAGGCAGTACAAGTGTACCTCCTGCTGAGTATTTGCTGAGAGTACACATGAAAAAAATACATTCTTTTAGGTTCTACAGAGGTAAAATTCCTCAGCTCATTGCCTTGTTTTTTTTAGTTTGTTTGTTCACTGTTTTTTCTTTATGCTTTTTTCCAATCCACTGGTATTCATAATGCAATAACTGAGAAGTGTGCAATGATGAAAATTTACAACACTTTGCTAATTCTTTTCCGTTGACACTCAAGCAAAAGTAATTAGTGATAGATATTGACAGTTGTTACTCCACCAAGAGTACCTCAGTCTTCCAATCTTAAAAACAGATTTTCTTTAGTCCTGCTTGTTACTGTTATTTCTTCTCTTTCACATCCTTCATATTTACTTAAGATTGAATTTATGTTTTATTTCTGATGTAGCATATTATTGAATTCAGAACATAATGTTGAAATTCTGGTTTAGATCATCTTCTAAAATCAGATCTATGACGTAAACCCTTATATTCACTGTGATTATTTCCCCATTGTGCTGAAGTCACTGAGAGATATTTCATGATCTCAAAAAATTAAGATTCCACTCTAAAATATTTCTGACATGCTTTTTCTCTAAGTATATGTAAGTTTACCCTTGACTCAACAGTTCGTGATGCAGCCTCTTCTTTAGATCAATAATCATAGTTGAAGTTTGAATTTTTTCCACAAAAACACATATTACACTTGGTTTTAGGGTCAAAATTTTTATGAATCTTTTCTAACCTTAAGTCATAGAGGGAGGTAAGAATAAATTAATTATCTGCTGTAAATACTGAATATTATTCAAGGTTATGTCCCCAGTTTCAAAGGCTGCTTCCTGCCTTCTGTATGATAAGCCTTGTAACTGCTCTCCACTGCATCACCAGCCAGCCTGCTGAAGAGGTAACATGAAATCAACTCATTAGATCACTTTGATGTCCATGATTAAAATTCTATTTTAAGATCATTTCCTCCATCTTTACATCATACTTACGTTTTAGCAATTGCAACTTTTTTTTTCTAGATTATTCCCAGAGGAAATATTGTGTTTCATAGGACTATATAGTGAATTCTATTCAACCCTGCCAAAAACACCCCCTTCAATCAAGATCCCACTAACAGTGGGATTTGAGATGTTAATTAGGCAACTAGAGCACATTTTATTAATATTGTGCTATGCCAGTTTTGTGTGTGTGTACAGGTGTTTTAATCAAAGGTTTTGCAGGAAGAAATCAAATACTGAACAAACGTTACATTTGTGAGTTAAATTTATACTCTCATAAAAAGAAAATCAAACTTTTTGTCACAGTTTTGACTGGCATCAAGCATATTACTCTCATTTAATTCTAAACCAAAAGACTTTGAATCAATGTTTTATATTACTATCTCCAGGTCCAGTGTCAGATTAGCAAGTTTACAGTTACATGAGCTCACTTGTTTTTTTGAATCATGGTACAGTATTAGTAGTCTTCCATCAGCTGCATACCTTGAATGAACTGAGAATTTCAGGGACGCATGTCAGAGGATTTGCCAGCGTTATTCCTTACCTTTTGAACTCAAATTGCACCCCATAAAATATTTAGTGCCTTGGAAGCCTTTAACATAGGCTGTCTTTCCCATTGATATTGCAATAAGTCTCACTGAGGACCACAGATTGTTACCATTTTTTGCTGTACTGTGTTTCACTTCAAAGGGACAAACTATTTTTAATAGATGACTATGTATTGTCAGTTTGGACAAAATGCAATCTCAAATTTCAGCATTGTGTAGGCAGTATCTCTTAGCCTGAGTGCATAAGAGATGCTGAGTTTAGGTAATCTGACTTTTTTCCCCTTCCTGAATGCATTCTATGTTAGGCAGTTATTTAAAATGTGAAAAATAAATCTGTGCTATGATGGAAACACACAATATAGAATATATTAAAAAAAAAGATTTCGTGTACATCTTTGTTCTACTATATTTCTAACTAGCACTCTCCATGCGTGTATTCCACAACTGTTATAAGCAGTAGTTGTTTTCCAAAAATAGGAAATTCTCATCTATTATGGAGATGATTTTCAAATAATGGTTCCAGGAACTGGCAGAGAACAAAAGCTTCACTGCAGCTGAAATAAACAGCCTTCCCCACTGGTGATTTTAGGATTCTAGTTATTAAAAAATCATTTTCCTGACATTTGAACGGTAAACTCAGATCTCACTCTGATGATAAATATACCTCTTGGGTTCACCCTCTGGGGCAAGCCTCAGGGATACATCAGAATTAAATAATGGGACTTTTGTTTTATCATTATTTCATTTATTTTGATTTGTTTGGTTCTTCTAGAACTCATAATTTTTTTCAAATATAAAACTTGCCAAGCATTTATATGGTTATATTTATATTTTATTATTTTATGAGTTGATTTCAATGCAGAGTAATGAAATAAAGGCATTTTTTTCCTTTGTTGGGGGCCAAAAAACACAGAATAACACAAGGTGTCAGATATGAAGAGGAAGAATGCTCAAGTTAGGTTTTAGTCTGCAAAATTTATTTTGGAATCCCATCACCAATCTATTTCTTATGTTGAGCTGATCATTATTAGATAGAATTTATTTCTTGTTTTATAAAGCCAAACTGGTTGCAGGCCTTTGTTTTCAGAAAGCAATGATAATACAAATTATTTTCCTGCTTATTAATTTGCGATGGTGTTTAACTAATTTTTGTCCTCTTATTTTAAATATTCCTGACTTAGTGAGGGAGTATCAGTCAGATAAATCAATATAAATTGAGTTGTAGCACAGTGTAACCACACATAGCTTAGCAGCCCAATAAAAACTGAAGTGTAAAATATATTGATAATAGAGTTGGATCACAACTACTGCTTGCCTTAAAAGTTCACTCTTGAATTTTATCCTCAGAAGGTGTGAGTAAACTAAGGTTCCAAAGAAAAAAATAACTAAGAATGAAAACAAAAAAAGGGAAAAAAAAGAAGAAAAAAACTTGTATTGATCATGCATATTTTTATAGTAATACTGACCGAAAATATAAAATACGCATGTTAACTTTTTCATAGAAAACTGAGGGATTTTTTAAAGTTTTCTATGCATGACTAGACACTTTTGCTGCCTCAGTTTTAGCATACCTTAAAATGACCTGCGTTTTGGGAGCATACTGAGGGCTGGAAATCTATAATTATGCTTTGTTTTTTGTTTGAAGTTTGACTCCCAGTAGACTTAGTTTAGCAATTCATTATTCATCCTAGACACGGCTTAATAACATTTACACTCATAGAAGAACTGACAACTGGTCATAGTTGCACTTTATATTATAAATTAGATCTTTGAAGATGACTTAGGAATGTTTTCACTCAAATGCAAAACTGTACACTTAATTTCATTCATTGTGCAACCTGCTCTACCATTTTTCTTTTTGTGCTGATTTTATGATAATTTAAGGAGAAAAAAAATATAAAAGCTTTTCTGAACAGTTAATCCAAAAGATTAGTCAAATTAGAAATATGCTTCAAAGCAATATGCAGGCTTTATATACATAATTAGTATTGACATTAATGAAATATCGTCACATTAGTTTTTCAAGTCATGCAGAGAGAAGCGTGATAGAATCTTACACACATCAATTATCAGCACTTGTGCAAAGCATCTCACACTGTCCCAATGACATGGAAAGTGGAACTGAGTTCACCTTCAGCAAGTCTGACAGTAGCTCCAAACTGTGAGGTGCGTCAACACACTGAAGGGAAGGGATGCCATCCAGAGGGACCCCCACAGACTTAAGAGATGGGTCTGTGTGAGCCTCATGAAGTGCAACACAACGAAATACCCTTGGGTCAGGACAATCCCAAGTATAAATACAAGAAGCACTGGGGAGAAGGATTTGGTCATGTTGGTGGGTGAGAAGCTCAACATGATCCATCAGTGTGTACTCACACCTCAGAAGGCCAGCTGTATCTCTGGCCAGTGATCAAGGGACGTGATTCTGCCCTTCTACTCCACTCTAGTGAGACCCTGCCTGTTGTACTGCACCCAGCTCTGTGACTCCAAACGTAAGAAGGATGTGGTCCTGCTGGAGTGAGTCCAGAGGGGCAGCATCAATAGGGGCACAGGACTGGGGCACTTCTTTGAAGACAGGCTGAGAGAGTTGAGGTTGTTCAGCCTGGAGAAGAGAACACTGAGGAGACCTTATAGCAGCCTTCCAGTACCTAAAGGGGAGCTACAGGAAAGTTGAAGAGAGACTTCTTACAAGGGTTTGTAGTGACATTACAAGGAGCAACGTGTTTGAACTGAAACAGGCTAAGTTTAGATCAGATATTAGTAAGAAATTCTCTACTGTGAGTATGATGAGGCACTGTAATGGGTTTCCTATAGGAATTGTGTATGCACAGTCTCTGGAAGTATTAATTGCCAGGTTTAATGGGATTTTGAGCAAATTAGTCTGGTGGAATGTGAACATGTCCATGGAAGGGGGATTGGAACTAGGTGCTCTTTAATACCCCTTCTAAACCAAGACATCCTTACATTCTATGATTTTGATGTATTATGCAGTAAACTCTGTTTTAAATGCTGCTAGGTGTTTTTTTCTCTTCTGTTTTTGTCTTTTTTTTTTTAACATAAATTGGAACACTATATCTAGTATTATTTACATCTGATTTATTAAAAATAAACACAGCCTCTCTATCTATCTGAAACCCATATGATTTTCATGCATCAGAGTTGTATTTATAATAGCCTCATCTTCATTCACTTGGAACAGATGGAAAAATAGCTTTGATTACTGGATTTTTTTATGTTACAGACTGCAGGGCTAGAGACCTTGTTTCCTACTTTTTCTGAACAGCAATGGAAAGTTTGCATAGAAGAGCTTTGTAGAATCTGTTTGGCATATTTGACAAGGATTACTTTCTGATTCTGATAATTTCTGGGCAGCTTTCCTGTGTAATTTTTTTTTTTAACCTTGTCAGAGTAACATAAATTAAGGTCTGCAACCTTCCAGTATCTAAAGTAGTAAAAGTAATTAATCAAAAACACTTTCCTAATCTGCCCTTTTTCCATATATTCCTATTGAAAACTAGTTAACTCTTCTGGAATGGCTGTAGAGTAGACAGCACAATAAATTCTTCTTTGATAGATGCTTGGTGACAGTGAAATTACGTAAAACTGTATTTCCTGCTGTGCTGTACATGCACGAAGAGTGTTTGTACATAGCAGCAGCATAAGTAAGGTTATAAAGTATGGCAAAATAAATGCACAGCTTCAAAAAGCTAAATGATGCAAAGCAACTTAAACTCTGGGCATTCTACAACTTGATCTCTCTATCACCCTGAACAGCATAGATAGAGTGGAGAGTTAGGAAAAAAATTAAAATGTGTAAAGGAGCATTACAGCATTTGTTCACACTATGAGCTGTCAACAATCATGCATAATTTAAGGTTGCAGCCGCTAACAATTTCACCATGTTTTTCTCTGCTTGAGGAGCTGAGTTTTCTGATGTGTCCCTGATGAGATTACAGTGGCCCTAACAGAGCACAAATTTAGATTCAATAGTTTACAAACCTAAATTATAAACACTGGCCTGCCCCACAGTCACAGCATCATCCAGGTTTGTTAATTAAGGAAACATTGTCAAAATTCAGATATCATCAAATTCCCTTTGGTATGATGACATATAATACATGTTAAAATTATTAAACACTATGTCAAAATGTAGACATTTTTCTCTCCTTTCTGAGGAATTTAGATTTTGTAATTCTCAGTGCTGTGCACAATGTTCTCTTAGCATTAAAAGAGAGAATGATTCCAAATGTCAAGGGGATTTATGCAAGGAAACAGTACATTTATGTGAAAGAAATAGAAACCAGGAGAAGATTTCACCAAACACAGATAACTGATACATTTTATGTAATTCACAAAAAGAAAAGAAGCAAATGAAAATCTAAACAAAGCCAAACCATTCTGATTCTAAGCACTTGTCTTCTTTTTAACCTTGAGATTGTTTGTTTGTTCGCTTTCTGGGGATTTTTTTTTTTTTTCCAGTGTGGAAAGCATATACTGTTATAAATGTGACATGTTCTAAGAGTTCAGTCTTGGAACTGCCACAAAAGTAAACAAATTATTTCTCTCTTCATTTTTTTTTCATCAAAAATATTTTGTTCTCATGTGGAACCTTTTGGCAAACTTTGAAGAAGAGAGTTCGTCAAAATATTAGATTAGAGCCCATCAAAATTCAATTATTTTATACTTATATGACAAAATTTAAGACATAAATAAAAATTGAACTGCTATAACCATTAAATTAAAAAATTTGAAGTAATCAAAAAACGCCATTCATGAGTGATCTTGTGATTGGAAACTAGTACAAATGGATAAATCAGTATTATGAAAAGGATTTTAACTTCAGTTTCACATATGGAGGTAGATTTATAATTACTGTATTTATTCATGATGTGTTATTTTTTAAATACAAAGTGCTCTCATAATGAGTTCATAAGCTTTGCTATTTAGTAGAAACATTCATTTAGGCAAAACCATATGTCAAACAGGTAAATGTGAGTTCACACATTCCAGGTATAAAAGAGTCATGGTGTGACAGGGATATTTTTTAAGGTTATCTTGCTTCCTGCTCTGTGCAAAATACTAAAGTAATTTTTTTTTAGGATAAAATCTTAAAATCATATACATAATATATATATTTTTTAAACATAAGTATATGTTAAAATCCCCAAAAGTTTCTCAGAATGTATACCAGTTACCGACTACCCGCTGAGGTATCAGAGTCCATGAAAGGAAGTATGACCATCAAAATATCCTGCATTTTCTACAGAATATACTAAGCTCCCTATACATCAGCACAGTTTCTCAGAAAGACATTTAGTTTCTTCTCAAAACATTCAGGGTTGTAAAACATAGGTCACCTTCTGCTTATGTTAATCACAAAACCCAGCCCGATAGTTATTTGACTGAAATCACTGCAGTGTTCAATACTGTAGAAGACACAGTGACCTGGTGCATTGTGTGTCCCTTTGTTCAGTAACTCAGCAAGTACTCCACTCACTCAGGCTGAAGGATGACACTGCTCAGTCACTCAATCTGAAAATTAAAGTCTGACCCAACAACTTTTAGGTTGGTGCTTTAGCCAGAAGCTTATAAAATTGATTATAGCCAGAAAACCAGAAGATTGTTCTGTTTTATTCTGCCTTGTTGAAACATCTTCACTTTTCATGGGCCAGAGAGCAAGACTATGCTTGTATATTCCAGCAGCTAAAATATGTTCTCTCTTATCTAGGAAAAGGACCCTGAACAGTACGTTTTCTGTTATTAGATAAGAGAGAGGTAAGGACGTATCCCTGGCTTCAAGGGTAAGTAGTAGAGATTATCTTGTGTTCACAAGTCTTCTCAGATTGTCCTTTTCCTAACAGGAGTGTCTCAGTGGCCCAAAGAAGCTCAGAAAGCAAGCTAATAACTGTGCAGTGTCAGCAATCACAGCACTCTAGCTCAGTCCCTAGATTTCTCTTACTAAATAACATAAATATACCCCCAGAATCTTAATAATGGAGAAAATAATTTTAAAAAGATCTTCAATAATATTCAGTAAAGTAAATATTTTACATAAAGCTGGATATTCCATGCCCTAAGCTCTGTGTGTATATTCTCTCTCTGGCAAGTGTAATAATTCTTAGCAAAGACTCAGTACAAGAGTTTGGATCCAGGTCAATCAAAGCATTTTTTTGAGATGTTGCATATGCAACTCCCAACCAACTACAGGAGAAGCAGAACCTTGCACTGGCTCTGCCACCACCATAGCTGAGTGCTCTGACCCTTCGAATACACATAATCTTCTAGCTTACATCTGAGGAATGGATGATCCAAATACCTCAGTCTCAGTAGAAACATCCGTAGCTCTGAGTTTTGCTTGTAGCCCTGCTTGAAAAAGGCAGAACTGACACTTCCTACTTCTTTCTTCTTGTATTCCTTTGGAGTGGTTTTGTCCCCAGTAGAACAGTTCAAAATTTTGCACTTAACAATCCACTTCCAGGTCAAAATGTATTTTAGATATTCAAGGTTTCATGGGCTTTGTTTAGTCAAGAAACACTGAATTCTTAAGCATTATTGTTTCAGGATCCTAATAGCTAAATTCTCTACGCTAGAATTGCCCAATTTATTAACTGAATTCTTTTGTTCCCTTTAGCTACAGAAGAAGGAAAATAATTTAATAATTTTTTTCAGTGTTCCAGTAATGCTTTAATTTCTCTCATGGTTTCTCAAAGGAAAAAAAAAAAATTGCACCAGACATTGAAATAAATTTGATTTTTCCCACACACACCCCCTGCAGAAGAAAATGTTAATTATCAGGAGAATTAAGCTGCAGAACATTAATGTATGAAATTACTACTGAACACTTTTGTCTTAATCAATTCATAATAAATCATTAATCCCTTCAGATGCCAAAGACTAATTTAACAACAAGGAAATAGCCAAAACCATGGTGGTCTAGGGACCACTGACTTGCACTAATATCCTGGCTTTGTGTCAGTTCAGAAAGGACATTGAGGTGCTGGAGTGTGTCCAGAGAAGGTCAGTGAAGCTGCTGGAGGGTCTGGAGTGCATGGCCTATGAGGAGTGCCTCAGGGAGCTGATGTTGTTTAGTCTGGAGAAAAGGAGGCTTTGGGGAGAAATCTCTCTCATTATCCCTCTCCACAGCTACCTGAAAGGAGGTTGTAACCAGGTGGGGTTTGTCCTCTTCTCCCAGGCAATCAGCAATAGGACAAAAAGACACAGTCTTAAAGTGCACTAGGTTTAGGTTGGACATCAGGAAGAATTTCTTTACAGATAAAGGAATGGGCTATCCCTATAACCAGGGAGTGGCTGTCCCTGGAAGTGTTTATGGAAAGACTGTTGAGGGAAAATCTGGATGAGTCACTCTCCCAGGAGATATTTATGGAAAGTATGGTCTGGTAGACATAGTGATGCTCAGTTATAGTTTGGGCTTGATGATCTTAGAGGTCTTTTCCAACTGATTGAGTCTGTAACATTAAATAAAATAAAAAAAAATACTCCATGTTAAATAATAACATTCCCTTAATTTGGGCAAAACAATTGAAATCAATTTTGCCTCATTCCATTACAAACTACTAGTACTTTAGAATCTCCAAGGCTGTCCTGACACTCAGTGTCTTCTACAGTTGCCAGATTTTCATCATCTTGTCCTTTGCTTTTTTTTTCCATTTAGCTTTTCAGTTTACAAAAAAATAGTTATGCCAACATCCTCAGTGCCAAAACCACCTTTTAAAAATATTTTTACAGATCAAAAATATATAACATAAGTGTTGAGCTGTCATATTTTTGATGTCATGCAACATCCGTAAACAAATTCTAAGACAAGCAAGAATTGTTTCTTGCAGCCATATAAATTTATGGGGTTTAATGTTCATTTTATTAAGTCACAATCACTAAATGTCTAGAAGTGTTTGAGGGGGTATTTTTTCTTTGTGTATTTTGGTGTTTTGGTGTTTTTCTTTCCCCCAGAAGTATGTCTCAGGATAGACATTTCCTTTCAAAAGATGTAATTCTAGTCACTCACTTACAATGAAGAAACCCAAAATTTCTCTATCCAGTCAATTCCTTTTTAGTGAGAGTGAAGAATTTCATTAACATTCTACAGATTTCACCTGAAATTGTTTTGTCTCATCCACTAAAAAATGCAATACCTAACAAATGCTTGACATGTTTATGAAATGGAGAAACAGTGTTGAGTAACTCGAGCCAGTAAGACAAAATATGAGCTATTTTGTAAGACAGTGCTATTCCATTAGGAGAGCTGAGTGGTATAGTGTATAAATGGAGAAAGACTTGAAGCAGAAAATACAGAATTCTTATAAATTCTCCCAGTCTTTGAAAGATTAGCAGAATGAAGGTGAAAGTTTAAACTTTACCTTTTCTCTCTGTCCTGGTTCCTGAGAAGGGGATGGAGCTTAGATTTCTCTCTCTATGATTCTACGATTTTATGATTTTATGATTTATGATTTATGGACATTTTATTGACATTTCTCAGGGGTGGCCCATAGACTAAGGATATTATATCTTTATATTTATCAAAGGCTGGTGTGATAAATACCAGGAATCTGGTTTTCTTTACTTGGAAGAAGTAAAGAATATTCTTTGCTTGGAAGAAGTGGTGTGGTTGTTATTGAGGATACACTGGATAGTGTAGAACTTGAGCAGGATGAAAATGGCATAGAATTGGGGTGGAGAATATGCTGGGTTTGGCAAAGGTAGAGTTGATTTTCATCACAGTAGCTCCTATGGGTCTGTATTTTGGGTTTGTACTAGAAACGTTGTTGATAACACAGGGATGTTTCCATTATTGCTGAGCAAGGCTTACACAGAGACAAGGGCTGATCTTTTCAACCTGCTGGCCCAGTGAACAAGGTGAGGGAGCACAAGAAGATGAGATAGAGGATAGATGGGACAAGTGATCCCAGCTGAACAAAGAGATCATGTATATCCTGGTGACATCACGATCAACAATAGATGAGGAGCAGGTGTGTCTGGAGGCTGTTGCTCAAACACGGGATGTGCATTATTTGTTTGGTTGTGTATCATTGTTTGCATTTACATTACTTGTCTTTCTTGGGTTTTATTTCTTTCACTTGGTTATTTCCTTTTCATTAAAATTTACCATAATTGTTGTTTTTATTATTAATGTTATTATTCTTTTTAAAATTTGAATTATTAAACTGTTTTTTACTCAACCAATTTTTTTCTCATTTTTACTCTTCTGGTTTCCTTCACCTCATCCTGCTGGAGCATGAAGTGAGCAAGTCACTATGCAGTGCTCAGTTGATGACTGGGGATAAACCAGACTGTTTTTAAAGTAAGAAAAAAAGTAGAGTGGGGAAAAATTGATATCAATGTGGGTTTAAATGGAATTCAATTTTATCATTATAAGAATAATGGATGTGACATTTTCTCACACACTCATTTTTATTTTCAAAAGTTTATAAATCTAATTCAATGTTTATGTCTGCCTTTATGTACCTTAAAAATCTCTAAAACCAGAAATCTGGGCTATCTTGCAAGATTTTTTTTTCATAATGAGCTTAAAGTTCATTGTGATAATACAAATGAAGAGCTGCTCATGCTATGACATGAGTCAGCTGTATTCAAATAAATCCACGTTTCAATGGAGAATAATGTGGACGACATTCTGCTGCCTCTGTGTACTTAAATGACTGCTAAAAATTGGTGGGGAATACTCCACATTTTGTTGCAAACGTTTATAATCAAAGCAAGCTTTTGAATCTCTGTCTTGAGAATTTTCCATTTGCAAACTTTCTGCCTTGTGCAGAGATTCAGCAAGAAAGATATACATGCTTGAAAGCAGAGGAAGGTAATTATTGACTAATACACACAGCAAATAGCTAAGATGAGCAAGCTGTTGGGCTGAGCGTTAAGTGTTCACCATCTCTGTAACACATCCATTGAGTTTTTGCTAGCCAAGCAGTTGTCAGTCAGGCTGGGAAGGGTCAGGCCCCATTACTCTTTGAAAGGGGATAATCCTCAGTGTTGCTGAGTTTCCATCTTCTGATTTTCTGTTTTTTCCTTTAGAATTTTTGATTATTTTCATGTTAGTTTGTTACCTCTTCAGCTGCTTAAGTATATACACTTCAACGGTGTCACCACAGCTTGCAATTTTCACATTTTCTTATCTTGCATGGCTCTAGTTTAGGTGCTTTCTCACAGTTTAGCAGTTTTCCCAGATGTCTGAGCCAAGGTTATAATGCTGTGCTATATCAAAACTAGGTCATGATTCACAAACAGCTGAATCTCTAAGAGGAGGATTGCAATTTCACTTTCATCAGAATAAATAATAGTAAACTTAATAAAACTCAGATCATCTTGGAGAAGGAAAGGATCTCTAGGGAGATCTACTCCTATGATTATTCAAAAGGTCAGAAAATGCTTCATTCCTAACTTCAAGCACTGAGGTAAACTAGACTTACATTTATCTGAAAGAAAGCTACCTGGTAATCATATAGGATGGAAATTGAAGACATTTTCAGGTGCAAACAAAAATTGAAAGATCCCACAAAGGCATCTCACTATTGACAAAAAAACAGACCAAAAACACCACCCCCAAAACAAGCAAGAGCAACCACACAAAAAACCCCAACCCAAACCCCAGAATGCCTCCCTGTGTTTTCTCTAAGCGTGACTGAAATGACTGTCTAGAGTTTATTTATGTAATATATTTGAGAAATGAGATAAATGATAAAGAATAAGATAAAATATATATAAACACTGAATTAATGAAGACTGAAGTTTTACTATATAACTTTTAAAGTCATTCTCTAAGACGTCTATTCCTTTTCTCACATAATGAAAAGGGACCCATTGAACAAAATGAAACATAAGAAATAACAAAGATAAAAAATGTTTTTTCACAGAGGATTAAATTAATCCCATGTAATTTGAACTGTTGCTAAAGTTGATTTTTCCAACAGGGGCATTGACGGAATTTCCATTGTTCATTTAACAGAAGACAACAAAGAAGTGTATTGCTGAGTTCTTTTTGTAGGACAAAAAAAAAAATATATATATTGTAAGGTGAATTAGGGTAAAAGCTGATGGATAGACTGAAGAGTTTAGACATAGACTTGAATGATATGAAGCATTCTGACTTATAAGAAAAGAATAAAAAACTTATGCAGCTAATCTAATAGGAAGTATTTCAGGAGGAATTTTCTGTGTCCATGCAAATAGCTTCAGAATCATATGTATTTTCCAACTAAAGCAAAGAACTGCAAACAGCCACTTACAGGAGACTATAAATTACTCATCACTACTAGACTTGTTATGTGGACTGCTTACATATTCAGTGGTTCCTGTCCTAACTAGGTCATGAGTTAGCTTTCTTTATTGTTTACTACTTGTCACCATTCCAATTTTCCCTTTTCTTGTGAGTCCCTGAAGGTTCTGGCTTTAAATAGTGTTAGGGCTTATTCAGAATTATATTTTAAAACATACTTGATCCACCAATAAAATAAGATGCATATTTTTTTTGCATCAGATAAGGCTGCTTCGGTTTATACTTTATTCCATAGCACTCTTCAGCCTCATTCACTTTCATTCATTTTCTGACTTGTAAAATATAGGATGGAGACACTCAAATGTGGTCTTTTTCAAATTTCTTCATGGTCTCTGTTAAGGAAATTAGACATATCTGGAAAATTATCCCAACATTATTAATAAATCCAATAAATTAAATATCGTCAAACTAAACTGTGAGAAGATATTAATCCATTAGCAACATGTGTGTCTCAAACTGTGAAACAGAAGGTCCTATTTAGCACCTTGATTAGATAATAATAATTTTTAATATGTCTATGTTGTATAGTTGAAAAGTACTGAATATTTTGTACTGAATATTGAAGGAGTGATTTTCTTGAGATTAGTAACAATAATAGTTTTCCTGTGCATTCCATTTGAGAAGCAAAACAGTGCAAACTTTCAAAAGCATAAAAAAAGAGATAAATCATCTTTAAATCAGAAAGCAATTTTTTTTCTCTTTATCTTATAAAACAGCATTGTACATTTCTACAATATTTATGCTTACTTCTATACTACCCATGGAGCATGGGGAAACAATAGCATAGACAAGTGTGTTTCTCTTGGAAAAACAGTCAAATAAGTGAAAAAGATTAAGTCCTAGCTTGCAGCTAGATGAATAAAAATGAAAATCTAGACAGAAAAAAAAGTGTTAACATAGTGATTCTAGGTAAATATATTCACTGATTATCCATTAGCCACATGAGAAAAGTGTGGCATTCAAATAAAATTGTAAAATTGGAAAAAAATAGTGTATACAACAATGTAATGACTTCAACCATCAGTAGATTTTTGGTGTGGGGGGGAGGAAGGGAGTTGTTAACTCCCACCTTTCATCAATGTCCACTTCACTGACTCCTGGATTGTAAACCAGCATTTTTATTCTGAATAGAATTCTGTGTGATAGTGGCTGGACCAGTAGCTCCTTTCCCATAAATTTGAGTCAAGCTAGATTCTCAGAAGAATCTAAAAAAGCCTGAGAATGGCACCAAGAGAAGGGCAAACTGTCAGCTTCAGAAGTAAGAGATGGGGTGTCAAGAAAATTGACAACTACCATGCTTAAATATTTGACTAAACCTGTCCTGAATGTGACTAAAGAGAAGGTACAGAACTTGCTGGGCAAGTACCAAGCTAAGTGTGAGAAGATTGAAAGAGTTCTGCCACCTAAAACTAGCTACTTTCATCCATGCAACCTTTCCAACCTAGTGCTCATGTTAGATTGCACCATTTTTCACATAGTCTGTAAGTCTTAGTTAAACTGCACCTTAGTTTTGGCATCTCCATGGATGTCACTTTCTCCAGTTCTCTTGTAATTTCTTCAGCTTCATTCTTCTGCCTTCTCAGTTCAGGGATTTTAAGCCAAATTATTGCAGGTGGAACAGTGTAACTGTTGCTGAGCATAGTACAGGTTTCCGGGGACTTTTCCATTATTTCAGTGTTTGAAGAGTGGATTAGAATGTGACTGGAATACGTGGGGTGGGAGGCAAGAGAAGTGGGATTTTGTTGTGGTTTAGCGCAAGAATACTACTTGGAGTGAATCACTGAATTGCCTGCTGGTCTTGGTTTGGTTCTCCACAGCACAGTATTTGATGTCATGAACAGGACTCCCTTTGTGTGAGGTGCTCTAGCAGCAGAGCAAATGTGTTCTACACAGCAGTGGACATTCAGTCTACAGAAACTGATGAGAGGTTGATGTAAAGGTTATAGCGTGGATTTTGCAAATAACAGGGATACAAAAAAAACATTTCCGCCAACAGAAGCACTCTGAGTGCCTTGCACAATGGGTTTATATAAATGAGTTGCAAGACATGAGCACTCCTTGGCAGAGCATAAGTCCATAATGCACTCCAAACAGTTCTGATCTCCTGTGACACTGAGTACTTTTACCTTGCCAAGGGGAATGAGCTTAAACACAGGACTTCTGATTGTTCACAAACTTTAGCTGCTAATTTATGTCCTACTTCTAGTTTTGATGAATGTAAGTAGTCCCACAGAGACAGCTCTGCTGTGTAGGGAACCAGCCTTAGACAGTGTCACTGTGCTGCCAAATAGCCTCAGGGCAAAGACTCAATCCTGGTCTTCTTTTATTTAGCAAAATAGAAAGAGTTATAGTGATCTTGGGTAAGAAGTGAGCTTCATGGCTAGTCCACAAAAGGCTCTGCTACTCCCTTGTGCTGTCAAGTCTATTTATAGGCCTTTGCATAGAAAATTTTTTTCTCACCTTAAATATTATTTATGAAGACGAGTTTAAAGACCTGGGAGGGGCAAACAACAGCAAAAAATGTTTCCCATTGCCTCTCTTAAAAAGAGCGTCCACAAACATTCTTGCAGTTTTTTTTCCTGTCTACAAAACACATTCTGTTTTCCCAGAAAGAAAGGTGCAACTCACATTTAACCTTCCCAAGTATATAAAAACCAATATATTGGTTTTTAGTAACCTCTTCTGCATGGAACAATTTAGAAAAATCAGTCCTTTGGAAAGCACACACACCCCAACTCTGCATTACAAGTAAACTTAAGATGTACCCAGCTTCTTTTGATTACTTTTTTATCTAGAAGATCATTTTGCCACTTACATAGAAATGTTTTCTCTCTGACTTCATCTAGCAAACTGGCTGAGACATGGCTGGCACTCCTTTAAACCCCTTAGACAGCTGCCTGTTTCATGTTTGTAGAAAGAAGGGAGATGAGATGAGGAAAACTTAGCTATAGGCAAGTGCTAGCAAATGTGCATAGTCCTTATTGGTTAGAAACCCGTGCTGTGACTGGATACACACAAAACTATGTTTTACCTGTAGAGCAACCTGCTTTTAGAGCATAGCTGGAGACAGTCACAAAATGCCATATGTTAGCAAAAAAGAATTTTGTGGGTGATAAGGCTGTAAATATACTGATCCTCCCTGAATGTCTATGGATATGGGAATGCTCATGAGACAAGCTCTGATTTCCTGTTTTTTTGATGCTGAGCATGCCTCATAGGAATTTTTCTAATACCATTTTTTTTTCTCTTGGAGATATTCTAGCACTTCCTGTGACTTGTTTAAAGGAGTTCACTCCTGATGTGAATGCACCCCACTGTTAAGTGGATACCTCAGGGCTTAATAAATTTAGTATTTTTCCTCATGGAAAATCTCCATGGGAAGTCATGATTGCAGTCTTCAAAGTAGGTCTATTCAAATTTTACTATGCAACTAAGAAATGGGGTTGGTTTAAAAAACTGTATGTTGCAAGCCACTAAAAGCAAAAGAATTGCCTTTTCTACATCTTTAACCTCACTGGACATTAGTTCCTTTAGTTTGGGTCTACTAAATATGGGAGCAAGGAGAGAAAGAACCATCTTTTGAATTCCTCATCACATATTTATCATCACTATTTTTTCAATGTATTTTAGACAGAATTATCATTAAATTTGGTATTAGAATTGTAGCAAATTCTGCTTCCTACTCTTAAAATTTTGCAAGCATTAGCATATATGCTTGAAAATCAGAATGTCATTCTCCTTTATGGGAAATCAATTAACAGACACATGCTAATTAAGACTAAGCATTCCATCTTTGATAACACAGATTTTTTGGCAGAATTTCTGTACTCTTAAATTCTAATTACCAATAAAATTTGTTATTTTTACATGCCATGGAAGGGAAATTAAAATACAAATCCTATATTCAGGTAATCAAAAAGAGAAATAGAACAATATGTGAAGGCAAATATGCAGTAAGTTAATTTTATTTTTTTTTAATTAGCTGGTGATATATATACATACATACACACACACACACACATATATATATGTAGTGTGAACAGTTTTGGAGTTTAAGAAATTAAGTTATTTTGTATCCCAGTCATAAATGCACACTTGATTCAAGGTCTAAGGATAAATAGTTCTATATAGGATAGGGATTTTTGTAATTTTAGACATTTCTTGCAATAAAGGAAATGTTCTGGTTTGTTTTGGAAGATAGATTTTTCTTTTAAAAAGCCTAGGAATCTCACTTAGGAAATTCTTAACAGGTTGATGCAGATGGAGTCTATTTGCTTTTTCTTGTACAAAACAATAGAACATTTCTGGTACACTGAAATGTTTTAACCATCTAGAGGCAGTATTTGAATATTGTTTTAAGATTATGTAGGGTAACAACAAATCACCTTTAGCTATAAGACACAGAGGAAAGGATGGAATAAAAATAGCAGACAACCCAATCTACAGCTAAAGAATACACTGCATTCTGCTAGAGACAACAACGAAGGTCAGAAAAAAAATGTAAGGACATCTGCCCACAAAAACAACATGAGCATGGACAAACTATGAATCAATATACTTGGAAAAAACAAAACAAACAAAAACTAATGAAACAAGGGGAAACAAAGAAAAGAGCAAAAGAAAAAGAAAAAAAATACAGGGAAAGAGGAAAGTGGGAAGAGAAAAGAGAAGAGAAAAAAGAGAAGAGAAGAGAAGAGAAGAGAAGAGAAGAGAAGAGAAGAGAAGAGAAGAGAGAGAAGAGAAGAGAAGAGAAGAGAAAAAAAAAAGAAAAAAGAAAAAAGAAAAAAAAGAACACCTAACATTAGCTTGGCTGACTTGTTTTTGGCACAAAGATGCCAATGGTATAATAATTGAATAATGTTCTGGACGCCTAAGGGTGCCAAATGGTGATGATCAGACACCAGGAAAAGGTGTAAAAGATGAAAGATAAACATGATAAAGATCATAGGAGGAATCAGCCTTGTGACTAAAGGAGCTATTAGTACTGCTTTGCTATATGCATTAGACATTTTTCTTTTATCACAGTGAAGAAAAGAAGAAATAAGGTCTTAATAATTCATATGTCATAGCTGGAGCAAGACCATATTTCTCAACTAAGCAGGTAACACCCTCTCATTCAGGGGAACTCTTACAATTCTTAGTTAGAACAATGGTAGTATTACCACCACACACCTATTAAACGCTTTCTACATCACCTTTCCTTACAGGTGTGTCTTTACTGGCTGGTATAGGATAACACTATCACTGCTCCTTATGAAGTAGTAACAGTCAAGAATGGGACTCTGGAATTACTATAATTTATTAGTAAAACATAACCATAACAGCAGGGAGATTCATTTTGATGCAGTCAGTGAATTTTCAGCATAATTACAGGACTCAGTTCATAATGATTCTGAAATAATTCTTCAAAAGTTGATGGAGACCCATTAACACTATCTTTACATTGCATTCCCTATGGGCATCAGTGCACCACAATTTTGGTTAAAGAAAATAGTGTTTAAGTAGAAATTCCTGCCACTCCTTTCGGAAACATTCTACAGAAAGAAAAGATTGCAGTATAGTTTTTAGTGTCCCACTTTCAATATAGCCAGAATATGCAATGATTGAGCTCATAGGTAGAACACAGCCTCTTATACTTGCTTTCACACAGTAAAATGTCTTCCCTGGGGAATAATCCTCCTTTACTTCTCTGCAGTGCTGCTTTTAGAGTTTTATTATTATTACTCTACCGCTTCTTCAGACTTACTAATTAAATGTTATTTAAATAAATAGCACAAGGAAAAGAAAAATACTTGCAGATAAAATGAAATACTCATGCTTTATTTTCTTCCTGTAGCAGACTACCCGTTTTAGCAATGTTTCTCATTTTCCAGAGTCTGGAATGATTGGGCTCTCAAATTCAGTGCATTGAAACAGGTAGAATAATTCTCTGCCCTCTGTATGTGTTCATATATACTTACAGATTTATGTGTGCCTGTATCTATGTGTATATGCATGTGCATATGTTTATGTATTCCTAACTCATCTGATCCTTTCTCCTCATGACAAGATGACTAGTTCTATCTTTCCCACCTGGATAAAAAGGATAAGGAGAGACAGATATTCAGAGACAGGCTTCTGCTCCCCCATCATCCTGCAGACTGGATAATCTAGGCTACACGACATATCATGGAGTCTATGAGATGGCAGGTAATGATATGCCACCACAATTACAAACCAATCAATTCCAGCTAGGGAATGTGAACATCTTCAATTTCCCTTTAGGACCTAGAAAGATAAATATTTTTGACAGATTGTTCCTGCATGCCCTTATTTTCTAGGGGAAAAAACCCTCATACACTATTGTTTTGGGGTTTTTTTAAGGAACACATTACTAAAGAAAAATAGAAGAACATGAAGTATTTCAAAGCTTCATTTATATTGATTGTATATATAAAAGTCACATAAACCTTCACTGAAATTCTGTGTATCTAGAAGAGTTGGTTCTATGTACTACATAAGTTATATTTCAGTTTATGGAGAATAAACTTTTAAAGCATGTTTAACTTATGGGAACTTAAAACAAAAAAGCAAATAAAACCCAAACCACTGACTTGTGTTTACATGACTCATGTCTCTTCTACAACCGTTCTTCTGCTGTTGTCAGCAGTTCCTATAACATCTTAGGCTGATTTGAAGATACAGGCTACCTGTATCTAAGCAGGGATAGTACCTGCTCTAACTAGTGCAAGACTCTGAATAATCAATGCATATTTTGTTTCAGTTCACTTGTGAAGCCTTCTTTTTACTAATGAGTCTTATAGATGATAAATACAAATTAGGTAAAGCTTTTCCAATCCTAATGTAAAAAATATTCAAACTAAGCAAAATACATGCTGAATAATTAGGAAAAAAACAGATTAATCACTGAAACATTCAAGCTTCTTGGATGGAACATAAAACATACATGAAGATTTATTTATGATATTTAAGTCTTCTGACTTTAAGAAAATTTTTCAGTGCTTGAAGAATTTCACTGAGCTGAAAGACTCTCTCCATTCTGCACATTGAAAGTGCTTTTCAAAGAAATTTTAAGTTGGACTGAAACCAAAGGGCTCATAAGTCTTAGAACAGGGACCTACTCTTTAGTCTACTTTCATCTTGCAGTACAACTTCTTTTTTTTTTTTTTCCCCCAGGATTTCCTATGGCATTTTTGATTCTTGCCTTGCTCTTTTGTCTTTTTCTCATTGTGAAAATGATGAAGCTGCCTTAACCCTTAACAAAGAACAAATAATGGGCATATATTACATATTTATTGATTTAGCCTAACTTTTGGCTTCTTATCTAACCAAATCAGAAAGACAAACTACTAGCTTCTTTCCTAAGAACTACTTTCTGGAGGAATGTAGCCATCTCCATTTATCAGACTAAAAATTAAGGTTGCTACCTTAACCATGTAATCTGTATGCTAAGACCTAGTGTGAAAATTTGCACAGAGTGATCACTTCTCACTCATAAATTATCTCTTTGTAGTAGCTCTATCTCCATGTAGAACACGAATTTAAGAAAAGGAGAGGATACCTAAGAGTGAGTCAACACCACTCACAAAGTGTTTTAATCTAGTCTTAAAGACTGAACTGAACTCATTTGACAGTTCATTTTGGTTCTCTATTTATTTACATCCTCATAACCTTTGACTCTTTTTCATTTCCTGAAGGTAAGTCTCTTTGTGGAAGGAATTTCTATAAGAGTAAACACACAGAGGAATGATTTGTATCATTCATTTGAATTAATTAATATCTGATCTTCATATGAAAGATTTGCATTTGTGGGAGTTGAGTAAAATGACTCCCTGTGATTGTGATTTCACTTTCCTTTCTCCTCAGGAGGTGCACTTGCTGAAGTCAACATTCCTATTGAAAGAATGTGAAAAAATTTGAACATTTTACTTAGCTAAAATATATATAATAGCCAAAAATATCTTGTAGCATTTATATGGCTGTGTCTAGCTGCTATATATTTAAAGCAACCTTAAAATTATCTGAAATTATTCCTATTCTAGGAAGTGTGAATGAAATATGAATACAATAGAAATGACAATGTAATTGAATAATATTACTAGTTGTTCTTTTCTTATTATACGTCTAGACAGAAAAATGCTGCTTTTTAAAATACACCATGGGTATTATCCTTTGTGAAGAAAATCATTGCTATCATGATTTTATAGTATCACCAATCACATTCAGAAGTGATTATTTTTTTTAAAGCTGAAAAATGACTAAGAATGACTAAATTATAGCAAAGGGTTTTTGGTTTTAAGAAGAATTTACAGTTACTTGATGCAAAAATAAAATCTTTTTGAACCAATGTCATTAACAATTTCTGTGTTTAATAACAGTATTTTGATTCTCAGAATAATTTCTAACCAATTGAAGTTCTCTTGCAGGATTTCAAATTGCAAAAAAAAAAATTTATTAACATTCATGATGTTATGACTCAAACAATTTAATTAGAATTAATTGTATATTATTTTACCAAAAGTTGTAGTGAGTTATTACAAGGTTGAAAGAAAAGTGGTGAAATAAAATCTACCTATAAGGTCCTTCCTTTTCTCTGGAATGTTGTTAATGTATAATCCTCTTCTCTGAGGCAGCGTTTTAGTCTTCTGATAACCAGAATACCTTGGTTTTCTAGACATTTAAAGATTGTTCAGATATATTTCAAAAAATGTAATGAGCTGTTGATTAAGAAATGTCTTGTAGAAAAGAAGCATACACTTAAAAGATTTCTGCATTTCTGTAAAAAGAATTGCCTTTCTTCATATCAGTTCTTAACTGAAAATATGCATCCCTGTAGAATTCTTGGAATACATTTTGGATAAGTAAAAATATATAAACATTGTTAATAACGAAAAAAAATCTGTTTAATGACAGAATTGCTGTTTTTAATACAAGTACATCATAATATTTTAAAGATAATAAGGAAAAATAGTACAATTCTGTACAGTTTATTTGGCTTCTATGATACGTTGCCTTGTGTCTCATTGAATACTTTTCCAATTACTGTACCAATTTAGAACTGCTTTTAGTTGTACTGATAAAAGAAAATTTTAATTAAATTCTATTCTACATTATTAACCAATAACACTTGTTGAACTCAAATGACAAAACATTTTTCTTCATTTTATGCTGACAATGGCTGAAAAAATAAAAATAACTTGTTTTCTATTACTCAGTTTCTTTTTTTTTTTAATAATAGTTTTGTGATTTTTCATGGTTTCAAATAACATGCAAAAATTCTTATAAAATAATGCTGAAGAAAATATTTGAAAGATTAGACAAAGTCAACAGGTAGATTTTGAATATTCGTTTATACTATTTGTGAGTTACATACAGTATCAAAATTGAAAGAAATAAATTACATGAAAAACATTTTATTTGCTACACTCTAACAATTTTATACTTTTCTTTATCTATTGTTTTTTTTTCATATATATATATATACAGACTGAAAATATATTATCAAATAATTACTGATTAGTTCCTAGGCTAATTAATGTCATCAGTATTGAATTTTTAAAATTATCTTTGAAAACTCATTAAATGACCAGTAAAGTAGTTTTAAAAATTATCTCTTAAGTAGTTATTCATGTTCACTTCTACAGGGGTAAAAAAATAAAATGTCGATCTTTAATTTCACAGCTAAACATCTCTAGACCATTTATGGGTTTTGAAGTTATCTCCAACAGATTAAAAAAAAAAAAAACAAACAAACATAGCATAACAACAACAGCAAAGCTCAGTATACTCCTGTAAGAATAATACTTAATAAGTAAAATAAGAGTTCCAACAGAATAATTATGCCCAGGTTTCCTAAATTGCATGTTTTGTTGTTCCCCCAGCATGGCTCCAAGAGCTGTTTCTCTTCATGAGGGACTCAATCTCTCTGCCAGGTGATAGGATCCGACTCTTAACCAAGAAACTCACTGGTTTCTTGGCAACCTCTACTGTTTTGAGCAGTTTGTGTCTGTTTTATCTACTAACAAAAAGGGTATGGATGGAATAGCAACTTAATTTGAGTCATGTCCGATATATGAGAGTTGGAAATTTATCAAGAAATATATTTTATTTGAATAAATATATTTTAAAAATGTATATTTATATGTCTATGAAGACACATATATAAAACAAAAGCGATGCTTGTCTTAGATATTCGCATAAAAAAGGTTACACTATTTATGTGTTTATAATTTGTGTAATTGTAGCATATTAGCACTTAGAAGTCCTAGCATGATTAGATATACTCTGGGTGAAATTAAAAAGAAGGATATTTTAAAAGAAATTGCTATTTATGTATCTTGCTTTTTTTGTTTGTTTTTTTTTTTTTTTTTTAATTTAAATCTTTGTTGGTACTCTCAAATGCATTGGAACCTGTAGCAACTACATGAATGTAAAAAAAATATTGCATAGATTTAATGTACAAACATTATTTTCCTCCTTAGAAAATGTTCTATTTTTGAAATCTGTGATGAAATGGAGTGCCACAGGATAGCAGAATAGTTGAGGTTGGAAGGAACTTTGGGATGTCATCTAGTCCAACCACCCTGCTCAAGGATGGTCACCTAGAGCCATTAACCCAGAACAGTTACACATGGGTTTCGAAAATCTCCAAGTATGGAGACTTTCTGTGAACCCCTCTGTGAAACCTGTGCCAGAGCTTGGTAATCCTCAGTGTGGGGGAAAAAAAAAAAAAAAAAAAAAAAAAAAGTTGTCTTTATGTTTAGGTAGAACCTCTTGTATTTACCTTTTTGACTGTTGCCTCTAGCCCTGTAACTGAACAAGACTGAAAAAGGCCTGACTGCATTCTCTTTTCACCTTCTCTTCAGGTATTTATACACATTAATAAATTCCCCCCTCCAAAGCACTCTCATTGGCAGGGCAAACTGTCACACACCTCTTAGCCTTTTCTCATACGAGAGGTGCTCATTCATTTCGCTGTCCTGTCACCCGTCCCATACATCCCCATTTTCCTGTAAAAGAATCTCATGGAAAACAGTGTCAAAGGCATTATTGAAGTCGAGATAGACAATATCCTCTGCTCTCCTTCATCTATGAGGACACTCATGTTCCTACCAGTGGAAACAACTATGCCAGAATTAGACACTAGCTAAAAAAATTAGGCACTGCAAGTGGTTATGGATCTTTATAATCCAAAAGAGAATATGGAAAATGACTCTTTGCACACTTTCTGAAAAATAGGCAGAATACTCACAATCAAACTAGAAGATATTTTTTCATGCTGCTTGCACTTTTAAAAATGAAAGATGAAATAGTATGTCACACTTCTGTAGATATTTGCGTGTTTCAGCTTTCCTGATGTGCTTTACTGAAACTGAACTATTTCCATATTACTATCAGACTATGTAGAAAAAAATTAATTTTCTCTCAGAGTTTACCAAAAACTAGAGAATGCTTGCTAGACATCTTTATCTTAGTGTTATTAATGAGGAAGAAGAGACACCTTTGGCTGAAAATCATAAATTTACCATTATGTTTTCCTAATGTTTATTTATCCAGCTAGGGTAAAATGCATCCCTCAAAAAATTATTCCCTGCAAAAAATGTATCTATAAGAGGAAAAGTGTCCAGCTACTGGAAACACAGTTACATTTAAAGATTTTTTTTGGGACAATTGACTGGTTTGTTTCATAAGCAAACGTTTATGTATATATTTATTACATGAACACATTTTATCTAAATCAATTATGCAAATTTTACTAAAATCAGTTTTTATAACCGTACTGAAACCATACTAGTGGAATTTAATTAAAAGTGTAAACAATTCTATGGTTTCCCTGCAATAATTAATGCTGTCATTTGACTGTATTCTGTTAATTATTTTAAAATGTTTTATTAAGAACTATACAAAAGTACAAGTGAATCATACAAAATTGAGTAGTACTAGTACTAAAATAGAATCAAAGTATTGCTACGTAATCCAAGTAAGAACATTTTCATATTTCATAGCAATATTAAATTGACCAACTCTAACTTTTAGACAAGTAGCAGTCACAGAATGACAGCTGGTAAAGTACAAAGGAAAAGGTGAACATTCCCTACTCATTTAAATCCTAGTCACCTAAATGTAATGAAAAGCAGAATGAGAAAAAGAAAGCAAGAACCTTATACCACACACACACACGCGCGCGCACAAACAAACGTAAACGTATATGTGTGTTGCATTGTGACCGCTTTTCAGTTCAAAGTTTGTTTTATTATGCAAATTGTAATTTTAATGTTTTAAGTTGGTATATTCCGTTCCCCCCATGTTATGTTACATGGTTCTGCCTTGGGCTCCCTTTCCCGCCATTGTCCCTGTCAATCCTTTGTCGCCTCCCTGGTTGCTAGGAGACTGCCCCAACCCTCCCAGTCAATCATTTGTCCCCTCCCTTGGATCCATGGGTTCTCCCTTGGCCCCTCCTTGGTTTCCCTGGTAACCATCCTGTCCATCACTCTCTGCCAACACCCCTTTCCTGGAACCTTCCACACTGGACGGAGAGTTATTGGAGCAGGGCTTGCTGTCCCTCCCCAACACGTCTCCCATTTGTTACTTTATTACGTCAATCATTATGTTCTGTTCTGTGACTGGCCGGGGGTTGGGTTGCTCCTCCCTTCTGGGGTCCTTTATAATCCTTTGTCTGTCCCCACCGCATGGGCAGTTCCCTGCAGCTGTCCTCACCTTCCAATAAATCTTTTCCCTGCTGCGATGAACTGTCTCGCCTCCTTGCCTTTCGTTGTGCCTGTGCTTTGCTGCTGTGTTTGTCTTGCTTGTCTACCAAGGTGCTGCATTCCCCGCCACACCACGAGGGAGAGCGCCTTAGGCAGCGATACGCCCCACCTGCCTCCTGCAACATATGTGTATATATTTGAAGTTTGGAGTATTTTAATGTTCATTATTATCTTAAAGGGAAGTGTACTTATTTACCTTGTCCTGCTGTGTTCTATCCTATCCTATCCTATCCTATCCTATCCTATCCTATCCTATCCTATCCTATCCTATCCTATCCTATCCTATCCTATCTTATCCTAATCATTGGAGCCATGAAATTAAGACAACTTTGTGTTCCTTTCAAGCATTTCTCCGTATATTGATTACCATCACATCTGATCTCAATTTTGTTGAGACATTGACTCAACAGTGGGTCAGATTTATTAATATTGTTTCCTGCTTATCTATAGGTATGGCTGTCTCTTTTCCTACTATACCAAAAGACATATATTTGGTTAGGTGGATATTGTTTTGTATTGAAGGAGTGTAACTGAGTGTTCAAAGGAAAAACAAAGTTTCTGTACAGTCTTGCAACTGTAAGTTTCTTTTTTTTTTTTTTGGTAAAAATTTGTGACAGGAAAAAAGAGGTTGATAAAAACCATCAGCCCTGAAATAAAAGACAGTATTAAGCTGAAGGAAGTTTCTGGAGTTCAGCATAAGGAAGTAGAGACAGGAATATATCAGGAACAATGTCACTGAAGCATGAGCCAAGCAGAAAACACTGGAGAAGATCAAGGAAATAAGCCATAGCTTCTCAATGGCAGTGGAAAGAGAGTGAGACTACTAAAACCCAAATATCCTTTATTTCACAATTGAGAACAAAAGAGCAGACTCCTTATTCAAGGAAAAGATCAGCTTTGTAAAAAGTAGCAGGTGCAGTTGTTTATTTCATTCTGTTTCACTGAGTATTTGTTTTAGTTGATATTCCAATAATATGGTTTTAGAGATACAAAGCTTGATGTTTAAAGCAATTTATGTCTCTGTCAGGACCAGCTGTTCTAATCAATAGGTTAATAGGTGACATAGAATGAAATAATGTGCAATCATCTGAAAAATCATTCTTTAGTGCCAAGAATGTCCAAATCATTTTCATAGTCATACCATGATTTTCTCAGTGTTACTTAACGCAGTTAAAAATAAAATGTACATACTTAGAAAAGAAGTAAAGTCAGGGTGAAACCCCAGGTATATAAATGTTCATGTAAGATTGTGCAGATTTTTTTTTTAAATCCTGATATTTATTAAGCTACACTTTTATATTGGGGTGAGATGGGGAAAGTGGGATCTATAGAAAAATGGACGTACAATAATTCTGTCTGTCTGATGTAAAAGGCAATGTGGTGTTTGTCCTTGCAGTTAAATTGTCATAATGAAATACCTGGTGCTACAAGTTTCTCTTTGCTTGCTTGAGGTTTTTTTATCACCTTCTTTTTTTTAAATTCTGTTTTAGAGATGTGTAATTTGACATTGCTTTTCAACATCAAATTAACAGTTAACAGTTGCTTTTCTTCTTTTTAATGATCTACAGACAACTGAATTTGTCTCTACATTCATAAGAGACATACTGTGGACTATTTCTATTACTGTTAGGAAAAAAGAAAAAGAAGTTCAGTAGTGATGAAGATAAATATCTTACAGTGGCTTGAAGAATTCAGCTAGGAAACCTACTTATCCATGTTAATTGACCTGTGCAAATCTGGTGTGTCCTGAATCCACTGACTTTCAGTGTAATGGCCACATTCTGATACCACTTTCCCTGGCTAACACAAACCCTCATTAATACTATCTTGCCAGTAAAACCCATAAATTCCTTGTAAATTAATTGGTTTCATTTTTTTTTATGATTTCTCAATTTTTTAGCTCTTCACTCTGACTATAGACTACCCAAAGTCTATCCAGTAAGTTTCCAACTAATTCTGTAGTAAAAAGTTTTCCACTAGCTATGTTCTTTCCTATGTTTTCCCACAGCTGCAAGACAAATATTTAGTTTTGTTATATAGTCTTTTCCTCTTTCTTAGACTCTAAGATACTAGCTCTGTTTCTGCAAATAAAAGGAAGTGACTGTGGCATTGATTCTGTTGTGAAGATGAATACCACATTTAATAGCATGTGTTCCACATCTAATATTATGAAAAGCTGAAAAAATAGCAGTGAATCATAAAGGTTACTGATGGAGAGACATATTAAATTACCTCGTTCATACAAAAAATGAGCTGGTTTAATTTCTACCACACCACCCTTCATTTCTTTTCTCTCCATAGATTTTCTCTTCCTTGCGGAGAGTTACATCTTAGCAGAAAGTGATGAATAGTGAAAAGCTTTAATTCTTATTCATATATATATATATATGTCTGAACAAAGAAAGACGATGCAGTTTATCTTTAGTAGAGATTTCTAACTCTGCTGTGCAATCAGCATATAATGGCATAAGGGAATTCACAGATTTTAAAATAAATTTGGAAGCCAATTTAGACAGGCATTAGGAAGTACTCTCTGCTGTAGTTATACTATTATGCAGAGAAGAATGTAACATTTATTGGGTAGGAAAGAAACTAGGCAAAAGGAAGCTTGATTTTGTAGTCTAGTGCCAGAGAGATTGCCTCAGGATGGAAAAGTGCTTTTGTCTCGTATGTTCTTCCACTTTTCCATACGAATTTTATTCAGTAACTTTTAAATGCAAATACAAAATTGTCCTTGAGGATTAGGAGGACTCCCTTAACTGAAAATCTAGCATGTACAGTACTAAAGAGTTGTTAAAATACATGTACAGCACCAAAAGGTGTCACAAATGTTCCACTGAAGTGAAATCACAGGGTATAGCAGCCTGCTGTCAAGGTAGTGGCTACAAATCTCTCTGCATTACTGGACCTCGGGAACCAGAATCATTAACCATGTTCAGATGTGTAGATTTAACTATTTCTTGTCATCTATTTAGTGCACAGGAATATATGCATGTGGTCTTGTCTGGGGCTGCTTTTATAATTTGGTGCTGAGGTAGGATTAGTGCTACACTTCTGTACATTTAATTCAGGTAATGCATCTCCTGCTGCTAAGACTGCACTTCTAAAGATCCTTGGCTAACTTGCACCAGGGTGTTGACTCAAATGTTAGCACTAGGGGAAAAAAAAGTAGGCTGTAGGACAATATAGACACAAAATAAATAGATGCAAGATGTCTGTGAATAAATTTAGATTACATAGAGTTAATGTCAATCAGAGAAATGAGATTTTGAAAATCTCTCTGTGAGAAACAGAGGATAGAAAGTACAAAAATTGAAGAAAGCTCAATGAATTACTTTAAACGATTATATGCCCTGATTTTGTGCAGTAACAAAAGTCTGTACCAAATGAGTATAAGGTCCTTTGCAACTTACATACAATAGTGCCTTGCATATTTCTTTTTTAAATATTTAACAAGAAAGAAAATGTACAGAGCTGTATGACATACAGAACAATTTCACAACTCATTGATTGGAACAGTCTTGCACTTTGTCCTTCTGAGATTCAAAATGCGGATAGAAGAGCTTAAAGTTAAAATAAAATTGCCTTATTCATACATATAATTCTATATTCAGAAGTCCTCCTGAGGATTATTAGAAGAAAATAGGAACATCATTATGAGCCATGTTAAAATGGAGATGGTAGATGATGGATTAAAGAGAGGAGAGAGGTCAGAAGTGAAAAGTGAGAACTCTGAGTCATTTACATTAAAATAGTTGGAACCTTGTGTATAGAGGAAATTATGCAGAAATATCACATCAGGAGAGAAAAGTAGAGGGTCACAAACTGGAAGGGAATCAAGTGAGAGAGATGTTATGTGACTTAAAGTATAAAAGCTCTACCTCTGTGAAACTATGAGCCCAGACCTTTTATAGAGACAGGTTTTCTTCTGCATCTTCTTTTATCTGCCTGTATATCCTAAATGACAAGTACTTTTTCTTCAAAGAAATATTATTCTCTACTCTGACATACAATTGTTTTGGTCTTTGACTATCTCATCCATGGTGTGATAGATAAAATTGTAGCCAACTGAACCAATGTGGTCTTACTTGCAAAAGGAAGTGCTAGAAATTGGAAGAGGGAAAGTAGAGAGAATAATTTTTAGAACAGTAAGACTAGGTCTATTTGCTAATTATGCTACATTCAAACAATTATCAAAAAAAGGAGACCAACATATTAGATAATGAAAAGTTGAAGAAAAGTTTTGAAAGTGAGATTTTTATATGCTTGAAAAGTACTGCACACAAAACAATGCTCAAGTACATTATTCACTGCAAATGGATTCAACAGGAGAGCTTGTACGGTAATGCATCCATAAAACATGTCATCCATGACGTAATTACAAATATTAAGGGAAATGCATTTAGGTAGGTAGGAATGCCAGCATTCGAATGACTATAAAATTAGATTGAGTAAAAAATAAAGGAAATCTTACAAGCAAGCCTAATACTGAATTCCCCTTTGGGTAATGTAAATATGAGAAACAGTTAAATTTCAGAAATGTTCCAATCCAACAAAGCTTAGGGAAAAATTCATCATAGATAAAGTTTAATACTAAACAAATGCTGATATTTTCAGCATATATAAAATGTATTTGCATCACCTAAAAAAACAGTTATTCTAATATAACTAACCTAAATTGCAGTAGGGGCACAATGTATTAGAAAAAAAAAAAAAAAAGTGGAACTTAAAGAAAAATAAATATAAGCTGTATTGTCTTTGTGCAAGATAAGATGCTTTTGGGGGCAGGGAAACTTTGGTTGTAGCGATGCCTGTATGTGTTACAGGGGTGGCTTCTGTGAGAAGCTGCCAGAAGTTTCCTGTATGTCAAACAGAGCCAATGCCAGCTGGCTCCAAGATGGATACATTACTGACCAAGGACAGGCCTTTCAGTGACAGTAGTAAGGCCTCTGGGATAACAGATGTCAGAAGGCACAGATGTCAGAAGCTACAACAGCAATAGCAACCAGAGATAAGAGTGAGAATATATGAAAGGAGCAGATCTGGAAACTCTGAGATCAGTGAAACAGGAGGTGAGGAGGTGCTCCAGGCACCAGAGTAAAGATTCCCTTGCAGCTCATGGTGAAGACCATGGAAAAGCAGCTGTCCCCTTGCAGACCATGGAGGTCCATAGTGGATCAGAGATCCAGGTTCAGTCTGTGGTGGACCCCACCACAGAGCAAATTCATAACCAAAGGTAGCTCTGATCACAGGGAAGGTTTGTGCTGGAGCAGGCTTGCTAGTGGCAGGACCTGTGACCCTGCAGGAGACCCGCAATGGAGCAGTCTGCTCCTGAAGAACTGCACCCCATGGAAAAGGATCTGGAGAAGTTCATATGGAATTGCAGCCCAGTGGAAGGACTAACCCTGGAGAAGTTCATGGAGGACTGTCTTTCAGCATGGGAGAGATCCCATGTTGGAGCAGCACAGAAGTGTGAGGAGCCCTTCCTCTGAAGAGAAAGGAGCAGTAAAGATGTATGATGAACTGACTGCAGTGCCCAAACCCCCTGAACCACTGCATGGGAGGACATAGAAAATTGGGAATGATATTTAACCTGTGAAGAAGGAAGGAGTGGAGGGAAGTTGTTTTTATGACTTTTATTTCTCATTATCCTACTTTGATAATAAATTAAACTAATTTCCCAGGTTGAGGCTGGTTTGACCATGACAGTAATCAGTGAGTGATTTCTTCCTGTCCTTATCTGAACCCATTAACATTTTGTTATATTTCTTCTCCCCTGTCCAGTTGAGGATGACAAGTGATAGAACAGCTTTGGTGGGCACCTAGCATCCAGCCAGTGTCACCCCACCACATAAATACAAACATTAACGTGCAGCTGTGTCTTCTCATCTAGTATGTGAATCCCAAAGGGAAAGTTGTTACCATGGTCTCTATCATTAGACTACCATAATTTGTCATATTATTCTTAGGCCTTCACTCTCAGCCTCAGATAGAGTAGTTTGTTTTCTCCTGCTCTCCATCAAATCTATGTGTGATTTTCATAGGTCACACAAAAGCTCAGTAAGTTGTGCACATCTGAGGGGACAAAGTCAGGTTTTCAAAGCCATCATGGGAAGAAAACAAATGTTGGAGTCACTTCACAGGCAAGCCTTCATTACTACTGTTTGACCTTAAAAAAACCCAAACCAGTTAGTGTCTCAGCTCCTCAGAAGAATCACAGATCTGCTGTCTCTCATCAGATCTCTCATCAATTCTGTATTTCACAGACATTATTTCGTAGTACTTTGGCCCCTGTTCCCTGAGTTCACTAGTCCCCCATACATCAGATCTTGCTCTCTTCAGTTTTATTTCAGACAAGTGTGATTTGCCTTTGGCATTGCTACAGAAAGCACTGAAAGGAGAAATATCCCATTACTGGAATGGGGAACCATGCTACCTTTAGTACAACTTACGATTTTATACATTTGGGTATTATTACTTCTGTGACACCTGGAAGAGCATAAAGAGAAGCTTTCCCTTTCCTTCTTTTTCTTCTATCCTTCTGAGATATCCAGCTGTTCTACTGCATTAAGAGAGAGAGAGATCCTTTTGCAGCTTAGCTCCCACCTACATAGGCATTGACTCTGTGGACAGTAACACTGGGAAATCAAAAAGCTGCCTCATAATTTTCTTATCAGATAGGACTACCCTCCTTGCTACTACTTGAAACCTGTGTCTAAACAGAGAAAACACAATCAGATAAAACAACATGGACATTAGTTAAAATTATCACAGGAAAAAACTTTAGGATTTTGGAAGCAAGTAAACTACAATTATTTCCATGGCCACGTTTTTTCTTATCAATAAAACAGAAGACAGAAGGTATCTGGTAGTAACCTCCAATTTCATTGATGGTCAGTTTTCTTGACAACAATGTTGCACAAAATTGCCCAGCAGGCATGTGTTTCACTGTGTGCTGGAACCCTAAATTATCTATGTTCCATTATATAATGATGAATTTTATTTTACACCTCATGGAATTCCAGAAAGAAAGTACTGAATAGCAGAAACTCCCTATGTGTTTGAAATTTCCCTGGTCATTTCAGCATGTGTTAAAATTGTCCAGATTTATTGGTTTAGGTATTAAGTGTCTAGATCCTCTCTTTCAGTTTGCTCAGTAGTGTTGCTGCAGTTCTGAACTCTCTCTCACACAGAAGTTTTTGGCAGATTTTTCACAATGCTGTCTCTCAACATTCCTCTACAAAGTGAGTAAGGAAGACCTGGCATCCATGAAGAATCTTGGTTCCTTAAAAATATTATAATTGATAAGATAAAAACCAATTTTCCTCTGGGAACATCGCTGGAAAACCCACTGTTGAAAACATAAGCTCAAAAAATACCCTTATGTAATGGGTATCATCAGGGAAATTGAAGGAGGTCAGTTTGCCAAAAGAGCTTTCTGCACCAAATTTTCTAATTTCATCATCAAATGGACTGCAGAATAGCAATTGATTTTGTGTTCACATTTTCCTTTCTGATCTTTTGGCCCTGGCTTTTACATATATACTTCCAAAATAAATGCTAAGCACTATGCATTGGCAGCCTTAGATTACTGAAGTATCTCTAAATTAGTCTGTCTTGTAGAAAGACTAGGCAAGCAATTTCTAAATAAAGTGTTGTGTTTTAATCCCAGCTGGCAACTAAGGACAACACAGCAGCTTGATCATGCCCTTCTCACCCCACCTCCTGGTCTTTGCTGGGATGTGGGAGAGAGAAAAGTGACAAAATCTGTGGGTTGAGGTAAAGAGAGTTTAATAGGTAAAGCAAACGCCATGCACAAAACCAAAGCAAAACAAGGAATTAATTCACCACTTCCCTTAGACAGGCAGGTGTTCAGCCATCTCCAGGAGAGCAGGAGTCCACCAGTAGTAACCATTACTTGGGAAGGCAAACATCACCCTCCAAACAACCTCCCTTCCTCCTCCTTCCCCCAGCTTTATCTACTGAATCTGTGGATTAACTACAGATCTGTTGCTCTAGCCTAGTTCCTGGAAAAATCATGGGTAAGGTTACACAGGCTGCTATTGAAAAGCATTTAAAGAATAATGCAATCATTAGTCATGGTCAAAGTGAGTTCACAAAGGAAAAGCCCTCTTTAACTAGTTTGATATCCCTGTGTCACCTTCCTAGTGGGATGAAGGAAAGGCAGTGGTGTATTCTTCATGGATTTTATAGGGTTCTGATATTATTCCTCACAGCATCCCTCTGGACACACCAATCAGCTGTGGGATAGGTGGGGTCACAGTGCACTGGGTGAAGAACTGGCTGAAGCATAAACCAGCAGTGGATGAGTATAAATTGTTAGAGCAGTGGCTGTGAAGCAACCCTCCAGAAGGGGATCTGGGGATACTGGTCAGCAGCAGATTCATTAAGAGTCAGTGTTTCCTGGCACCCAGATTACAAATCACATCCTGGGGTGCATCAAATGCTTCATCACCATCCAGTCAAAAGAGGTGATTATCCTTCTGTATTCCACGCTGGTGCAGCCTCACCTCTTGTGTAGCTCTGGATACCAGAATTTAAGTAGGATTTGAAGGTGTTTGAATACATTTGGAGAAGGGCAACAAAGCTGGTGAAAGGGCTGGAAGGAATGTCCAGTGAGGAGCAGCTGAGGACTCTGGGCTTGTTTGGAGAAAAGGAAGCTTAGGGTGATCCTCATTGCTGGCTACAGCTTCCTAAGGAGGAAGCTGTGGTGGAGAGGGAGGTACTGGTCTCTCCTCTCTGGCACTTAGTAATGGAACATGTTGAATGTTTTAAAGCTGCACCAGGGAAGGTTCAAACTGGATATTGGGAAGCATTTTTTTTTACCAAGAAGTGGTCTAGCACTGGAATAGGTTTCCTAGAGAGTAGGTTGATATCCCAAGCCTATTTAAGAAGCCTTTGAACAGTGCTCTTAATAACATGCCTTAACTTGGTCAGCCCTGAATTGGGTACACAGTTGGACTAGATAATCCTTTATGTCCCTTTCAGCTGAAATAGTTCTCTTCTGTTCTATTCTAGTCTATCTAAAGCTAAATCTCTACAGTTTTAAGCTAACGCTTTATGCTGGTGAAGAGTGATCACTGCATAAGCTGTTGCCTGGGCAACAAGCATGAGCAAAAATAATAGCTGTACCTGAAGTAAAGACTCACTGCACTTGAATAAAACCCCCCAGTATAGTTTTCTTCCCCTTAATCTCTAAACTCAGAGCATAGAATCCCAAGTATGTGACCAGTCTCTGAATTACTTGCTTATTTTCAAATGGCTGAAACCTTGATGTAAGCAGTTCTGGAATATTCTCTTGAACCTCAATTTTGTGAGGGATATTCATGTATAATGAAAAATTTGTTTTACTGTTACTAACTTGATTTATGTCTTTTTTTTCTATGGCTTTGCAACAAATAATACAATGGGTTGCACTACAAATGCCTAGAGTAGAGAAAAAATATGCCATTCCCTTTCTACTAATTATGGATCCATCTGCATTAATTAAGGTATTCAAATGTTAGGGTTTGGACAGAGCTTGAGACTGCAGTCTTCTAAATTTAGTCATGGGATCCAGTTTGCTAATGCTGGCAAGTCACTGATTCAGAGAGCTACACATGTGACGAATTGTAGACATTTACCTTAAACTGAGAGATCAGATCCCTACACTGTTAATTAGAGGATAGTTTCTCAGAAGCATACATAAGCATCAAATGTCATTGGAAACTCCTTAGGGTATTTGAGACATTTTCATTAGGCTAGACCTGCAGCTGATCTCTGCTCTCAGTTTGGCAACTGAAACTCAGGCAAGATATGTCAAATTTCATTTAAGACTAAGGCAATTTAGGGACAATTAATCTAAACACTACATCTGTTACAGAAGCTTAAAAATTTATATTCAGAAATTTACAGTTAGATATTTGGAGTCTGGAGTTTGAACCCATCTTGAAAGTTTACGACATTCTTCCCCAAAAACATTCTGTAATTCCTAGTTCTTCAGAAACTTTATATGGCAACCCATAAATTATTAAAAAAAACATGGGTGGGTGTGGGTTTTTGTTTGCTTAATTTTCTATCTGATTTGCAATGCAAATTATATTTTATTTCTTTGTTCTGGTTTTGGCCAAGGACAGAGTTAATTTCTGACAGTAGCCATGAGAGGGCAGAGCCTGAATTTGTGTAGACATAACCAAGAGCCTAATGTTGTTCTATATCATCTTATGTTATTGCCTGGGGAAGATGATTCTCTTGCTTACTAGAAGACAGGTGTCCCTTTCCAGATGGGAAGGAAGCATGGTGGGAATAGGGTCCGTCCACCACCGTTTCATTCACTGTCCTGAGCTTGGTGAGTATCTTAGATCCTCTCTTTTTTCAGTTTTGTTATTAGAATAGTTGCTTTTTCTGTTTGTTTTCTTATCTTGTTGCTCTTTCCATTAAAATTGTTCTTATTCTAACCTGTGACTTCAACTTTTGTGCCTTCAATTCTCAACTCCAACCCCCAAACGAGAAGAGAGAGGGGAGGAGTGAGAGCAAGTGCTCCACATCTGGTTTGGAAAAGTTTTGGTGAGGGCACTGAACTGGGGAGTACCATTCCTAAACCACAACATTCTCCCATGTACTAAGAAAATAATTTCTTAACTTGAACAGTCTAGATTCATATTTTGAACTGAGATAATAATGTCCTTCACAGACAGCCGGCCAGAATAGAACACTCACATAAATATATGTCTGTACCCAAGACCACGTCAGTTTCAATTAAGTTTCAGGTTGATGGATTACACTTTTAGTTTTTCTCATATCCCTATGTGATTGTTTCACTTGTATCTACAATCCAAGATGCCATGCTTATTTCACCTTGATGTAGTTACTAGATAGGTTCCATATCAGATCCGACTAGAAGGCAAAACTCCCCTTGCTGCAGAGGACTAGGAAGGTTGTTCAACCACTTGACCAGTGTATGTTCAGCACAATACTCCAAACACAGAATGACTTCTGTTCATGTCTACTCTTGCTCGTCTCTACTCAAGTGCTGTAATGCTGCTTAGAGAGAAACACATTAACCACTCTGTAAGTTGTTCAAGGAGAGGAGTACTGCATTACCCTATATCTGAATATGGGCTGCAAGACAAAGAGATAACCCTTCTCACTCTCCTTAGCTTTCTTGTAGCTATTTGTTCCTGCTGTCTTCCTTGCATCAGAATATGGTATAAAAATTATTCCAAGCAGATGCAGTACTGAAATATTTGTTTCAGTGAAAGGCTCCAAGGCTCAGCAGCTCAGCATTCTTGAGACAAAAGCTTTTATTATGAATAGGACTTATGTTTTCCAAGTCAGCCCAATGGATGCTTTTGAAAACCAATTAAAACATAATAATAACATATCCAAAAAGTCTGGGGTCTATTAAATAGTTGATGGTACCAGCAATCTTTTAAAAATGTATTTGAGAATTTATAATGTAACTTAATACCAGCATTAGCATGAAATTAATGCTCATTTCCCCTAATGAAGACCTCTGCAATTTATATCAGTTTTCATTAATCTCTTAAATTTGTTATGATAAATCTCTGCAAAACTCATTATTGTACCTTAAATTCTCTATTTAGTTATCTATAATAGATTTGCAAAATAAAGTGTATAATTTTTTAATTTGCTGTTTTTATTGTTGTTTTGGCTGCTGTACAAAGGATGAAGGAAATTTGTTTTCTGTTTGGGATCTTAAAAAACACTACTCAAAATTACTTGATAATATAGCAACTGTAAAAAATGAAATAAATGGGGAAAAAATGTAGGGTCATCTTCTACTGCTTTTAGTTAGCTTAGACTGCATAATTTATCAAAGTTGCTTTCCTTTCTTGTCCTTATTGCATTTGGTTTCTCCTTTGTTGCTTTTTTTTTATCCGTACATTTGAAAATCTTTGTTGTTGCAAGCTCACTGTTCTTCCAGCAGACGTCTGACATTATTAGCAACATCATATGGTCCTGGGCTTCACAATTGGCAAAATAAAAGAGTATCAAAAGGAATTGCAAGAAGCCCTTTACATATCTCAACTGTGTATAGAATATTTTGACAAAGAATAAAACACTTCTGCCAGTCCTCAACTGATCAGGAAAAAAAAAAATTTTCAAGTTGTGTAATGGCTTCATGGATGACAACATTATTTTATTACCTTGATAGTGAAACTTAGAAACTAATCACTGTACAAACGTTTTGTGATTTTTAAGTTTTGCTTTGGGGCTTCACTTTCATTTTCATTATTATTGTCAGTGTTCCAAGCTTTGAAAAGTTTTGGGACATATGTTAGATCCAATTCGAGTTTGTTGCTTGTGAAGTGAGGCATAATTATTAGTACTTGAGAGCTGAGAGCACTAGTTTCTTCAACTAAGAAATTGATCCTAAGTAGAAGAGCATTCCTTTCAGCTACAGTCTAACAGCCTGTGATGATTTCCTACTACCCAATTCTGAATTAGTATCATCCTTGTATCTCTTCTACAGGCTCCACTAAGAGTCATCCCCTACATGGCTCATTATTTACTTTTGCATCCCTTCTCAATAGTGTGACACTTAAGAAGCTACTTAAGGAATTTATCCCTTCCAGGCACAGATACCTGGTTTTGGGTTTTTTTCCCCTGTTTTTGTTGTTTGGTTGGTGGGGGTTTTTGCTTTTTTGTTTCGTTTTGGTATTATTTTTCTTTTCTTTCCTGAAGCAGTATATACACTATGCCTCTGCAATCACTTGTCAGAGAACCATGTTCATTCAGTGTGATCCTACTTGATAAAGCATATGCCAGAGCTATCCTAAGTTTCATTATTTAACACTTGGAGTTGATATTGTCTTCTAAAGAATATATTAATGGATTTAAACTCAGTTTAAATTACTTAGTTTTAATTATTTCAGTGATGTAATTTCTCTCCTTCTAAATAAAGCTTTGAACTCACATGAATGAATTATACTTCTATACTGAAAGGCGTAACTGTATTATTATATTATAATTATAATTATTATAATTGCAATATTCTTTTTCTTAATTGCATTTATTTGAATATTTTAAAAAACCCAATAATTTGTGTGTTTTCATTGTGTTTGCATACCTGTGGTTTTATTTCCTTGACTAAGACTTATTCATTCTTGAAATTCTAGCAAGTTTTCTCCTATGGAAGAGACAAACAGCCAGAAACAAAAAAATAAAATATCACTTCAAAAGATACATGTGATATTATTAGACAAAGCAAACCACTTAAAAAAGTTTAATTAGTGTAATGATCTTTTGAGAAACCAGCAATATAGAGTTGCAAGCTAGAGTGACAGCATAGAATTGGGGAGACATTTAGTAAATTAAAGCTTTATGTAGGTAAATTAATTTATAGCTTTTGACATTATTTTCCTAATTTCAAACAGATTAATAGAGTCACTTGGACTATTACACAATATTTGTACTGAAAGCATGACTATTTCAGCACTAATATTCCATTTATCAGATTCTAGTCACCTTTTAATAAGAAGCTCCATGAAGACAGGAATGGTTATATGGAGAAAGCAAGGCTGGGCTTTCTTTAAACATCAGACAAAAGTATAGATTACTGCCTGTCAATTATGCCATCTTGGACTTAATTAATATTGTTATTTCATTTAGACTCTTCAAAGAGACCTTTTTTTTTTCCTTCCTGCTTTCTACGTTTAAATTGACTGTTCTTCCTTAGACTAGGTATTGTGGAAAAAAAACAACTTGTAGATGTTTTCTCAGTGCCTTCTGCTGCTGCAGTTGCTGTTGCTGCAATTATTGCTGCAGTTTGGCTTTTATCCACTAGCACTTCTTGGAGGCTGCATTGAAGTTGCCATGGGCACAGTAAGATGATTTACTAAGTGAACTAATGGTCCAATAGACTTGTGGTCCTCATCAGACATTCTGTGAAGATAGGGTGAGGCCAGACTTTATCAAGGACTCTGTGAAAAATACTTTAAAAACAACCTGGTAAAACACCAAAAAATGTTCTTCCAAACTGTGAAACACAACATGACCTTATTAACAAAATTTTCCACCTATTATTATCTTATAAAATCATAGCTAGGGAATTCCTAAGTAAAAGAGCATACATGAGAAAAAATGAGTATGGGCAAAAAAAATCAGAAGTTAAAGGGCAGGGGAATGAGACAATATTTCTACTAATATCATTGCAAACTGTCTTGGCATCATAACAGATATAATGATAATTTTGTTTATGTGGTCACAGATTTACTTACTTGGCACTACACATAACCTCAAATCTTATAGTCAGTAAGCTATTTTCCTCTCCTGTTTTCTCAGCTATGTCTATTTCTGTTTCAAATGTCTCAAAAGATAAGGCTTCAAGTAACTTATTTGACTGGAAAATAAAATACTTTGCAAGGTCATATGGAAGGGGTGGAAAGGATATTCTCTTATTAACAAGCTGCCTTCTGCCAAAGCTGATATATGAACATTGTTCAGGCACTTAATTGTTAAAGAGATTAAAATTCTTTGAGTTCCGCATATAATCAGTCCAAATTGCAGATTTACAACCTCGTTTAATATTCCATCTACAAGGCTAAACTGGTACTTTTTATCTGCCATAGGGAGATGCCACTTTTGTTAACGATAAGAAAATGCATTTGTAAACACTTTGAGACATTTCTATCTCAAAGTCCAATTTCAGCCCCAAGTTGATTCAATATCCCCAAAGCAGCAAGAATAATCAACATTTTTTACAAACAAAACTGGAGGAAAATGCAGATTAATAAAGATTAACACAGTATTTTTGTATAATAATAATAGTGCAGCAAAATTGCTTTTGCAAAATAACTTCCTGGATTCCTCTTTCAGAATTTAGATTAATTCCTTGTATCATCATCATTTGCTAAAATTAGACTCAAATATTTTATTTCTGTATTTAATTG
Source organism: Diglossa brunneiventris (assembly GCA_019023105.1). Taxonomy (NCBI): domain Eukaryota; kingdom Metazoa; phylum Chordata; class Aves; order Passeriformes; family Thraupidae; genus Diglossa; species Diglossa brunneiventris. The sequence continues at coordinate 45,118,931 of CM032352.1, read as the reverse complement.
CAACATATTTTCTGTCTTATTCTGCTGATGTTAATATTCTTAAATATTTTAATTTCCTATTTTACATTTAACTGTTCCAATGACTGTGTTGGATTAGTGTAAGTTCTAAGTGCATATTAAACCTACTTTTTGTTTATTTATAGACTATAATTACCTCTTGCAAATCTGTGCAAAACGATATTGGAAAGTAGAGCTATCTGTATGACCTATTAATTGCAAGATATGAGAAGCTCAGAGCACTCCCACTCCTTCCTACTCATTACCCCTTTAGACAGCCAAAATTCTATGTCCCACATGTGCAAGTCAGTGATGAACTGAAATGTGATTCAGTTCAGTACTTTAAAATAAATTTATGCACATTCAATCCTGATTTTTATAGAACTCTCAAATGTTTCCAAAAATTTAGTAACAATGAGTTAACATATTAAGTAAAAAAGTAAGATGAAATCAAGAGAGAAATAAATTATATAAAACTTAATTGCTTGAATTAATTTTTCCTAAACATATCACTAATGAAGACATTATTAAAAAAAAATTCAACATGTATGAAATCCTAAGTAGGAGTTTCTAGCTTTTACTTTAAAATGTAATTTGAAGTGTAAATTAAAAGCAAAAAGTGGATTTTTTTTAAAGAAAAAATGAAATGTTATAATGATATACAATAAACAATAACAATCTTATACAAACACATAAACAGTGTAAAGAACTACTATTTTTTCATGTATTGTTAAAGAATCAAAAATACAAGGACTTAACATCAATAGCTTTAATTATCCTACTTTAGTGAGAGTTAGGCAGAATTCTAGTTTTAGTATGTTTCTAAAATACCATATTTTCTTGAGAATCTTCATGTCTTAGTTGTTGGAATGTAGAAAAAGAACAAGCACAAACTCAAAAATTAATGTTGCAAAACAATTAAAATAAAAATGTTGGAATCAAGGAAGACCCAGAAGGTTACAAGAACAGGACAAGTTAACAGTATCAGAGACAAGGGTACCGTGCATAAAAAAAAATCAGGAGAAAATATGTATTGATCCTTTATGATCTAACTTACTACTTCATTGTTTTAGAAAGATATATACTTTTGAGGACAGGTGGTTTAAGACAGAAACTAAGAAGTAAATCAGTAGAAGCCAAACTGTAGTGAATACATTTTAAAAGTTTTAAATAATTTACTTCCAGAAAACAAAGACACAGTGTGGATTTACTTCAGAAGATTAGTCAACCCGTGATGCATTAATTGTTCACCCATTCTGCTTGCTGAACAAATAGTGGTAGTTAATAACCTTGTCAACATCAACTATGTGAAAACATAATTAAGTCCCGTGACAAAAAATGTTACCAAATTAAATAGTTATATTTAGCTGGGTGTCTTAAGTTAATATCTTAATTATCCTAGAATATGACTCTCCCAGAAAGTTGTTGTGTTTTGTAAATATAAATAGAAATGCTTTCAACACAGAAGTCACAGATTAGCTTTCTAACACTTGCAATATTATTTCAATGATATGCTTTGCAAATAGGCATTAGATGTTGTTGTGATTTAGGCCCAGATGGAAACTAAGCACAGCAAAGTAACTCACTCAATCCCCTCCTCTCTTCCCCCACCCTGTTTGAATGGGGAAGAGGATTGAAATAAAGCTTTTATGTTAAGAACAATTTAATAACTGAAAATAAAGTAAAATACAATCATGACAATAAAAAATAATAGTAATGATAATAAAAAGGAAACAAAAAACTAATAAAAAGGAAACAAACAAGCACCGTCCACCACTTGCTGACTGATGCCAGTCCCCTCTACCTGAACAGAGACTTGCCATGTTTCTCAGTAACTCCCCTCCCAGATTATATACTGGGCATGACCTTCTGTGGCATGAATTCTCTTTGGACAGTTCAGGTCACCTGTCCCAGCTATGCTCCCTCCAGTTTCTTTTGTGCAGCTCCTCACTGGGAGAAGAAGGGGAAGGAAAGTCCTTGACTTAGGATAAACACAACTTAGCAAAAACAAAAACATCAGAACCATTCCCATTCCGAATCCAAAACAAAGATATCACTCTAACAACTACTGAGAAGAAATTGGAGGATGTTTTCACACAGAGAATGGAATCCCACTCCATGTAACTCATTTTGCGATAGGGTCAGCTGCCTAGGTTTCTTGCAGTCTGTTGTCATTCTACTGATTCTGATGGGTGCTTGGACACCAAGCTCACCTAGAGAATCTTAAATTTGGCCTATGTGTAACTACTGAAGGTTACATATGGGTCAATTTCAAATACTTTAATGTGTCAGAATAGGCAACATTTTAAAGAAGAGTTTCTGTATCTTACTGTCCTTTAACTTCTTTCCCTTGTAAGATCTCACGAGAATGCTTATCAAAGGTAGGGTTCAGCTGCTAATAGAGAGGTCTTTTCTTTGGTTTTGGTGTTCTCCAATGTCTCGCCTGACCATACTAGGATTAGATAAAAAGTCATGAGTCTGTCAGAAAATCAGTGCTGTATTTGTCAAACTTATATGAATATCCTTGACAACCCGAGAGACCTGAAATGACATTAAACATCCACGTGTGGACTGCTGAATCCTGCCCTAACTTTTAGTATTAGCTCTCTACTTCATTGTATACTGTAGTATAACAAAATACTTATGTAATTTACATTGATTTTATATAATGTACAAGGTATGTACAAGGCCCTATACCCACAGCATGGTTTCATATTTTGAGCTATTCAAAATGGAAACTTAGGACTATATCCTTTTTAGAATTTATAATAATAATAATAATAATAATAATAATAATAATAATAATAATAATAATAATAATAATACTGCTACTACTACTACTAATAATAGCAGTGGTAGTACAGCATTTTAAAACTAAATACATGTTTTAATATTTTTAAATAAATATATATTTAATATTAGAAGTTGTCTAGTATTATCTAGTCTTTATTAAAATATTCAACTTTATCTAATTAAAATACAGGTTGTTTTACCCTCAAAAGCATATTCCTAGCGATAAACAGCCATAGAAAAATAAAGTAAAAAGAGCTTTTTCATTTCTAGAATAGTGTGTGTTCTCTGGAAGAATTAGTCAAACAAACTTTTTTCTTGCATCCTAATAAGCAACGGGACATACTGAGCAAAAAACCAAAAGTAAGAAAGAAAAATCTTAACAAAACAAGAAATGGGACTTGTTTAAAGTAAAGAAGCAACTAATCAAATGACATGTGAAAAACACATACAAAATAATGCTTTTGAAGAAGCTAGTTAGAAATGTTCAAATGTTAAATGTAAAAGAAGAAAAAATCATCCAGATAAATAAGTATGAAATCTTCTAAAGGCAAGTAAAATTATTAATTTTATGGTATAATTTAGCCCTCCATTAATAAACAGTATCTTTTCAGGATTAAAAATATTTTATAGGGACTGCAGACATACTACAATAAAATTTCTAAAAAGCAAACAACAGCAATTTCATTTCAAAAGCCCTTTTCAAATGAGATATAAATAGATGCCAAACACGGCAGAAATGTCCCCAAGACATATAACCACCCTTACACAGTGATAGAGAATAACTGCTCCCTCACACTCATTCCACTTGAGAAGGTGGACTTTTATTCTGCCTTGAATATGCCAGGCTGAAATCTGTAAGTAGTGTGGTAGCAGTCATGAATTGTTATCAGCTTTGTAGCAAAACATTTCAAGCCTCCAGCAAGCAAAATCAGGGATTCAGTCAGGATTCAGTCAGGAGGCTGACTTTTTAGAGTTATTTGCGCTGTACTCTGCCTAAAGAAAAAAAATCAATCTCTTATTACTATTATCCCTAGTAATACTTAGCAGAATGCAGTTTAGTCCATACTGGGATGCACTGTCAAAAGTTTTGAGAGAACAGTCACAGCTGCTAAGGGTATAACAAACCCACTTATACTGTGGTGCAACAAAAAAGCTAAGTTTTTGCCTTTTAAAATAGCAGAATGGAAAAAAACCCTTCCAAATAAAAAAAAAAAAAATTAAAATCTGCAGAATATTTTTAAAAATTATTTTGAATAAGCATGCCAAAATGAAATTGAATTTTCATTGATTTGCCAATTTTATCAGCCTGAATTCATAATTAAACAGTGTTTGTAGCACACCTTCCATGACAAAAACTTTCAGCTTCTTGGGAATTCTGATTTAATTATAGAAATAAATATTTTTTTAAATTACAATACTTTTTACTTTTGAATTTTGCATTTTATCCACTCTAGAAATCCTCTTCTACTCCATTTCTTAGATAATCATTCTTACATGTGTTAATCACATTTTAAGTTGATTTCTCATCCCATTAGCAATAACTGTTTTGTCCTTAAGTCGGCAAAGATGAGCAACAATTTTTTTTGCGTATTTCTGAACTTTAGTCATTATTGGTATTACTAATTTTTGCAAGTAGAAAAATAATAAGAAATTAAAAGAGAAGTTTAGTCTTTCCATTTAAATCTCTTTTGATCAGGTTTCTCAGAGAAAACCCCAAGTGTATTTAAACATTTAATACTAAGACTATGGGAAGCGTCACGTTAGGAACTGCTCTGAGAAACTGTGATAAGAGAGTGGTACTTCTGCAACTCAGAACCTTCCTTTGATTAAAGCCAGTAAATGCAGACTAAAAGTGAAGAGAAATTGTAGTTAACAACATGTGCCATGTCTAAGAGTTTTTCCAAACAATATTTTGTGTCATAAAACAAAAGGGAGAGGATAGTAACTGAGAAAAAACCTGACTGCTGCATAAAACATCAGGAATTTTATTCCCAAGGTGATTTTTTTTCCTGGCAAAAACAATCCTCGTATAAACAGGAGCTGCAGTACATGCAAATAAGTCTGGACAACCAGGTGATCTGGTAAAACACACCAAGCTGTATGTTTATCTTACAGTATAGAAGCAGCTTAAGATATCTATCATTAGCTACAATAAATCCCTGTAGTGAATGAGGAAGAGATGGTCATTTTTTACACTCAGCTTACTTTTCTTTTTTTACTTTTTTCTTATTTGATCTTGTCTCTTGATTAATGTTCCTTGCTTAAGTCATTCTCAGGATTCGCTGCTTCTCAATTAAATTTCAGATTACCAAGATCAGTCTGATTTGACCATAATGAAATAAAGGAGATTGTACAGAAAATTAATTAGAGACATTCAATTTTAAGATAAACAATATTTTGTTCCAATTTATCTTGTGCTCACAACTTACTATTAAAGTTTTTGAACCTTCATGAATAAAACCTGAGAGTAAGTAGTTCAAAAATTCTAGGACATGAACAAGTTTCAGTGGCCACATCTGTGCATGCACAGATATTTTCAAATAGGATGTTAATAAAGTCGAAGTTAAGTTCTATAAAATTTCTCAGGTAACTATCTGATTCTTTTGTTAATCAGGCCAGCATGAGATCTTCAAACTTACTGCTTGGATGCTGCTTTACACAGTGGGTATATTTGCCCCACACATGCCTACAACTCCAGTTGTGGGTGTGCACATCTCTAAAATGACAAGTTTAGCACAATTTTAATCTATTCTGAATAAACTAAATTTAAAAAAAAATCCAAACCAAAACAAAACCTCAATCATCAGGCTTCTTTACCTGCTATTTAATGAGTCTGGGCTCTGTAAACATGCCTTAACTGGAATGCCAGCATGCCACAATGAAAATATAAACATGTAGGAAAACATGTTCTGTTAAAAAGAGACAGTAATGTGTTGGAGTAGACTGTCCACACCCTAAGTGATCAAAGAGGCTTTAAGTGCCCTGATTGAGCTCAGTGTGAGGTCTTCACACACTCCAGTGATAGTCATGAAGTGAAATTCAATTTTTTATAACTTGAGGTGTCCAACTGAGTTGTAAATATCTATATTTGAACTGATTAATCTGTTTTTTTTAATAACCAGAAAAAGTCTGAAGTATGATCCAGTTGCTTAAAGAAAATGTTTTGTGCCATTTGAGATGTCCTGGAGGATCACAGAGTTTGTTTCACTTCTGAGAGCATGAGACCTCTGTAAACGCTGTGATAGCTCCTGTCTATGTGCAGATGTATGTGGTAACTTACAGAATTGGAGCTTGTACTGTACACTACTGAAGCCTGCCAACTCCTGTTCTAGTTAATTGGGCAAAATGGATGATTATTTTATCATGGTTTTAAGTGTTTATTTTCCATAAGAAATTAAAATATTTACCCCCAGCTGACCAGTCTATGACATGGAGATATGCCTGTAATTTCTTCAATTACTTCACTCACCCTGTCTTTGTTATTGCAGAGTTCAAGGTGTCAGGTAAAAATTGTAATTCTATTTCCCTTGTGTTCTTGTCTTAAATAATTTTGGTAGCTATTCTCAGCACAAAACTGCCATGTTTTAAATTATCCTGTCTTATTATGCATCTTATAGGCAGCTTGCATGCTTAAATGCAAATTCACGTGCAAATTCAACCCTCAGTATCAAGACATGTACTTGTAAGAATTTGTAACAGTATCTTCTTGGAGATATCTTTTGGTCCAGACTTAAGTGGAAGAAGAAAGCCTTTACCCTGTACAAGCCTCACTGTTGCCTGACATTGAGGTCCCTTTTCTGAAAGGCAAGACTTGTGCCCTGGACTCCCTAAGAGTTCATTTTGTCTCCCTGTCTCTGACTGCCTTAAATGTTATTTTAATCACCAATACAAATCATACCTTAAAACAATCAACAGGACCCTGTACAGTTGTTTCTAGGCTTCAAAGGGTCTAGGTGCTGCATTAGGTTGGATTTCAGACATCCCATGAACATTGCTGAAATGCATCCCACTTGTCATGGACTCTGGAGATGGGTCAAAGTGGATCAGGAACCAGGTGTCTACCAATTCTTTTTATTCATACTGTCTCTGTGTGTCTGTATTTTCTAAATTGCTGTAGAGATTTTAACCCCTCTGGGGCTGGAAGCCTTGTAAAAGCATTTTCTCTTTAAGGTGCAGCGCATAACTTGTTCCAAGCTGAGACAGAAATACAAGGAGAAAGTTGCTTCTAGCAACGTTACCACTTCAGAAACCCTGAAGTGTAGCTTGATTTAGGTCCATCTATACTAAAATGCAGTAAGCATTATGAAGGCAAAATTAGTTTTTTTATTATTTTATTTTTCTACTTGAAGCAGGTTGCACTTATTCTAGTGGTTCAGGTAAAGGTGAAGATGAAAACAAAAAGTGATCTAAGAAAATAGTTCAAAAAATTACCTGTATGATAAATAGAATTCTGAAAGTATTTGTTTAGGTTCTGAATTCTTTGAGATCAGAAAAGGCATCTGTAACAATAAATAAAGAGTTGACAAACTTTTAAAAGTTTTATTCCTTTTGTCAATCAGTACTCTTTTTTAAATAATCCAAGTAATTAAATAAGGGAATTTTTTTTTCTGTTTACCTTCACGTACTGAATGTGTTATTCTGACAGCACATTACCACTTAACAGATTCAGATAGCAATATTCATATCTAGAGAGGCAAAGCAAGTTACAGGACATTAACCAGGGAAAGCTTTAGAATTTGACCCAGCAGAAGTAGTTCCTCAAATAAAAGTTGAAATATTTGTTGCTGAATTGCCAAATACTTTTAGATGGGGATTTCAAAGTTTTCTGGAGCTACTATTCCACAACTAATTAGTTCCTGCAGGGAAAAGAGCATAGTTTTCTTCTGCCAAATACAGTGTTCCTGTAGCATCTGATGGTATTGACATTACCAATTGCATACCATTCTAACACCCTTGTAATTCACCCATATGTTCAGTAGGCTGCTGTTACACTTGCCCAAATCAATAATTAATCAGAACTGCATCATTTTCAATAAAGTCTCTTGCTTTTCCAATCAGAAAGCAGTAAAGATATGTCAAAGTGTATTCTACAGTGCATTCTTTGAAATGACACAAAAAAAATGTTCAGATTTTTTTGACAGAAGTGTTTCTTTCTGTTTTTAACACTCTCTATGCACTGTTTTTCCTACTAGGTCTGAGGTTAGGGATTCCTCTGCAGAACAAATTGTTTTGACATTTGCAATACTGCAATCAGTCTGCATCTCATCAAATAACAAGTGATTGTGTATTAGTCATGTTCAAAGAAGATCAAAAAAATTGGTGAAGGGTCTGGTGTACGGGTTTCACAAGGAGGAGAGAGGTTGTTTTTTTTGATCTGAACAAAAGGATGCCCAGGGGGAATCTTATCACTCTGTATCACTACCTGAAAGGAGGCTGTAGCAAGGTGTGGTCAGTCTGTTTTCCCAGTGACAGAATGAGAGGAAATCATCTCAGGATATCTATTCTGAACCCAATTAATTGTACTATTTTATTCTACTCTACAGTTCTGTGATTTTATTATTCTAAAATCCCAAAAATCTGAGTAAAATCGTATTATTATACCAGAACTTACAAAATATCTTCAATATTACCCCTTAAAAGTAATATTTGAATAAATATAACTTTTTTGCTTTATCCAGAGTAAATTCAAGGCCTATATGTTTATGATGGAGTTCAAAGCACAGACACAAAAACAAATTCATGTTCAAAAGAGAAGGTTCATCTCTATTCTAAGCATAAAATTCTGATCATCCCACCCACTGTGATGTAAAGAGAGAAACTAGTGCACTTCATTTTTTTGCTTAACGTCCAAATGTAGATTGTGTACCTGATACTTATTCCTTTGTAAACAAATATATTTTAAAATATTTTATATTAAATTGAAAACTTGAATATGTAAGAGTGGAGGTAAAGAAAGATTAAAACCTATGAATGTTTAAAAAAAGGAAGTATTTTTACCTCCATTCTTATTCTTATGTTCATAGTAGTGATTTCATTTGAACTTTCATAGATTAAACTTGGCTTACTGAATTCATGGAAATAAAGTAGCAATTCCACACTTCACCTAAACTGGTTTCTACTAAACATAACAGTTCCTTCAGCATCATTTTTTGTAGGATAGCCTGAATTCCAGAACAATTCCCTGAAATATGTCTTTTTTATCTGGTAATGCTGAAAATTCTTGTGTTTTCATTTGTTCATGAGTATGTGTTTACAGCTGTCTACATTTAAAAAATATCAGAATTTCAAGCTTTAGCATTTCTTTGTTTTCTATGACAACTGTGAATTTGAATGTAAGAATAACATTTTACATACGAAGTTTTTTAACAAAGGTGCCAAGGATGACTAAATCAAGTAAAATCAGAGGGAAATCTTGCAGTTTGACTAACACATGGCTATAGATGAGAAGTGTTTATATAAAATTGCATCAGTTATTTTAATAAGGGAAGGCAATATTCAGAGTAGATGTCATTTTCTGAAGCTTTGCACAGCAAAAAAGTTTGCATAATTCTAAAACTGGAGTGGAGACATTCAGTTTATAAAAAGTGACTGGCTTGTTCCTCTCTCTTTGTTGGCTCTTTTTTTTTTTTTTTTTTTTTTTTTTTTACAGTTTTAAATTGTTTGTATCTCAACCCACAAGCTTTCTCACTTTACCCATCTGATTCTCTCTCCATCTCACTGTGGGTGGTACTGAGTAAGCACTTGTGTGGTGCTGAGTTGTGGGCCAGGGTTGCACCAAGATGTGTGCAAAGTAAATATATTGATTACTCCCCAGACCCATAACATTTAGATTTAAGGATCAGTAACATGAGTTAGAACAACGGAAGTTAACAACAAGCACGAGTGTCTTAAAATGGGCAGCTCAAATACTTTGCAATGAGTAAGCACAATCTACTTTCATTATCAAAGACAGCTACCTGTAACTAATACTTGAGAGTCTCATCCTTTTGATACCAGGTGCATATTATTTGCATTCATACAGCACCATAAATAAATTAGTTTCAATTTCTTGAACAGTTCAAAAGCTATGTAGCATGTATATATCTTTTTTTAGTCTTTGAACTTTTTTGAAAGCTATTTTACACTGTCATTATCTCTCCCTGTCAAAACTGTCAAGTTGCATTAAAAATGAAAGAACACACTTCCTTAGAAATGAGGTACTTGTTGTTATGAAAAAGGAACAACTTGACCTTACTGATGGGTCAGCAAGAGCATTAGCAGAGTGTTTTCAGATATGGAAATGTACAGAATATTTGTTATGACCTTTTCAGACTTCAAGTTCATATTATTGATTGAGATCACAAAACAAGAAATACAGAAATTTAATAAAAGTAAGAAAAAAATTGTATCTGCAGCTGAAGTTTTAAAAGAAAGCAAATTGGTTAACCAGCTAAGGTCACCACCTCTGTATCTGTATTTGATGAAATGCTAAATTAGCTTTCAGTAGTGAATCACCTGAGTAAATATTTTTTCCATTTGCTTCACTATTGAAGTTCCCCTACATTATTAGCAGAAAGAGGAGATATGATTAAGAGCTTGAAAGAGGAAAGCTTATTTTCCTCTTTCAGTGTATAGTTAGAAAAATCATGGACGGTGCATAGAGTTATTTGCTGTAGTATGTTATAAAATATGGTATAACATAAAAAATGAAGAGCATGTCCCTGTATTGCTTTGCCTTTTTAGACAGTGGAGTCCAGTTTTTCCTTTAGCAGGTGTCAAATATGCAAATTTTTTATCTGAAGCATAGCTTTTATTCTATTTTAGACTCATGGAAAGACAAGTAATTAATCATATAAAAATTAATTTCCAATCTCCTTTTTGTCTCAACAGTAAACAATTAATGACTCAGGCTGCTCTTTTAAAACAGATCATGAGCAAGCTAGGTGTTTTACATATGGTGTGTATTAAGGAGTATGTTACATGTGTATGTTGATATATACACAGACATACATAAGTATTATATATATATGTACATGCACACCTATATACTATTGTGCAGATCATAATTACAATGAAAGCAATATCACAGAATCAAAGTAGGAAAACATCTTTAAGATCATGTAAATAAGAAGAAAACACATCATGTTATTAAGCTTAAAAAGGAGATGCTGCTCTGTTTTTCAGTCCAGATATGAGAAAAAGAAATGGAGTGACTTTTTTCACAGCTGTAGCTGAGCTAAGGCAGTATATTCACCCATATTAAGCCTTTATTTGCAGGGTGAAAATGCTCCTGTTGCAGGCAGTATAAAATACACTGGGCATCTGCAGTGGTGGAGTGAATCTGTTGTCATTCACTGTGTGATTCTACTGAATAAAGAATGACTCTTTCAAATCTGCCATGTGTTCTCCCCTGAAGTTCTAACATGCATAACCCTAGAATGATGGATAATACATTGGCTATGGTTGACTACATTAACAGGGCACGAAACTCCAAGACAAATTTCAAAAGTACTTCTCCAGTCAGTCTCCCGAGACAAGATACTCTTCTGAAATTCCATCTTCATTTCACAATTTTTTTTAAAAATAAAATCATTTTGGGATGCTTGCATATTAAACTGCCAGCATCCCAAAATCATAGTTCCAGATATAACAAAACAATTAACAGATTACAGGCATGTAAAATATGTTTCATCTGCGTTTTTCTGCCACAAATAATAAAAAGTAAGTATTTTATAAGCTTGCAAGTCACTGCTGAAGTGTCACTTCTCTGAAGGAGAGTTTGCAGAGCTGTACGTACTGCAGGAAGCTCAGAGCTGTTGGAAAACTGATAGGAAATTCTCTGAGGACTTCCGTTCTCAAAGGAATTTGTTTTCAAGAGCAAGTATTGTGTGTCTCCCTGTGACAGTGGTGGTCATAATCGATCCTCAAAGCAAATTTTGGGGGAGACAGATAACAGGAGGTATCCAAGGTACAACAGGAGCAATGAGCCTACTAAACCATAATGCTGGTCAAGGTCTGACCCAAGTCACACATGGAAGAAACTACCATTATTGTTGCTATGCAAATATGAATATAAATTAATTGTCTTATTCCATAAACAGTGGACAGCCAAGAGCCCACTGAGCTTTCCTGCACAACTCCAGGCTGCATGCCAGGATCTCTCCCTGAGCAGGGACACCTCCCAAGGTTACTCTCTGAGGAGACAGTTTTTAGGAACAAGCTATAAGCAAAACTTAATTTACAACAAATTTGCACCATGATTTTAGAGCACCTCTCTTTCCTGTTTTCTTCTTTCCTCCTTTATTCCTGATGTGATATTATATATCAGAGAAATAATTTTATTTTTAAAATGAAATATTCATTAAAAAACCCCAAAGTGGTTGAGAGAGGCAATATCACAACAAATGCTTCACAGAACCTTGAGCTACAGAAAATAATTTCCTTCTCTGCATTCCAAACTTGTTTGTTTTTCTTCCTCGATTCTAACTTTTTTGTTTAATTTTCTGCCATTGCCGAGGCATCAGCTGTTTTCTTGCTTATTTGCGCTACAAGTGTATAACTATAGGTTTTCAGGCAGTGATTACAGTACTCTACTGCAGAACTGTGATGAATAATCAGTGCACTCACTGTAGAGCTGACTGAGAACCAGAGGAAGGTACTGTGAAGATACTGTTCTTTTTTTGTATATCTATTTTTTAAAATTTCTTTAGGCTTGAAGAAAAGGAACCTTCACAGACTGGAAATGGCAACTACTTTAAACCTGCAAATAGAGCAGCCATTTTAGTGTATAGCAGTAAGACTTGATTCTAAGACTCAAGTTAGTTCTCTGAAAAATCCTTGATAACTATGACTGTTTTGAAAAATAATTTTGTCTTGCAAAATTAGGACCATTTCTGTTCTTTGTATAATTACTGTGGAAAAGTTATGCTGGACCAAATTATTTGTAGTACTAGAGGTAGTTCCTGTACTCAAAAGCAAACCTCTTTGTCATAGGTGGCCTAATCATGTCATGTGTACCAAAAAAACACCACAAAAAAGAAAATAAAAACAGACACCAAGAAACAAACAAACAAACAAACAAACAAACCACAACAAAAACAAAACCAAAAAACAAACAAAAACCCCACAAATTATAAGACTGAATAAAAAAATATATTTTGGAATTAAAATGAGTGTGAAATTTTGACTTAGCCTAATGACTTAAGTAAACAAGGTTTATAGAATCAAGAATGGAAGGAAGAGTATCTACCTGTACAATATTTTCCCTTCTCATTACCCTGGAAAAGAGAAAAACAACTTCTGGGTTTAAAATGAATTTTAAAGAGTTTAAAAGGTATAAGAGAAAAATAATTTTCTACAGTTTTATAATGAACAGCTTGCCAACAAGGAGAGAGGCAAGTTTACTTCCAATACTTTTTCAATTTATTTTATTTCTTTTAAAAGTTGATTATGTTGATGTATCCTGCAAAGGGATGTTGGAAGTTTACAAAGACATAACTCAAAATTAGATTATTGTCACAGACAAGTTTGACACCCTTAATTTTATTGTAGCTAATTTTCCTTATGTAAATAGTGTTCTTAAAGCCAGACTGACTATTTATTGGAAAAAACATGTACAAGAAATAGCTTTTAATCTTTTGTTAAAAGCTGAAAAGATTAGTTCAATGTTCTAAAAATAAAGTCATAATTAAAAAAAAATCATTAATTTATGCTATATGGAGGTGCCTTTTTTAGGATTATGCCAATGACTTAGCTAGGTTGTGATACAGAAATGTCTTTGATGAAATAAATAAGGGACAGCTGGAAATAGTGTCAGAAAAAAAGATGGGATGGTTTCTACTGCCAAATAGAAGCCCTTCTAGAAATGTTTTATTCTCTGACATTTGAAATCAGTAGACATTGATAATGATAGAATATTAGGTAACAACAACAAAAAAGAGTTCTAGAGTCTGGTTTCTGGTTCTGCCTGAAACATAGAGTCATTGATTCTTTAGCCCAAAGTAGTTGCTGAAACATAAGCAAGAACTCAGAAAGGGGAACTAAAAGAGTTCCCAGCCTCATGCACAATCAAGTATGACTCCATATAATTAGCCAACAGTTCTCAAAATGAAGGAATTCTAGTATCAAACTTCACTGGTAAAAGGACAAGGAACAGTTTGATATGCTAAATCCTGACACCACATCAGAAAAATTTGAGATTCAGACTCTAAACATATGCAGGCAAAGAGCTAAAACACCTGAGGCAAGTTCGGTCAAAAAGAAACAAAGATATGTCAAACACTTTAACTGTTGACAGTTGTCCTTGAGTTGTTTATAACAGCTCTTTACTATTCACTCTAAGTGATTGATCAACTAAGTCACATTAGTTTCTGCAACCCTCTTTTGGATTAATGAAATAGTTCAAACAGAAGAAACAAAGAATAATGAATAGTAAATAAACTCCAAACTTTGGTTTAAAACTCATGAGGTGGTTAAATTCCTTCCTCCAGCCAGAATAAGGAATTTAATGAAGGTCACACAGAGAGCCTGTGACAAACTGGGATTGCTGCTTAATCTTCAACTAAAAGCTGTTCTATGTTTTAAAAAATTGCATATCACAAACTGGAAAATGTGGCATGAAAACTGTGTATATCTTTTGATATAGAAGTGTAAAATAAAATTGTTTTTGTTAAGCTTATTAAACCTTCTAGTGTGGAAAACAGGTGGAGCAAATACCAAAACCTGTAGATTACTGCAAAATTCCACATGAATTTCACTTCTGATGTCTTATTTTTTGGAAGACATGTTATTTATTGCAGCTTTCAAAATTATTTATACAAATAAAAAAATAATACGCCCAATTTAATGTCATGTAACTATAATTTGGTTATTATTTAAATTATTGGTTTGCTAAAGGGAATTTAACTGTCAAATTCAGCTGAGAAAAGTGATATGTACAAAACTGAGTTGCTCTCCTTTTTACTGTGCAATAGCTCAAACTCATTAGGCCTGAAAGATTTGTCATTTCCTGTCAAACAAAAAGATAACAAATTATCACTTCACACTATATTTATTTGCATCATCCTTTATTACTATGTAGAAAATTCCTCCTTGCTATCAAAAAGGAAAGTTCCTCAGAAATATTGAAATACTAGACCAATTAATTAGTATCTTTTATACAAATTCAAAGTTGCTCTTTAAAGATGCACATAGGCTTAAAAAATTATTTTTGTGTTACATAGAAATCATTAGTAATAGAGAAAATACAGTGACTATATATATATCTTTTATATGACCATTTTCTTGTCCTTTTGCTTTCTCCTATGCTCCTTAAATGTATGCACAAAACTTGACACAGAATCAAAAAAAGTTACGCTCATTAGGGGGAAAGTTAATGGATATAATTAAGCATTTCTACAGATTTTTACTGCCTATCACAGCTCTCCTGCTTTTACACTCCTAATTAGTTAAATTTAATGTATTTTGAAAGCAACTCAGATGGTTTTTTATTTGCCTGTATAAATGTAGTGTATGGTGTATTTGCACCACCAAACTATACAGCTAATCAGTCAGCTGAACAAATAAGAACGGTAGCTTGTATAATTTTGGATCTATAATTTGATTGAGCTATCAAATAGGAGAACAACATTTTCTGGTCATATTGTTGTAGATGACTTACATATTTTTCTTAATTTAAATGTTAGATATGCTTCTGAAATGTAGCTGCTTGAATTAGTTATATTTCTTTATTTAAATAAAAACATCACAAAAAAAAAATCAAGCTTTGGAGAAGTGTGCATATCTGCCCTTTTAGAGGTGGACCTTTGTGAACTTCTCTTTGCACCTCCGTCTTTGTATTTTACTCTTCACTTACTGACCTTTAGGTTATGAAATACCATGTTCATCAGTTCCAAGAGCTATAAATTAAATTACTCAGACAAAATTAGGTGCCATTCAATCATATACTCCCATGTCGCTTCAGGAATCACC
Source organism: Diglossa brunneiventris (assembly GCA_019023105.1). NCBI lineage: Eukaryota > Metazoa > Chordata > Aves > Passeriformes > Thraupidae > Diglossa > Diglossa brunneiventris. Next base: position 45,103,193 of record CM032352.1, on the reverse strand, counting down.
ACAGCTACCACAAAGTCATAACAGTTTATGCAGTTTATGAGGGAGTGTGGCAAAAGTGGAAGACAGGAGAGCACTTCACAGCAATTTCATTCAACAGGTTATTATTCCCAGAATGTCACAGTTAATGCAGAGAAAGAGTGTTCAGGGACGTACTAAATGCAGCCTGGAGCTAGATGTGTTGCTCTTGCCTGGTTTGTTTTTTTCAGTATTTACTGCAGAGTAACAACAAAGAGGCAAAAATTTGCATGCACTAAAAAGAAGGGAAGGGAAGTCTCACCTTTAGAAATGAATAACTAAATGGCTATTTCCTGAGGTCAGAACTTTTTTCCTGTGATTTCTCTTTTGCAGGATACAGAATACAACTTAACTAATACCATGACTACATATCACCAGCAAATGTTACACAATAAACTTATAAACTTCTTGGAATTAGAGATTAGGAAACTTTATTTTATGCAACAGTATAGAACATCTAATAGTCTGAAGACTCTGGGATAAAATGCTTGTTTGAGATGACTATGGTGGACTTATTTTCTTTCCTAATGGAATAGCAAGCAGAATTTAGAGAGGCTTGAGATGTCAGATTTGAAACATTTTTTAAATTATTATACAACATTTCTGAGAAAGGAAAATAATTATGCTGTAGTTCAAAATACCAAGAAATGTGTATGACAAGAATGATTTTTTTTACTTTAAGAAATAAACAGTTAAAATATATTCTCTGTATTTTCCAGCTACTGAAAGCTCTTTCACCTCAGCTTCAAGTACTCAAGAATACTAGCAATTCTAAACATGAGAAATGTTTTGGACACATAGATTTCATTGTTAGTAATTTTTTATCCTGTGTAAGATTTTTATCATATGTTAGATTTTCTCATAATGTGTAAGAACCTAGAGTATCTTATTCATAATTTTCAGTTCTTAACTCTGTCTTGGAACTTAAACCCTGGGTGTTACAGCCCAGAACTTACAAGTGCCTTAATTCTGCAATGAATTTTGCTTTTAGCAAATAGAGCAGTGAGTGATCCATATGGAAATAGTGGATTTCACAGCTGAAGCTCATCTACTGTTCTGCCTTTTAGCAACTAAATATAAAAGCTGTGAGTGTGTCTAACAGAAACATTCCTGTCAATGCATGGAAGGGAAAGTCAATATTAAGTAAAAAGGAACTAAATTTCACTTGTTGAGAAAGAAAAACAGGGTATGTAAGTGGGAGTAGGTGCAATCAGTGATGTTTACATCTACATAATTAAAAACTGTTAGTTCCAAAGAGGCAATACCCAAAAAAGTTGTTCTAAATAGTTGGTAAAAAAAAGTCTTCTAACGAGATAACTTAAGCATGATTTTTATGATGTTTTGTTGCAACTGAAGTAGTTATAGCTACCTTATAGATGAGTTGATTAAAATTTATAGCAAAATATGGAATATATCTGTCTCACAAAAAGACATGGTATGCCCACTCTGAATGTTGCTTTCCACTGAGAATCATTATTTATGCTTAATTTGGACTGAAAAATAATGAATAAGTCCCATTTGGATAACAGTTACACAGCCATATTTAAATCAGAAGAAAAAATTAGATCTAGAATTTTGTGGGAACATCAATGTAAAAATCACTCTTCTGTCATCTCTTTACTAATACATGAGCTGCGATATAGATGATGGAAAGGTGGAGAGATAAAAGAATAGTCTCTTTCATTATCTTCATCTATTTATAGAAGTACATAGACAATAAAAATATCTAAAATATCCCTTGTCCCCTCCAAAAAATGGAGTTTGTAAGTGAAGTGCCTGAAAACTTCATCAGGGTAGTATTATTTTTCCATTATGGAGATAACTGTAAGGCCCCAAAATACCTTACTAGATAAGCCTCTTTTAAGGGCTTATGGTTTTTCATGCACTCAGAGTTACACACGTGGGAGAAAGAATGACACAATACTCCTTAAGAGCTCAAAACAACAAAAAAAAATCTTCATTGGAAAATCAGAGAACTTTGGCAAAAGTTTAGAGCAGCATTAAATCAACATAAAATATTTCACAAAGCATTAACTCAACCCATTCAGCTTAGCAAACTCTATGCCCATCTGATTTTAAGTTACTTAAAACTTCAAGAGAGAATTAGATGAAACAGAAAAAAAGACAGAACAGTTATAGAAAAGAACAAGTTAATGCTACCACTCCTGTTTCCAAAGGTGTTCAACTGGTAGAAATTCCAAAAAGCAGTAGGGTCAAGACAAGTGTTTGCTGCATCTTCTGGGTTAAATACCCTTTGGCTTTCCTGGGCCCTACCCCTAGGGGGGATTTTGGTCATTTGGCCACTCAGGAGCTGGGATAGGAGCTCCAAGGACAGATGTGGAGCATTGCCTCTGGTGTGCCAGACATTGGTGGCCACTGCAGGGATGGGGTACAGGCCTGGAGAGGGTGGGGTGTGCAGGGCACTTCCTCACCAAAGGCAAGGCCTGACCTTGACCCTTCACACATTCACAGAATTTTTCAAGCCAGGAATCCTTCCAGTCTAACACAGATTACATTCAATAGTTGGTCAGTGATTTAGAATTAGAAATGTAATAATTGGTTTAACAAATGCCCAATTGTATTTGAATTAAATAGCTTTCAAAAAGATTTCTTGCAGAGATATTTTCTGGTCCTATTATTAAAATTTATTCAGTAATATAATATTTGATGTGTATTTGTAGGTTGAAAAGATATTTGAGAATTTCCAATTGAAATCTGTTGAATGTATACACTAATTTTGAAAATTACACAGCTGTCTAAATAAAACTTATTCCAATACCACCAGCTTCATAGGAATAATGTTCACTGTCACCATGATATTTATCTACTATAACTAAGGCTTACATACATATTGAGGCAGAAACATTGACTGAGGGGAATTATTCCACAAATTTCAAGCCTCAGGCCTTGTATCAAGCTCTAAAACAAACTCAGTTAAAGTTCTTTCCTGGAACTGCAAAGTTTCCCAATCTCATTAATGCTACTGTGACTGCGACATGTCACACTTGAGAAAAATGGTGCATATTGATACAAGGATTTAGGTCCAATGCTCATTAAAAGCAGGATGGTAACATTAAACAGTTGGCAGTGAAACTAGGAAATCCACAAACTGTGATATTTATAAAGTTAGCAATAGATTTGGAGTCTTTTCTGATTCTCTTAGGCCATTAGTTCATTAAATATCATCATCACAAAATAACTACTTGAACACAGACCCCAAACAAAGTCTGAACTTGTTATTCTGAAAATATTGAATTTAAAAGGAAAGAAGCTATGCATGTTAGGAACTTTAGAACTTTTGGAAACTTTAGATGAAGCTGAGACATTCTGTTATAGGGAAGGGAGGGTGTTCCTTTCTTTTGGTCAAAATAATAATAAAAGAACAGACTTATAGTATGATCAGTGTTAACACTGCTTCCAAAATGCTAGCGAATATTAACAAAATAGGAGCTGGTGTGAGAGCTGGAATGATTCTATGTGCTTTGGGTGATGTTGATGTTGAATGTACATCAAACAATTTGCAAACTCGGTGCATTAAGTAGAGATAATGAAATCATATTAATTCATACATGTAAAGAAGTTGATTTCAAGTTAAAACTTTCTGCATAAATTTGATGGTATCAGAATCTTTTCTCAGCCTTTGCCTTGCAATGAAAAGAGATATTAACACAGAATTAGGAAAATCAAAGGGGTTTTTTTTACCTTAATTATCTTTTCCACACAGTTGATTGATTGTATTCAAGATATTTCAGCCTCCAGGCAGTGACATAGGATAAATCATATTTCCTTCCATTTGCCTCTTGGGTTAATAATATTTTGAAACAAGTATGATGAAATAAATTCTTGCTGTGGATGTAAATATTCCTCAGAAAGAAAAATTACAAATTTATCTTTTCATTATTACTTGTTTCAATGTTCAGAGTTATAGCACCTTGCATTATAAATCAATGAGTATTAGTTATAGTTCCCATGGACCTATATGGGAGATGTGAATGCACCTCATCTTATAGAATGAGGGTGTGCTGGTTTAAAACCCAGCTAGAAAATTAAACCCATTTAAGCTGCTCCTTTGTTCCCCTGCCCCTTTTGACAATGGAGGAACACTAGAAGAGATTACATGCTTAAATCACAATTAACTGAAAAATCTCAAAACCTAAAACAATATTAATAAAAGAAAATTAAAAGAAAATAAAAAGATACAGAGACTTTTACCCACAAAAACATATTCACCACTGAACAAACAAAAACACCTCCCAAAGACAGTGCCCAGCATGGTTTCCCAGACAAAGACAAAACGGCAACCGGCCCTGGGCTGGGGCTACATCATATTCAGAAAAAATTAGGCTCTAATTTTTCTATGCTTTACTTGTTTTTCAATTAGAAGATTATAATCATGGTGCTTTGTTAATTTCATACTTATTTTTAGAATTTTAAATTTGAAAAAAATGTAAAAAGAAAAATTGCAGACTGTTATTATTTCACACGTATTTCAGAAAATAAAATATTTGAGGCTGTGATGGCGCCCCTTGTAATCACTGAATCTCTAGTCACTAATGTTTCTTGTTATGCTTTCTTGGTTTTTGCTTTGAATCATTTTATGCATTTACAGTTTCCTATTTCTTTTTTTTTCCAGTCTGTGATTTCACACATTTATTTGTAGATCAGTTCATACAGATCTTAAAATATGGAATGGAAATGTGTTCCCCACAGTAATTGGAGGCTAGCCTTCCATATTTCATTGGTAATCTCTTTATTTATGATGGTAAAATGCTGGTAACTATATTCTTTGTTAGTTATGGCTCTGTAAATGTTTGACACCAAGTTATGGGGTGAATCAGAAATTGTGATTGCCAAAGCAGATTTTTTTTTTAAATATCAGGATACAGCTATTATGATGTAAGTAACAATAAATAATTAATCTTTGACATCGGTGGCAAGAGTGAAATCTGCCTTTATTTTACTATATCAGTACTTTTCATTGTAAAATGACATCCAGTGTTGTACTAATAGTTCAATTAATTGCTGTAAATTTTAAAGTCTAAAATCTATGTATAGAATTGTCATGAATTACTTACTCATATCAGCATTTAATTCTAAGCAACTAAGCAGCCCTTCAACTACAAAAATTAATATTTATACAATTAAGTATCTGTTTTAAGTGTTTCCTTGCACGAAGAAAGTTCTCAACATTACAAAAGATCTCACCCAAATATACTACATGTATATACTCACAAAGTTCATGGGACACACCTCAACCAAGCTAGCAGTACCCAACATGAGCATTACATTTACACTGCTCTGCCTAGTCTTCATCAGTGACTGTCAGTCAGTCTGTCTGCTGAGAGAAATGCTCTCTTTCAGAGTACTATTAATCTGAGCTAATTTAGGCATCTTTTTTAGGGCAGGATTGATTGTCTTACACAAGTAGTTGTTTTTCTCCATTTACAGGAATGACAGTGGTGATTAATAGACACAGTAGTTGTCTACATTTGCTCAGAATACCACCCAGCATATCTCTGTTACAAAGTGAAGTGTGATGCAAGGGGCTGAGAGTAGCTCCAGCTGAGCTCATTCACAGCATGAATAATACAAGTAGCCCAGTTAAAGAGGTAGTGTCTATTAGCTGGACCATGCAATAACACTCTACACATGGCTATATGGTCTCAAAAACCTGAAGCTTGTTTACTCAGAACAAGCATAATAATTTTCAAAACAATTCTGCAATGTAAAAGTACTCACAAAGACATCACAAAGTATCATACCTCATGCATGAAAATAAACATTAAAAAAAGGTAGATCATAAATAAATGGTTCATTTTCCTATAATATTAGGAGGAAAGCTTGAAAGAAACACACATAAAAAGCATTTTAAAGGATATTCATTCTGATATAGGTTGTAGTCCTATATTTCCATTAAAATTCTCCTAATAAATCTAATCTCTGTAAAAAATAACTTAGGTTTTTGTTCAAACCTTTATTAAGGAAGGTGTGTGATTTTGTTCTGCTTGTATATTTGTACAAGCAAAGACGTAGGATCAAAGTAGTGACACATCAACCCTACTTCCTTTAAAAAAAATATGCAACTATATTATTTTACTGTTATTTCACAGATATTTTCTTATTTTTCCTATTTCAGATGTAGTTCCATGAAGTATTTACTGAAAAAGAGATCAACAAGAAAATAAGAAAAATAAGATTAATATCGTAATACTTCTTCTGTCTTCCTTGTTAATAATATTTGAAAGACTTTGCAAAATCTGAATTTATGACAAATGCTAGTTAAAGCACTAAACCTCTATTTCTGAACTTATTTAAATTACCGACCATTTCACTGAAGGCATAGGAACTATTTTATATAAACATTGTGGTCAAGTTTCACAGCTATGGGTTTTTTCTACAATTATAAAAACGTTATTTCAAAGTTGTGAAAATAGTGTTGATGCCTTTGGGATCTATTTTGATGAAAAGTTCTTGATGTGAATTTTGGAGGACAAGCATGACAAGCTCCTTTACAAAAAAATTCTGTGTCATCCTTCTGAGCTGCACTGAGAAAATTCAGCTTGAACCTACTTTCCATGGAATGACTTGATCTTAGGTATGATCACATAAAATTGTAGAAGAGGCAGAGTCTTCTTCCATTTGCAATTTTCTGAAAATGAACATCTTCCTTTTAAAAGATAATGTAATAAATTTACTATCTTCTGCCAAAATTAATTCAATTAATAGGACATAGCCACCTGTTGATTACATTAAGATTATAAATGTCTAAAGGGTAATGGGTCCTAGTTTTGGTACCAGGTAGTTACTGATACTTCATCCATTTCACTTGAACCTGCTCAATGGGGTTTATAAAACATCGTGACAAAGACGTCAAAGGCATTAATGTTTACCCACCATTCTTCAAAGAACAACTTGAGACACTAATATCCCTGCCTCTCAAGAGGAATCTTGAAGCATTTTCCTTCCTCCTGTACTCCAAAAGCTATTAAGTTTGTCAGAAGGAAAGTCACAATGGGTGATCCTATTACAGTGGTTTCCTAAATCAAGAACCCACTATACTGAAGATGACCCTTCAAATCCAAACATAACTCAGAATTTTAAGACAGTTTGTAATTGGAGTTTTAAAGTGGATTTTTAGTATTTTTTATATGTAAAAGAAAAATGCGAAGCTAGAAATAATCTCTTCTGGGTCAATGTTCCTTCTAGCCCATTAAACCTTGGTCAAGGCTCAGAGCTCCAATCTTTTTGAAGCAATACTTAAATCCACTTTAAATAGCACTGCTTTCTCTAAATCACTGTAGTACGTGCTTTTAGACAGAAAAGGTTTCTGACATTTAGTTATTCTTTCCCTCATATTTCTTTGGTCAATATGGTTTCTTTGTCAAAATAATTTTCATCTCATCATTCTGCTTTTGTCACCACTTTAACAGTAATTTTTGTGTGTCTTATAAAACCTATGTTTCACTTTATCACACATATAAAATATAAAATTCCACAATTGCAATAAATTCTAATAATTTGTAGAGGAATTTTGTATCTGAATGTTTCAGTAAGCAAAAGATTGACTTTGCTACAGGTTTTATAAATTATGTAGAAGAACTTTACTATTCTTGTATAAGCTGTTATAATCCTTCAGGATGTTTTAAGAATTTGCTGAGATAAAAATAAAATATGAAGGTGGGAGTTCCTTTGTTCCCAGCATGCATAGTGATCATGTTTAGCAAATACGTATTTCTGAGATAGATTTGGAGAAAAAAGACAAACACAGCTAAATGGGTACCAACACCTGTTGTCTATTAATGAATAATAAAAAAAACCTCTTTCCAAGCATTTGTATTTTTGAAAGAATTTAAGGTGTCTAAACATAGATTTTGAGATATGCTAGGATATATCTGCATTTTGTTGACAGATGAAGAATTTAATAGATTGCACAATTGCGCTGAAAAACAATAGCCCACATTGCCTAGTATCACTGATGCTTAGGTAACTAAAACGTGCACATCTCTTCAATAAATTCAAAACTATTTTAGTGATTTTTTTCACAGCATAGTTTGAGTTTCTGAGATTTATAGTACAATGTTTTGTCACCCTTTTTTTCTTTTTGACTCTTTTTTTTTCTTTTTTTTTTTTAAGTAAGTTACCTATACTTGTGGAATAATCACAAATCACAGAATGGATAATTCTGGAACAAACTTTTGGAGATCATCTAGTGCACACACTCTGATCACTCAAAGTCACCTAGAGCAGGTTGTCCAGGGCCATGCCCAGGCAGGGTTTGAAGACCTCCAAGCATTATGGTCCCAAATCTTTCTGGGTCAGTTCTTCCAGAAGCAGTTAATTTCAAGACACTCTTTGAAGTAAAAAAGTATTTTTCTTATAAAGTCCTGTCACTAGATATTTTGAAGATTCTAGTCACATCTTCTTACACTCTCCTTCCCAGTACTTATGCTAACTAATAAGGCCTTTTTTTCTCCAGACTGAACAATCCCAGCTGTCTGTCCTTATATGAAAGATGCTCAAATTTCTTCATTGCCTTTGTGACCCTTTGCTGAGCTAACTGCAGCAGCTCCATGCCTCTTCTGTGCTGGGGAGCTCAGAAAATGACACAGAAGTCCAGATGTCTTTCACCAGTTCTGAGTAGAGGGGAGAAAACAACTTTCTTTACTTTCTGGTAATACTTTTCCTAGTATAACCAAGGAGGTTTTTGACCTTTCTTTCTGCAAGGACACAAAGGGTAACCTTGAGCAAAGGTGACCTTTGGTTAGCTTGCCGTCCACCAAGACCCTTAGGTCTTTCTCTTTGGAGTTGCTTCTAGCCAGGCAGCTCTGAGCATATGTTGGTGCATGGGTATTATTCCTCCCCTGGTGTAGGAATTTGCAATTCTCTTTTATGTACTTAATGAGGTTGATACTGGCCAATTTCTGCCAACTTGTTGAATCCCACAGAAGCTGAGCATAACCATCTGGTGTATCAAGCATTCTTCCTGTTCTTATATCATCTGGAGTGCTGAGCATGCACTAAATCCCAGCATCCAGTCCCTAAAGAAAATATCACATGGTACTAACGCCAGTATTGACATCTGGGTTTTACATGGTTGTGATCCTGCTTTTTGCCTTGTTCCCTCCCAGCTGGACCCTCAACACAACCACCTCATGGTAATTTCAATCAAACCTGCCTACAACCTTCATATTCCCAACCATTTCTTCCTTGTTTTTAAGTCTGATGTCCAGCAGCCCAGACTTCCCTGGCTATCTGCATCAGGAAGCTATCATAAATGCACTCAAAAAACCTCCTTGATTGCTTGTGCTCTGCTATGTTTTCTCTCCAGGTGATATCAAGCTGGCTTAATTTCCAAATAAAATCAGGCCTACAAACTTGAGGCTATTTCTTAATGCTGCTGTAGAGGCTCAACATTTCATTGGGCAAAGCTCCCTGCCCGGCTTCCAGGGCACTAAAACTCTTCTACATTTGCAAATCTACAAGTGGAGCAACTTCTGATATTAAGTCATGAGCTTCTAGCCTTTACCATTATAAGCAAGCCCCTTTCCTATCCCCAAAAGTACAGATTCTACCACACTTCATTCATCAGAGCTTGGAGTTTAGACTCTTCTTTTTACTGCATGGTCTCAGAGAAGGTCCTACTGATTTCTTTCTGGTGATCTCTCGTGTTGTACAGGCTGCTGAAGTTCTTCTGTAACTCCTTCATTTGATGACACAGATGGTTCTCCACCTAACTCCTGAAGGCAACCAACTCACCTCTTGCTGTTCTATCCAGACCTTGTGGCATGTCACTGCTATTGCTGAGCTGGTTTATGCTGTCCTCAGCAGACTTACTGGCTGCCTTTTCTGCACTCTCCTGAAAAATCTGATGTGAAAAATGCCTTGGTTAACTGCATTCTATTAAAAACTTACGTTTTTAATAGAAACTTTCAAATGTTTGAATTTTCCAAAAAAAAAAAAAAAAAAGAGAGAGAGCTTGGTGCTACTGTGATGTGTCTTTTTCAACTAAGTGCTTGCTCTCTCCTTAGAGTTTGGGAATACCTTCTGGATCACAGATTTGTGAGGGAGGTACATCTTTTACCTGTAATTTCTTTAACCTTACTTTGGTACTCTTAAGTCTCAGACATATTAAATACAAGGTGAGAAAGTATATTTGCAACCAGAGGTTACTACCTAGCTTACCACATTAATCGAGTCACTTTCATGTGTCTGTGTTGCCACAAAAGGGATTTTCCATTCTTCGTTTCCATTTCCATCTCTTAGTTCTTAATATCAGTACTAACATCTGTAGGACTGCAAAATTAATCAGATAACAGAACTCAGTGGAATATATATATATATTTTTTCTCCCAGTGGAATAGGAGCAACTAGAAACAAAGAAAAACTACAGAGGGGTGTGTAGGCCTGAGTATCTTAACAGTAGTCTTGGTTTATGTCACAGAAATAATGTAACTATAGCCCAAGTAAGCAAATCTTTTCCCTTCTTCTTCAAAGCCATTTTTTTCAACTCATGCTGCCTGAACAGCAGTATAAGGATCAGACGAAAGTGCCGACCTATTGAGAAGTCATGTACAATTTATACAAGAAATTCACTGGCCATTTTAAATCTCTCTGTCATTAAAAGTTCCCAGGGTGACCTAAGAGGGACAATTGAATTTGGGGGTAAATATTAATGGAATGATGAATTGTAAAGTAATGTCTTCCTATCAACAAAGCTGATCTCAGACTACTATCATAGAACTCTTTTTAGTGCAGGATGTCTTGATCCATGTCATGTCTCCTATACTGATTATTCCTCAGACTTTTATTTTCATTCCAGTTTCTTCCTCCAGCATCATGGAGGATGCATGATGAGCACTCAGCAGTAGCAGGAATCGAGATAGACTTCATAGAGTGCGTTACTTGTTCTCCATCTTTTATCTTCTCCATTCTCTATATATGTTACATTGCATGTATTTATTTGTTAATTTTCTTCCCTTGAAGTTTGGAATCATATCCATACAGGAATCAAGTAAAGTCTATTGCATTAAAGGGACATAAGAGAATAAGACACATTCCAACATTGTTTGGCTGATGTGAAGAAAATAGAGGGAATTTAAATGCTAACCAGGTATAACAATACCTAAGGAAATAGTACACCACAAATAGAGACCATTTAAGAAAGGAGTGAATAATTTTGCAATACAAAGAGATAAAGTGCAATGCTGGGCTGTTTGGAGGACCATTTGAGTTCAATCCATATGCTATTTTTCTAAAAAGAGAGTAAGCAGAAGTCCATTAAAAAAAAAAAATTATTTAGATCACAAACGATGAAAATGAGAATATGCACTACATGCAGGTGTTTTGTATAGGAGACATATTCGATGATACCAGAATGTCCAGAGTAGCATGTGAAATTTCCACATTTGTACAAATGTTTTTAGATTTCTTAATTCTTACCTAGCTATAAAAACTACTCAAATTGTCCATTACAGATAAATATGTTTCTAGAAATATAAACCTTGTCTGCCACCTTTATATTAGTTCATTGATATAAATTCAACAATGGACAAAGAATGCATTTGCAAAGTTTACATACGGGTTCACTTGCTGTCTTTGAACTAAAATTTAGGATCCACATGATTTCAGTTAGAGTAAAGTAGTCCCATGATGAACACTTCTGAAATTCTCATTGTTGCAAGAGAAGGTACAATTTTCATGTCCCAGTTTTCATATTGGGAGCATATTATATCTGAAATTCACTGACCAACATTACTAAATAAAATGCATGCTGGTTGTTTCTGCTAATTAACTCACCCCCTTTAACACCTGTCGAGAAAATGCAGTGAAATGTTCCAAGCTAACAAAACTCTCAAGCTGCATTTTCCATCTGCTTATCACTGTCTTCCAAAGGACAGCTATTTTTTATTCTGCTGGAGTATCTGAGAATCCAATTCTTCTTTCTGCTTGTTAGAGATTGCGCTTTAGAGGAGGATTTTAAGAAGTGAAGACTACACTCATGGGACTGTGTTACTGTCAGGTCAAGTAAACTAAGGATCAGTATTGAATGGCATTGGCAGGACAGAAGGATCAAGGATAAGTCACAAAACGCTGAGCTGTTGGTAATGGGAAGCACTTGGGGAAAACCTGGTGTGTTTTTTTTCAATCCTAATTTCTCCATACTTCACATTAAATCTCTAAGGTTTTAGCTGTCTGTGGAGACAAATGATCATTCATCAGGGAAGAAAGATTCATGGCGTGAAGTCACGTGAAACACTGTTTTTTTTTTTTCTTCTGTTGATCTCCGATACCTAAAACAAAAGTCACTTCTGATTTGTTCATTTATGGTCAGTGTAAAGAAAAATTAAAATGGATATAAAGGAAATATACATGACAATATTGATTTGTATTTGACTATACTTCATGCCTAGTTCTTAACACAAGTTACAAGAACATTTAAAGAGATTCTTCTGTTGAGTTGGCACTGTCGTTCAGCAAAAATGGCTATTACACACATTATTTTGAATTTTCTGCATTGTGCTTGGGTTGTGCAAGTGTTGAGCAAATGCTGACGACTGTATGTCATGATTCCCCCAGACTTTTTGGGGGGTTTTGATAAATTTGTCACCAAAAAAGCTAAGCTGCAAATACAGTAATTTAGTTTTGAACATTCCCCACACCAGGCCCTAATAACAACAGTGCTTAAAAAGTGTTATTCTAGAACCGTGTTGATGTATTAGGACCAAAATTATTATATTGATTCCATATTATGGAAAAGCTCTAGCTTTTATATTAAAAAACAGCTTATTTTTTCAGAAGCCTAAAACTGTTGATACTAAATTAATTTGAAGGGTGTATGCATGGGTTTTAGTAAAAAAAAAAAAAGGTAAAAGGAGAAAGAAAAGATGCAAAATGGCCATCAGCAGTACTTTCAGATAAGAAATATGATGAAAATCATAAATAATCAAAAGTGGAGCAGTAACTCTCTGAAATGTAATTGGCTTTGTTGGAAATATCAGACAAATTAAAATCAGACCGACATCCACAAATATTCCTTGACATTTACTTCCATTGTATTCCTAGATATCCCCTTGCACCTTGTACTATTTCCCTACATTTTTCACACTGAATATCTTAGTTTATAGTTCTGAGGAGATATACAATATACATTCATGTAGATGTGAACCTAGGTCTGTAAATCTAAGAGAAAATTTTTCATTCAGGAGAGAACAAAGTTTTTCAAATCTGAATGAGACTCACACCAATGGGCAGTAAGTCTCTTTTTCACATGCTACAGAAGCTTCTGGAATTGCATAAGTCTTATTCATCTCCATGGAAATTTATCTTTAGACATCAATTTAAAGGAATGTAGGGTGTTGTGCTCAGCTGGCTGCCAGGCGCCTACCAAGCAATTCTATAATTTTCTCTCCGCCATCAGGACAGATGGGGGAAAATAGGACAAAAAGCCCACAGGCTGAGTTAAGGACAGGGAGATAGCTTACCCTTTACCATCATTGCAAAATAGACTCAACTAGGGAAATTCCATTCCATTGATTGCCATTTAATTGTAGTAGAAATGGGCAGTGAGAAATAAGAAAAAAACTAAAACCACTTTTCCCTCACCCCTTCCTACTTAGACTTAACTTCATTCCCAAATCTCTTTCCCCCCCCACTCCAGGCAGAGCATAGGAATGGGAAATAGGAGTTGTGTTCATTTCATAATTCTTAATTTCTGCTGATTCTTCCTCTTCCTGTTCTTCTGCTCTGGTCTGGCTCCTACAGACCCTTTTTCCTTCTTCTACCCTGACCTTGATATATGCAGAGCTGTTCCTCTACCATTTTCTGAAATCTCTTTCACAGCTGCTGTGAAGCATCTTTTACTTTTTCAAAAATGTGTTACCTCAGAGGCATTACTGATGTTGCTAGCTGGCTCAGCTTTGTCTAGCAGTGGGTCTGCCTTGTATCTGGCTGGAACTGGCTGACATGGGAACAGCTTCTGGCAGTTTCTCACAGGAGTCACCTCTACATTACAAACACCTCCTGCTAGCAAAACCTTGCCTTGTAAACCAAGTACAAGGTATTCACCCTGACAACAATTTGCCTTCCCTCAGGAAAAACTCACAGCTGTATTAAAAGATTATATTCCAAATATTGTTGATTAATGCATTAAAACAGCTGAAACATATATATGTGAAGCAATAACACGGCTACTGTGGAGTTACATCAAGAAATAACTCCAGGGGATTGCATCTGTCCTGAGTGACAGGAATGATTTTTACAAATGTCAATTTCAGTATGTCAGTGTTTCTTCTTTTTGATTTTGATTTATTGAAACATTATATCTAGTGTAGACAGCTAACAATGGAAGCATTACTCTTGAGACGGAGAAAAAAATATCTCAATACTTATCAAAATATGCTCCTACCTGGGGTATTGGAGAATATCAGTTGCATAGCATGTAATGTTACAGAGTTTAACAAAGAAGGTCTCCTTCCCTCTGATGTCACTAAATAGGTGTTACCAGCCTGAATACAATCCATAAATTAGCAACATCTCCTAAATGCCCTTATAGAACCATAGGGTAATTCTATAACTCTCATAAGTCAGAAGGAATTTTAGAAGACCACTGGGCCAGTCTACCGTTCAGTGTAAAGTCACCTATGAGGTCAGACTGTTGTGCAAGGTTTTTATCCTTTCTGGTCTTTGTAAGAATATGCAGAAGGAGAGCATGTCTGCTCCCTGAAGATTATCTGATTAAAGCCCTTGTTAAATGTGATCATAAAGAAAAGGAGAAGGCCACACATAAAAAAAAAAAAAAAAAAAAAAACAAAAACCACAAACCAAAACAAAACCACACAGAGACACAAGCCTTATAGGCAAACAATAATGGAGACAATGACAAGAAAAAAAACCTTGTCAGTCATAGTACTTGACAGGGTGTTAAAAACTCCAGGCACAAGTCTGGAGGGGATCATCTGCATTTTGTAGCTAAAAAATAGGAACTAAAGACACAAGGAGTTGGGGTGCTACAGTGAAATTACTAAGTCTGTGCAAACTAGTAAAGGAATGTGCAGCAGAAGGAAACTGGTAGGGAGCAAAGAGGGAACAGACAGAAAGATGTATTCACGTGTAAAATGGGGACAGTAAGCACTATTCTCTGGCTGAGCCTTGTTCCTGATGAGCACAGTCTGTCCTGTCCTATCTAACCCTATTTGTGTATAATCTCACACTCTATTCTGCATGTGCAACTCCCAACTACTGGGATCTGGTTGGAATCAAGAGGAGTGGTCAGTCCTGGCTTGCAGCATCTGCCTTGAAGCAAATGGGGGTTGTTAGCCTTCAGACACTGGGCTGCCTCTCTTAATTACATAACTCAGTTATGGTTAATGGATTAGGAAGGAAACTAAACAGACCTTAAACTTTTTATTAGATGTTATTTTCTTCATGGCAGAACTCATTTATTGTTTAGTCTTCACGCTTTTCTGGTTTTTGAAGAAAAATAGAAGGAAGATCTTAAGTCAACAGTCAAATTCAATATTTTGACACATTCTTTATTTCCATGGGGTTTGCAGTTTTGTAAAGGTCACCACTTAGAAAACAGAAGTCCAGTTTAGGTTTTTCTTGTTTTGTCTCCCTCTTTTGTTCTCTTTTTGAAAACCTGATTTTTGGGTAGTGTTGCCTGTGATTAATAATTCTATCTGACCATACATGTAGTCTCTATGTAATGACACACTATGATGTAAAAATAAATAAACAAATTAAAAATATCCCTTTTATTGTGCAAAATGAATTGAAATAAAATAGTAAAACATTTTTAAAATTTATCTTCATTAAAAAATAAAAATATAAAAATGAACAAATAGTTTATAGAGCAGAAGTAGTCATTACGGTGTTTGCTTTCGGATGCTCCTACACAAAATCTTCTTCAGGCTAATGTTAACATAACATACATCTATTGGGAAAATTATATTACATTTGATAGCTTTGTCAAACTTATTTTTATATACAGAATGTGTCTGTTAAAAAAAATAACATTTTTATTCACATTTAAACAACTCACATTTTAACTTAAATTTTAATCCAGCCAACATCAGCAATCAAAAAGAGACAGATAATTATTGGGTAGCAGTAAAATGAATGTTTTCTTGCCTTTTCTTTCGCTTCTTGTCAGAACAACCTTTTTGTGTTTTGAGGTTCTCAAAATGCTTTGCTTTTTGATTGATAAACAGTACTTGAAACCTGTGAAGAAAATTAAGAATATCAAGCAGCTGTTTTCTTCGGGTTTTTTGGCAATGACATTTTACATTTATTTCAGTGTCTTTCCCTTTCTTCTCTTGTCCTTGCCCCTTCCTCTCTTTCCATTATTGCATGCATGCTTGAATAGAATATGGAAATTGTATAGAGGTTAAGAAATTAAATATGTTGCATATAAGTACCTTACTAATATAATATTATATTTGTGCATTGGTATGGATTTTTTAAAATCCTTCTCTCACTATGTATATTGGTATCTCACAATGTATTGATTTTTGAGGAGTCTAACTCATAACTAATGTACTGTTAAATGAATTATTTAGTACCAAAAATTAATTTGTTCAAACTTTATACTATAAGTAGTTGACGATCAAAAAAGACTGTTCTTACAAGCATATATTAAATGTTTTTTTCTGTATGTGTTTACCAGTATGTTATGTACTTCAGTTTGCAAATGACTGCTAATGATTCACTTCAAAGTTAAATATTTATCTGTTAATTTCCAGCAGTTCAAACAAAAGTGAGCAAATCTAGCAGTATGAGTAAACTAACATTGCAAAACAGTTTGAAGCTTTGGATTTTTCCCTATGCTGGAAATGGAATTTGACACTTCTTGTGGTATCTATATCCGAAACAACATATAAGCATAGTAAGTAAAAAATTCATTTTGTTAATTTTCCTTTGGGTAATGTCTAACTATGAAGAGGACAAAAATTTTACTAAAGATTCTAGAAGTGATTGGAAAAATTTCTGTTTAATGGTTCTCTGGATTTTTTTACACAAATAACTTGTGTACTGAATATTCTTTATCCTAACTGCAGTTTTTAATAAAATTTAAAAATAAAATAAAAACTTTGAAAGTCTGAGTTGTTAGAAGAAGCATCACAACAGCTTCCTGTTACTAAAATGCTGTGAAAAAAAATTTGTGAATGCACAAATAGGCCAGAGATTTCACAAAACGCTGTTGCATAAAGATGCACTTTCTAAAAATATAAACAAAAATATTGATGTTTATGAAAGCATGGGCATGTCTATTATCACACAAGAACATTTCCCACTTGCATGACCAAAACTAAAATTTCATTTTGAATAGTATCTTCCTTTGTTATTACTCAAATTCTAGACATCTTCAACAATATAATTTTAGAGCAATTATCTAAGACTTCACTACTTGAGCACATGTTCATTTATTTAAACAAACCTTTACTGAAAGCAAGCTGCTCAAATGTTGCCTGTATCTTTGCAAACACTGTCACATAAGTTTAGATTCTCCATCAATTTTCCTCAGTTACTGCAAGTCAATTTCTAAAAGAGCTAAAATGATATTTACTTAGTCTACTGATGCAATTTATAGAACAATAAAAAAAAAAAAGAAGTTAGACTTGGACATTTTTTCCCTCAAGTTTGATTGTACTGTAGTCAACTGAGGCATTTCTGTTAAAATACAGTCACCCTCTTTAATCAGTGAAGAGAAATAGTTTTACTCAGACAGTTCTACTATCCCTGGGTGAATTGAGTCTCCCACTTGAAAAGTCAGTCTGCTGGAAATTATATTGTGAACACCAGGGTCATGTTAGAATGCTGTGTTCTACCAGGGGGAAAAAGAATCAATTTTTTGTGTTTTCACACAGTTTGCATCAAAAAGTTTGTACAGCTATTCTGAATAATGCAAATTTATTTAAGATTAAAAGTTCAAGATATTTCAGAAACTGCTACTGACAGGCTTTGGTAATTAGCATGACTTTGTTTTTTGAAGGGCATAAAATTTAGCATGGATGTGCCTTGCAAATTCATATAATCCAACAGAAACTTAATGCTTCAAGTTTGGGAGAGAAATGGAGGAAGATTTTCTGTGTTAAGTGACTGAATTAACCTGAAATCTGTGGTGATTAGACTTATAAAGAGATCCAGTCTTTTCCCAGATTAGAAAGCACTTTACACGGGCACCTGGCAGGTCCCAGAAGAACCTGTCCCAAGGAAAGACAACAGGAGGATTAGTTCAGCTTGAGGGGAAAGGTTGTCAGGCATGTAAGGAATACCAAATGCCACTGTCAGTGTTAAAATATTTCTTCTGAGACATAAAATATATGTGAGAAGAGTGTGTGCATATGCCTTCCTTCAGGCAAAGTCAGTGGCCTCAGGACCAGTTGTTTGCTTTGAGAACTGTAGGATAACACTTCAAATTAAAGCTGAAAAGAGATGTCAGCTAGATCCACCCCAAATTGTGAACGTATCTCTGTCCTCACCCACAGGCAGGAGCAGGAGGGAGTGTTACTGGTGAATGCAGTGAAAGCACAGGCTACAAAGAAGACTATTTAAGGAGAATGCTCAGCTTTTTGCATCAGACCAAGGATTTTCAAATATAAGAAAGGTTCACAGAATAGGTAGCCCACAGTGAACTCTAGGCTTGTGGTAAGTGGAGGCTTAGATGATGGGCACAACAGGCATTCTTCTTTTTGCTCTTTTTGTTCATTGGTCAATTGGTCTGCCCCAAAGAGGAATGAAGGGTAGTGGAGCATCTGTCATGTGAGGAGAGGCTGAGATATCTCTGACTGTTCATTTTGGAGAACAGACGGCTCAGAGAGATCTTATTAAAGGGAAGTGAGATACAAGCAAGGCAGTGACAAATTCTTCTCAGTGGTCCAGTGAGGACAAGAGGAAATGGTTATGTTCTGAAATACACAAAATTTAATTTAACATACATAAAAAGATTGCTTGGTTATTTTGAGAATGTTAGATACAGAAACAGTTTGTGCAGGAACTCTATGACATGTCTATCCCTAGAATAAATTTCAAAATCAAACTGAACACAGCCTTGAGCAATCTGGTCTAAATGTTATGTGTGAAACATGGCTGGGAAGTCATCCAAAACTGTGACTGGTAATCAATCATAATGATACCAAATAGACTTTTCAGAAGAAGAAATATAGGGATCATGAACTAAAATTTGGAATAACTTAGCTTGCAAAAGACCTTGTTCATTAAAGCTGCAGCCAATACAAAGAAAGTTGTCTCTTCTGTGTCACTGAACAGAACAATAACTGCCTTTAGTAACAGTAACTGTACAGCACAGTTCTGTTAGTAAAATAGACTTCCAACACAATTTGAAGATGATGTTGAAACCTGTGAATTCTGTGGAATTAGTGCTAATACCAACTTGCAACATGGTATCTAGCATAGTAGATTCCCACATCTCTGAACTGGAGATTAATTATGTATATATAATCTTTTGCTTAGTCCTAATGCTTCTTTAGAGTACTTCAAGAAACAATACAATTAAACAAATTCTACATTTTAATTAAAAGCCCTTCTGGTAATATAGAACTGCCCTTGTGTCCTTTGAAGTGTTCAATATATTTTAAAAATTCACTCCATATAATAATTTCAAATTATTTTATAAAAAAAATATGTCACCCTGATGTATAAATGATTCATTAAATACTTTACTATTATTTTATCAAACTAGTTTCACTTATTTTTAATAGATATGAAAAAAGTTTAAGCTCTTGTATAATTTAGTCTTCAGAGGACAAAGTAATAGAGTAATATATGGGGAAAAAAAAGGATGTAGCTAACACGTGATATATAATGACAGCATGTGCTCTACATGTTAAACAAGAGAGTTGGAAACGCGTGTTGCTGTTATGTGATATATGCATATTTCACTGTAAATTTATTTTTCTGCTATCTGCACTGGGTCAGCCATGATTTTGTCATTTAAGCTGTTTCTCATTAATAGCCTAAAAGATCAGATAAACTATGTTGATGAAATTTGCATGTGAAACACAACAGGGAGCCTGAGAAAAAAAATGAAAAAGAAGGTTGAAAAATGAGAATAATAGGCAGAATATAGATAAACAATATTAAACAATAAACCCAAATTATAATTCCAAATAAATTCTGGCACCAAGGAAGATAAAATTCAGGAAAACATCACAAATCAGTTAGTCTTGACCCTTTCAAACTGTAAGTGCTTAAATGTGCACGTGTGCACTATTCTCATTCTTATTGAAAGCACATTAAGATCAATCAAGCACTTTGCTTGATTTTGGTGATTCTAGAGAAAGCAGAGTTGTAGGAATACCCATTGAGGCAGCAGTTTAAAAGTTAAGTAGCCAGATAAGTAACACAAAAATAGCCTGATTGATTTAGATGTAGAGACAAAAAGAGAAGCTGCCAGTAATTAACCTGTGTTTCCATCCCACCTCATCTCAAGGTAGAGCCTGCTCACCAAGATAACTTACTCATAGATGTCCAATTAACAAAACGTTGGTAATGGAAAGGAATTCAGAAGAGAAGTCTTAAGAACTAGAAACCTGGCAAACTGCTCAATACATGTATAATGAAAAAAACTTATCTTAGTGTTTAATAATTTTAATGAAGTGAACTGAGATTTTTTTCATTGACTTCAGTATTTCCTGTATCAAAACTTATGTACCTATCTTTTAGGATATGACAGGCTTTAAGCACTGGCAAAAAATGCAAATTCGAAGTGAGGAGAAATAATTTTAAGAGAACAACAAAAAAATTCACACAAAATTCTTGGTGAGGCTAAATGCAATTTTACTTTCTGAAAAGAAATGTACATAGCATTCAAACTTCAGTTTGTATTAATCATGGAATCATAGAACAGTTTCATCAGGAAGGGACCTTTGAGGATCATCCAGTACAACCTCCTTTCAATAAGAAGGGACATGTTCAGCTAGATCAGATTGCTCAGATGCCTGTCCAAGCTGGTCTTGAATGTTTCCAGGAATGGAGTTTTCTCTCCCACATTCCAAGACAATTGTTTTTGTCATCAATTGTTACGGACTACAGCAATCTTTCCCTACCTGTTAAAGTTTAGAATATCTACAATAAAAGATGACCCTTTGAACTCCATAAAATTTCACTTGCCTACAGCAGCTAAAATACTGATATTTTCCCTTCATTTGTTTGTTGTTTCTCTCATTTTTCTGTGAAAGGCAGCACCTTATTCTTTCAGCATTTTCTGGCTTTGAAAAATATTTAGAGCTCAGAAACATAAAAGTCACAGATGACTTCTTTATTAAAATACTTCAAGATATGGAAGCATATGGAACAATTTCAACTGAAACCATTTAGTTGAATTTTATTGAGCAATACACTACAAATTGTATAATCCGGAAACAACATGAACGTTTGAGTATGCATAGTCATTTGTTGAAAGAAGTTGGGTTTTTTTGGTTTTGTTGGTTTTTTGTTTTGTTTTTTTTTTTCTTTCCCCAGTTATAGAACCCTTTAGGTATGGACTAGAACTTTTTCATAATGTTATTATGCCTGCATCATTAAGCTTTGGATAGATGTTTGTTTTAAAAGCACTTAGAATGACAGCTAGAGAGCATGGAATAAAAGGTTTGGTTTAGGGCTTTGTCCTGGGTTGTTTTCCTTTTCTTTTTTTTTCCCCCCCTTTTCTATGTGCTGGAGAGAGACATTTTAAAAGCCCTATGTAAGGTGTAAAATTGTACTGTCATATTTTTTAACAGGAATATTAAAGTGAGAGATATATCAGAAAGATTTCAAATTAATTAAGTTAGAGAAAGGATAGATATTGA
Organism: Diglossa brunneiventris; assembly: GCA_019023105.1. NCBI lineage: Eukaryota > Metazoa > Chordata > Aves > Passeriformes > Thraupidae > Diglossa > Diglossa brunneiventris. The sequence goes on along the minus strand of CM032352.1, from coordinate 45,081,372 downwards.
ATATGTTGGGGCTGAGGTTATTCTATGTGATAAAAAAAGCACACAATAAAAATGTAAAGAAATTCTAGCAGTGTGCAATCACAGACCGAGAGATGAATGAACTACAAAACTGAACAAGCTTACTGAGACATCTTTGAAAAAGAGCTGTTTGAAAGTAATTTTGTTTGTCTCCATTTCTGACAAAGCAAAAACTGCACATTCACGTGAAAGTGAAGGATCTGTTTTGGAACAGTAGTCTTCACTGTTCAGTCTATTTACATCCATTGCAGTAAAATGCTTAGTAACAGGAGAATGTTCAGGAGGAAAAGAGGAAAGCATAAGTAAATAAATGCTTGACACAAAGGTAGAAACCTGGTAAATTTGGACATGAGAGGAACGTGAAATAAAAACCATAGAGGTTGACAGAAATAAGAAATAATTAAAAAGACAGAGAAGGAGGCATGGAACAGGGAAAAAACAAGAGCAGTTATTACTGAATCATAGACTGTTTTGGGTTGGAAGGAACCTTTAAAGATCATGCATTTTAAACCCTCTGACAGTATTTGGCACTTGACCTTGACATTTATGAGCCTCATACAGACTGGACTTGCTCCTCAAGCCTGTCATGGAACCATTCAATCATATTTGAAAAAACTTTAAGAACATTAAGTCCAACCATTAACCCAGCACTCCAGGTTCACCATTAAACCATGTCCCTAAACATCACATCTACACATTTTTTTTAAGTGCCTCCAGGCATGGTGACTCAACCTGAGCATCCTGTTCCAATGCTTTATAGACTTCCTGTGAAGAAAATTTTTCTAATATACAAGTTAAACTTCCCCTGGCAAAGCTTTATGCCATTTCCTTTTGTCCTATCACTTGCTACTTGACAACTTCAAGTAGTGATAAACAGTAAAAGTCTCCTCTCAGCCTCCTGTTCTCCAGGCTGAACAATCAGAGCTCCCCCAGCCAATCCTCATAGGATTTACTCTCTACACCTTTCACCACCTTTGTTGCCCTTCTCTGGACACAGTCCAGCACCTCAATGTTTTTCTTGAAGTGAGGGACCCAGAACTGGACACAAGACTTGAGGTGCGGCCTCACCAGCGCTGACTGCAGAGGGTCAGTCACTGCTCTGGTCCTCCTGGCCACACCATTGCTGATCCAGGCCAGGATGCCATTGACCTTCTTGGGCACTTGGACACACTCATGTCCAAACAGCTGCTAAACAATACTCCCATCTCCTTTTCCACTGAGCAGCTTTCCAGCAACTCTGCCCCCAGTCTGTAGCACTGCATAGGGCTTTTGTGACCCAGGCATAGAACCTGGCCTTTGGCCTTGTTGAACTTCTTCCCATTGGCCTTTTCCTATAGATCCACCCTGTTCAGATCCCTCTGCAGAGTTATCCTACTCTCCAGCAGATCAACATTCCGACTCAACTTGGTGTCACCTGCAACGTAACTGAGGGTGCACTTGGTCCCCAGTTCCAGGCCCTTGATAAAGTTATTAAACATGGCTAGGACCCACAAGTGAGCCCTGAAGGTGGCCCTTGGAATAGACTTCCTGGAAGTAACTCTATAACTACCACATTTTAAGTTCAGCCATCTACCCAGTTTTTCACCCAGTGAAGAATACACTTGTCCAAGCCATGAGCAGCCAGTTTCTCCAGGAGCACTCCAGGAGAATGCTGTGAGAAAAAAATGTCAAAAGCTTTATTAAAATTTAGAAATCTAGGTAGGACAAGGTCCTTCTGGATGGCATCCCTTCCATCTAGCATATTAACTTCACCATTCAGTTTGGTATCGTCTGCAGACTTGCTGAGGGTTCACTGGATCCCACTATGTCATTAATAAAGCTGGGGGGAACAGTACCAGTCACTCCTGAGTGACATTACTTGCTACTGCTCTCCATTTCACAGAATCATTACTGTCTTTCCAAGGGAGGATGCAGAAACCCCCTGAAAAGCACTTCCTTGAAGCCTTGGCAGACTTGATTTTGGCAAAGAATTACGCAGCAACTATTAATCTTCTGCTATTGCATTATCTTGCATTCTTCTCACAAGACTGTTGCGAATCAATTCCCTTGGTTTTTTTTTGACAAAGCAAAAGCTAGAGTCTTCTGTGTTAATCAGAAGACAGAAAAGCTTTTGCTGAGATTCCAATCCTGTTTTGTTGAGAAGGGCCAAGAGATTTTCTTCATTGCTTCCTTTGCAAAACTGCCCTGCCAAATATTTCAAATGGTTTTGTGGTTACTAGGTAGGGTGTCTGTCACTGACACCTACAAGACATAACTATGTCTTAGTATGGTTAACATCTGGGTAACAGAGAATATTAATTATAAAAATATAAGAAGTGATCATCATACAAGCTGCAGTTATATCTCTGGTTGTGTAAACATGCAAAAGGGAAAAAAATATCAATGTTTTTTGTCTAAGACTAGTAAAAATGATTGTCTCAGATCAGTGTCTCTAAAGACTAGTCCCATCTATACAAATGTATTTTTAAGATATTTTGAAATACTATTGTTCAGCAGACCAAGAAAGAGGTGAGATAATTTGCAAGTGATCTAAGAATAAAGTATTTCAAATAATCCAAATTGTTGAATGTTCTTAGTTATGCATGCCCCCATGCTTCTTTATATAGTAGTGAAGATGCATTTTTAGAGCCAAATGTCTGTTTTGATAGGTAACACTGAATTTGTACAGATCATCAGCAGGGAAGAGAGGATGGAGAAAGAAGAAACATGACTAAGGAATAATTGAAAGAAGACAAGGGGAAGAAGAAATCCAAAAGAAATATCTGGGTTATTTGCTTTTTTTGTTTTGTTTTGTTTTTTTTTTTTTACAGTTCTGGACATTAAGTAGCATCTCTAATATAAACATTTTAAACTACATAATCAATTTGAACACAGTTTTATCAGTGTTTTTAGTATTTTTATGTCAATCTAAATGGAAGAACACTATGAATACTGAAAGCACTATACAGATAAATTAACTTGTATGCTATATAAAAAGCGCAGCTGGGGAAGAAAAGCTTGTAATGGCTGTAAGTATTGATAATGACATCTGATGTTTATAATTACAAAGACTAATGATAGCCTTCCAACAATAATAAAAAGCCATTGCCCTACCAGACAATTCATGAAACTCATCATTCCTTTACAGCTTACCTGCAGGCAACAGTTTTCTTTATTATGGTGGTTAAGATATAAGTGAGATTAGAGAAAGGTCAAAACTACTCAAAATTTAATTATCTGTCTCAAATGTCACTGGTTTTAAAAGGATCAATGACCTTATCCCTTGTTGTATGTCATATATCATACCACTTGGATAATCCCATATAATTTTATGCAATCGGTTTATATGGTCCTTTTATTGAAAGAAGTTTCTTGAGGGAATTATTCTATCCCCTTATAATTTGTATTTCTCTCTGGCAGATGGCATGGGATGACAAAACAACAGCCACTGTCCAAAAATGGGAGGAAAAGTGGGGACAAACCATGTGTTCACAAGCATTAAAGTGTCTTACCAATAAACACAAGCCTACAACAATGAAGTAGAATAAGGCAGCCTGAGTGCTTTGCTTAGCTGCCCTGTCTTTACTTCCTATACGGGTAAAATTAATACTGAATTTCCTGTATTTGAAGAAATATATTGTTTCAAGATAAATGTTTTTCATAACTACAATTTTATTTTTTTTGCATGAGAGGTGATATATTCTTTCAGTCCTAATTTCATTATAATAATATTTTATGTTTGTAATATATTTAAATATGTACCAATACATGCACATTTTTAGTCTATTTCCCCTTATATTTGAATTTTTTTCCAGAAATACTGACTTTCAGTGAGGTAAATGAATAGAAATAAAATTGTTTTATAAATGTAGATGATATAAAGGCTCTATAAGATAAATATTTTGTAAAAGTGTGTACAATGAATTCAGAGTAGAAGTAGAAAACTTTCAGGTACAGTATTAATAGATGGGTGAATAATGCACAATCATGTAGCCAAAATATAATAATATAATTAATTCTGTATTGAATGCTTGATACAAAACACATGTCTGTAGAACCATTGCCATTAGTAAAAGATATTGTCAGAGAATTTATATGCACAACTGCCTCATGAGTCCACTGCAAAAAAAAAAAAAGCTTATTTGCCAAATGCAAATCTTTCTTTTTGAATAATTTCAGTTGCAGGCTGAACTGAATCCTGTGTTTTTGCATTATTCTACCATACCATTTATGATGGAGTTGTTTTCAGAGGTATATGTATTTCTTTTTTCTATACTCAACATTTAGTTTGTATCATTACTTTAATAAAAGCTGGGAGAAGAATCAGAAACTAATTTCTTCAAAACAACCTCAAAATTTATATGCCACAGGACGAAGATCCTATTTCCAGTAACTTTCAGTTCGGAGCTTTTTGTGAATTTCACTACAGTATATAAATAAGAAGATAACTAATTCAGAAAACTATTTCCTTATTTTGTCTGAAATCCCCATCAAGCCCACCATGATTTGGCATCTCCTACTTTGATTCACTACTGCAGTGACAGTCTTTATTAATTTAAATTAATTTAAGATAGCTTAAAGATAAACATTGGCATTTAATTTACATAGAAAGCAGTTTTGCTGTTTTATTGTTAGCATGGATCCTAATATCACTTTGTCCTGAAAAAACTGGTGTGCATCCAATCAGTTTTCTGGTATTGCTCTGGAGATACTGTGAGCTCAAGACAATTCCAGTGGGTGATTTACACTGGACACTCCTTTTGAGATGCTTGTAATACCATGCCAGTAGGTACCAGTGCCAGAGAACAGTCCTAGTAGTCATTTGACTGCTATAAAATTAGTCCTTAGTGTTGTCACATTCCACCACGCTGGCTCCTTCCAGCCAGTGCAGCACTCCTGTCTCTGGTTCCCAACACAGGGGCTGCAGCATTCTCAGATAGTTTTCTCCTGAAGGTGGATACAGTGGGAAAGACACAGTGCTGTATACAGCTCTTGACTCTTATCAGTACCTGACACAGTGGCACTGAAATTTCATTATGGTTATTTGTTTGGAGAGCAGGACATCTCAGCAGACACAACAGTGGCAAATGACATTGGAGTGCAAGCTTTTTTTAAGGTCTTCTTCGTATCCCTGCTGATGTCTTAAAAAATGATTGGACATTTTGTTACTAGGTTTCAAACTACCCTTAATAATCTAGATTCAGTGACTAAATTCATATAAAAATGAGTATCAGACTAAAGTAGAAGGAAAAAGGGAAAAGTAACTAAACATAAAATAGGTGAGGACAAAAATAAAAAAAAATCCTACAGAAGGGTACATCAAGAGGAATGGCACAATAAAGAATACATAAGATGAAATTAATCTTTTGCCAAAAGGAAATGGACATTTTACAGTAGACTTCAATTTTCCTACTTGGACCACATCATTCCAGAGTATAGGAAAGAAGATGGCTGTGTATTCTTATTCTAATATGAGGAAAAAATTTTCATTCTTGCATTTGTGCTAATCTGTACAGATGTGTGAGTCACACAAATGCATTTACTATGTAAAATAATATTTCAGATAAAAAGAACAATCTGCAGACCACAATAAGTTGTTATTAAATATAAACTGGTTCTTCTCATTTTGCAAATCAGAACAAATTGTTTGTATATCTTGTGACAGTTTCAGGAGGATGGCCCTTCCTTGTTTTTCTGTGAATATGTTTCATTGCTTTAATCAAGGTACATTAACCTACAACAACCTCTATCTTCAAATTACCATATATGGCATATTTTTCTCCCACTCTGCAATTATATTGGGGTTATAAAATTACGGCAGAACATTTTGTGCCTTACATGTGCAGAAAAAGGTACTTGCACAGAAATAAACAGTTTCTAGTGTATTAGAACAGATCAATTAATCATAATTCACTGTACTTTTTAATGCATAGTTTCACACTTCCAGACTCAATTAAATACCATGTCCACCCACACTGGGAAATAATTACAACTAAAAAATACAAATAAGAATATTAGGAGTGATTTTGTAAAATAAATCAATACAAAACACAAATGTAATTTAATAGAATAGAATATTTCAGTTGGGAGTGACCAGTTGGGTCCAACTACCTGACCAATTCAGGGCTGATAAAAAGTAAAAGCATATTATTAAAACCATTATCCAAATGGCTCTAAACCATAGACAGGCTTGGGTCATTGACTGAGCTTGTAGGAAACCTGTTCCAGTGTTTGGCCCCATTGGCAAAGAAAAATTTCTTAATGCAAAGCCTAGAACTGTCTTGGTGCATCTTTGGACCACTCCAAGGTATTGCATCTCTGTATACCAGGCAATAATGTTGTCCTGCTTTAGGGCAAATTTAGGGAGGGAACTTCAAAAAGGATCCCCCAAGGAAGCAAACTCAAGCAGCCCCTCCCCCCACCAGTTCAGGAGACATAAATCTCCTTTGAGAAAAGGGGGGGGGGGAAAGTTTATTTAACAAGCAAAGTACTCCCAAGCATTAAAAAAAAAAAATACTAAACAATAAAACTTCTCCTTGTTCTGAAGAGATGGCAAATTCAGAAAGTCCTTTCTGTGGGTTGTAGCTTGGCTTGCTCAGTCTCTTATCAGTCCCTCCTGAGCTGGAAAATGCCACGTCCCAGGCCCTAGGACAACAGTAAATAAACCAACAAACAAAATCTAAATTAATAAATAAATATTCTCTCAAAGGAGAATTTTGAATTCTAAGCAAAAAAAGATGAAGAAAATCTTCCAAAACATGTACTGAAAAATGAACTTCAGCAATGTAGAAAAAATGGGGTCTATGGAAATCTTTTCTAGCCTCCACATCATGCTTCCTTTTGTTTTGCAATCTTGCCTCTTCCTTGGCAGTAAGCTTTCAGAACAATAAAACTTAGAGACACATGGCTTCTTTTTATATTCATATCTTTCTACTATGTCACAAAGAGAGGAGAATTTCAGCGAAGGAAATAAATGCTACAGCTGGCAAATCACTCAAGTATCTCTAGGGGATTAAGACTGAAGTTACTGTATACCTACAGAACTTGTTATTTTAACATTTCATGCACTTCATTTACCTGACTTCAACATTTTCAGTATTTAGCTCTACAGCAAATTAATTTTCCAAATATGACCTCCTTATCTACTGCTGTGAGATCTGCAAATTTTAAACTGTTTTAAAAGCTTCTTTTATAGAATTGTTAAGACCTCCAAGAGCAATTCCAGCTATTAACCTAGCACTGCCACATGTTCACCACCAAACCGTGTCCCCAGGTGCCACTTCAACACATTTTTTAAACACTTCCAAGGATGATGATTCCACTGCTTCTCTGGGCAGCTTGTTCCAATGTTTGATGCTACATAATCAGTACCTGTCATTATTTTTACCATTAGTCTCCTCACTAACTATGGAGAAGACATTAGATGCTAATGGCAGTTAAAGCAGTAAAAGAGAAAATTACTGTCACTCTGACAAAATCAATATATTTGATATTCTAATCATTATTTATGCTACCTTATAGGTGTATGCAATAGGCAATAGGTAAATAAAAATGATAGCAGAATTAACAACACAAAAAATATGGACACAGAGACCAGAATTTATAATCTATTTTCTAGGCGCTGACAAAGGTCCTTAATCATCCAATTCTACATCTCCATCCCTTGCTATCATTTTAAATCACAGACAACTTGGTAGACAAAACATTAAAAATCCAATCATTATAACTAGGATTGGGGTTTGGGGGGTGTTTTGCTGATTTAATTTTTTTCTTACATGTCCTGAAGAATACTTTGTATTATATTTCTCTCTGCAGGAATTCTCTTTATCTCCCTCACTGTTTGGAGACAATGGCCTCAGATGAGGAAGACCCTATTTAGAACAATAGTTTCAACCACTGAACTTGAGGACTAAATTAGTCACTAAATGGGACGTAAGCATCTGGTAAATTTTGAAAACATTTCTGATTAAATTTAGTGATTCTCTTAGTATACTTCAGTGGTTCTTCTTTCTGCCTTTCTTGCTGGAAAGTTTGAGGAAGGAATCTGACAATCTTTATTGAAGCTGGCTCTCATGAAAATAGATTATTGGGAGACATATCTATATAAATATTTCTATTTCTCTGTATGAATATGTGTATGTGTGTACATATATAATGCAAATAATGTCATGGATACTTTTATTCATTAAAAAAAGCACCAAAAATTAGTTTTAAATTTACAAGTTTAAGATGGGTTTTATTTACACAGGATGTAGAAGTAACAGAAAATTTTGGACTTCTACTCTGCAAACTGGAAAAATTTGGTAGCTTCAAGCATGATTGTCTTTCAGAAAAGATGTTGTATATTAAAGTCTTTTCCTTACTATAATTAGTGCAAAAATGTCACTTTTATATAACATTTGCAGAAGAAATGAGTAATATCTACTGGTCTTGCTAGTGGATGTACAACTTTTGTAGTCTAAGTTCACTGCAATAACAGTACAAAAATATTTTGCATTTTTGTCATGAGAGTAGCTGCCATCTAATACAGTTGTGAGTATGACTATGAAAGAAAGTTAAACTGGTAGCCCTTAAGAAGGACAAAAATGTATCAGTGAATAATTCATGCACATTTTTCCGAAATGAAATACTAGCATTTGCTATTTTGCTTAGGTAGTGATTAATATGAGCTTCTTTGAGTATTGGATTTATCTTGAATTCTTGTAAAATGCTGACACTATAAGACTAGAAGGAACATTTGATCAGATATGTGGCTCAGAAAAGCTTAGGCTTGCTTTTAAAATGCTCAACTTGCCCTAGTTTTGGTCTGCTGTGTTTGTTCTCTAATTTCTTATCTGCATGTTTCTGCCTAAAACAGAAACTATCGATCAACTTTTTACTGAAGAAAAGTAGTATATTCTCACTGCCATAATTAATGTGACAAAGAAAAGTTGGAAATCTGTATTGATTAGTTCTTGTTTCTCTTATTAACCAGAAGAGTTTTAGAATAATCCTTTTCTTCACTAGCAAAGATTTACAAAATAATGTTCTTGTGCTTCCTAAAGAAAATAATGTCTTTTAAATAAGAAATTTAATTTTTCAGGTCTCTTTGTTCTTCTACTGCAGTTTACTAAACCACAGTATGTTTCTGTTTTTCCCTAGTCATTACACCTTCCACACTTAAACTTCTGAAAGCTTATGATAGTTAAATGCAGTTAGTATTTGTAAAAAAACGTCCTTAATTACTAAAATAGCATCAATATAAAAACAAAAAATCCCTATGTCAAAAGCTTTTAAAAGATCAATCATTAGCTCCAACTTAGTGTGAAGAAATGGGTAACTTTCCTGAAAACACACACATCAACACATATTTGCATGTTAATTTATGCTTTTGATTATGATCACTAGCACTCAGTGGGGAATAAATCATTGTTAGATGAATAAAAAGCTAAATCAAGTCACAGTCAAACCTTATTTTTGAGAAGAAAAATTAAAAATGCATGAAGTATTAATTCCTTAGTCTATAATATCTACTTGTAAGAGTGTTGAATACTTTAAACCCTCCTTTCCTTTAAGGTTTGACCACACAGTATAAATTTTAGAAATATTACAATATAAAATGTATTATCTAAATCTCAAAGGAAACCTATGGAATATAAAAAAAAAAAGTATCTTTTTTTGTTCATATATTCCAATCAGCAAAATATTTCTAATCTCTGATTTTTATTTCTCAATGTGAGCAACTGCCTCTCTCCTTTCCTTTTTTCACTGTCTTGCCTTGCTTCCCATCATCTTGCCTTTTTATTACTTCGCTTATCTCACCTCACCTCCCCTAATTTCTTCTGCCCCTAGAATCACTGAAGTTTCCCATCAGAAGTTAATAAAGTCTGTCAATCAAATTTGTATCAGTCAATCTGTAGAGATATATTGATACCATAGTGTTTTTAGGTAGAGTTTTAAGGGTTTGTAGAAGAAAGGGCATTTTTGGTTCTCTTTCTTCGCAACAAGGCTGTCCATTACTTACTTGACTTTAAGCCTGGGAGCTTTCTACCCCATCTCTTGAGGCTTGAGCAGTCTATATTTGCAGTTGAACAGTAGCATTTCATCAATATTTTAGTCATATACAAGGGCCTTCAATAAATCAGGAAACAATCTGATATGCTTCAGGAGACACAAATTTTATGTACTTGGTTTGGGAAGAATGAACACAAAAAAAGAAAAACAAAACAGGAAAAAGGGAGATAAGTTTGATAGAAATGTTTTCCTTTGCATTGCCCAAATAGGTGACACTGTTTTACTGTTTCCTCTTGACCTCTGTTTCCAGGATCTGTTTGATCTTTTTCTTTGGTCACAATCTTTGTAAGTATTATCTTTGTTGCAACATGTGTTTAATGAGTCTCACCAGGATTCACTGTAAAACATCTATCCCACCACTGTTTTCCTGTTTATGAATCTATTAAAATGCTGCTCTAATATAACTGTTTAAGGATATATCAACTCTGGAAAACCAGAAAAACAACATGGTCAATCCCCTGTCCAGTGTCTGTTATATGGACTGATGCATGGTCAAAATATTTTACTAGCTTTTATATTTTCAATAAGCAATGGAAAAATTTCTGTGAATTACACTTTCATTTTCACAGTCAGTGTGACAGAATATTCTTTTTTTGGTGTACTTGATACTACTTATCTTTTCATTGCAGAAAATGCCTGCTATGTGTTTAAGTTTTTATTCTCTAATATTAAAATGTCAATTATTTATCCCTGCCTACAAGCAGTACTACATGGTTTTGAAAATTTAGAAACATCTGCTCACTGGCCCATAAATATAATAAAGTTTGGATGTTTAAAGCAGCTGGTTCTTCATTCTTTTAGTATCATAAAAAAATTAACTGCAATAAATATGCTGTTCCCCAGAAGAAATTTCTTTAATTCATTAAGTAGTTTTGATGCTTATTTTGAAAATGCATAAATACAGATGGGAATAGAATTTAAGTTGAATGGCTAAAACACACAAAATTTGTTTTAAAAAAACAGGCTACCCTGTCTACTTTGGTTGCCTATGGAACCATCAGAGGCCTGGTAGAAAGATGGATGTATGGATTTGGAATCAGTGCCATTTCCTATGTTTGTTCAGTATGTGCTGGCTTTTTTTTTGTCATATCTTTTTTATTGTCCTTACAAGGATCCAGACTTCTGACTGAGTTGCAGGGACTTTCTGGATTAGAGGTAATGAAGTGTCAAGAAACATTTTATGCTTGTTTGGAAATTTACTCTAAAAACTTCACTGTGTCCCTTATTTACTCACATCAGTAGATGATCCTTCTGCTCACTGTCTCAGGGGTTCTCACATTTCTCTAGTTTATGCCAGGGTAATTTTATCAATTCTAACTGTCTGACTTCTAATTTAAACCTGAGTGAAACAAATGTCTCATCTGATGTAACTGCCATCAACACAGTAGCTACTGAACGCAGAAAAAAATCACCTAAATCTTTATGTTCAACAACCTATGTAGTGCATTACCATTTTGCCAAGGACAAAAGTACATGAAGATTCAACATAAAAATTACCAAAACATATGAATGATAGAAGATTTCAGTGTATAAAGACTCTACACTATATTTTCTATATGAAATTATCCTAATAGGCAACCTTCTGCTCCATATTATCAACTTGGGCTGTAGTACTGGGCAAGTACTTGTCCAAACATCTTTCCTTCAACACTGATAAAGTCAAAAGGAAATGAAAAACCTGCAGATTAAAAAGAAATGCACACACAAAGAAAAAAAACAAAACAAAACAAAAATGCCCAACAAAAAAACCTCCAAACAATAAAAAAACACTGCATACCTCAAATGTCAGGATCTCTACAGAGCTGATTAAAGTGTCATTCTTTCAAGAACAGATAATTCATGTAAGAGGTAATTACCACAGTGCACTATAAAAAGCTGCTGATTGAACCATTCAGCTGTGAAGCCTAGACCTGGCTAGTTATAGGTTTTGAGCCCAATTAATTCCAATCTGATAGATATCAAGGACTCACACCTTCATTTTTCTTTTCTCTCTCCAAAACAGTATCATTTCAGGAACTGGTGGTTGGTGTCAGCTTCTTCATTTAAATAAATGGTCTTGAATTAGAGTGTTTATTCACTCTCACCAATTAAAATCTGTGAGTGAATGAATATTTGTTATTCAAGACTATCAGGACTCTATTGCAAATATCTATCTTTCTATATATAGGTAGATAGAAATAGATATAGATAAATATAAATAATATAGATGAGATCAAATGTCATATACTGTATAGAGGCAAAGGGTTCCAAACCCGGCTGAAATACTGAAGGTCAAGCTGCAATATGTAGCAGCTTTTTTTTAAACTGTGATCTGAACTTATGCTTCCTCTCTTCCTTTGAAAAACAGAGCTTAGAAGACAATGTATAGCAGAGCTGGCTACAGGTGCCTGGCTACCCCAGCTCTGAATTGTCTTCCCTAGTGTTTCTTGTAGTCCTCCTGGGCATGGCATACATTGTGTGAAAGAGTTAACTTTGCAGTAAGGACTCTGGCTGCTGCCACATGGAAATGAAGGAAGCCTATGAGAAATCATTCAATGTAACAAAACCAGTCGTGGTAAGTTAGTGCCCTAGGAATATCAAACTAGTAGGTAATGATATAATTGGAAATGTTTTCATGATGAATTCATTTATTGGGAATTTTCTTTGAAATGACCTATGTGAAAGACAAAGATATTCATTGCTGTTTCAAGAGTGACTGGGTAGATGGAAAAACAGGCATTATTTACAGTATTTATTAATAAGTGTTTATTCAATTCACTACTCTAACAAGGTAAGACATTTATTCTTACTTATGATGCATATGCAAGGTTATGGAAAGGCATATGAAAACGATTTTTATTAAAAGGGTCAATATTGTAAAAAAAATCCTAAGAATGCTAAGCAAATACATTTGCTAAGATCATTATGTATTGCATTAAACATAAAAACTAAAAATAGATAGTGTTTGTCAGTTCAAAGGGCTGGCCAGTCAATCCAACCCTATCATTTGCACTAAGGATTTATTCTAAGAAATAAACGTTGAAAAAAAAAATTAGTGCACCTTAGATTTTTCCAAGGATTTGCAGGATACAGAGTTCTGTATCTAGAGATTTCACTCACACCCTTGTAGGTGTGAGTGAAATCTCCAGAAGTAGTGATGGATACTTTCTTCATTAAATCATTGTGTTATTTCTTTATCACATTTATTCTACTGAGCTCTACAGTAACTGGTGGAAAAGAGTTCTGCAATTCAATGATAATGTGTAAAATATTCATCCTTTTATTTAGTTCAAGCAAGGTATCTGGTAACTGCATTAGAATTTTTGTGCTAGGAGAAATACTAAATCATGGAATCATAAACTAATTTGGTTGGAAAAGACCTTTAAGAGAAGGTAATCAAACTGTTAGATTGAGCCCAACTTCAATATTAAATTTCTCTGTATTAAAATTGTTATGAACATATGCTATAACTTATATTATTTAGCTCCTTTTCAGGCTGAGGGCTTTCATTTATTTAGTGTATCTTAGTCCTTAATATAGAAACCAAGGGAAAATAAATTTGAAAACTTTATTGTAAGTTAAGGATATATTTTTCAGTTTTGTTAGTTTTTTCTTATCAGCACTAAATGACATCTTTCATTTTGCTACATGGGCATTCAAAATCATAATACCTTTCCATATTTCATTGTGTTTTATTTTACTTTTGACCACCCTGATAAATTTTATATCAACAGCAACCTGTGTCCTTTTTATATTTGAACAATATGAATGACCTAGTAATTGATATATATTCTTGTAGGATTCTCTGAATTTCTGTTTCTACTGAGTAATCTGAGCCTTTGTTTTGTGATTAGTTTCCTAGAATATTTTTCTATTGTGAGACCTTTTTTCAGATCTTTGATACCACTGATCAAATCACCATGATTAGCCTAGTTATTGATGCCACCAAAAAACTCAAGTGTCTCCCACCCTGCCTGTACTCTAAAACAGAGAACAAAAGCAGCATATCATAGAAGTATAGGATCATAGAATGTTTGGGTTTGAAAGGAACTTTAAAGATCATCTAATTCGACCCCTCAGCCATGAGCAGAGATAACATTCACTAGATCAGGTTGCACAGGGTGCCCTTCAACCTGGCTTTGAACATTTCCAGGCATGGGACATCTGCAAGCTCTCTGGGAAACCTGCTTCAGTGCATCACCACCTACACAGTAAAGAATTTCTTCTTAACATCTAAGCCTTTTCTCTTTCAGTTTAGAAACTTTCATTCTTGTCCTGTCACTATCTTCCTGTGTAAAAAGTTCCTTTCCTTCCTTTTTATAAGCCTTCCCAAGGTACTCAAATGCCACAGTGAGGTCTCCCTGAAGCATTCTCTTCTCCAGCCTGGGCAACCACAGCTCTCTCAGCCTGTCTGCATAGGAGAGCTGCTCCTGCCCTGCGATGATCTTCGTAACCATCCCCTGGACCCTTTAGAACAGGTTCATGACTTTCCTGTGCTGGAGACCCCAGAGCTGGATGCAGTTCTCCAGGTGGAATCTCATGAGGGTAGACTAGAGGGGAACAGCATCTTTCATTGGGTCTGCTAATTCTATGATAATATAATTTAAAGAAGGTGGTTTAGGAAGTAAGTAAATGATTTAATCAGCTTGTAGTTTCCCGATCACAATAAACACAAAAATAAAAGAAAAGAAATAAAAACCACTATTTTGAGACTGAGATGAACTCAAATAATAAATCCAGTGTGAAAACTCAACCATTTTTTCTTTTTATTTTAGTTTCTTTGTACACTGTGTGCTATCTCATTATGATGATCTTGGTTATTCTTTTGAACACAACAGCATTGAAAAATGCTACTAAAGGGGTATATATAAAATATGTATGTCTTTATTTAAATATACATGCTAGCAGACTTCATGCAGCTGTATTGAGAGCTCTTTCTGTCAGATGGGAAATTAACACCAAAAAAGAAAAGAAAAACCAAATGTGATGAAAATACAGATATATCTCCACTTACATTAGGAATTATTTGAATTTTTTTTTCCTCAACATGATGAAATTTCAGAAATATTAGAATGATTTTTTTGTCTATTTAGATAAAATCAGCATCAGCTTTCTCCAAGTTCTTTACGCTATCCTTTTTGTCCTAGTTTTCCCATTGTCTAGTTTATTTACCTTTTCCTAATAAAGATGGAAGTATAATTATCACAGGAAGTGTTCAAAATTAAATAATCTGATCAAAATCACAAAGAAATTTAGCAACAAAACCTAATTTCAAAATCATATCCTGTAAAATATGTGATCAGCAGGCTCCAAAAAATATGCTTTAATATCTCACTCTGTCACATTATTAACATAACTCTGACTTTCAGAAGTGTTCATTTCGATTAGGAAATTGCAGAAGTCTATCTCTTCTTGAAATCCTCAAGCTGATCTGATTATAACTATCTTCCCATCTTGAATCTGGCAGTGGTATTAGCAAATATATTTTCCAGTATACTTATATATATGTATATTTTTTTTTATGTATACGTAATACCAGATAACAAATTTGACTGAGCTCATTGAAAATGTATTAAAATGTTTTATAAGAAGACATAAGCTTTAACTTTCACTGACCACAAAAAAAAAAAAAAAAAAAAAAAAAAAAAAAAAAAAAAAAATTGGTTTTATATCTCCCTGCCTCATAGAATGGCTCATTTCACAGAGGTGCTTACACTGTTTTAAGTGATAAAAGAGATCCAATGGCTTGAAGAATAAACAGCTGATCAGGAGATGCACTCTTTAGGCATTTTGTGCAGGCAGAGAGAATGTCGGTTATGAATAATATCCATGAATTTTAGGCAGACTGCACAACTCTGTTAATGGCCTCAGAAATTTTATGATCATACTTGAACAAAGCATCAGCCCAAAACTGCTAAGCTTCCTGTCTGAGTGAAATATCTAAAATTCATTTTCTATTGATCAGGATCTTAAATAAAGCTGCAAGACAGCTCTGAAAGTTTTTGAGGCCAGAAGTTAGATATGTCAAGGAGGCACTCACTTTTGTGAGTCAGGAGGAAAGTGAAATGAACAACCCTCAATTTTAATTCTTGAGAAATGAAAAACTGGTGATTCAGGGAAAATCACAATATGTTAACTTCAGTAGCCTGATGTCCTAATACAATTGTTTGACTAATTTGCTTGTTTGCTTACTTTCTGAGACAGCCTAGATTAGCCCCGTGGTTTCACGGGACCAAGAAATTTACTTGGCCAAAAATCTCTTGGCTTAACATAACCACAATATAGATTGTTTATGAAGACTAAAAGAGTTCTGATTATCCACTCTTCCATTTCCATTTTCCAAGAACTGGACTGTCACTGCCAGGGGCCCACAGCTGGGTAAAATGTTACATAGACTCCATGCATTTAGAGAAGGCCGATCATTTTCTTTAGGTGGAAACCTGTAGGAGCGACAGTGGGTAGGACAGTCAGTCAGGATGGACAGAGATGAGAGATCTCTGAAGCCAGAACTTGTGGTTTATTGCCAAGAGCATGGGTGCAAGGACCTTGCTTGGAGCTGCCAGCTGCAGCTTGGAGCAGGCCCAAAAGAGGAGCCTGAAAAAGAGGAGCCTGAAAAAGAGGGAGACCGAAGAATAAGAGGACAAAGTTCTCATTACAATACAATAAATCTTCTTCTGTGATGAATATTTTAATTTTCACTAACCAATCTAGTACAAGATACAAATCCTATAGCATTTACATACAGCCTGTAAGAATCATTACATTGCCATACTGTGTTACATTTTAAACACTAAAAACTGCTCTTGGACCCCTTCTGCCAAACTGGCAGGGTCTGCTCTGACCCTTGGACCTGTCTGCAAGCAGAGGGTATTGTTTCACCAAAAGGGGATTACCTCCAGCTGGCCATACCATTGTTTTCCAGTTGTTCAGTAACTAAGGCCTGTTATCTCAAAGCTTGCTTTCATTTCAATCTCACTTGTAGTTTCCATATTCTCAAAATCTTTTACCAGGCAACCATATTGATAAAACTTTCCTGTTTTATCTTCCCTAACAGAAATCCATTACTTTTATAGACAGTTACAATGCAGCTGGACCTGATTGGTCCTCCAATCAAAACACCATCACCATTGGCCAATCAAGAAACCATCCTTTAGTAAACAAATCTCCATAACACACTCTGCATGTTCACAATACCCGGTGCAGCCAGTTAAGAATTTTTTCTCATTCTTTTCTTGGATCTTCTCACAGCCTTTACCAGACCGATGCCTGGGAAAGTTGTGTTTCTTTCTGTGGTCAGAGAGCTGCTGCCACACTGGGTAAGATATTTTAAGAAATCACGTGTTCAGGATTCTGGTTTTGTCTCTACCCTGAAGTAACTGTCCTTAGCAAGACCTAGAATTGGGGTCTGGCTTAGCAGGCAGACTCTATAATTTAGACATTGTCTATCCATCCATGTCAAAATTTCTTAAGTGAAAGTGTTCCTTAGTTCATGTTCTGAACTTTAAAAAAAGACTATCAGTAAAAAGTGAATCATTCTTTCAGATTCACTGAACCTGACAATGGGATATTTTCTAATTTTAGTTTCTTTTTGAATTTACTCTGACACTACTTGCAATAAGAATCTTACCAGTCTATTCTGTTAGCCTATTTTGACAGATTGTTAAATGTTGCTGTTCACCATTCACCAACCTTCATATGAGAAAGGCAAGAAAGAGGGGCAGGAGATTGCAAATCTCAACAAATGTTGAAAGACACATTTCCAAATCCATAACCTAATGTAATTAAGGAATTTTAAGATGCATGTTTAAATTTCAGTGATAAAGTTAAAGGTTACAAAGTAAACATAAAAGTAAAGTTAAAATAACCTTTACGTTATTTTAACATAAAGGTTAAAATTTCCTTTATGTTTCCATGTTCTTTCTTCTTCTAGGTTGCTTAACAGGAAAATATCTAAAAATGACCACATTTATGAGCATTAAAATTCCAAGAAAATAAAAGAAAAATGAGGTGACATGCTTATTACTAGTAATTTTAGAGTAGAGAGGACAGCTGCTTTACATAATTATTACAAATTTGGAGTAAAACATAAGAAATTAATAAGGTAATTAATTTTTATGAAATTCAAAATACAGACCTAAGCACTGCCATTGACTTTATCTGAAGTCATTATAACGGTTCTGGTCATAAAATAAAATAACAGAAAAAACCCAGTCGAAACCAAAACAATTAGTAATGACAAACCAACACTAAACAAATGTTACAGAATCAAAATCAGCAAATATTTCATCTCTTCTTCCCCATATATTTTCAACTTGAAAAATATTTCTAAGTAACAATTTAGGGTAAGGTAATGAAACATTTTATGCAAAGAACATTTCAGAAAAAGCATTATCTATTTAAAAGACAACTACAACTAAAAGTAAAGAAACATTTCAAGATGTACATCTCAGTAGAACATGCCAGACAGATTCCTTTATTCTTGATCACTACATCTGTTTTCTAAATTAAAACATGATCCCTACACAATATAAGCAAATGATACAGACAAAACATAATCTCTTTCCAAAACATTTTAATTTAACAGATGCTTGAGTCATAAGTATGCTAATGAAGCTCTTTCATTTGTGTGAAGCGAAGAATGGTATTGGATCATACCTAGTTTCAATTTGTTTAACAAAAAATAAATCACAGAAGAAACTTCTTTCTGTGGAAAACCAGAACCCTAAAATTTCTATAGTTTCTTTTTTGCTGCCCTTTATTAATGAAGCTGTCTTGTCAAAACTACATTTTTGGAAGTGGGAAGAAATGGGTGACTCTTATGGTCTACACTTTTAGGGGTTTGTTTTTTTCCCATCTGCAACAGATGAAATAGAGAAGTACAAGCGTTGTTCAGCTGGGTGTTAATTTGGCTTCCAGTGGTTCACACAGGAATGAGAAAAGCTGCAAGCACAGTGTCTCAGAAGAGATCCAGAGGCTCAATGCTATGTTAGAGATATGGTGGAGACACATGCTCTGAAGATCCAGGGAGGACTGCATGGAGTCTGTTGCAGAAAAGGAGACAATGAAAGCTGGTGGACTAAAATAAAATCTGTCCTTGTGTGCAGATTGTAGGAAAGAAGAAAAATATTTGTTTGCAAGTTATTTAAAATGCTTATTAGCTGGGGGATTTGAATTTTCTCTGTATCAAGTTACCTCGTTCTAACTCATACTCTGATAAATCAAAGTCTGTAGAAATTCAAAGACTATGTTGATGTTAGTGGAATATTCATGGTAAGGGAAGGGGCAGGTAAATTCACCACAAACAATTTATTGTTCAAGGAATTGCCACTCTACAGAGTTTTCCTTCCCTGTGTAGATTACACTTCACTCCAGACTGAGTTCTAGACACACAGTTCATGTGATGCAAAACTTTATTTTATGTACACTTAACCATCTGCAAATCCCACTTAGAAAATTTAGTGGAAAACTGAAGATATTTATGTAGGAAAGCTGGAGAAGGGAGCAAGAAGAAAGAATGTGATTTCTAGATGAAGGTGCAGAGGAAACCATTGGTTATTGTACCATTCATTGGTCTTTATAACTAAAAAATTTAAAGTCTACCATCTGCAAAACAAGGTAAAGCAGCTGGTGAAATGCATGAATGTTCATCTTGTGGATTATATAAGATCACCAATATATAAGATATATAAGTTAAAATACACTCCCCACCCCCTGCCCCCACTCCTTGGATCTCTCAAGGAGATGGGAGGCAGAGATCCTAGTTTTAGGAACTCTCTCAGGATTTAAAAATAAAGTAAATGCTGAGCTGCACAGATTGTCATTACTCAGTCACTTCCTATGTGTAAACAGATATGTTTTCACCTGGAGGGGTCTGGTTTTGAAAAATGAGATATCTCTAAAGGGCATGTAACTAAATTTCTCCCTGGGTTCTTAAATATCACTTGACTCAAGCACATTGATTTCTTGTTTTTCCCAAAATATATAGATACTTTAAAAACCCTATCTTAGTGTGCTGAAAAATTAATAGCTGTTATACAGTCTTCTTTCAATTATTCTCTCAGATTTCTTCATAATTACTCTGTTCCTTTAATTATATAATTACAACAAAATGTTTATTGTACCAAAGACAAAGTCATAAATCAAAGTACATGGAAGTTTCTAAAGATACTTTCAGGCATATTTAGTTCTTCAAGAGTTTGGAAATTTCAAAGCTTACATAGCTGTAACTGAACTAATAAAATCTCAGTAATTGTCCATTTTAATTGGCCTTCAGCATTCTTAAATTGAAAGCAATTATGTAGAGCTACAGAACTGAAGTACAGTGTGAGCCTTGAATTGTCTCTCTTTATAATTATATACAGAAATATGCTGAATATCCTCTTGCTAGTAAGTGAAGTGCTGAGGAAAAAGAGCTAATCAAAAGCCCATATTATAAAGTCAGTAGTTTTCCTTTAGCAAAACCCACACATTTAATATTAGCAGTTCATGGGCAGTTTGTGTACTTGTATGGTAGCAAATGAACTAAAGGGTAATGTATGACTGAGGAAGTGACCCAAAATAAATGTGAACACATTAGTATGCCAGAGCACAAAAACATAGCTTTTTTTTTAAGGGAAATGAGATTTTTACTTTTTAATTTTTATTTTTTACTAATACCATATGAATTTTTCTAGAAGGACAATGATGGAACATAGCATGCTATAAAAGCCGACAGATTTCTTATGTAATAACTAATAAATTTATCTGTGTGTATTTAGATGTATATATAGAACAAACACCAATCCCATCTCCCAAAAAAGCCTCAAAAGTAGTCTAAGGTGGTTCAATTAATTATTTCATTGCATCATCTGAAAAATTTTTTTAGAAATAATTAATGCCTCTGACTGATCTCAACAAATAGCACCTTCTTTTGCAAACCTGAGGAGGGGATAGAATGTAAGAGAATAATGCAGAAGGCAATCTCACCCCTGAGGAGTTGCAGCTGCACTAATCACCAAAGATTAGGAACAGGCCTGCCCTTAATAGGCCACAGCTGTGTCCAATAAGAAGATGAGTGCTACAAAAGAGTGGGTTAGCTAGGTGAGGAGAGAGCTGGAGTTTGTTGGCTGTGCCGTGAGGCAGAGGGAATCAGTGCTGTGAGGAGCTGCCCGTGAGCAATCCCTGAGAAGGTATGGAACTCTGGCAATAAGATGACAACGCAAACCTACTCCAATTAGTTATTTACGTTCATTGCAAAGTCATGCACACACGTGTGTGTGCATTCATAAATTATGTCCTTTTAGAAGTACTTGAGAAGATACAAGAGAGAAAATCTGGGTTTTTTGATTGATTTGAGTAACTGCATGGAGAGACCTCTGAAAAGAAAAAGGAAGACTGAATCTCTAAGAGCAGTGAAGAATGTTCTTATGAAAAACTTTACAGAACACAAACATCTTGGAAACTCCCTTTAGGAGCTTTTGGGTGCTTGCATTAAGAAAGACAAGGTGGCAATCCACCTCAAAAATATGAATACTACAAGGCAGATAATTAACCTTTTAATTTTTGATTTTACTCTTTTGTCTTTTTATTTTGGACAACTTCTGTTGGCTATTGATGTTTTAAAATTCTCCTTTTACCTGTGATAAGGACCATCATATAAAAATCATTTTTGCAAGCAGTTCTAAATTACACAGTTTATGCAAGAGCAGATGCTAACCATTCCTTCCAGCTCTGTGTTCTCATCCTATGAAAATCCTTGAACAGTTTAGACTTTAACACTGCTTACTTCCTGGACTTTCTACTCAGTCTTAATTTTCCATATTTTCAAGCTTTTCCACCTAAAACTAAATTAAGATGTTGTACTGCTGCCTACCAGATTCAAAACCATTATATGAATGCCCAAATCTCAAGCTTCCTGTATTGCTGTGACAATGGACATATTATCTATTGTCGTCATACCTAGACACTTGGAAAAGATTTACCTGTGTGTTATTTTTTGTTTGAAAACTAGTTCTCTAATTTCACAGATTGTCTCTGCACTCTGCAGAAACATACAGAAGATTCAGGAGATTGATTCATCCCATTCTGAATTTGCAAAATAAGTGAGATAATTGCCTCTAGAGCAATCCATTACAAAGGCTGTAGTGCAAATGATCAGCTCAGACTAGACAAGAAGATTTTAGATAGCTAGAGAAATTACATGGGTCTCACGTGGTTGACTTAGCCAGACTACCTCAAAGTAAGCCTGCTTTCCCAGTCTTTGATTAAATGCTATCTGAGATGTGGACAGATTTTTGATCAGGTTTGTTGGCTGGGTTGGTGGGGTTTTTTGGTTTGTTTGTTTGGTTTTATTTTTGTTTGGGTTTTTTTTGGTCTGAGGTCTGTGTATGAAAAATGATGAGATATGCAAACCGTTTATATATGTTTTATCGAACAGCATAGCATATTCTTTCCATGACGATATTTGTATTCTTTCATTAGCTATCTGAACTCATGTCTCATAAGTCTGTAAACCTAATCTCAGGGCATTAATACAAAGAGCAAGTATGTGTGACTATGTGTGATTTACTCACAAATTCTCCTTATATATAAACTGAGTGATATGTATATGCTGCCAAACTCAGACTTATTTTTGCAGATTAAATTGGATTAAAACTGTCTAATTCAGGTAATGCTTCCAAATATCTGTGGCTATCTTCTACCACCAGCATTATGATTTCACTTCTTTACAAGTTCAGAAATCAAAAGCCTACTTCCATGAAAAAATTATTGTACAGTTGAATAAAATGAATCTGCTCTGAGGTTTGGTAACAGAAATCAGTCTTTATTTTAATCCTATTTTCTTATATCCACATCAGAATCTATTATTTGAAATTCCTTCTGCAAACATATCTAAATAATTGCTTACAACAATTGTTTTAAAGCTGTTTACAACTTTATAACAATTGTTTACAGCTGTACTGTGTATGAGATCTCCCACCAATTTTAATGTCTTTGTGTTCTGAAAAATTCTGTGGTGATTGTAAGACCAGGACAAAATTTTACTGGACCAAAAAAAGAAAAACAAACCATAAAAACCCCCACCCAAACAGATTCACTAGAAATGCTGTGTATCAAGAAGTTTTTCAGCTCTGCATAGTTAGAAAAGATGTAAAAGTGTCTGGGGTTTTGGGGCATTGTTTTATTTTTGTTTGCTTTTTTATTTTTTTTTTGTACAGTAATGTTAAATCCTAAATGAAGGTCATGATGGTGCCATCACAAGAGACTGGCCTTGCTCTGAAAAGCTCTTAAGCAATATATCATTCAAAGAAGTTTTTCTTACTTGGAGCTGTCTAGGGAAAAGTGTGTTTTAGGCAAACCAAATCTTGACATGTGGTGCCTGGTTAATTCCTATTTAAATGCTCATTAATTCATAGCTTTCTTTGATTTTAAATTTTACATTCTCCATTTCTGTACCTGTGTGGGTTGTATTTAATATATTTATAATGCTTTGCCTCTAATAATATAGCCAGAGAGTGGCTATATTATTAATGCAATGTGAGCAAACTGTACATGGGCAAAATTAATGAATGAAAAGAATAAGATGGACCTTACTGTACTATCAGCTCTTATTAGATATGCCAAATCTATTGCATACTGCATTGAAAACATTTCCAGCATAAAATGTTCTGACAATCACATTAATTTAAGATACACAAAAGTTTGACTGCACAGAAAATGCTATTAAGCAGTAACTATAATAGAGTAACAGAATGTGAAAGCTTAGTTCCATGTAGTGATCTGACTCAGTGGGTCTAAATTTCTAGTCCAATCACCACCAACATTATTGACAACTGAACACCCCCTTCCCCAAAAAGGGATAATGACATAATGTCAAATGTCATGGTAAGCATGGGTTTTAACTCATCTTTCTAGTGTGCTTTCTGATCGTATGACAGATGTTCTTTTGATTTTGCCAAAGAGTGAAATAATGGTGTTTCTAAAAGCATTTAAAGATTGACTTAGAAAGACTTTTAATGTACATATTCAAGCCAGATTACATCCTACTTTATAGACATATTCTCATTTTATGTATTTTTACAGGTAAACCACAAATGTCTATCAGATGTGGGTATTTTTTACCAGGGCTGCATTCAACACACAGCCCACAACCTCAAGACCATAAGCTTTGGACCTTTAGTGGTGTAAGTTTCCTCTGTACGTGTATTGTAAGACTAAACACAGGTTGAACTTTGATGAGGTTAAAGACATACCATATGCTTTCTTTTTTCCTCACTGTGACTTTTTTTAGGGTTACTCTTCTCCAGCAGTCAGAATAGAAAATATAAGTAGTCATGATTATAAAAGAAAGTAAAGTCAGCTAGCCTCTTCTATCTCAAAACGTACTCTAAATAGCTGAAATGTGATAGTCCCTTAATCTCCCTTCAATTCCTTCAATTTCTATTGTGCATTTTCACTATTTATCAGTGTTAGTTCTAGTATTATTCAAACTTCAATGTAAAAATCATGAATGTAGCAGAACACAAGCAAAAGGACAAAAGAAAGCGAAAAAAACCCCAAAAAATAAGGAAAAGATTTCATAATTATGACTTGGAAACCTTACAGTGTCTGATGAGACTTCCCTGTCAAGAAAAGGAATAGGTCTTTTTCATTGGAAATAATAGGGGAAATGATAAAGAGGAGGACAAAATTATTAAAGGCATGGGGATAATGCTTCAACTCCTTAGGCTTCTCAGATGACACTAATGGGTATGGTGGGAAACTGAATTAAGTCCCTATTTTTCTCCCTTGTAAGTATTGTCACATTCCAACTCTGACAAAAAAAAAACAAAGCACCTTAGACTATTTACAAAGCAAAGAATTTATTCTCAGTGTAGTAATACTGAAAATAGAATATTAGAACTGTTAAGCAGGGATGTTATATCTGTGTACACTTTTTTCTAGGTGTTATGCATATCCTTTCAGTGAACCTTATACCTGAGGTTCACACTTCTCATTTTTTGTAAAGAAACATTGGGTAGAGAGTTGTGACAAGACATTAGCAATATAAAGCATTTTCTGACAGAAAAATCCTAGCCGTTGTAGTATCTTCTTTCTGCTTGGTATGAAGCCCTCAAACAAATGCATTTTCCTTTTTTTCACAGACTTCTTGCTTCCCAGCGGCTGTCTGAAATTTGTACAACTGCCTTCTCCAGCCTTATTTGACATGAAAGTCTATTGTTTCTTACACAATGACCACTTATTTATCTCAGACGCTTACTATGACTGTGGTTCAACAAGCTGAAGCTGCAACAGGTGAGGGCATAGTCACTAGACCACTAAAGTTGTTAAAACTGAGGCTGATACAATTTCTGAAAGCCCTGAGTCATAGCATTTTGGATGTCAGGTAGTGCCTGATGTTTTTTAGCAGTAATGGCAAAATCCTTGTTCCATGGTGAAATTTAGCAAAATTGCTGGCAGAAAGTGGAGTAATGAAACTATGAAGCTTCGTGCCAAAGAAATGGTAAAAATACACTTCTGTCATACCCATCGAGTGAGAATATTATTTTCACACAAAGAGTTTCTGTACTTGTCATTTAAAGTGAGCTAGACAGAAAAGAAATTTTTAGGAATGCTCTAATCAGAAAAAGGAGACTACAGTTTAGAGAAAAAAATAAAGGGTTATAGTAAATGGCCTGTCTATGTAGAGGTCTTTTTAGCACCTTTTTTAATGGAACAATGAAAAGCAGAGAAATAAGACATGTCATGGTGTTTTTTCAAGCCAGTAGTAACATGTAATAAGTCACAAAAATAAATTAAATTGAATGACAATCGCCATTGTAAACCTGTTGTTTTCTGTCCTGTAGTCAGGAATTGTTTGCACTTTGAGTTATGCTTAGGGCTTTTTTAAAGCAGGATGTGTTAATCATTTTGATTTAATCTTTGTTAACCATTTTGATTTAATCTTTGTCTAGACCTTAACTACATATTTAGGTTGCCTGAAGAAGCTGTCAAGTGATATAATTTATGGGAAGGTCTCGAGGGCAAACACTACGATAGTCTTATACAGTACATTTTGTTTTTGGTCTAAACCTCTTTTTGCTTAAATCTCATTTCACTTTAATAAAATGAGAATAAGTTGTTCAAGAATGTTACATTTTAAAAAATTAAATATGTCTAAGGACATCTATTTTGATTTTTGCCTATCTTTAAAGTAAATACTTGAATTACTTATATTTTACAGTTTTTGATCCTCTTGCAGTAACAAGGGCAAGAAAGAAAATGTAATCTAAAATACTATGGTAAAGAAATTTTAAAATAGTTAAAAAAGTACTTTTATTAACAGGTTGTGTTAAGTCAGCATACACAGGCCTTATTTAACAAAGCGATTAATCACTCATTCCCCTTTCTGATGACCAGGACATTTTGCTACAATACATCTCAGCAGTATTTGTCTTAAAATAGGAAAAATTATTTTCATTAATTCCAACATGTTTAGAAGCTAATGCTTTTTATTTTCAAAAACTTCATACTGATTTGGTTTTTTTTACTTTTGATATAGAAAATTATAAATAATTATAGATTTTGAACAAGTTAAGTAGAAATTTACACTATAATTTTAAGAAATATCTGGAGCTTTTTAAACGTCAGTGTGAATGAAGAAACACATGAAAGCTTTATGGTACATGAGATGAAAATCACTATAAAAATTGGGACCATGTTTACTGTATTATTAATTAAAAAAAAAAAAGCTTCATGGCATATATCTGATTCTCAAAGCCAGACTAAAAGTTGATTTAAGATAATCCATTTGCAATATTCATTGAATCTTGGATCACATTAATATAAAACAGAGGCAATGGAAGAGAGTACGAATAAAATTTTGGAGTGTGTGAAAGCACAGCAATTTAAGATCTTCATTAAAACATTTTTTTCCTCAGACTAATACTGCCATAGTTCTTCCCTTAAAAATACAGGATAGTCAAAACAAGACTCTGTCCCTGTACATTTGTTAAGATCCTAATGTTTCTGTAGCATATTGTGCAAGCAATCTGTTTCTGATGGAGCTGGACCCAATAGGATTTATGCTGCCGGTTTAAACCGGCAAAGGTGAGCAAAAAATAAAATGCACTGCTGATGAAGAAAATTGAGACCAACACAACTGGATTGGGAACACTTCTGTAGAGATCAGTTCCCTCATTATTTCTAGTAGTGAACTATTGGAGATGTGCATCAGTCAAAAACCATCCTTGAATGTAACACTGATTTGCATCTTAAAGATGATTAATTTATTATTAGAGTTTTCAGATAGGGTGGAACTGCTGTAAATTATTGAGAAGGATTGCTACAAGATCTAGCATATTTTTATTTCAAAGAGAATGAGCAGCCTTTTTCATTTGGATGGTGTCTCCTTAGGAAACTGATATCACATTTCAATAAACATATGGATGTACTGCTATAAAATATGGTGCCATCATTTTCTGGAACGTGTGCTGTATTGAAGGGACTGTGTAGGTGCTCTTTCTGAGCTCCTGGATGGCAAGCTGAGAATTTTTATTAGCAGCTTCAGGGCCATAACAGACTTACCTACATTGTCAAATCAT
Source organism: Diglossa brunneiventris (assembly GCA_019023105.1). Taxonomy (NCBI): domain Eukaryota; kingdom Metazoa; phylum Chordata; class Aves; order Passeriformes; family Thraupidae; genus Diglossa; species Diglossa brunneiventris. The sequence continues at coordinate 45,053,782 of CM032352.1, read as the reverse complement.
ACAGTTCTTTTGTCCTGATTCCTAAGAACCTTCAATGAATAATTGTGAGAAGTTGAATTCAGTGGATTTCTGGGGCCCAGAGGTTTCTCCTTTCCACCCTACTTGAATACTGCCAATATCTCGAAGTTCGTCTGATAGCCAAGGCCAGACCCTGGACCCTTTTCTTAATAAGTGTCTCAGATCTTGTCCATTTGCATGTCTCCCTTAATTAACAGCTTGAAAAGCCCAGAAAATTATCGAGTAAGGTCAGACAGCATAGCTCCAAGGCACAGTCAGACAAGTGTGCTGACAAGAAGCTTATCTACAGAAGACCAGTTACATTTATTATCCTCTTGTCTCCACTTTCTTCATTCAGAGTGTGATAGTTGTCCTTCCTTTACCTAAACTGCCTTGCCCTGTTCTTTTGGAAAGGTTCATCCCTTTCCATTTCTAATGCAATATCCAACAACATTTTGCGGTCTCTTCTGTTAGCTAAATCTCAAGCCAGTCCCTAAGCACCTGTCTGCATATCTTAGCACACTGTTGCAAATCCTGGCTCACATTGAGACATAAAAAACACAATCTGAATGAACAAATGATGAAATAAAAGGAAAATATATTGTTGGTGAGTACCAAGCAATTCACATCTAAAAGATAATTAACTGTGCACATAATTATAACTTTTAATGAAAGCAACCATAAATCATATAACCGGATCTTGTAACTGTAGACAGCGCCTGGAAAACCATAGCTCTGCATTCTGTTACAGGCAAAAATTGAAGACTATGTTCTAATATGTAATACATCTGACTGCGTAAAGTTACCACAATGTTTCTTTTTCAAATGATGAAAGAAAACAGCAGAACAGGTTCTAGGGAGAACAAAGAAACTAAGTTATGAGAAATTAACTTAAAGTCAATGACCAGCTGTTTCTGTTGTTGTCATTTCTATCTTTCAAAAGAATGGCCCACAAGACCTGAAGTTTGGTATTTTGTCTGGGGGAGCTAAATCTATTTTTGCCTTCTTCTCCTTCCTCCAAGACTTCCTTTTGTTTTTCCGTTTTGTCCTTCATTTCACTGGCAATAGTTGTTTTTCCTTTTCCACCCTTGAGCCTCTATGTTTTCTTTCTCCCTTAGAGCTCCTCTACCAATCTCTTGACACTACTGGTCTGACACACACCTTCTAAGATTATTATTCTTCTCTCTTCTCTTCTTCTGCTTTCAATCATGTTTCAAGTAATTTACAGTCTTAAAATTGCAATATAAAGACCACATATGCTCTGCCATACAATAACAAAACAACATAGAACAAAATCACATACAAAGAAACCTTGTATGATGTAACTAGCAGCTGTCAGTAGAAGAAAAAAAAGAAGCAAGTATATATGCAATCAATTTAATCTCTCTCAACCACAGAATTTAGCAAAAAGCAGACTTTCAGATTGTTTCTCATTTGAGGGGGTTAATTTTTCATCTCTTTAGTGGTTTGTTTTTATTCATTTTACAGGATTACTTTTCTAAGATAAATGCATATTTAAACATTATTGGACATTTCTCTTAATGAAAAAAACAGATTATGATGCTTTTTCAGGCATTTGTCTATCTGAATTTTCCATTGACATAGACCAGTCAATATAGTTTTGACAAGGGTTATACAGTAAGCACAGGTTTGCTTCAGATGACTTTCCTCCCTGAAGAGAGAGGGCATGGATATAAAGGGTAGGAACTGGGATCTGAGTCACAAAAAATTTCTCATGATTTTCTAGGGGTTCTTGTTCAAATATTCTCTTCTTTTAGCAGTGAAGCCCAGCTTAGACAGTAGGTGGTTCCAGTCATTTTTATCTGTCTTCGACATTTTGCAGATTTATGATTCCAGATAAAGCTTAGAAAAACACATTAAGCAAAAGATTTGAATTGAGTACCCTCCAAAAGATGAGTGTATATATAAACCTATATAAAATGTTTCTCTCTAAGCAAACTTGAAATTAACAAGGAATTTTAACATTTGTGCTCCTCACTAAATAAGCATGTGAAAGGATTGACTAGCGTTTGTCCTATACATCTTAAAACTGAGGGGAAAAAAATTAATTTCTGTAAATTTCAGCAGGTGAGAAAGAAATGAGACCCTATTTATCAAACTGACTTACATTAAGCTTTTTACATCTGCTTCTCATCTATCACATCTCTGTCATAGGTAGTGCTGCAAAATTCAATAACTTTTTTCTTTGTCATTGAAGACTGCTTGAGGCAATCAAGAGTCATTTCCAAATCCACCAATATGCATTCTACGTATCACATCAGAGCAAAATATACAATCCCAGAAATATCTTTTGTCTGCCAAACAGCTCAGCTGGAATTTGTTTAATCAGTTGAGCTTTGTAACAGGTAGAAAGGAAAAAAACCCACACCTCTCCCCACAAAAAAAACCAAAAAAACCCATTAAAAACCCAAAACAGAACTCAACACTCACACCCTCTGCAAGAAAGCTGAGATACCCATTATAAGAAATACAGGATTTTTTTGTTTGATTTTGATTTATAAAGAATAACTCTTTTTAAGCTGTAACCAAAGCAGAAGCCTGTAAAACTTACACAACTGGCATGCCTTGAATGTAAATATACTAAACCAGCGTAACTAATAACTGCGTATAAACATTTTTTAACACTGTGATAACACAGCTACACCCAGCATATGAGCATTTTAGATAAGTATGTGAGCAATGTAATCACCAAAGACCTGAGACATTTGCAGCTGTACTTCAGTAGCATGGAAAAGTATGAGAGGGGCAACATAACTTGCAAGTTAAGTAACAAAGAGTGAGATAAGAGCAAGGGACTCCAAATGGGCAGGATATACTGCTGAAAACCTGGAGCTGATTGCTGACAAAAATAAGTAACAGTATTGGAAGTAGGCAAACCCCTCTTCCCTTTTGGTTGTGATTAAGTATAAAAACCTCAGACATGAAGAGGAAAGATAGTGAAGATGATAGTCCCGTTTTTGTCTCTGACAAGTTTTCAAACACTTTTTATTAGCACAAATTGGATTACTAGAGAAAAAGTAAAGAAAAGCAAACAATTTTGAAATGGAAATAGTCTCAGCATTAAAAGTACAATTTAATTTGGTATAAACATGTTTCTTAGTATCTACCCAAATTCTATTGTTACATCCATGCTTCCATTGGAATCCTAAATGTATTCAGTACTGAACTGGTGAGTCATTATCGTCCTGGGTAACATAAGGTTAATGGTAAAGATTTTTTCCTGCTCACTATAAGATGTACTTGGCATTATTATATAATTTCTAAGATGTTTTACTGTTTACTTTTCCTTCAAGGATGTGAAACATCACATTATGTCTGAATTTATTATATTTATCTGGTTTACATGTTAGATGCCTGAATTTTTTATCCCTATTAACTCCAAGCCTAATTTTTTTTTCAGTTCCCAGCTCTGCAATTCATTGACCCTTCAAGAGGTGGTCTTACAGCACTATATTTTCAGTGCTAATCTCTGTCCCTTCTCTTGTGTCCTACACATGCGCACTGCATCTTGCATCCCTATATTTCAAAATGCTTGTTATTGCACCTTGTCTATATGCCTGTGTACTACTAATCAATATGTTAAAATTACCAGTACTTCACTCTACACAAATACTCCTTTCTACTATGGCAATTTTTTGACACTATGCAAATATAAACAAAATTAATCAGACACAGACACCTGGTCATTAAAAAAAAATTCTGTTACAGATAAAACAAGAGAAGAAAAACCACCTCTGTCAGGTCAAGCTCAGAAAAAGCCTTACAAGCCCAGTTCTGACACCCTGCACACTCAGCTTAAAACCCATGGCCTGCAACCAGCAGCAATATAAGTGTATTTGCTGGACTAACAAGGAAACAAGTAAACAGAAATGTCTCCTACTGAGGAATTGTGGTTCATCCACACCAGAGGTGTGCAACCCTAACTGAAATTTTCCAAAGCCTTATTTTCCTTTGGCTCTTAGTGGTGAGGACACCCATCCCAGCCTCACAAGGCTTGGGAGCAGATGGTGTGCAACAGCAGAGGGCATGAGCAATGCCTGTACCATAACCCTTGTCTCTCTCCAAAATTGTAGGGGTGGGTCTGCAGCCATTTTGACTCACTGAGAAAGGCAATGTACAGGAGAAAGTCAGAAGTTTCCATCATCACAACTAAACTCTGATTTCATTGTGAAGTGAATGATGAAATTTCAGAAATTTGTACTGTTAGGGGGGTTTAATTTATTTTAGTTCAGTTGGGTGTATGCTTTTGGAGGTTTGGGTTGGTTGGTTGGTTTGCTTTTTTGTTTTTTCCCCAAAAGTCTGTCTCTTGTAGTTTCTATCATTGCTATCTTGTAGTTTCTTTCTTTGTTAATGTCTTTGAATGTATTTTTTGTAGAATTTCTGTCGGTTTGGTTTTAGTTTTTAAGAACTGTAAAATCAAATTTAAATTAATTAAATCACAGCAATATATTACAGCACCCTGTGGCATATTTTACTAATGTTCTTTTTCTTTAGTAATGTCTAAGCTACTTGAGTGTAACAGAGACAGTAAGCATAAGGGTTGAAAAGAAAAGTCTTGTCTGAAGTATCCCTGCATGTCATATCAGTTAACTTCCATATGATCACAAATATCAGAGGCTTACATCAATGGTACACAGATCTCAGGGCTTTTTAAAAGTTTCATTTCCAGTCCCATCTGGTTTATAAGTGTGAAGGCTGAGGAAAGCTCTCAGAAATTTCTGAGCTCAACCTGATAGGGAAAAATGGAACAGTCACATTAAAATTTGACTTTTATGTCCTCTATCCCTTGCTAAAGAATTATGATGATGGTTCTACAGAACATCAAGCAGAAGTTTAATTAGTTTTAATGCCAACAGTTTACTGACAAGCTAGACCTTTAAGTCTGCCACTCTGGAACACTTGACTGTATTTGGAGCAGGCTATCTTTCTAAGAGATCAAAGAAGATAATTTCAAACTCTGGATGGAGTTTTCTTAACAATTTTGTAGCACATCATAAATTATAAATACGTTTTACAAAATTACTATGAGGAATTATTGCTCAAATGGCACTGGAGCTCCCAGCTACCTTCTGTTTCTGAGCCTCCTGGTTGTGAACTGAGAAATGAGGAATGAAAGGAGAGTGTTCCTTGATTAGATCCCAATTTGATGATAAGTATAAACTGCTTGACATAAAACAACTTCCAAAAATATCCATTTCATGCAACATGTAATATGTGACAGTTATAATTGCTTAGAATTAAAATATGTTTTTTAAAGTAAATTGTACTCCTACTAAAAATATTTTAGAATTCCTATATATAGGCTATGTTTACATTTTTAATTGGTTATTTGCTCAAGGAAGTGAAAGCAGAATATATTTCATACATCAATTTTTTAATTTTTATTTTCTGTGAAATTATACAAAGATTGAGAAAAACAGGAAAAGAATCACTGAAGCATGAAAATAAACAATAAAATTACTAGTGTTTGGAATACTCATTAAAGGGTAACAGAAGGCTGCCATCTCCAGTATTTTAACTTCATGGGGATTAATTACATTTCAGAAGTGATGCCCTAATTTGCCAAGTTGACTAGATGTAGAACAATCTGTAGCCTACACTTCAAAAAGAAATGATGTATTCATTCAAAGTCAGTGATAATAAGCACATAGAACCAGAAAACTGTAAGGAAGAAAATACCTTGCATCTCAATTCTTTCCTTATACAATGAATATTTAATTGGTTGATTATTTGCTATATCCTCTTCCTGGAAGCACTCAGATGTTTTTAAGTATGCATGAATCAATTTGTGCAAATGATCTCCTTTCCCTTAAAATCATGGCTGACTGGAAACACTCTTCTGTGACCACCACAGCAGTTTTTCTGTAATCTTGAGAAATATAGAAGTTAGAATGTCAACATATGTTGACATTGCTTTCACATTGTTCTGGCAGGGCATCACCGATCAGTAGATCTCCATAAAAATTTGAGCAGCTATACTCCATTTCATATTAAGATAGTAGCAGTGCACAAGGATCCAAACCCTAGATGTTTTCAAAGAAAGTTTAATGCAGAGTTATTTTTACTTGAAAATGTTATTGTTATTTTATAGAGCCACCGGAAAAGGCTCATCTCTTTTTATTTCCATGTACGTATTTCAGGTGTATTAATCAAAAGCTTGCATGCAAGGCAGTTTGTGAAATAGAATATATAAACACCCTCAAAAGGAAAAGAAACCATCTCAAGGAATGTTGGATGGTTACTCTTACTTGACTTTAAATAAAACCTCAGATTTCAGCTGAAATTAATGACATTTCAAATCAAACTATAAAGTATCAGTTTATTATAGCCTCAAAAAATTGGAAAATTTCTCTTTCACATTGGATTTTGTGACTGCTGTATAAGTATTAACTGTATAATGAGGGCTTGGAAAACTCCATTCAATAAAATTATGTTTCCCTATGTATCCCAAGAGCATAAATGTTTTTCCCATGTGCACTTTCTTTCTTGCTTTGGTCCCCTACAATTCTAGTTCTAATGTTCTTATTTAAGTCTTATGGGTGGAATGCCTTGCCTAGTGAAGTTCATACTGTGCATGTTGCAAAAAGGTTCAATTTTTTATTTCGTGGGTGACCCTTATATGTACTGAAAGCATTAGAACTCACAGAAACATCTCTTTAGTGACCCTCAGGCAACCTACAGCTTTTCTTTGCCATTTGAGAGATTTTATGTCAGAAATGTTCTCTCGTTGTTTCCGGAGAGTATAAAGTAGAGTTATGGATTGTTTTACAAAATTGTACTAACCTGAAAGAGCAGTCATATTTCAGGAACACTGTGAACAATGTCACTGCTGTTACTTCAGGGAAAGCCACAGGCTCAAGGTTAAAAAGCTAAATTGTATAAATAAGTAGAGAAATTGATATATGTTCATTTGAAAAAGAGAATAAAAAAGAAGCTACACCTACTACAGAAATTAAAGTATGCATAAAAATTAGTGAGAAGCTCAGATAAAAAAATAGCATTATTTGTGAATGCCATTAAAATGTTGTCGTTTAACCCACCTGGCAATTACACCTTGCCCGCCATTCATTCACACCTCCACAGAAGTAGTAGGGCAGAATTGGAAAAGTAAAAGGGAGAGAAAATTCATGGGTTTAATTACAGAGAATTTAAAAATTGAAAGAAATAAATTATAAGGACAAAAAGCAGAGCAAAAATACAAAAAGAAAGGATAATCACACCAGAGAAAAGCAAATTGTGCATAATCCCCCAAATTCTCACCACTAATCACCGATGACCAGCCAGTTCCTGAGCAATAGCAGCCCCTCTCAAACTTCATTTTGCCGGGTTTTATTAGTGAGCACGATGGGAAATTGTACTGAATATCCCTCTTGTCAGTTGGGGTCAATATCCCAGATGTATCCCCTCCTAACCCTTTGCATCCACCAGCCTATTGCGGGCAGTGTGAGGTGCAGAAAAGGCCTTGACACTGTGTGCTTGACCCTGAGCACTGCTCAGGAATACCTAAAACACCAGTGTGTTACCAAAACTATTCCCAGCACAAATCTAAAATGTAGCCCAAGACTAGCTACTGTGGAGAAACTTAACTCTATCCCAGCCAAAAGCAGGACAATAAGAAATTGAGATAATGGAACAAGAGACCCAGATATTTCTTACCTATTTGGCATCCAAAACAGCAACATCGGAACAAGTGAATAATGAGGGCTGCTCAGTAGAGGTTAAATCCAAGTTAGAGGTATAAGATCTAGTCCTCTATGTGCTACTGGTGACAGGCGAAACATTTCTGAAGGAAAATTCTGAAGTGTTTCATACAGCCAGAATGGCCCAACAGCACTGAAATAAATGAACAAGTTATGCCTCTGGAATCTGCTTCAACTGTTAAAGGTTTCTTTCTTTGAGCATTCATTAGGCATTCAAAAACTTTAATGCAAGCTAAGTATCTATTTTAAGGAAACAATTTTTATTAGCAGAAAGCATTTCCATAATAAAATTAAGTCTGACATTAATTTATTCACCACAGAATCTCATGCATATTTTTGAAGACATAGAACTGAGTTCTGAAAAATACAAGGACTGATTTTTCCTTCTTTCACAATGTGATAACTGCATTACTCCCCTTTTTACAAAGCAGAGGTGGAATTTTCACACTCTGAGTGTAATTTCTCTGTCTCAAACTCTTCCTTCTGTAGCCACAGGCCCCCAAACATCTCTCACATACATCTCTTCAGAGTTATCACTTATTGGTACTCAGTCACTGACAGACCTACTTTCGTCTCTTTTGAACAAACATCTCAGGCAAAATTAGCCAAAAATTAGTTGACTCCTCCATGTTACGACACTTTCACTATGGTCAGTTGAGTGACAATGGTACTCCAAGTTGCAAGTCATTCCCTCTTTCTTAGAAAACTCTTTTAACATGGGATGATTTGCTCTAAGGAAGTGTCTGTTTCTTTCTAATGATTAAAAAAGCAACCAGACTGCTAGCTTACATCTGAATTGTGCTTCAGCTACTTAAATAGAGGTTTCTAGTACCATTACAAATAGTTTTGGGGTAATTTTCCTGGCCTGTAGCTGCTGCCCCAGAGGAACACGTGTCTTCTGTGTTGCTGTCTCTTTAAATTGTAAATAGTCAGAAAGTCAGGTAAAATTAATTTTTAACATTGTACAGGAAATGCCTTGATCTAAAATTTCAGAACTATATTCTCTGTGTGTCAATAAAAGTACTGGCTCCATGACATCTTGGTGCTGCAAAATAAAGCTCTGTGTCAGAACTAAGATGTAGAAATGCAGGCTTTAATCTTTTAGTATCCAGGGCATATTCACGCTGCTCATGTAATTAATTATGGAATGAAAGTTCAAGTTGCAATAAAATTTGAAGTGGCATGAATTAGTTCAACAAAATTGAAACTGGGGGACCCTGCTGATATTAGTGAAGTGCAGAAAGTTGGTTTTAATATTTGTGTCATTCAGCAGAGATTTTCATTACCTACAATTCCACAGTATTAATCCATTTGAAAGAGACAGACTACTAAAAATTCATGACAGGAAATTCATGTAAGGGCATTTAAAAAAAACATACAGCTTCAGTCATGCTGGTCCAGCATCACTGAATTTAGCAGCGCTTCCTGACTGCAGTGAAACAAAATAAACTTATGTACAACTGAAAAATTTGCAGAAGAAATAGAACTGAAAAGTGTGAAATTTATCAGACTTCTGGGGGTGATATATGTTTGACCAAATGTAGATATCTAAAGTGCAAATACTAGGACCAGTGACATCTCTGAAGTGCCTCTTGGAGAGAAATTAATCTCACAAGAGCATAAGTCAGTATAGAGGTGAGTCCAGTTCAAAAAGTACATGCTTCCTTTCATTGACTAGAAATAAACAGAGTACAAAAAAGACATACCAACTTAATTAGCCACTTAAAATGAGGGGAGATGAAATGTGTTGCAACAATTTATTTTAATATATTCCTTCCTATTACTATATGCATGCATATAATACTATCTCATAAAAACATGTAATTGTATACATGTATACATGTATATAAACAGGGACCTTAATTGAGAGGGACCTTAAAAATTATCTAGTTCCAATCCCTCTTTCCATGGGTAGGGACACCTTCCACTTGACCAGGTTTCTCAAAGCCCCATCCAACTTGACCTTGAACACTTCCAGGGATGGAGCATCCACAACTTCTCTGGGCAACATGTTCCTGTGCCTCACCACTTTCACAGTAAGGAATTTCTTCCTAACATCTGATCTAAACCTACTGTCTTTCAGTTGAAAGCCATTCCACCTTGTCCTTCATGTGCTTGTAAAAGTCCCTCTCCAGCTTTCTTATAGGTCTCCTTTAAAAACTTAAAGCTGTTAGATCTCACCAGGTTTCTCTTCTCCAGGCTCAGCAACTGAAATTCTCCCAGCCTGTCTTCATCTTAAGTCTATGGTATAGTAAATATTGACAATAATACTTAGTATTTAATAATTTACTGTATTTTTATGCATAAAAATTAAATTATGTATTTGAAATAACACTGGATTTATGATTACTATTTTGGGAAAGGTTATTTTTTCAAGAAAATTTGGTCTGGGGGTTTTCCCCATATTATTCCTTTCCTTGTTTTGCGTTTGGGAAGTGATTTGAGAATCTACATGCAGATGTTTTGTGCCATATTACCTGTTTTATTTCATCGTATCTGTCCTCTGGCTGCCATTTTAGAAGATTGCATCTCCTGTATACCTGATGTCATATCTATGAAATCCAAGGAGAGTTCACATGGAAATTGATGTATCTGTTCAGATATTCAATTTCAACCATTTTTCACATTTTTTCTATAATTTTGTTATCATAGAAAAGTAGACGAAAAATATTTCTCTCATATTTATGGAATGTGGATTAAAACCACTTCAAACTTAGTATATGTATACATACAATATGTATGAAGAAAAAAATATTATTTATTTCTATTTGCTTCTCTAAAGAATACATTTGGTTTCTCAACTGCTTTATAAACTGCAGAGAACACAGAGAACTTTTATGTCATATAGTTGTAACAAACTCAGTTCATCAGATTTTCATCCAAGTCGAAATTATTGAAGAGATATTCTGAAGTCTAATGGCCACTTTTTCACCACTGGATTTTTCTCATAGTGTCAATTACAGACACAATCAGTGAAAGACATTATTTCAAGTTACGCCTGGGGTCAAGAAAGCAGAAATTTATTTGAGAGTCTTATTTTCTTATTGTCTTTTTCAGATACCAGATATGAAATTATGTAGGACATGACTTTATTTCAAAATGATTAATTACTAATGTAAATTTAAAAGCTGTGGGTGATCCCAGCCTTTCTTGAAGTATTGGTAATCCCCCTCTATTATACCATGAAGTTTTTATTATTAAATACTTTCATTTTGAGATGTGATTTAGGGTCATTGGACCTCTTCTTCCTATGGGACAGATAAAACCTCCTTGGTTTTTGATTCACTTACAGACCTGCATTTGAAAAGGAGAGTATTTTTAGGTCTCAAAAGTCATTCAGAGAACTTTCTTCATGAGAAAGAACCTTCTGATAATCTAAATTGTGATTTTGGTTGGTGGGTTTTTTGGGTTTTTTTGTCTGTCATAAGTTATTTCTATTTTTACTAAAGCTGTCTTTCAATTCAAAGAGTAGTTTTATATAATTATAGACAACAATCACATTCTCTCTTTCTCCCTTAGCATTTGTTTTTCTCTTCTGAACAAGACAAATTATGTTATTTTCTGATTGCAAAATTCCATTTCAAACTATTAATTTTTCTTTGTACTAGCTAGGTTTGAGTTAATTCTTTTTGAACTATATATGAACTACATACTGTACTTTGTATAAAGGTCCAATAAAACTTTGAACAGTGACAAAAGTCCCAGTTATCTGTTTAATCTATCTTGTTGGAAAAAAAAATTAATTACAGATTAATTCATCATTCCTTTGTCACACTCTGATGAAATCCCTAATTAGATAATTCTCTGTCCCAGTATTTATCTAACAACAGGGTCATGGTTTGTATACAGCATTTTTGCTATTAGATCCTTAGTCAACAATTTTGCTACCTACATTGCCTCATTTAATTTTGTTTAGTGTTTGCAAAGTTTTGTTTTGTTTTGTTTTGTTTTGTTTTGTTTTATCTGTGGTTTATTAATATTCTATACTGACAGTATTCACAATGAGTTTCAAAGCTGTCTCAGAAGCTAATTTCGTTTACAAATATCCAAATCTTATTCCAAGATATATCAGAGAAATGCTTGTTTATTTTTACCAGTTATTTTACTTACGTTTCTCCATCTAGTATTACCCATTTCTATCATCTTATGAGACAGCCATGAACCACTCTGCAAGCAGTCCATTATTGCCTATCTTTTCCAACTCCATGTGATACTATAGCAAATATTTAACTGACTTGGAGGAAAAAGTGATCTACCATATTTCTTGCAGCCAGAAACTATTTTGTTTATCACAGAAATTTCATGTTATTTTTGTATAATCTACCTTGGTAAAATCAACAGATTTTTACAAGTAATTATAATTTTTAGACAACTGCTTTAATTTTTTTTTTCTTAAATACTAGTGCTGAATCTTTGCACTATAATAAAGGAGCAGAAAATTTTCCTATTTTTACCTCTTATTGTTTTTATACTCTTGAACCATGTGACACTTCTCAGCTTTATAGTTGGACCAAAAATTTGCTTCTGAACTTATTAACGAAGGCACAATTCTACACCATTTTCTTTTGATCCTTTTGGATCTGATCTAGCTTTTAGCTTTTGCACTATTCTTACATCCCATTTGTTACTGACTTTCATGCTCTTAGACAATTAGTGTGTCTGAAATGATGTCACTAATGACATGTCACTACAGACATGATAGTAATGTCTTTTTAGTGTTCCCTGCGCACCAAAATGGCAAAAGATGACAGGTATACCTAGCCCTTCTCTTGTCAACGTGCTCCCTAATATAAAGGTCAGGCTTTAAAAAAAACCAAGCAAACATACAACAAAATTAAAAGTAAATCCCAAACAAACCCCTCAACAAAATAAGATATATCAGTGCTAAACTAAAGAGGATGAGAGACCAATTTGTAGGACTAAAGCCAAGTAGTCCATGCTGCTCAGGCCTATTCCTCTCTATAGGAGGCACATCTTTGAGAAGGCCGGATGCAGTGGTCCAAACAGGCAGGAATTGCACTAATACCCTAAATAATGGGAAAATGGTCCCCGGATATCCTTTATTTAGCAGTGTAAAGTGTAATAAGTAAGAGAAAGGAAAAGAAGGTATATTGCTCTTTTACTTTGCACTCTTTCTTTTCAGGCAGGTCTGTGCTTTCAGTTGGCTTGATTTAAGCCAACTCAGTGACTGGCACAGAATTCTACATAGCCTCCTTTTATTTTTCCCTAGGAGATTACTTTTTGAAGACCTTCTGTTCCACTGCTCCCTGTTTTTCTGTATTGGAAGTCCTTAATCTCTACTTCTGTCTGACAAAACCACAATCTTTTGAAATTTCTTCTCCTTTTCAATACCAAGGATACTGCTAGCTCTTCCAGAAAATGCACAAACTTCCCTTTCTCCAGAGATAAGAGAGTATTAAAATGTTTACAAAAATATCATCTGTCACTCTTGATGTGAATTTCAGGTGCTGGAATATTCTGTGGGGATTTATGCTAAATCAGAGTAATGAAGTAGGTCAATGAAGTCAACATCTAATATATTCACATTAATTATTTCCCATATGAAATATCAACTCTTGCACAGATATTTATGAGTGTTGGATAAAAATCAATAACTTATTAAGATTTTCACATAATTAAGACTTGCTTAGGGAATCACATCACTCAAGCTGGGTGGTAGGTCATACTTGGATGGAAACAGAAGTCTGTATTGCAAGTGTCTTTGCAGCAGCATCTTCAGTTCAGACAGGTGAAACTTCACAAACTGCTGTTTTGCTGAATTTGTGTGATGCACAGTTATATTTGTTCATATAAAAATACATATTCTAGGCTTTAGAATTCTATTTATCTATAATTATTTATCACTCCTTTTTCTATTTATGCATCCTGCAAACTTTATTAACAGTGTTATCATTCATGGGATTGGAGGAAGGAGGAGTATTCTTATTTCTTAAGATGGCAAAGGAAATATTTGTTTGAAAACCAGAATAAATGAAAACTCTTCTAATAAAAAAAGACAAAATAAACTGTATTTTTCTCTCAGAATGATACATTCTTCACAAAAAGTTTAAGAAAACAAACAGTCTGCCTTTCTCCTCTTTTCTTCTGCACTGACAGGTGCTGATTCTTTTGGGTGCCACAAGGATCAAACTCTCTCAAGTAACATACGCATTCAATTAACTTTCTAAATAAGATAATAACTAGATTTAAAATCTTAAATCCCTTCTGTTATTGAAATCCATGCATTGATGCTTAGTGTGGCCATGGCTTGCTGCAGAGGTCCTGTCCAAGGGGACAGTTTTGGGTAATGTGGTCTTCACAGGTTTTATAAGATTTTTAATAAAGAGTGTGATAGAAAAGGATGTCTTTATAAGATGTTACCTCACTTCATGACGAAGGTAAAGATAGGCCAGTGTCTATATTGCCTAGTGAGCGCAGCCTCCAGGCTCTTCTATTACAATCAGCTATCTGGATTCATATCCTGTGGAGGAATATGGGGAGCACAGCACAATCCAGAAGGTCAACTGATATGTGCAATCACGCCTTCTTAGGTCAGGTGTTGTGTGGATCATTAAATCCCCAAAGTACAAAGTACAGTCTTTGAGCCAGAATCACTGCATCTTCTCTAGTTTGTGTGAATGAAAGGCAAAGGGTTCAAAGAAGGATACTGGCAAGAGACATTCAGTACGGTTACTGAGAAAGAAAAGTTATTTAGTCTTCAGAAGCTTACCTGGAATGATTTCATCCGCTAGTCAGCTATCTATTTTTTTTCCTTTTGATCTGTTAAATAAAATGAGAACTCAAGCGAATGTAAACATGTCAAGATGAAATTATCGATTATGTAGAAAGAAGTATATGCTATTAGGAAATAATTTAGATTATATCTTCATGAATAGATATAGAAATAAATTTGATCCCTTCCACTATAAGAAAGCTTCTACATCACAGTAGGCAAATCACTTAATCCTCTCATTCAAAAGTGGCAATTTATAACACATCATCTACTTTGTATGTCTGACATATTTATGACTTAATTACTGGGATAAATAATGCAGAAATGTTTATCATTCTAGGAAGGGGCTGAAGTTACTGAAAGCTTTAGGCATGGAGAGAAGTTCTGCAAGATATGAAAAAGAAAAAAGCAGTGAATGATGAGCAAATGTGGTTAGCCCTGTACCTTGACTATAGCAGATTCTTCTGGAAGAAAAGGGAAAAGTACATAAAGTCTCTTGATGGAAGACTCTGAATTAGAGATATCATGGATGAAGAATGCTCTATCCTAATTCTTTCTGGTTTAAGTTATATGGCTGTACTACAATTGTTTAATAATTATACTTTTTTCAGTTTTTACTGATCCCATAAGAAAAATGGGAATAAGAATGAAACCTATTCTTAGGCTGTAGTCAGGGATTTCACGTAAGTAACCCCAACCATCACATAAAAAGACAGATAATGAGGAAAAGATTAGAAAGTATTATATGACAGTCTATTGTCTGATAGAAATACCAGAAAATATGGTGAATATATGTTAGCATATTCAAGAAAGCATTAGTTTCTGACTCTTTGTGGAGCATGTGTTACAAGCAGCGTTCCCCAGTTGTCAGTGCAGGGTCCAGCCTGGCTCATTTGTACATCAGTGACTCAGATAAAGGGGCAGACTGCTCCCTCAGCAGGTTTGCTGTTGATCCTACACTGTGAGGAGTGGCTGATACACCAGAAGGATGTGCTGTCATTCAGTGAGATTGTTCGGCAGAGAGAAACTTAAGGAAGTTCAGCAAAGGTCAGTGTAGAGTCCAGAACCATGGGAGGAATAACCCCACTCGCTATTGCAGTTTAGGGATAGACATACTGTAAATGAGCTCTGTAGAAAAGGGTCTGGGAGTCCTGGTAGACATATTAACCATGAGCTCTCAATGTGTCCTTGATGTCAAGAAGGTCAGTGGTATCCTGAGGTGTATTCTATCAACAGAAACACAGGACATTTCATGGGAATATGAGGAGAAACTTTGCTGCAAGGATGGCAAATTGCCAAGAACAGACTGCCCAATTATGGCAGTTATTACTGCTTTTGCTTTTTATATTTAATATGTCCTTAGTGTGAGACATTAATGTCTTCCCATTAGGGAAAGTAAAATGTCCTTTCTTTCTCAGATTATCATATACTAAGAACACTTATATAATACATCTGGACTCCTAATCCTGTTATTAAGGAATTATGTATTTGTAAACATTACTCATTGTATATATTAAATTCAAGGAATCGATAATGTGATTTGCTACAATCCATCAAAACTGAGAGATGAGAATGTAAACTTTGACTTTTATCTCACTTGCCCACTTTGTGTTGCAGTTGACAATTCTATTAACAGAAAAGGATATAAATCAAAATTCAGCAGTTAACATATAATTCTAAAATAAAAAATAGTTTACATTCCTTTCCTATTATTGGCAAAAGGAATGTTTTAAGAAAAAGGAGAAGCAGTTTGCCCTTTTTTTTTGTTAACAATTTTAAGGAATTTAAATAAGATTTTAATTTTTTTATATTGCTGGAAAGAGGAAAATATGGTAGCCAGGGTATTCAAAGAATTTGGACATGTTTTTAGAATTAAAATTGAAATAGGTCAACTACTTAAAATAACTTAGATTTAAAGTTTCAAAGACCTGGATTCAGGTCTTTGAAAGGATATACATATATTCATGAGATACATATATATATATATAGAGAGAGAGAGAGAGAGAGAGAGCCTTGTGTTCTCTTTCTGTTGTACAGTGTCATCACTTTAATTTCATTGTCTTCCTTTCAGTTTCATACCAATTAAGAGAAGACTCAGACCCCATATATTGCCCTTCAAATGAAAACAAATTTGTTCACTTACCAACCTATAACATTTCTCTTGAGGACAACGTTTTTAAAGTTAGGTGAGAAAATAATTACGGTTTTCAAAATCCTTTAACAGTTTAACAGTAACTGTATAATGTTACTTCATTAGTTCTTCCTTCAGGTGGTGTCAGACTACTAAAGAGTATAAAAGTCAAAGATATTTTCCCTAGTTAAGGAAATTGGACTTCAATTGCTTAATGAAAACTTTAATTTGATAGTAGCAAACCATCAAACTACTTCCAAAACACAGACTATTGCAGGCTGGGATTAGATTCAGGAATTACTGCCATGATTTAACTTCAACTATCTACTACAACTACCTATGGTTTTTACCAAAACATATTTCTGTTCCTATCAATGTCTTAAGGATTTTAATAAAAAAACTTTTCTAAATAACTGTTCCTAAAGCACTGCTTTATTCCATCTCATAACTTCTCTTTAGAAAAGTTATTAATATAAGCTTTGTTATTTAAAATAAAGCATTAACTAGACAGACATTTCACATTTCAGAGAACTACAGCATCACTTCATTGTGCTTTGATCTATCACTTGGTCTGTGAATGTGTTTATACATGGTATTTATGTATTGATAGGCAATAATATTTGCTTTATTGATAATACTTGCTGTAGCTTTATCCTTAAAGAGTCCATGTAAAGAAACACTCTTGAAAGAGCTAAAACTAAGCAAGGGTAATGAATGTGAAATTAAGTCACCATGTAACAAACACAATTTTACATAAAGAATGAACATACAATTATGTTCCTATTGATATGCTAATGTGTTAGTCTTCAGATGCTTACTGGGAATTATCAAGGCAACCGCAAACCAAGTAGTTTTAACTGCATATTTACAACAATATTATCTTTTATTCATTCATCTGGTAATTATGGCTTACCCTTTTTTCAGAAATCTATGCTACATTAAAGGTTGTTCGTCTTGTCTTGGGTTTTTGTAATGCTGTTTATTCAGGCCAAATAACACAGAATGCAGGCCAAATTTTGGCAAATCAGACTATGAGACAGAGCTGTTTTCTCTAGTATTTATCTGTCTTTCGATTCTAACTTGTGATTGTAGTAGTTTGAAAAAAATTCAAGGGGCCAAAATGAGGAGGCAAAATGAGTTCCAAGTGATCAGTCTATCACAAAAAATTGTACTTACTGTTCTCTGAAGCCTGACAATATGAGAAACAATGACAGAGTTCACAGTCTTTACTTTCTTCAAAAAATAAGTTTGTGTTAAAGGTTTTAACAAGTGAGAAAAAGCAGTAGGAATAAAAAGAAATCAGATCACTTTTCCAGTGTAATTTTGTTTGATGAGATGGGCACTGCTCACACATACCAGGGGATTTAAATGAACACGCACACACACAGAGACTTTTTATGGACTTATTTTGTGTTTTAATAGAAAGCATCTGATTGATAATTTAGTGTACTTTATCTGAAAAAAGTGATTCAATAGAAAACAATTGACATATAGGAAAAGCAAGCACACTTTAGTTACTTAAACACAGCTTAAAATTATTTACTATACTGGTGTACATTTACAGTGAGTTTCAATGCAATTTTGTGAGGGTTTGTTTGGTTTTTCTTCCATTAAAAATGTCACTGGGAACATAACAAACCTTTTAGGGTGTTTGTGATTTGATCCACTGCATTTGCAGATATTTATTTTTAAATAATCTATTTCTGATGTTTCTTGAGCTTTAGGTTTGTTTTTTTTTAATTGAAAAAAAAAAAAAATGAACAAGTGACAGCATTTTGGGGAGAAATTAGGAGATTTACTATTCCTAACTGATTCTTTGATATTTTTTCTCTAGTTCAGAGTCCAAGTGCATTCACAAAGATGAGATGGATAGTTAAAAATTGGGCTGTGAACCACTGAACCTGGGAATATTACACAGATAAAACAGCTAAATAGGGAGAGGACAAAATGTAAAGACAATTTATAAAAGGCAGTCTTGTTCTGTCAGCCTTCTATTCTTCTTTTCTAAGCCTTCCTTCTTTATGAACCTGCACACTACTTATGAAGAGAGCATTAAAATTTGCAGGAGAACTTAGTATGCATTTTTTTAAATGTAACTATTGCATTTACTTCACGGTACTATGTATTTAAATTTTTCATGTGACCTATTATGTAAACACTGCATATGCACAAAGAACTAAGGCAAGAACACCAACCCACCCCACTGGAAAAAAAAACAAAAACAAAACAACAAAAAATTATATTGTTTGAAATTCAGGTCCATCTGCAGTTTAGGAGAAAATAGGAGTCTGACTAAACCGTAGCTCACTGGTGTGTTGCCTACTGCTGATTTTTATTATCTTCAATTATTTAGAAATAATGCCCTTTCTTTCCTTGAACAGAGAGTTAGTTGTCCTAATTACCTCTGAGACTACAAAGATGTTTCCCTGAGAAAATTGTGATATATATCAGTGCCCTTTCTTTGCCAAAATGCTTTTGTACTCTTCTTTGTTAATGCTCTGTTAGTTGCAGAAGGTGTCCTTTTCTAACTCATAAGGGTTTTTTCCCCCAAAGCAAAAAACTTTCCCTCACTACAAGGAAACATACTATCAGACAAGAATATCAAATGAAAGTATATATATTAGATATTTGTTCTTTCTGTCTCTAAACCACTGCACACAGTGTAATATAAGCAATGAGATGCAAACAATAAATGTCTTTGGTTTTGATAATGAACTGATGATTGGAATAACTAGAAATATCTCTGGGCATAATACCATTTATAATAGTTTTGGCAATTAGAAATATGTTCACTTCAGAAGTTTGAATTTAGGACAAAAAAAAGAAAAAGGGTTCTATGACCTTAAAAAGGAGTCAACTGGCAAGCTATAAAAGACAAAATTATCAAGTAAAGAAAAGAATGAATATCAGTTGGACTGCTGAGAACTTGTCTCACTTCTGCCACAAGATACTCAGGAAGTTATTGCAAAGATAAATATATTATTTGAAATTTACTGATTTTCTTATACGCTAATGCATACTAATGCTCTAATTAATCACTTTGATGACTCTCGGAATTTAATTAGTTGCAACTAACTTCAGAGGTCTATACTGTGGATATTGTTTATTGTTCTCAACTTTTGATACATGATTCATCTAATCAGAAAAAGACATCTGCTCAATAAGGAATTCAGTTTGCTTAAAAATGTGTCCATGTAATAGACAACTATATATAGAGAGTGGGGTGACTCCAGAACTCTGTCCTATATGTTGTAGATAAATTTCCATGTCTGGAGAGATGAAAATATATGCTCCATTTACCCAAGAGTATCACCAAGTGCTGTAATGTTTTTTTGCTTCTTTGTAGCATTTTCTATTCCTACTTTAAAAACACTTGTAACCGACCATCAGCAGCATGCAATGCTTAGAACACTAATACTTTAAATCAGCAATTTTGTAGGAAACTTACATGTTCAGTGTTAATTATGGATTTGATTTTTACAGTGTTAAAGACTATTTTCTACATACTATTATTTCTGCAAAATACTACAGATACTTAATATGTGTTGAAATATACTGAAAACAAGAACAAATGAAGTTAAGAAAATTCTCATGTTTAAAGAAAATAAATTTGTACACATATTTAACTAGATCACTGAAATTTAACATTGATCCATATTGTTTAAGGTTTTGTATGTAGATTGAATCGGTATATCTCCTTGAAAGAATTTCATTAATTCAGTAGTCACAACACCACCCTTTAATTTTATTATGATAGTTATATCTTTGCAGTACAAAGTGAAGCCTGATAAAAAATTCTCATTGACCCAGTTTGAAAAATTATTCAGCTGGAGAAATAAGCATTTTTGTTCATATGTATTACTACATAAATATTATAAAATTTCTGTTTCTCATATATCTCTAATACATTAAAAATTGTTTATGAACCTGTTACACATAAAGATATGTGTATATATATGTATTTTCTTCCTAGCATACAATCTTCTTGACTAAAATTTCTGCAGTGACCTTAGTAAAATGAAATTGTACTCTGTGGATGTCTTTGATATCTTAGAAAATATTGGAGAGCAAAGGATGTAAGTGCACAGGCAGCTGAACTGAATATCTGGTCAACATAGTAAATGGACCTTAGGGAATGGTTCAGGTGACCAAATATAAACTTCTATTACAGCAAATACTTTCCCAGTACTTCAATGTCTACATTGGCTACTACAACAGCTTCCACACTTGATGTGCAGCACTTGATGTGTCCTGACAGCAGCTTATTTCTTCTCTTGGAATACAACAGACTTTTTCAGTTGGAAGTGACCTACAGTGATCACCTAATCCAGCTGCCTGAGTGCTTCAGAACTGATCAAGTTAAAGTTATTCAAAGCTAATCAAGTTATTACAGGCATTTTCTAAATGCCTCTTAAACACTGATAGGTTTTTAATCCCTACCACCTCTCTTCAAAGCCTGTTCTAGTATTTGACCACCCCCTTAGTGAAGAAACATTTCCTAATGTCCAGTCGGAACCTCTCTTGGTGCAGCTTTGAACCATTCCCATGCGTCTGATCACTCAGTACCAGGGAGAAGGGATCAACACCTCCCTCTCCTCAGCCTTGTCAGGAAGCTGTAGAGAGCAATGAGGTCACTGCTAAGCCTCCTTTTCCCCAAACTAGACAATTCCAAAGTCCTGACCCACTCCTTATAGGATATTCCTTCCTTGTGGAAGGATAGCCCTTCCACAACCTTTGTTGCCCTCCTCTGAACACATTCACTTACCTTGACATCCTTCTTAAATTTTGGGGCCCAGAACTGCACAGCATATTCAAGGTGAGGCCTCACCAATACAGAGGGATAATTGTTTCTCTTGACCAGCAATCTCCACCTCATCATCTAAATTTAGCCATGTTTTAGGAATCTCTTTAACCACATCAATCTGAAGAAAGACATGATGTTCAGCCTCATATAACAAATGGACTTTTAAAAGCTGTATTGAAACTGTTAATTCTAGCTCAAAGTTTAGCTAAAATGTAATTGATTACTAAATTACTGGGTTTGTGCAGATTAAGTACAATTCCTCAGTTTCAGATAGCGTTGCTATCAGGTAGCTTTGCATTAGAATTACAGTTTGTAATTTAGATAGAAGTTTTAAGGTGCTAGCACATGCAGTAAAAACACATCACAATCTTTGACTTGGTCAAAGTTCACTCATAGAAAAACTTTTAAATCTCTTCTTTTGTCCTCCTGTAACAGAATTCGAAACCAATACATTTACAATATGGGTATCATAACCCTGTGAATCTGACAATTTTCTGGTGTTACAGTGATTGAACCCATTTTGTGATTGAATTCTTACAGGAAATAGTTCTTTACTTGCATGATACTTCTTTCTAACTAAGCTGTCACTAAAAAATACCCAAATCCACACATTTCTCTCTTAAAATCTAGAACTGCATGATAAAATTACTTCTAGCTTTGACGTTATCACAAATCAGTGAGAATATTTGTGGCAGATGCTGATCTTAGTTGCACATTGTAAAATAAAGGAATCTCTGTCATCTTCTCTAGAATTGTTTTTGGCTGGAGGTGCTTCACAGATCAATTTATCTAGTGCGTGGTTTTTTATCAACTGCTTCAGGTTATGTTTTTTTTCTTTTATCAGTATGATTTTTTTTTAAATAACATTGGAACTAAACCTGTATACTAGAAACACACACATACACAGAATAGGCTGAAGATCATTAAAATTCTTCAAGGCATTTTAATTTTCAGGGTGTTGTATTATGTATTGCAATTCCATGCAGGCGCAGGATTTAATAACTACAGTATTTCTCCTGCAGTGTTTCCAGCTTTCTTTGACTTGGTGCTAGTTAAATCACATAACAAATCTCTCTTTCACATTACAGTACATTTTTGAAAAAAAGATATTCCCCTCACAAAATAATTTTCTAAGTGTTAAATCAAAATATTGTGTATTGTTTTCATTATATTTTATTTATGCAAAGGCAAATAATGAAAGAAATAGAGCTTAGAAAAGCTGCTGAAAAGTCATAAGCCCTAATGACATTCTTGATCTGACCTTTGCCTTCGTAATGTTCTGAAGCAAAATACTACAATTTAAAACCTTACATTTTCCGCATTCTGACACTCAAAGTGTGAACTAAGTTTTGACTATAAACTAGTATTAATTGTTGTCATGGTTTATGAAGGAATTCAATGTCCCCAACTGAGACTCTCCCAAATCACAGTCCTATCGCTCACTCCCCCTTCCCCTCACCCTTGCCACTGTGGATGGATGGAGTTTTGGAGGCACAAAAGGCGAAGATCACATGCTGAGATAAGAACAATTTACTGTAAAAACAAATGAGATAAGAAAACAAACAGTAACAGTAATGATATTAAAACCAAAAGTGTACAAGAGAGAGAGTGATTGAAGTACAAAATGTTCACTGAGCCCGATCCAGCCCGACCACAGCTGGTGCCACCCCACCACTCTCTCTGGCTTGGGACTGCCACCACACTGCCTTGGCTGCTCCTCTGCCAAGTTTATTCCTAACCAGAAACCACATCCTTTTCATCAGAAGTCAGAGTCCCTTCCCCTTGCCCCCAGCAATGATGTGAGGTGGTAACAAATAACATCTGGATCCTGGCCATGCCTCCTCAGCTGCTTTCCCTCTCAGCTACTACAAAAAATTAATATTGTCTTTGGCTGAAGTCAGGGTAACTGTGAAAACCTCGTGGCTGCAAGGATACAAAAATGGATTTTAAAATAACTATTAATTTTTGCTGGTTAAAACTATTTATTCTATGAATAATAGATTGTTTAACCATGCTACATTGCTGTTATTGAGAAAACTACTCCCTTAGTAATACAATTATTAGTTTATTAATTAATTTAAATTAGTTTGTTATTTTTCTTGTTTTTTTTGATCTGCCCAGAATGTTTTCCTAGTTAGTTCCTAGTTTGCTATTCCAACAAATAATTTGATCAAAGAAAAAAAAAAAGTAATTGTATGATTCTCTATTCCAAATCGCCCCTTCAAATAAAACAATTTACTAACAATAAACAAAAAAAAATATTGACCTCAATGATTGATTGTGGGAATCAAAACCTCTGGGGACTTATTACATAATATTAAATTTTACACAATTGCTAAGCTCAAAACTAAAATGTCACTCTTCTAAGCCTAATTTTATTGATATATGCAAATATTAGAGCATATTTTAAGTCAGCCGTCATTTACTTTTCCAAAAAGCGCTATAATTTCAAGTGAACACATCAACACTGGAAAATCTGCATGTTCATAAAACTATGAGTTAAATTCCTGATGGCAACAAGCATTACAGCAAAAAATCTGCAGATGCTCCCTTCACAGTGTCACAGAACTACTCAAGAGGAAATAGATTTTGCACTGAGTTTTGCTGCTCCTTCAAGAAATTACTCTTTAGTCTTAACAAACAGCTATTTAACTCTTTCTAGTGACTGGACCATCTATTCAAGACAATTAGATATCCCTTAACATTTAAAACCTCCAAAATTCTTTCAGAAAACCAGGATTATGACTGATTATTGCTACATAATAATAAACAGACCTCAAACACATACAGTTAATTAATGATTCTCCCTTGAAGTAACAATTTGATACCTTAGCTTCAGATCAAAACCAGCTCCTAGGGTGACAAATTTCACAGCACTGTAGAATATCCTTTTTCCAACAAATTCCAACAAATCATTTTCCAAATTATTAAATTTATAATTTAATTGTATTATTGCTTGTGATCTTTTATTTTACTTATATTGATTTTTCTTGTCTATTGACATAGACAAGAAAATATATATACTGATTTTTGACAGCATGTAAGTAAACATCAGAGGATTACTGCAGTCAGATAGCAACAGTACTTAAAATGAGGGATGAAAGACAATTTAAACTACTGCTGACAAGTTTTGTAGTATGCGTCAAAGTAGCATCAATTAAAAGATTCATTTCACAGGAGGTATGTTAACTTTGCCATACAATTCAATCACAGAAACTGCAGTTACAAGTAGAGTGATTCTGTGAAATTATTCACTTTTTAAAAATTACATCAAATTTTCATTTCCTTCAGTACTGTAAGAATACTACATTGATTTGAAGAAAACTGCAGGGCCAGTAAATAAAATCTAGCCTTGGTATCTGGTTGACATACCTGGGAGGTTAAACTACTGAGGCCAAATTCATACTGCCTTCATCTATTATTATGACTAAGATAATAACAAACGACATTCCTTAGCATTACTTGCTCCATTAAGTTTTCAAATTATCTTTATTCCAGTTTTTTTACTATCTCTCTCTGTTACTGATCTAAAGTTATCAGTTTGGTACCTGTGACAACATTCCTGCAATGACACCATTTCAAAACTATAACATTTTTCCACCATCCTGCAATATTTTCAAACAGTCTTCCCTTAATTTGCAGGACATTGTTTTTGTTGTAAAGCAAGTTCATATTTTAAAAGGATATGCAAGAGGTATGAGCTTGAGTGTAGTTTGAGTTAAAATACATATTACTGCCAAGAAGTTTTTATGTGGCACGCTGATCATTAGTGACACATTTGAATAGCTACTAGCTTCTGTCATTGTAACTTTCCAAGACTTCACTAGCAGCGAATCCTTAAAAGGTTTTTTCCAGATGAAGTATTATATATTCCACTCAGAAGTTTTCTGTGACAATACTTTATACTAATTTTTTGAAAGTGAACTAACTTAATTTCAGTAAAGTATAAAAATCAAAATTTATCATTTAAATTTTATGTCTTTATTTCCCTCAGCATAAAGTTACAATTTTGATTTGAAGATCCTATCTAGCAACTTAATTGACTTTTAGGGTTTGTTTCCTTTCCTTGCCCCAGAAAGTGTACATGGGTAAAAAAAAATTATATTAACGAAATCATTTAGTCTGGAAGTGACTTCTTGCATGTCTCTAGTTCAATTGATCCTGATCAAGCAGGGGCAGCTACAGCAGCATTCAAGACAATATCTGGTTGAGTTTTAAGATTTGGCAATGACAAAGACTGCTACAGCCTCTTTGGATAACCAGTTCCAGCGCTCAGTCACTCTTACAATAAAAAAAAAAAAGACAAAACAACAAACACTACAAGACCCTCTATTTTCTTCTTTATGATTTTTGCCTCTAGTTCTTTCACTGAGCACTACTGAGCAAGAGGAGCCTCGCTCACTCTTTTCTACTCTGTTCCATCAGGTTTTTAAACATTTTGTTAAAGCCATCCCTAAACATTATTTTCTGCAAGCTTAACAAGAACTGTTCCCTCAGTCCTGTCTGATGTGAAAGGTGTTCCAGTGCCCTAACTATCTTTGTGGCCCCATGATGCACTAACTCCAGTAAGTCCATATCGTACTTGCACTGCAAAGCCCGGACTCTGACAACAAATGCTGAAGGTGAATGTCATCAGCACTAATTGGAGTGGAGTCATAGAAAAAGAGATCATAGAATATTCTGAGTTCAAAGAGACCCACAAGGTTCACAACTCCTGGCCCTGCCCTGCATAACCCCAAAAATCTGTGTATACTAATCAGAAGCCTCCTCCTTTATTTTTCTGAGATAAGTACTTTGAGTGGTTTAGCCTTTTCCAATAAAATGATATACCTATTCCTACATATTACTTTAAAGTATTCTATATTTTCTCCAATTTAAATTTCTCTTTTCTGAAAAGTGTCATTAAGAAATATGTGCAGGGTTTTTGTTGGTTTTTTTAATCCCTACTTGCTTTTTAAGGAATATTCATGCTTCTCTGTCTAAAATTAAAATATCCTTATATTTTCTATTATCAAGGTGAAAGAAAAAAAAACACAAATAACTACCCTTTCATGATCTGCTGTTAGTTAATTTATACTACACCCAGAACTTTTATGTTAAAAGAAATAGTAATACATAGTTAATATAATATTTTATGAGTCTGAGATTCCTAATTATTAGAATTACTTGTCAACTTTTTGCGTAATTTTTCCATGAAATATCAGGATTTCTTCTTTTTTTTCACTCTATAAGTTGATATTAAGTGTTGTTACATTTTCTATTAAATTGTTTGCAGGTAGTCCTTCTTTAATAATTTGTTCCAAAATTTTGTATTATACTGAGATCAAATTAAACCAGAAAATACATCGTTTTCTTTTCATGTGATATGTATTTACACATATTTGTTCTGCTTAGTATTCCTCACTCACACACTTTGTGCAGATAGCATAAAATAGGTCTGGTTGACAATGCTGTGAGCATAATTTTAGTTAGACCTACAGGACAAGGGCACAGTTTAGTCATAATGATGGGGGAGTACCTTGCACATAAACACACTGCTAAGCACAGGTTGCTATGAAAGATGCAAACATATCAATCATAGTGAAGTTTTGAACATGTCCAGAATCTTCCAGAGGAAACCATTACTGACACCTGTTTGTTAGTGACTGTGAACTGTGACTGTGAACTGTGACTGTGAACTGTTAGTGACTGAGTGACTGTGAACATGACACTCACAAAACTGGGATCCCAGTCCTGTAACCAGGGTTTCCCAAGGTCTTTCACAGAAGTCAGATCCTAGCCCAGAACCACACAAAGCATGGATAAAGCCTCTACCACAACCCATCCAACTTCTGGACCATGTTGTATATCCTGTTGAATAAGAGTGTCATGTACTCCATAAAATTTCAGATATTTGTGACTAAAATATTTTAATATCCAGGTCAATTTAGTCTGCACACTGCAATTTCACCTTAACTATCATGCCATGCCACTCCTAAGTTTATATTTTGTAAAATATTCTTATCACTTAAGCACAGTTCTTCTGTCAACTGAGTTGTGAAAGGAAGACTTCACCATAAGACTTCAGCTACACAGTACTCCTTTTATCTAACTTTTTTCCTTTCTTAATAGAAAATAGTCTTCAAAATGGTATCAATAATAGCAAATTAAAGTATGGAAAATTACAGTCATCTTCATCCTCTCCTTGACTTAATCTCTTCATTTTTTCCAGCATGCCATCTCATTTCCACAGCATAATACAGTGTGTCTAATTTAAAATACCCTTCTCGTGTTTCTTTGTGATCAGTGAGAGGAGATATCTGCATCCAGTTTTATTCAGCACTTCGTTTTTTTGGTAAGCATTTAAAAAAAAAAAAAAAAAAAAAGGGCAGTGCATTCATTCAACTTCAGTGATTCCTTCCCACTGACACAAGGGCACAAGCACAATGTCTTAAAACCAGGAAACTTTGTTAAGTGTCACACTTGGGTGGGCAAACTCAGAACTTTTCCCAGCTGCCTGTTAACTGCTCAAGTTGAGATCTGTCATTCCCTACAAATACAGGTGAATTGAACTTCCCCCCATGATTGCCTATCCCACCAAGTGACCATAAAATCAAACTACATCTCATTATGTTCATGATATATATTCTATCATTAAAATTTTGCTAGTTTGAATCTAATTCTTACTATCCACTATTTGAAGATTTTTATGCTGTGACTAAAACACTCATTAAGTTTTTTCCGCTACCAAAATTTCCAGTAGTATTAACCTTAATTTTTTTCCTTTTTCTTGCTATTTTACCCTGTACCATTTTCTCAGGGGAAAAATCATTTCACTGAACATACCCAGAATTCTCTATTTTTTTAGTTTGGACAGTCCATCATAGGTCATATCTTGTGATAAGTTAGCACAAAGGACTACACAAAATAGAGCCACTGACATACAGAGTTTAAGTCACATTACCTGAAATAATGAGATAGTATCAACTGCTCCTAGTTGAAAATTTGAAAAAACCTAGGGAATCTACCTCACTAACCAATCAGGATTCCCTGTACTCAAACTATTCACAGTGCACTACTCACAGTGCTCATTGCTGCCAGTATTATTATTTTCAAATTGTTCCCATAACAGTAGTGATGGAAGTGATTATGCTCCTAACATGCAATGCAGTTACTACTGAAAATTTTATAGGCTGGCCATCCAGTAAGGTTAAAGTCTATTTTCCTCCAATATATATGGTTTAAATATTGGCAGCCATTCAGAATAACATTATCCTAATAAAGCATTTATTTTTTGTTTTCAGGGACTGCAGTATTTTCAGAAAACATAGATAGTTTGTCCTGAAGAAAAGACAGAATTTGTCCTAAATTTTCCCAACTGAAATATAAAAAGGATAAAATTAAATACAAATATTTTGGGAGTAATGTATTGAAGTTTATTTAAATACGTTTAAAATAGCCTTAGAGCCCATGAAACATAAACAAGAATGAATGCATATGCCAAAGATACAGAAAAGCTCATCTATACTCTTTGGTGGTTTAAGTGGTTTGTTTCTTCCCTGTTATTCTGGGTTTCGTTAATTACTCAATATAACAAAGCACCTAATATATTGATAAGCAGGAATAGGGAAATAGGCTTCTCTATTCTATTTATGCAATCTAATGTAGGAGCTTAGCCTTTTACATTTCCCAGAACCTCTCCAGCCATTTTAATTACTCCCCCTCCTCAAAAGGTCAGGGGGAGAAAACAAGATGAAAAGCTTTTAAGATAAAGACAGGGAGAATACTTACCAATTACTGTCATAGTCAAAACACATTTAAGTAAGGGAAAATTAATGCAAATTATATCAATTATTATAAATCAATATTAAAAACAACACTTCTCTGCCTCACCCCCATGCTCAACTAAGCTCCCCCTTTTTCAAGTTCTTAATTATTGTCACACAGATTTCTTTTTCATTACACCAAGTCACAACCTCCTCTTTCAATTTGTGGCCACTGCCTCTTTCTCCCTTACTATTCATTTCAGTAAAGAGCCTCCTCACATTGCCAGTGATCTCCCTTTACACACTGGGAAACCACTCTTCAGCTCACTCACAGCCTTCTCTTCTCCAGTTTAAGCAAGGTCTTGTACATTAGCATTTCCTCATGGTGCAAACGCTTCAGAACCTGACTGTATGGGTGGCTCCATAACGAACTCACTCCAGGCAATCAGCTTCCTTCTTGCACTGGTAAGCTCAAAGCTAGATTTGGTATTCTTGATGCCACTAATGAGTACCAGGTAAGGCGGAATACTCACTTCCCTCATCATGCAAGCTGGTCTGCTGCTTCTTCATGACCACTAAGGCACATCTTTTCCTTCTGTTTAACTGACCGTCCACCAAGATCTGTCTCAGCAGAGCTGCAACTTAGTCAGTTAGACTCTCTCTCCACAGAACTCTGTCAAAACTGCTATTATACTGCACTTGGACCCTATCCAAAAAAAAACAGTGTGCAAATTTGTGTAGAAAGTACTCTTTGATAGCTTCTTGAATGCCTTGTTAGTACCTGTATTACTTATTGATATTTTTTTATAGAGATTATAATTTTCTCAGATGCTGCATAGCGTCTGAACCAGTACTAGAAATCTAAATTTCAGCTGCTAATTTGCATTTGGCTCTGTTTTCAGTCAGTAAAGAGGAAGTGATCCTCCTGGGAAAAAAAATCTTCCAAAAAACCATGAACATTTGCTTTAGGATGATATGCATTATATTGTCTTTCACAGGACAGTTCATCACATCCTAAATTAAATATCTGTATTTAGTTAATAAAGTCTTGTACCTCAGATGGACAATTCCCAAAATTTGCAGAGTACAGATCAGAAAATTCTGTTATTAGCTTCCCCTTTGGACCCACGTCAAGGTTGTAAGCCTCAACATCTAAAGACTGGGTGATTTAGGGGTTGGAACAGCACGTTACACATGGTCTGCCAAACCCATTAGGAACCTGAAAAGACAGCTTATAGGGTTTGTGGACATATTTATTCCCCAGAGGTTTTTTCTGTGTTGAGAACGTTCTTTCAAAAGATTTTCTTTTGTTTGCTTTTTGGCTGGCTGGTTTAATTTTCTTTAGTTAAACAGAAGAATTATTATAGATTAGGTTTAATCCTTAGAAAAATAGTATTAGGTTACATTGCTAAGGGAAAAAAATCAAAGATCCAGTAAAGGTCAGATAAACAATGGCAGGTGGAGAAAATTTAGTAATCTAATCAAGGCAAATGGACAATGTGGAACCAGCTGGTCTAAGACTAACAAAGGTGAACAAGATCGTTGTCCCTGATGTGAGTCCACGCAGCAGTAGTCAACCAAAAAGATTCTCTTTACAGAACTCTTTGTAGACTAGAGGTTTATTGGCTATGAGGACTTGAGATTTATGGTATACAGGAGGAAGAGCATTTGAGAATTGTGTGGAAATTTACAGAAGAATGTTTAAGGACATTATGGGGATATTGAAGACTTATGGAATGTTTTGGAAAAGCATAAAGACACTGAAAGGGAGAGACTGAGGCAGATCAAGGAAAAAAAGGTTGGGAAAAAGGAGGGAAGAGGGTATTAAAGGAGGTTTCCTCATTTAGTCTTAACAAGAGAACAGTAGCTTTTCAGCAAATAGGTTTCCTATTTCTTTGCACTGAAACTGTGAAGAAAGGGTCTAGCACATCTTTTGCATTTTTAGGTAATGTAGGGATTGCTATTGTGCCACTTATATTGCCCAAGACCTGCCTATGAGATGCTGGATTGATGTTACTGTAAGAGAAAATTTACAGTTTTCTGTATCCCTCTCAAGATTCCAGAGTTTTCCTCAGTGCTGTTGATGTTTCTGTTGATACATATTAAACAGGGGAACCACAAAAAAGCCACAGGAGAGACCCATGGCCAAACTTTCATAGTGTAAATGTGGCTAGAATATGCCATTTAATTTATGGCCAAAGAGTAGTCTCAGTACTGATTTTACTGAGTAATAGAAACATACTTATTCAGAACTAGTTATGAACTAGTTACATTTATGTTATTTAGTATTTCTACAGTGTAATGCACAGTTTGGTGTAAGACACATTTAATACTGAAAAACAACAAGCAATCACCAAAAGGAAAATTTAATACTGAAAAACAACAAGCAATCACCAAAAGGAAAATAAAATAGTTTATACTGCATTGACATGCAGGTTTACTTGTTACTTACTTAAGTGCCAGTGGTTGCACTTCCTGTTCTGACAAAAAAATGTTAATCAACATCTACTTTGTAGAACAACAAGAATGGAGGAAGTTTTAGATGAAAGATGACATTTTTGTGGCCCACTAGAAGAACTCAAAGATATATACTGTAGGAAATTAACAAACTCTTCCAAAAATAATGGGAGAAAGGATATGATTTAAGATTCAGTTCTACTTGAATGTCCATTCTGAGAAGTAATCCTCAGTATATTCTGTGACATCCACTCTTCAAGAATGCCTGCATTCAATGAGTGATTCTATTGATTAATATTAAAAACAGTAAGCAGAAACCTCAATTGTTACTTCATCAGAAAGAACACACAACAGGTCATTAAAACAAGAAAGACTGGGAGATATCTGCTAAAGACTTCCTGTAAATAGAACAAGCAGATTTTCTGTCACTTCTGGGCCACTTCTGTCTTACAAGTATTCATATAGGTGTTTACTATTTTAAGCATTATTAGGAAAGTATCTGCAAACTATTTTAGTCTAGTTTGATTTTTTTTTCCTTTTGGTGGTTCAGCAACCCTGACAGTAAAATGACATTCAACTCTTTCTAAGACCATGCCAAAATTGTAAAGCAGTGTCTGTAACCTTAAGCAGTCAGTACCTTAGCTGTAGCATATTCTCAGTGTTCTAAAGCTAAACCACTGCATTAACTTGAAGAGTTTATATTGTACAAACCAGGGTAAGAGAAAAATCTTCCAATAACTGCTGGTGACATCAAAAGCTTTCTGGGACACAGAAAGGTCTTAATTCACACGTGTAAGTCTATGCATATACAAGCAAATCAAAGGAAAATACAACACTTATTACCATTTCTATACACATACATTAATTTATTGTAACAGGTATCTGTAATTCCAGCAACTGTATTAGATTGCTCTTGCAAGAATTCCTGTGGGGGAAAAAAAAGTTTTATCTACTTATTTACGCCTTCAAAGCATAAAGTACAGTTAATAAAAGAGGTGAGTAAACAGACATGCAAGGGTAATGTTCTAGCTGTGAAAAATGTCTAATATTTTCATTTAAAATGGAAGACTTTTAATGCTCTTTTTTGTCTTTTGAGCAAAATCTGGAGTAATTCAGACATGTAATTCTTATTTTTTCCATTTGTCTTCCCAGAGATAGAGTAGAACTATTTTTAGAAATTCATGCAAGGAAGCATGAAGTGTTGTAGCTAACACTCACTGCTATCTCTTCAACGTCAAATTGGTTAATTTATCAAAGTTTCTCTTATTTAGTTTGTCTTCATTTCTCTTTGAGGAAATATATATATATTCTTAGCTGTAACTACAAGTGTGATATTATCTCCTTTTCCTCAGGAGGAATACCATTTAAGCAGTAAATACCTGATTTATCTAAAGATGCTTATTTATCATTCATGAACAGAACAGAAAAAAAATTTACCCAGGAGGATGACAATTATGTTCTACTACATATCCTTAGGCAGTTGAGATATATGTAGGTATTTAGGAAACCATAGGTTTCCTTATAAAATTTATTTGTAAATTCAGTGTAGATCAAATCCATCCAGTTTTTCTTTCCCCTTAGAATATTTTAAATAAATGCTTGAGGCTAAGCATAAGCTTTATTGATTCACTTTTCATTCTGGTTTTATTGACACTGACAATCTCTCATGTCTAGACACTGCATCTAAAACTAAGGCTGGCATGGTTCTAGAGATCTATTATTACTTTTTTAAAATATTTTGATTTCTGTTATGTTACAGTTTAAAATTTGGCAATATCTTACAAAAAATGTGTACAATGTACTTCTAATATCTGAAAGAACGTCTTTTAGATGTTTCTTAAAATGTTAAATCATTCTAACCCTTATCTGAAATAAAGTCAGTGATTTTATGGAAGGAGTAACACTGAACAAAATTTAATCAAGTAAATGCAATATTCCGTCCCATAAATACTCTGGTAGACCTCTTATTTGCACTGAATATACTCCAGTACCTTTTGAAATATCAAATCAATATAGTCTGGCAGCCTTTTTTTCAGTTTACTAAAGCCTACAGCTTTTGGAGGAAATCGTAGCACACTGAAGCGGTCCCACATCTGTCCCTGTTTGACCTGTTACTTCCTCTACCTTTTACAGATACTCTATTTGTACCTACATATCTTAGACAAAATACTAGGAATGTAACTTTCAAAAATATAATAAGTATCATAATTTAAATTTCCCATATAGTGAATTCCTTCTGTCTGACTAATTTGTTATTTATTAGGAAATTATCATTAATGCTATATTACTGCTAGATAACTTTATACTATCAGTGACATAGGCCCTTGGTTGTTGGCTTTTGTTTTGTTTTTTAGAATGTTAATACTGCTTATGTGTTTAAACAACAAAAATAAGAAAATTTTGTGCATGTTCCCATAGACCTGGTGGGAAAATGCTTTCTAGTTTTTCCAGAGACTTACTCAGTAGTTGTTCTGGTTTGAAAGCAAAACCAGTGAGAGACTCCAAGTCAGAGATACAATTTATTAGGAAAAGGAAAACCAAAATACATGCAATAGTACAAAAGAAAAACCACTGACAAAGTCATAATGCAACCTGACACCCTGTTGGTCAGGGTGTTGGGAGCAGTCCACTTAGATTGGTGGCTGCAGTCCTGCTGAAGTGGCAGATGTGGTTCTCTTGGAGCAGTGATCCTGTAGAAATGATGTAGTCTTCCTCTGAAGATCCAGTGGAAAAGTCAGCTATTCCTCTGGGAATCCAGTGGAAAGACTGTTCTGTCCCCAATCCCAGATTATATCCAGGTTGGGATGCTTAGCTCCTTCCCCCTGGGTGGAGCATCTCACAATGGGCTGTTACCATTCTGTGAGTCAGGGGGTGGGTCCATTAAACAGAAATGGCTCCTGGAGGGAGTTATTTCTGGGTCATGTGGAAAGGCATTGATGGGCCCATTAACAGGAGGTAAGGAAGAAACAATGCTCCTCCTGGTTTCAGCAGCTCTTGAGGATGGAAATAGAATATATGTTAACATTATAACCTAGGACAGTAGTGTAGACAGGTCCAGAAAGATTGAAACTTAACTTATTGAAAGCAGTTATATATATAGTGTATGCAAAACTGAAATGAGTTTTAGAGAGAAAACACATCATAGAATCACAGATTCACAGAGTCACAAAATCACAGGACAGTCAGGTTGGGAGGCACTGCAGTGGGTCATCTGATCCAACTTCCCTGCTCAAGAAGGGTCACCCCGGAACACATTT
Source organism: Diglossa brunneiventris (assembly GCA_019023105.1). Classification (NCBI taxonomy): domain Eukaryota; kingdom Metazoa; phylum Chordata; class Aves; order Passeriformes; family Thraupidae; genus Diglossa; species Diglossa brunneiventris. The sequence continues at coordinate 45,018,937 of CM032352.1, read as the reverse complement.
CCACAGGATTGTATCCAGATGTTTTTTTAGTATCTCCAGCAAGGGAGATGTCAAAACCTCTCTGGGCAATGTGTTCCAGTACATGGTCATGTTGACAGTAAAGAAGTGGTCTTCATGTTAAAGTGGAACTTCACGTGTTCCAGTTTCTGCCTGTTGCCTTTTGTCCTATTGCTTGTCACCACTCTTACTGCCTGAGTCCTTCCTCTTGCCACCCTCCCTTCAGATACTTGTATACATAGATAATATCCCCTATCAGTCATCCCCTCTGGGCTAAGAAACACAAGCTCCTTCACTCTTTCCTCACGTTTGAGATGCTCCAGTCCCCTAATTATCTTTATAGGCATCAGCTGGAGCTGCTCCAGGAGCTCCATGTCTCTCCTGGTGCTCTCTCATCATCTGTTCATCCAGTTGTCTTATCATAGAAGGCAATCAGGTTGGTCAGGCATGATTTGCCTTTGATGGATCCCTGCTGATTACTCCTGATCACCTTCTTCTCGTCCATATGATTGATGATGTCCTTCAGGATGAGGAGCTCTGTTACCTCTCTGGGGATTCAGCTGAGCATGACAGGCAGGTAGTTCCTTGGGTCCTCCTTGCCCTTTTTGAAGACTAAGGTCTGAAAACTGCTGATTGGATTAAACCAATTTGCATGAGAAATTCAGGAATGCAGACAAAAATTTTCAGAACTTAACAGCAAATCTGATATTGCACCTTGGAGCCTAAATCAACAGATTTAATGATTACTCTTAGAGCTAACTGAACTGAGCTCTTTGGCTTTCTGTCTTCACTGCATGCATGTATGGGAGTTGCTTTTTATTTTGCTTAGCAATCCAAACCATCTAGATCTCATTTTGAAAGTCATGTGGTATTTTTCCAGTCTCAAACAGCTGCTCAGAATAATAAACCTGATTCATCTTTAATCCCATATATTTGAAATCTGCAGTACTAAACCAGTGCTGAACTTGGAATAAAAAGTAGTGAAGGGAGAAAGTTTGTGCTGTAGTTTGCTTTTATCCTTTAATCAAAATTAATTAGAGTAAAATAGGCAATCTCCAAATAGATGAGAGTAATAGACTTCTGCATAAGTTTAAAAAAAAAAAAAAAAAAGTTCTACCAATTAGATGCACCAAAGCAGAACTGAGAAAATTAGTGAAAATTACTATGTTTAATTTAGGTGGCATCCCATATCTCTTTTAAGATGAAATTTTTATGACCTATAGAACACTGCTCAAGACTGTGGCATAACAGACGATGCTTGCTAAGAGAAGGAAGTTAAACACTAGACTCAAAGGAACCATACAGAGATGAGAGGTGAACATGTACATGAAAAGCAAAATAGGAAAACTGATCAGAGACAATAGGGGATTTGAAATAAATTAAACTAAACCCTCAGTGAAAATATGGACCATTCCAGCATGGCAGAGACTTGTGCCATGAGATACTGAGCACAGGCTATGCCACCTACAACAGAAGATGGTTTGGATTTGTTTTAGTAATCCAGTAACTCAACAGACCAGCATCTCGCTTCAAGGGATGCCAGTTTGGGTTTTGCCTTTTTTCTTTGGTACATTTTCTATATTCTTTGCACATATATTTGTAGCTCCGTAGTCTATTGTATTAGTGACTAGCTTTCCCAGTACTTTTACATTGCCTTTCTCTAGGCAGAAAGACAGAATTCCAGAGCTCCAAGCCCTGAGGGGTACAAGACCCCAGTGCTATCTTGGTTCTTCTTGGGAAGTAAGTCCAAGAACAACTCTTGGAGATACATTCTCATGGACAAAGTACGGCTATTGCTGAAGGGGGGGCTCCAGAGAAGGAGCCTGACCTGGGGCGGGGGGGGGGGGGGGGGGGAATTGCACCACTTGTCCTCCTAATTGGAGTTTTTTATCAATTATGCTAATTTCCTAAAACCTATAAATGTGTACTCATCCCTGTAGGGTGGGTTTTTGTGAACATCTTACCATAACTGCCCCTGAAGGCCTTCAAATAAAGATCTGCTTTTATATTACCTCCTTGCTAAAATTATCTTGAGTTTCCTTTCCAGGTTGGTAAAAAAGGCAACACAAGCCAGACTGGACTTTAGATAGCTCAACAACATCAGAGTTACTGTGAAGTATGTATGTTTATGTGAATTCTGAATCTATGTAATAACATGAAATAATAATATTTTTCTGATTAATTATATAGTTCCAATCTGTTCTTATTTTAACTGGGATAGAGTTAAATTTCTTCATGGTAGGTCACATGGTGCTGTGTTTTACATCTGTAAAACCATGCTGATAACACATCAACGGTTTAGCTACTTCTGAGCAGTGCTTACACAGAATCAAGGCCCATCTTGCTCCTCAAACTGCCTCACCAGTGAGGAATCTGGGAGTACACAAGGAGTTGGAAGGGGAAAGAGGTGGGACGGGTGACCCAACAGAACAAAGGGATATTCCATATCATGTGAAGCCAGGCCCATCAATAAGACTTACAGGGAAGGAGAAAAGCGTGAGGATTTCCAGATGCCATTTGTCCTTCCAAGTAATCATAATGCAAGATGGATCTCTGCTTTCCTGGACAGTGTTTAACACGGTTGAGGGGAAGGAGTGAATTTATTCCTTATTTTGCTTTACATGCATGCACAGCTTTTTTTTTAGCTATTAAACTACCTTAGTGCAACCCAAGTGTTTTTTGCCTTTTTTCAACCCACGTGTTTTTTGCATTTTTCCACTTCTCATTCTCTTTCTCATCCCACTGTTGGAGAGTGAATGAGCAGCTCTGTGGCGCTTAGCTGCCTAGAGGGATTAAATCACGACAGACCCATAACAGTTTTGCAGAGTATAATGATTGCTGTTTTCCTGCCTATACGTACCGTACACAAAGTTTATGAAATCTTGAGTGTATTCAATAAAATGCACAATTGTTTTAGCTTCCAAAACTCATTAAATCAATTTAAATTTTGGGTCCTTTAGGTAAGTCAGAGATCTTCTTGGTTTTAAGATACACAGTATATTGTTTCATCATATTTAATCTTCTACACTTCCGTTATTCATCAGTGATTACATTTCTAAAGCAAATATTATTTATATTGCAGTTTAGTGTCTCCCCAGGCTATATGAGAGATTATGACTTATTAATAGGTAATCTTAATTTAAACCCATTAGTACAGTAAGTACATTTCTTATTTGAGTCTATGTGTAAACATCAAACACCAATTTTGGCTTCTTAGCCTCTGGGCTGGTTGATGTGGTATACATGAACACTGCTTATTCATACAGTGCATTTTATAATGTATATGCTATAGCTAAAATAGGCTAAAAATCAATGATAATTTTGAAACTAACCCTCTAGACATTTGCCCCTGGCTGATCTCTTCTATATCATGTAAACATGAACAGCCATTGAGTGTAATAAATCTTTAGCATTTTACTTTTGGAAAATAGCTCATTAAGTTGTTCATGCTACATTTTTTTATCAAAACAAATGAATAAATTCATGATAGTGGAAAAAAGAGAACAGAGAGCCTTTCTTTCTGTGAAAGTCTAGAGATGTCCCCTATAGTGCTGTGTAAGACTTCTTCCTTCCTGTTTTAATTTTTCTTAAAGATTAGACATTCTGCAAATCTAAATCAAATGTACATTTCTTATGAAACAAATTAAATTACTTCCCTCTTAGGCTGACACATTGTAAAATATAAATGTATATATATTATACATATAATGTTATAAAACTTTATGCAGATTAAGGTACTTTTAGATCACAAAGTACAAAGGTTTAAATAGCAAAGCTAGAATGGATTTCTATATAGCATAGTGAATCTTCTTTCCCTTCTCTCTGCATGTGATCTCAGTTTCCAAGAAAATCCTTTGTAAAGTAGTTTGTAGTGGAAGAGAAACCAAGTACAGTTCAACTTCACACAGATATCTTGCTCTTGACTTTCTTTTGGTGCTTGACTGGCTAATTTTCCTTGGAGAAAATTGTTGGAATCCAACTACTTATTTTGCAACTGAAGTTCAGATATACCCTAATGGAAGCAGCAGGCTAATTTCTAGTTCTGGTGATGTCTACAGATTTTTCTTCTTTTCTAGTCTGCAGCTCAGCACCTTTTTTGAGGTAACTATATCTATCATAATCTTTCCAAAATTCTTACCTTTAAAAACAGCTTGTGCATTCATCACAGCAGTTTATAACAGACCGTTTATTTAATCTACTTGTTCCTGTTTAACCTATTTTTTTCATAAAGCTGTTTTTGAGTTCTTTTCAATTCCTATGTATCTTACTTTCAATACAGAAATTAACATCCATTTGCCACCCATTCTCCTCACTTTTTTCTTGTACCACAAGTAAACTAAAGTCAAGAAGAGTCATATAATTACTTACATATAAAGTCATGTTTTATGGCTTGAACTGGAAATGTTTTTTAAAGAATGCTACAAGTATCAGTGAACAAGACAATATGTATTTTCAGAATAAATTTTATACTAAATGAGTAAATACACTAATATTATCCTTGTTAAATTCCAGCAAGAACAAAACCTTATGCATGTTTCTTTTTTTTTTCTTCCTTCTCAGATAACATATTAATAACATACCACCTTTGGGTATGTTTTTGATATAAGTGATGGAACTAAATGAGATATCTGGAAGTATAAGCATCCTGATATTGAAGCAGGCACTCCAAAATTATGGAAACTTTATTGGAAATAAAATTTGCTGGGGTTATTTTTGTTTATTTGTTTTGGTTTTTTTTTTAAGATTCATAAAAATGACTGTCTGTGTTCTGTTCTAGAATTCACAACGGGACACTGAAAGAAAAATGTAATTTACACTGGAGACATATCATATGTTGATATAATTCCATTGATATCAGTCCCACTCCTGCCTGTCTGAGTGCCAGATATTGGTAACACAGGAGTCACACTACCAATGTAAGTAATAAGCATTGTTAGCTTGTTTTACTTCTGTCTCACTGAGATGTAACCAACTGACATAATTTACTTGAACTAACATCTGCAGGAGTCTTTCTCTGTTCACAGTACAGAACAGTAAGGCTTGTAACACAGAGAATTTTTATTTAAAACCGTCTAAAGAGAAGAAAATTCAAAGCTCGAATAGTTTCTTCTCAGGGGGTGATAAACTTGTGACAAAACCATTTCAGGTCTTGTTAGTCACTTAAAGCTAGGTGACAATGCCATTGATTTTAACACAGGAACTGTTATTGCCCAGTCCCTTTTAATTGTGTTTTCTTGGTATCTGTTTAGCAATGCAAAGAAAATTCAGGCTGCAGTAATCCTGAAATTTGTATTGAATATGAAAATATAAAACAGAAAGAAAATTAGCAAGGTTTGTTGTTTGTTGTTTTGTTTTTTTTTTTTTTTTTTTGCTGGTCTTTCCTTGCAGGAAGTAAAGTAACATTTCTCCTGGTCTACTACATGTTCATATATTGTCTATGTAAGTTGCTTCTAATTTTCAGATATGTGCTAACTAAAAAGTTCAGGGACACATTTTTATGGGTCGTGGGGTTTTGATTTGTTTTTTTTTTTTCTCTTCATTTTTGGTTTTCCCTCGCCCCCAGCACTTATTTGGTAACTGTGAACTGCCAAATAAAGGCCAGTGAAGTTGTGTAAATTTTGTCCTAGGGTAAAGGTATTACCAGAAAACCAAAAGTCGCAGCATAAGCAAGTGGTAATACTCAAAAATGGAGGGTGATTATTATAGATCAGCCTTATCTTTGGTAACAAAATTGTTGACAATAGAAATACAAACTGCTTTAAATCAGATTATCTACAAGCTATAATACAAACATGCTATTGAGAATGCTTTCCAAACATAGAGGTAGTGGATCTTGGAAAGATATCATGTAAGGAGGTTAAAGAATATCTGTCAGTGAAGATTTCAATAGGGCGGGTCAAACACAAAAATTAGTTTAGGAATAGAATAGTAACCTTTAAGAATGACAGTGTCTTGATGACCTTTTAAGAACATGTCATGTCTTATTTTATGTGATATTAGGATTTTACAGCTAATACTCCATCCAAAATGCTCGTAATAACAAACAAACTCTGATTCTGTTTTCTTCAGGAAGAAGGTATTTGAAAAGTCTTAATTTGCAATGAAAGAAAGGATGTAAAGGGCAACAAAATACAATTTTCTCTAACAGAGTTTCTCTCAAAATTGTATCAAATACCACAGCTATTAATGAGATGAAAACAAGATCAAACGCTTCAAAGCTATTAAAATGGAACATGCCATTGAAAATATCATTTGACATGACTTTCTCTGTATGAAGAATCTTGTTAATCCACTCCAAATATTTTTGTTAATCAAATAAAAATATTGCTTTAAATTCATTTTACTTTTTTTTTTTAAACTGGTCTTCATAATTACAACAGACAAAATACTCAGAACATGAGAGAAGATGAGGAATCTAGAAGAGATTGACAAAGATAATTTTTGGGAGATTAAATAATTTCTGTTAGCAAACAATTCTTTCATTCCAGGGTTTAACAAAAAACCCAAACCAAAACAAAACAAAAAACTCCACAAACCAACAGCCAATGAAAACAAAAAAGAATAAAGTAAGACTTTTTAAAATATCATAGGATGCCAAAGTGAGGCAGCTTACAGGGATTAGCTTAACTACATCATAGGTCAGCATTCTGTTCTGTTCTATCCTACTGACTAGCCTACAATAGAATTCCAAGTACATCACTATTCCCATCACAGGAAATTTCTGCACCTGGAAGATGAAAGCAAAGATGACAGAAAAAGCTTGAAGGTAGAAGGCATCCAAAGCTTCCACCTCAAAAGAAGAAATATTAACATTTCAGTTAAAATGTAAGATATTTTCTTTTACTGATTGAAATATACTTACTGATTTTACGTTGATTCAGCTTTTCATGTATAGCATACATATGTTTACAGGGATAAAAAAGCAGTTCACAATGCTGTACAATAGTTCTGCCAGAGAAAGAAGACATTGCTGGTGTTTAGATATATAAATGGATTAAAGGTAAAACAATTTTATAATTTAAAAAAGCTTAGCAATATTTCAATCGATCAGATGAAATGTCTGCTTCTTTATAAAACTATGCAACCCATTACATTATTGGTCAAGATTATGTCACAGTTTGTGTTGACTTCATCTGTAACAATTATAGAAAGATAAATTGAAAGAAATGGAGAAAAAATTCTAGTTTCTCTTTTATTTTAAGTAAAAACATACAGTGAATGAACATAAAGAAAAAAACCCTGATGATCATGTAGCTACTTAATTTCAGAGTGATTCTTCAACCATTCTAAGACACAATTTTAACACAGCAAAAATAATGGAAAAATAAGTTCAGAGGAGAAAGACTTGGATGAGGAAGCAATTTCATATGTGGGAAGTTTATAAATCTGAGATCTGAGGCAGTCTCTCATTGCCCAGAGGCATTTGGACACCCAGATCTCACCAGTTGCTTCCTGGGGCAAGACAACTGAAAGGCATCATTATCTGGATCAATAGCACAAGTAAATAACTCAGCATTCAAAATTCTCAATGTGAAAAAGTACTTATTGTTAATGGCTATAAGTATTACATTTCTTTTAAATATCTAATTTTGCTATTACCATTATATATTACATTTCCTTTGCCCTAGTGTCATTTCTGGTAACAAAATCAGATGCTAAGTGCATTAGTGTAGGTTTATTTGCAGCATTTTAATATCCTCTGTGGTTCACTTTATATTTGTAGGTACATTTTAATTAAGTGGTATAGGGAAATATAATCTCTGCATTATCTGACGGCCTATTCTTTTAAGGGTTTTAAATAGTTGTACCTTGTTAAACGTAGAAGTAAAATATTTAAGAGTAGGGTTTATTTGTCTTTCTAGAACTATTTAAAACTAAAATATTATTTCCATATTTTTCTTTTCTGAAATCTTATTTTGTAAAAAAGTGATGTTTTTTATTTGACATTTTGTCTATAAGTGTAGTCTGTCTAGCACACTGACTCCTTCCCTCTGTCCTGAGAGGAATACTGGAAATTATTTTGTGCTTTAGGGCAAAATGAATCCTGCATCCCATCTCTACAAAACTCTGTGTATCTCAAGACACATTTTAGTGTTTTGTGTTAATCTATGTAAACTGCATTAGAAAGTACTTGAAAGCTCCCCCACTTGTGTGTATTGTATGCCATTACCAGACCACTGTGCTGCTCATCCTTAAATCCATGACCAGCTTTCCAAGCATCCTACTGTGAAGAAGCAGACTGGAAGATACATGTCATCAGTACACAGTGGGACGGGCAAGTAACATTCCAGATTAAACCAGGTCTGATTGAAGCACAGTACAGTTGTACCTCTCTCAACTTTTTTGAAATGCACAAACACAAGAACTGCAAGTTTTACTGGTGCTTCCCACCAGCACACCATTAATCAGTATGCTTAATGAGATATAACTGTAAGAAGAATTTTATTTGAACCAGGCAACATGAAATATCTCTCAAATGGGAACTCAGCCTTATTGTGTTACCATTTTTACCATTTTGATATCCTTCTTTAAACAGCACAAGTGTCTTTATAAACCTAAAAATACTCATGCTGCCTTTCTTCTCCCACACAGAGCCTGTCTTGCATTTCAGCTGGAACTTCTTCCTTTCCCCTCCAGGCCCCCGATGCTTGTGTTCAGCTACTGTCAACCTGGAAACACAAACTTTTTTTTTTTTGGTGACAATTTTGCTTTTCTTTTTTACTTTTTATTATGCAGCCTCTCTTGAAAAAAAAATCATGGGCTTCTAACTATACTGCCAAAACTATTTTTGCTTCTCTGAAGAGAAAATTTGCTGTCTTATTTAAACCAATTGACAACAGACTAATCTTCAGAGCTTTGTGTCTCACTTTAATTGTGTGTTTTAAAATGCCAACCTGTTCACTTATGCCATCAGATCTCTGATAAACATTGACAGGGAATGTTGCCCAGTACAGGAACTTAAGCATACACACACTCTTCAAAGGTTAGAAGAGTGTCTGTCAGGGATTTTGCTTAGTTCAATTCTCCCAGTCGATATTTTCCATGGGTTTAGAATTGGCTTAGAGTAAGAAACATTATCCCAACAGACATTGGTGTAAATCCACCCTGTTTTGAAATGTGTTTAACAGAATTAATTCGGTCTGTCCCACAACAGTAAGTCTCAGTGCCATTTAATTTGTCAATCAAAATGTAATTTCTGTAACAGAAATGGAAAAGGTGTATTTCAAGAAGGACATTATTCAAGTTCTCAGAAGACTCTCTGTATTATAATAAGACTTGTAAAACACAGTAAACACATAAGAGAATAGAAACTCTCCTTTTAAATACACAAGCTGCAAAAGGGTGAAGAATTGACAATTGCTTAGGTATGGCTTAATAAGAAATGAACCGCAGTCAAAAATACTTCTGTAAGGTCATATACCTCATTTCATAATTCTTGTTTTACAGCAGAGTATAACAGAGGTTTGTTTATAAAAGACAACTGAGGAAAATTTCCATGCCCTGAAGATACTAACTACAAAGTATTTCCAACAAAAAACTAATATTATCCAACTGCCAGTCACAATCGAGGTACAGATTGTGAAAGTACTTGGATGCACTTGGATTTACATAATTGACATTTTAATCAAAAAAACACCTTGGCTTTTTTTTGTTGTTGTTTTTGTTGGGTTTTTTGTTTTGTTTTGGTGTGGGTTTTTTTGTTTTTGAAATAGGAAAACTTTTTTATAATCATTTTCCAGTCCTGCTAAGGACATTTTTTGAATGTGTTCAAATAATGGAAAAATAAATAGAGGAGATTTTTCTCACTGAAACCAATACTTAATAATGTATTGTTGGTATAGGTGCTACAGGATTGAGACAAGTAGGATTTTTTAAAAGATGTCTCTTTGAACATACTGCCATATGTATTGAACATACATCTGTATGTCTGAAATGGTAGGAATGGATTACAAATAATATTTGAAAAAGTTATAAAATTATTTACTGGCCATAAAGAACTTTGTTTTCTAAAGGCTGTTTTACTTATATACTAGAAACTTAAACTATAACTTGAAACTTAAAAAAAAGGCATTAAAATAAAAGGTCTGTAAAATACTGTAAATATTTAATTGCCAAGTAGTTATTGGGATAATAGAGGACCAGAAGAACTCAGGGCAAGTAACAGATGTAATGCAATTTAGGAAAAAAATCCTGAAAAATTCAAACTTACACATTTAACTCACAATACATGTCCTAATTTCTATATCTTCCAGTCCAATGAAAAATTTTTATAATATATTAGAATTATTTGGTGGTACCAAAGAGGGACTCATTGAATAGTTTAAATGGCAGATTTTGTACCGGGATGTTCTGTACACATACTTACAGAAGATTTAAAAATGCTTCTCATAAGTCAGAAACCACCATAAATTTCAGTATCTCTTCCAGTAGATATTTAATGAGAGACATACCACTCTGCCTGTATGAGAATTCTGCAGTTCTGCACTGTGAACTAAAAATGATCATAATGTTCCCCACTTAATTAAGCAAGCTGCAGGCTCTTTCACAGCTGTATGAATGTTCTGCACAATGTCAGCACAAATGGTACTTTTGCCAACAACAGCTATACCACTTTCTTCAGCAGCTCATTTTAAACTATGGCCATTTTATTCCAATAACTCTCTAAAGCACTATTTGTTATGATAAAAGAAACTGTTAACTTCAAGTGGACATTCTTGGAAGTCAACAATACCATTTTTTAAAGGTTGTAACCAAAACGATAATAGTAAGCCTAGGAACGATATGGAAAGTCTACCAATTCCACTTTTAAGGTAATAAACTCTTCAATTATTCATTGACTGAAGAACCTTTCTCACATTCTTAAATGTTTATCTTTAAATTAAAGTAATTTCACCTTTATAAGGAACTGTTTCCACTAGTATTTATTTGCTTTCCTTTCATTGCTTAGGAATTCACAACATCAGCAGGGAAAAAACATTTACCTTTTTACTTTGAGTAGTGTACTCAATTTGGTGCTTTAATTTTAAGGTCTGCTAAATATTTTATGTAGACTTCTTTAATAGTAATTTTTGAAACTATCATATTGCTTATTTTTTCTACAGGTGTATTCTAGCTCAAGGATTTAGAGCTAAAGATAAGATCCAACTGTATTTAGGATTGATGGTAGTAGAATTCACATTAAGGGATATGAAAATCATCTTTTCATTTGACTCATCCAAAGTTGTGGCTCTTAAAAAACAGAACAGACAGCTTGAATTATAGTCAGAATAGAATGTCTGTCAATAGTTCAAAGCCCTATACTAAATGGACAGTGCTGCTAAAAAATAATGCAGTAAAGAATACCATCAAAATTAATATGTCCATGTAGATTGAATAAAATATTTATTTGAACAGATTAAAAAACACCCACATTTATTATCACTGTTTGACACCTGTGGATCAGGGAAAAGTCTCACCCTGAGAAGTGCAACCATAACTTTGATTGGCTGTCAGAGAAATAACCTGGAACATTAATGTTGCTTCAATTTAAGTGGCTGCAGGATTAATGATTCAAAAATACAGTGTATATGTGTCCTATTAAACAAAAATTTATGTAGGAGCTTAAGTGATTTTTTAATCAATGATTTTTCTTAATCACTGTCTTTAAAAATAAAATGACACTTCATCAAACCTGGAAAAATCTAACGAAGTTCTGAAAAATAAATATTATATCACCTGATGACAGCTTTAAAATGAGAAAACTGAATTTGAAACCCTGGGCTAATAAAATATGACAAGGCATCAGACTGCAACTAGAGATCCCACAGCACACTAAAAAGAGAAAGAAATGAAGCAAGACAGTCTAATAAATATAATATGTTTCCTCTTCTTTTCTTTCTTCTTTGTGCACAGGTTTTCTCTCTTATCATAAATATTTAAAGATGAAAGCAGTAAAAGTATCCCAGTTGCCCATGTTCAGACCTATGTACTCTGAACATTGTTACTCAAAATACAGAATTCTTAAAGGTTTTATGTGAAATACTGCTGCTTATACACTTTTAGTATAATAAAATAGTAATAATAATAACAATAATAATAATAATGAGTTAATAACAAGGAATTGGTCAATACCTTGATCATTGTTGGACTGCTGAGGAGAAAGTGGGTATATTTTTATTCTAAATGATAAATATGTGAGTGTAACAGCGTTATGCTTACTTGCAAACCCTGCAGTGTGTCTTACCAAAAATCTTTTAAAATTTCAGTAGAAATGGTTGGAAAATACTTAACTGTACTCTGCGGCTGTGCTCTATGTTTTCTTTATTTTTCTCTCTCTCTGTTTGCTAAATTATTTCTTTTCATTTCTTGGCTTAGCTTACAGCTCACTTCTAGGAAGAATATTTTTTCATAAGTTTAGCAATTTTACTTGTCAACTCCTTTCACCAAAATATCTGTTGATCCATTAAAAAAATGCAAATCTTGATATGCTACTGTTTAGCCACTTCAGTCCTAAAATTTAAGGTCCAATTTTGAAAATTAATTAGATTAATATATTAATGCATGATCCAATATTTTGCTCAATATGAACTTAAAAGCCTGTGACTTATTTTAATACAGTATATAATACTATATTTTCCTCTAGAATGTTTGTAATTTCTTATCCAGAAAGGACAAAATAACAAGAACCACAACACACACAGCATGAAGATGTCCTTTCTTGTTTCAAGTATTGTCTCAATTTTGTGCCTCTAGCACTGAGAATTCTAAAGCAATAGTCTTTTCTCAGAGTCCTATCCTCATCATCTACAATCCTGAGAACCTCGTGTCCATACATAACACAGACAGAGGGAGCCTTTATCAAAATAGGTCTGCACTGAGGCCATTCTTTCACACCCTGAAGAGTTAGAAAATGACAAAATTTGGAAGATACAAACATGTGCACACGAATAGACACATGCAATATAATTTTTCTCCCTAACTACATGCAGTAGAGTTCGTTCTTTAATCACAGAACCACCTATTCTTATACATCTCCCAACAAAAGATATGCTTCTACTCCTCCTATACACTCTAGATTATGATCATTTAATGAGAAGCTACCATGCTTTTTTTTTTTATTCTTCATTACTGCATAGCTGGCACCAGTTACTATTATTTAGTCTGCACTATTCAGTCTTGTTTAAAGATGGGACTGATAATTTTTGTATCGACCTTTATGGCACTCCAACATCTGAATGCTTCACAGCACTCATTAATACACCTCATGATACGTGTCTTTTCACAGGTCTCTGAGATAAAGCAGTATATTATTCCCACTCTGTAGAGTCAGGGCTTCAGTTCTCATCTACAACCCTCAATTATCTAAGTACAAAAGATATATTAGAACATGACTTCTGACTTCAGTGGAAATTAGGTATCTGAATAGTTGGTGAAAATCTGTTTAGCATTGTCTTAGAAGTGCTAGCAAGTTTTGAGAAATCTAGCTTCAATTAAATATAAATATATATATAAACCCATTCATATTATGGGTAATATAAATACAAAAAAAAAAAAAAGCTTATCCCCATGGAGTTTTACTACAATAGTGGTCTTTGGCCTTATTTTATATTATCTGAGGAGCTTGCTTGCTGTGTTAGTTTACAGAAAAAAAAACAATAACTTCTCTCAGGGTTTTTTAATGCAGTCCATGTATATGTGTATTTACAGTTTAAATACATGTACAAACACACCTAGATATCTGAAATTGAAAGAAATCTATCTGGCAATACCTAATATTTTAGCATATACACTAAAATAAATATGTTACTTCATTGAAGAGACTGGTTGGCTTAATTGGTGTTCATATGCACTAAGATATATCTTTAAATGTTGCTTATATAATGTTGTTTATGTAATTTGTTCTTAGCCTTACAGATCTGTCTGGCCAAAGGAAATAGCTGATTAAACTGTCCACTTAAATGTATCTGAGACCTTTGTGTCTGATTTTTATATATATAAGAGGGATTAAAAATAGTGATTTCCTGAGTCACAGTTAACCACACAAGTATTCCAGAATATCTCAGATAGTAACAGATTTTCATGTGTGTGCACTTGAATCAAGACCTGTTAGTCCAGTAACTACAATGTAAATGTATATTAATATTTTCTTTATATATCGACAGTCATTTCTGTGTCTACATATAAGCATCTACAGCATATGTATATGCAGTCTAGAACTGAATGGTATCCTTAGATGATTTCTGTCAGCATTTTAAAGAAATGTCTTATCAGTCTGAACGCCACTCACTGATGAACTCCATAGGAAACAGCTCTGTGCCCTTCTTCTGCAATCTCTTTCCTAAGCAGCTATTTAGACATTCAAAAAGTCAAGGTCAGAAGAGAATAATTTCTTTTAAAAACTTTCAGAGTTGCCATTCTGAAATAAATTAAAATATGTAATCTCAGAATGATATTTAAGAAAAATTATAATAAAATCTTTTTGTGGGAAATGATGATATATTTAACAGGCAGCAATAAATAGCAGATCTGTCTGTACCTGACCAATTGTCAGAGTCATAATTTTGCAATCATTAAAAAAAAAGATTGGCTTAGACCCTTTATAATGTGTCCATCATCAGATATTATAAGAGTTTAAAGCAGTCGTAATTTTCTTTTTTGCATCACAGATATATTAGTCTTTCCTACGGCAGCCAGCACAAATGTCATTGATTACAAAGACAGTGATATTCCTAGAACTGACCTGAATTGTTAAACTAACAGATTATCCCCTCAGGACTAAGAGAGAAGTCAATATAGTACTGCTAATATAATGTCTATCAGGAGTCTTTAAGAAAGTCAAATCCTTTCTCAAATTCTGCATCCCTTTCAAAATTCTGATTTTCTCACAGTTTAGATATAAGATCATATCTGAAGACACGACAGCTACATCTTCCACTGCAAACATAATTGATTTATAGAGGAAACTGACTGGCAGATAGACTTTAATGAAAGAGGAAAAAACTTCATATAATCATGCATCCAGACTAGGCCTATTACTGGATGAAATCCCTGCTCTTCAAAATAAAACTCAGAAATGAAGCTACAAACAAAACTCTAATTCCCTTCAAGAGGGCTATATTTTGTATGTCAATGATTTGACTATTACATATTCTCAAAATTCATGAAGTCATTTTGAAACTTCCAATGTTATTCCAAATGCACCTATAAAAATTAATGTTTTTCAAGCGTGTTTCCTGCAACCCCAAAAATACAGAAAGTCAAGGAAATGTGGCAGTGGACCTTGGCAGTGTTCATGGCGGTGAACAAGGATCTCTTGGCAAAACTCAGACATAAAAGAAAGCCTATAGGCTATCAATGAAGATTTAACTCACCTAGGAATACAGACACTGAGTGGTCAGGTACAGGGTCAGAAAATCAAAACTCATCTGGTATAAAGTCTGGCAGGTTATGTGAAGAGCAACAGCAAGCTCTTTGGTGGATAGGTTTATCAGGAGTAAAACAAACGTGAGGGAAAATGTGGACTGGCTGCTGAATGACACAGAAGGTTATTTGACAAAATTTAAGGAAAAGGCCAAGGTAGGCAATACCTTTTTCACATTGGTCTTTATTGTAAAATGATCTTCAGGAGTCTCAGACCACTGAGTTTGCTGGGAAAATCTAGAGCAAAGAAGAGTTTTCACTAATATTGGACAAACAAGTCAGGAAAGATCTCAACATCTTTTGTTGTGACAGTAAGAGGAGGTGCTTGGCTTTGAGATAAGCTGAACAGCTTGATATTTTGACTGAAAAACTGAACCAAAAAAAGGAGAGAATGAACATGACTTTACTATATAAAAGTAAACAAGTCAGGTACCTAAATAGAGGAATTTAGTACAATTTTAGATGCAGTGAGGTACTTGAAATGTCTCTACAGGTCTGACAGACATAACACGAACCTTCAGAAGCAACAGCTAGAAGACCTGCTGTGATAGCATAGAGAGGTAAGACCTAAAATCACACTATGTATGTATATTTTATCACCTGAATTTGTCCCTTAGCCTGCAGCAGTTGCTTCAGCAATTATTCTTATTTTAAAATGTATGGTTTCTTCAGAATTAAAATTTGTTTTCCAATAATTATTCAGAAAATCTTGATAGCAAACTAATTTCTCAACTACTAGGTAAGTCACAGGTAAACTATGACACTCATATGTCATTTACAATTATGCTCAGACTTAGGAAGTTCAGCACCTACTTTTTTTGCAAGCCTTTAGAAGCTGCATGAGGAGACCTGATTTGTAGCTGAAGGTGAATATTGTATCAGTAAAGCAAGAAGAAAAATTAGTCTTTAAAATTCACCGCTATACCATCTCAGCTCTTCAGAGACTATAACCCTTAGCCTTTCTACAGCTAATTGTTAGAGCTAAGGAGTAAAAAGTATGTTCCAAGTCATTAATTAAAGGATAAAAGCAGTAAGAAAATAATTTTAGCTGATATGTTCTAGTAGAAGTCTTAATGCCTCTAAGTATCAGCAAATTAAACATACTTAAATAAAACATTTTGTAGAAAAATATGCCAGCTGAAACACTGAGATACAAAACACAAAATACAGTATTACGACACCCTCCTTCAAAAGAAGGAGCAAGGGACATGACATGGTGTAACCAAGAAAACTGACATTGCCATATATAAATGTACTTTGCTTTACATATTGAACTCATGTTTTAAAGAACTTGTTCAGTTCAAAACAGAATTTTGCATAGCATAAGAGGAATGCTACTCTAAACAGTATTCTCTTCTGTGCTGGCTTGGTGCAAACTCAGCTACTGAGGGCAAAGGAGGTAAATGGGGGTTGAATATTTGGAAACATGTTTTGCTGTGGTTGTCTAATTTTGGAAGATAGGCATGAAAATCAAGAAAATTGAGAGTAAATAATACAGTTTGTGCTGAATGCATGGGCTGCAAAACTATAAATTCTGTGCATATCTGAGATTTATTGTCAGACCAAACCAATAACAAACATAATTGTTGAAAACTCTCATTCAATTGCTTTTTCTGCACACTTGTTGCACATTCTTTTTACAGAGTTCTTTCTAACACTATAGAATTAAAAAAAAAATAGAAGAATCACCTTGATTGTAGACTTAGTTTGAGAAACATTTTTTCACAACTTAAAACAAGGCTTCATTTTATTATATTACCTACCTGTTTGGTATTTATTCTGTCGCAGCTGAAGTGAAATGAAGCTATGAAATCTACAGCTGTACACAAACTATTTGAGATTGCATACAGAAAAGAAATGATGGCATTTTACTCTTTCTGGATATATTTCACATATTGAATTTTTCTGTTTCTTTCAGACTTTCTGACATCCACATCCTCAGGGAGTGTTGGTTTATTAAATTGTGAATACAACAAAAATGCCACTGAGACACCCAAGTACTGCAAGAGACCACAGTTCTACAACAACTAGCAGTGCATAGCACACACTGTACTGCATATTATTCTTGTATCAGCAGAATAAGTTCTTTCCAGGTGCATCAAGGTCTGCTTATCCTCTCCATGAACTTTTGCTGTAATAG
This sequence comes from Diglossa brunneiventris, assembly GCA_019023105.1. Lineage (NCBI taxonomy): Eukaryota > Metazoa > Chordata > Aves > Passeriformes > Thraupidae > Diglossa > Diglossa brunneiventris. The sequence continues at coordinate 45,001,401 of CM032352.1, read as the reverse complement.
ACAAAATAACCAACCTGTTGTTTAAGAAAAAGTAGGAGAAATATGCTTGGCCACCTGTCCCAAACAACAGAACTAACACTGAACAGTTTTTGTGTGATCAGGGACATAGTCATACAAACTGTAGAAACAGCCTTTTGACCATAAGAAGAGCAAACTTTCAGAGGTGTCCTGAATAAGAAGATACTGAGCACTGAAAAAGGAGAACTCAAAATGGACAACATTAGTGCAATTTGACTGGCCTGATCACCAAGGAAGTATTCTGTTTCCAGTCTTATAGATAGGGAACTCATTAGGGATGTAGAAAAGGAAGAACCTGAGAAACTCTGACAGAGCCCTAAAAGCCTTTCCCAGGTCTTCATAATGCAGAACAGGAAAAACTGTGCTGATCTGCCTGACTTTTCTTCTGGATTCTGGGCTCTCTTACACAGAAAGGGGAAGTCATGCAATCCATAAAATTGCATGCAGTTGTGAATAAAGTGTTTTGGTTTTCAAATCCCTCACTATTCCGTCTTAAAGAACAAAGGACGTGTTTTAAATCAATTGATGACATGCATCCCGCCATTGGCCAAAAGCATCCATGACATTTCACAATGGCACTCATGTTTTACACACTCTAAAATTTATTTTTTTTCTTAATGCAGGAGGCTCTCCTATTCTTTACAACCAGAGATCCAGATTTAATAAAAACAAGAACCCATCACTCAGCTAAAATTTTTCTGTTAAAAAACTAATTTCAGAGTTTAAAGTACAGGTTTTGTTCTACTGTAAATCTTTTAATCAGTATAATTTCTTCATATGAATAAAACAACATCTGTAGTGTTACATGCTGGGAGTTTTGTCCTCTGCTTCCAATAAAAAAATAAACCATTCCCTGCCTTAAAGAAACTTGCTGGACAAGATGTCAGAGTGTTTAATAAAAGTGAACAGTATTATCCCTACCATCATATATATCCCACTTATTTTCCTTAGTTATGCTGAAGATCATCAATATTAGTGGATGACTGTTTCACTACAGAACAGAATGAACTGCATATCATATAATTACTTTCTTGTATCTGCAACTGGCTTAAGAATTGGGAATGTAAACACTGTTATTATTTAAACCACGACAGATAGAGCATACCACCAGACTTCCACTATTTTAATTATAACCAACCGCTTTATTCCAGACTGATTAATTTTAAAACAAACATCAAAACACCATTTCACACGTAAAAATCTCCTGGTTCTAGCATGAAATAACAAGTGCATCAGAAAAGTGTGAAGAGAATATTTAAAGAAAAGCAAAAAAAAAAAAACCTTCCTGAAATCTTGTTATACATGTAAAGTGGTCATACTTGTACATGAATTGTGCCACTTCAACTGACATTGTGGACAAGGATCACTAGCAAAGAAGAAGCTCCTCCTATTTAAATAGCAACCTTCTGACTTAACTTGGCTGAGATCGAGTCTTTGATTGGTGATTAGTCTCCATGTTAAGCAACCTCACATCTACATAAACAATGTACTAGTTAAAAAACATAGCTTCTACAATTTTTAATAGTACTTTGTGGCCAAGGAGAATAGTCTATGATTAATAGTGATGGTGCTAATCATCCATCATTTATTCATAAACCTGCAGATGTTGATTTTCTAGAAGTAATTTCATCCTTCCTGAGAAGCTGTAAAACTTCTACCTATATTGCATGAATATTACAAGGTCACATTCTTACCAATGCTTTGTTTAAAAGTCATGAAGTTTCTTTAGTAGCTGCTGTTGGATGTAGCTACTGTCTTATTTTCTCTGTCACTAGTATTCTAATTTCACTCTGTGACAATGTGTGACCTGATATATCCCTTAGTTGTCTATTTCCATTTGCTATATCCTAAATGGCACCATGTGATAGGAAAAATAACCAACACATTTTTTTTTGCACACAAATACATTTAAGAATATAATCATGAGGTCACACCCAGTTTGTGTGCATGCATTAATGTATAATATATGCACATGGAAGTTGTAGCCATGCATTTGAATCCAAAGAATTCAGAGTAAATATTAGCATTTTTCTATCCCTTGAAGAGAGCACTTTCATATGCTGAAATTTTCACTGATTTTAAATTCTCAGTATTCTGAAGACTGAAACAGTGAGAAAACTTTTTTTTAAAAAAGGAGATAACTTGTTCAGAACTATTCTAAGAAATATATTCTTCAGCTTTTATAGCATTATATCTTTTAACTTGTGTTCCTATATAAAAATTTGTCAAATTTGTAAAACATAGATTAGCAATTTTAATTTCAGTTATAACAATTTTGAAAAGTATTTTCTATTTTTTTTTACAAATTCTATTTTTACCTAAGAAGAATATTAAACTTGTATCCTGCCTCAATGAGCTTTCAGTTATATTATAAATGTAGAAAAACCTCAACAGAATGAATGAAAGAACTGCTTCAACAGAATGAATAAAAGAACTGCTTTCTTTTACCTGGAGCTGAGTCTTATTTATAAGCAAGACCTGAGTTTGGATGTTACCTGGGAGATCCCAGAGAGAGAATAAGTTGTAAGCAGTTTTGAAAATTAGTAATGCAAAAACAACTTGTTAATTTTGCTTTGTAGGAATGATATAGAGTCTGACATTTAGCAATACAAATTTCTATAAAATGAATCAAACAGTTAATTGCATAATTCATATCAGCATAACCAATATTAGGTAGTTTGAATGTTTAAAATCTAAATGCTCTTTCAAGCAGTCTTCTATACACAAACACAGCAGGAAGCATCATTGTAAATGAGTTCCACAAGCACCTACGTTTTATTGGTTTGCTTTGGCTAAGATATATCACTCTGTCCTCTGGTGAAATGCTTTCTCATTAAAGCTATATGAATGTTCTCTTAAAAAAAAAAAAAAGAAAAAAAAATCATATATCTCATTTAGTGACTTTAGTGCATTTTGTCCTACCAGGTATTCAAAAGAAAAATATCTCTGTATCCTCTATTTTCTAACACAGAACAACAAACTGATTGGTTTGTTTCTCTTTTTTACTGGTTTGCCCAGTTTATTTGTTTGTCTATTCTATTGAAAGGAAATTGATCTGAAGATTGAATATTTCTGTGTAATCATCCTGTCCTTACAAGATGACTTACATCTCCACAAGACTGTACAGGACTTAGGCAACTAAATTTAGATTTCTATAATGCACATCCTTATATTCAGGCTAGGTCCCATAGGCTCCTGCTGTCCTAACTGAAAAGAAATAGGGTCTTTTAAAATAAAATCCACCTCATATTAAAAGTAGGTCAGATATATTGCTCCTTAGAAGTACCTGTTTCCCTTCATTAATTATAAAGGAAACCTTGTGATTAATTCAGTTGAAGACATTTAGGCTATCCATATCTGATGGCTGGTTCAGTTACCTTAACATAGATGTCTGGCAACAATTCAGATGTCCTAGGTTATCCAAGGGCGCATGCATGAGACTGGAAATTATGACCCAAATCTCATGAGAGAAGCCACTCCTTCTAAAGGGGGAGCTTGAAGCCCAGCAGAGTTCATTAAGAAACCTACACAAGCTACTTAGGAAAACTCATCAAGTCCTATGGGTGTTTTCAGTTCCAGGTTAGTTCCTGCAATTGAGTACCTATTGTATATTGTAGTAACTATTGAAATAAAATTAACTTAAGTATACTTTATCAACTCTACCGTTTTCCAGTCTTCACAGACTGTATAAACTATGCAAACAATAATAGAGACTAAAAACTCTGACTATTTACATTTAAACACCTATTTTTACATGTTGGCAATCTGAAAGTAAATCTTACCCCTGAAGTATGCTAAAATTAATATTACTTTAAAGGGTGTTGATTTCAAATATCATAGAATTATAGAATGCTTTTTTGTTGGAAGGAATCCTACAGATTATCTAGTTTCAACCTCTCTGCCATGGGCAGGGATAACTTCTACTAGCCCAGGTTGCTCAAAGCCCCATCCAGCCCGGCCTTGAACACTCCTAGGGATGGAACACCACAGCTTCTCTGGGCAACCTGTTCCAGTGCCTCACCACCCCCTCAATAAAGAATTTATTTCTGCTGATATCTGATCTAAACCTACTGTCTTTTGCTTTAAGGCCATTCTTCCTTGTCCTAGTACAAGGCCCTCTCCACCTTTCTCTGGGCATATAAAGCCTATTTAAATCTATACACATGTCAAAATTAGATAAATAAACATTTTCCAAAATATCTCTGTAAAGTTTCAGCAAGTTTTAAGTAGGTAGGTCATTATTTACACATGTACAGGCTGGAATAATATACACTTTTGAATTAGATTAGATTCCGTTTCTGATTTACTGTCTTTTTAAGGGAAGTAGTGAATGTATGGCCCAGTTGAGGCATAAACTCTGAAAATCACCTTTATTAACCAGTGATACCCAGACAATTAAGAAAGAGCAAATGCAGGTGGTGGGAATAAAGTAGGTGACTTGAATGAGCACTGGAAACTATATCAAGAATTATTTAATTAGCTAGGTAAACACACTTTACTAATCAGGCTTGTGCAGTTTAAATGTCCTTCCCACAACCTTCTGCCTTCTCTGCAGTCCTTGTTCCAGTTCTTTCTTTCTTTCTTTCCTTTCTCTTCCTCTTTAATTCACTATTATTTTCTCTTCCCTTACCTTGCTGCTGGAAGCACCCATATACCTCTAACTTTCTGATTTCTCCTTGGTTTGTTTTTTCTTTTTAAGTATATTGCACTTGAGTCTTATCCTCCAATATTCTAATTTTCTTTTTATTCTAGCTTCATAATAAAGGCTTTTATTGCTCTTTCTCCTTTGCTCTTGCAACTCTGATAAATCTACTTCATTATTTCTTTCCAATGCTTTCCCTTTAATTCCTGAAATATTTCTGAATTTCATTCTTTACTAAAACTTTGCTTTAGTAATCTGAATTTAATAATCTGATTTTAAAAATCTGATTTTAATTATCTGTTTCTAACAGATTACACTTTTTGATGTGACTAAGCAAAACCTTCTTAGAAAGACAAAGTGCCTTTAAATCTAGATACACACTATAGCTTTATTATAAAAAAAAACAGTTTTTCTTTGTTACTGCTTTTGTCCAATTGTCTCTCTCTATCAGTGAATTATAGCACAACTATGTATAACTTTCTGGGGTTTCTTTTTGAAGATGAGAATAAAAAATAGTTATTTTCCATTTGTCCTGATCTGGAAACTTATAGTTTTCTTATTTGTTTTTAATAAAGCAATATTTATTTTTTTTTTCCTTTCTGTTGCACACACATATACATTTGACTGAAAGAATATATCAATTTAACCAAAGCCATCTCTCACTACCTGACCAAAAATCTAAAACTAATGGAGAAGCATGTGCTTTAAATACAAGCAGTATATTCCCTGATGACAATGCCATTCTTTAACAAAAACAATAGTCTAGAAGAATACTAAATGCTGAGGAAATGTTACAGTAGAAAATAAATCTACTTTAGCAGATAAGAATGCAAGAAAAAACAGAAAAAAAAATCTTAAGTTACAATGAAATCCATAGACAAATAAATAGCTACTGTGTTATCACTTGTGGGCTAAATGGTGTTCAGAACTACTCTAACATTAATTTGAGTTAATCCCAGATGACTTCAACAGAGTAACTGCATTAAAAAATTGAACAAAAGAAAACAAAACCATCATAATTCTTTGGATTATTAATGCATTCGTTTTTTACTATATTATACTGCAATGAGTTCCTCCCCAAATTTCTCACTTATAAATTCATGGTTTTTATGTTTCTGAAATACTAAGAAAGACTGGATTCCCTACCCTCGCTGAAATTTGAGGACTCTCAGGAGTTCAGATATTGTCTGCATTGCAGACATTGCATTCTGTTTCAGCTTCCTCCCAAAAACCCAAGTACAACTTGCATAAATATAGAACTACAGCTTATTAGGTTTTAAAACAATGCCTTACAAGTAGCCAAACCCTTCTGTTTCTCATTAAAAATGAATTCTTATGTGGTTATCCTTGGTTCTCAGTTTTTCAGCCAATGTGCTGTTACTGAAAGGATATGGTTGGGAAATACTAATTATTGAAAGTTTAATAGAAAATACATTCTCTTCCAAGAGTAGAGTCAGACCAGGGACACAGACCCTTTATCCAGTCTCAAACACAGACCAGTTGTCTTGAATATGCCTTAAGTCTTAGGAAAATTTATCACAGTACTTCTTGGGAATTATTCCCCACTTTTAATGGTATCTCAAGGACTTCTCTTAGTAGAAGTGGTATCTGCAAATATAATAGTCTAAGCTAAATTTTATTGTCTACAAAACTAATGTCTAAATCTAATCTAGTCACTCTAAGAGCCCTTTAAAATCGAAAGAGACAAATAAATGCATTTTAGTGTGATGCATATTAAGAATACTGCCCTAGGAAGAAATTAATTCTGCCCTAAAGCTAGGCATATTCAGTTGGCAAGATGAATCCCACATAAGAATATTAATTAATTTCTTTTCAGTTAATATTTCTTTTCAGTTAATATTTATTTTCAGGGTTTTTTTGTCGGTTTGTTTCTGGATTTTAGCATCTGTGTTTTGGTTATCTAAAATCTAGTAAATAGTCTTCCTTGGCTTTTCTTTAGGTCCATTTAGTAGCTATATTTCGAAGATGAAGGAGTCAAAATTATTGAGTTGAATTCTGAGAAAAGTTTATACAAAAAATAATGAACCTTAAGACAAATTTCTAAATATAAGCAAGACTCTAACACTGCACACAGAGATGTAGCAGTATCAATACAGAAATTCCAGTGTAAATCTTTCTTTTCCTCTTTATTGAAAAATGTGGCACAAATGCTTCCTTGGCATAATGTTAGAAGCTAACTGTTTCAATTACTCTGTGCCAGAGTCTGAAACTGTAAGATTTAAAATACAAAAAAAACCTGTGAGTTCATAGTAGCAAACCTGTTTATTTAAGAACAAACTTTCCCACAAACAAGGCCACCAATTAATGAAATTTACAGAGAATATACCTCCTATAAGTCTATATATAAATATGTATCCTAGAACCTCTTTTTTGCAATCTTTGTTGTATCAAATAAAAAGCCAGTTATACATCTAATTTTTATTTTTTTGACAATTTCTGTGGGGCAGATAGTTAATTTTTAAAATCTTTGCAATACATGTTTCTTTCAGTAATTAACTTTTGAGAGGTCTAGAGTGATCCCAAATATGAACAACATTGAAAGAAAAATAAATTTCCACTTACATTTTTGTGTTTTAGCCAAACCACCATTGTGCTCGACACTTGTGTTAGATGGAAAGTTGGTTGTTTCTATAGCTACTATGATTTCTGAGTGTTACTATGTAAGAAATACTGTGATCTTATTTTATACCAAAGGGATAATTTTGATGAAAGTGTAATCATGTAGAACAGTGTATTGGCATGAAAAGCATTATGATGCATTACATGGAATCTCTTTTATAAACAAACAAATAAACCTAAAGCCAAAGAAAAAAAAAACAAAAAACAAAAACAAAGCAAAACAAACAAGCAAAAAAAAAACCCAAAAAAACAACTGATAAACTTCACATAACACACATGTTTTTAATTTTGTAATAAAGGTGAGCAGCCAGGAGACCAAACATGAAACTGATTGGCAAAATAGTCCAGTACATTGAACATAGCTACTTATGACAGCATGTGAACAGTGAAAGGGGATTTTGACTGTCAGCATACAAGTTGTTCAGATATTCATTCATCATTCATTTGAAGAATTTCTATCATACTAGATGCTTGTTTACCCCTGAAAAAAATAATCCAAAATTGCAAACAAGGAAAAATCTTAGTACTTCAATTTTTTTATGATTCAATATATATTTAATTTTTATTTTACCAGTAAAGACTGAAATGTGCACTCCATGTATCTGTCTGTCTGTCTATCCTATGCATACATTTATATAAACTCCAAAAATTCCAGGGAATGGATACTCAAACATTTTGCTTGTTAGTAAATGACTGTCTCAGGTTTCTGTAAACAATATTTTTGAAAAAATAACTCTGCCATGTATACTTTGATGTTTAGAGGGAAAGAAGCCTTTTCAATTTTTAAAGTATCCCTATATTGATGTAGTTTTATGTAATGTGTCCAGTCGCTTCTTTTTAGCCACAAGTGGAGTTTTTGTAGCTCTGCCGTAGATTTAAAGTTAAGAACCATTGATTCTGACTTTAACCTTGGGACACAGTTACAATATAAATATTAAGGATTATAGTAGATATGAAGGAGAAAAGAAAACAAAAAAAAAGAAGGATTCATACTTCTTTCAAATATCCAGAAGTTAAATACTTCAAAATTTACAGTGCACATGAGAGTAGGAAATCTGATGTGGAGATATTCTACTGTGAGAAAGGGGGCTGAAGTGGATTTGTGTTGCTTGCAAAAGATGAAATGTTTTCTCCTTTGCAGGCTTGGATAGAACAGGATTTTTTTTTTTTTAAAGATGCCGGTCCTACTACAAGTAATCCTCATTCCTTTCTGAATCTGGGAAACACAGTAAAAGCACTTGGCTTCTGAAGTCTGATGTTTTCTAATGCAAGTCAGTATTTTGATGACAAATGTCTCCATGATTGTGTTTGATCATAAAAGCATAATTTATCCATGTACAGAAAATGCAGTATCATTCTTATATATTATTTTTCTTTCCCTTTCCTCTTTCAGAATATTTTTTGTATGTATCCGTAATGAATTGAGAGATCAAAAAGTTTTGCCTGTTGTTTTCACATTTCCCACACTATTTTATTTTCACTATACTTTTCTGCAAAAATCTAATGATAGAATATAAAAACCTTTGGAATTACACTGCACGGAAAGTAAAGCAATACATAGAATGAGTCCCAGGTATTGCAGGTAGTCATGCCATTTGATACTGCAAAAGAAAAAAACAATAATAATGCATATCTGACAGTTTGTTATTGCTGTATTTCACTTCACTAATCAGGCTTCATCAACAATGCAACCAAAACCACAAATCTTTCATTGTATTCCCTGTGTGTGTTATTAAAGAAATAAACACTAGTTACTCTCCACAGAAAAGAAAAATCTGTAATACTAACAAAACCACTTTTTTTGATTTGAATGTGAAAAAAAATGATTGGTATAATTTGTACGTATTAATTTTAAGTTTACAGAAAAAATAAATCTACTGCTTCAAATGCTTGGGTTTCTGATAAAAAAGTAAAAAATATTGACTGCAATTGACTTATTTTTTAAAGATGAGCTCATTACTAATTACTTACTGTGTACCTCAATAATGACATTTTATATGCAAATGTACATATGAATTAAATGACAATAATTACAATAATGTTCCTCTAATTCTGGGAGAGAGAGAGAGAGATTTAGCTTATTGGCCTATTTAATTTCGATATTGTATTAACTGTTTCTTACATTAAATGTGCAATGAATAATTTCTATGAATATGTTTGCCTTGACTTATTTTAGCAGGTAGTCCTTGCAAGCAATTGAAATATAAAAGACAGACTAAAAAATCTCCACATCTCAAGAATATGTCTGCTACACTGACAGTTGATAAATGCAAAGGACTTTCAGATCCAATAAAACTACTGCATGATTACTGTCCATATGGATCTATACAACATCATGTTACGATATTTGTCTGATGAAAAGATTTCTTCTCTTGAATAACCCAGAGGTTTTACCTCTTGGTGCTCCTGATCTCATACATGAGACATACATGGGAAAACCTCAGCAGATTAAGAAGAAAGCAACATAGTGGTGCTACTTTCCTATGAATCTCTTTCCTCAGTTTTCATTTTGCTTCCTGACATTTACTCTTGGCTGTCAGGTTGAGCTGATATGGTTTTCTTTGGTTTAAATTTTATGAGTGAGCCAGTTTTCTTTGTAGATATCACTGGCAATCAAAAGTAGATACACAACCTCCAGAGTATCCAAAATATTTGTACAGTTGTCCAAAATGTTATGATGTTTGATTGATAAGAAAGATATTTAGTGGGTGTTTTGCTATTGAATTCTATTAAGCATAGTTTTATAGTACCATTTTTAAAGTTTTGCTAAGATTTAGAGTTTTATCTTGTGGTTATTTTTTAGATAAAGTCATTATTTCTTGGTGTGACTGTCAGAATGTCATCTTCATTAACATAAAGGAATTCCTTACCTTCACCCTTTTATTGCTATGAGGTTTAGCCTCACTGTATGTCTCATGATTAATAAGTGATCTTATAAGAGTTTTGCAGATATTAATTTTACTAATCAGATGCAGCATCCCTATGTGGCAGGGGACAGTACACCCTATATCAAAGTTTGTACTGCTTTTAAGGGTAATCCTTGAATCAGCTCAGTTTTATCATCATAAAGAGTTGGTAAAGGCTGCTGGTCTGAGGGGAAAGTTTTTACTCATTTGATAGGATGGAATATTGGTCAGAAGAATGCATTAATTCAGTATGTACCTTTTGTCTTCTACTTAGCATCCAAAAAACATTGATACATGCAAATGAATTCTGGAAGCATGACTTTTTTCTTTATTACTTTTTCTCAGGAAATAGCTGAGCTATTTTCTTTCAGTGTGTCTCCTGCCTATTTTAAAGATTCATTTAACAAAAAAGAAACATGGGAAAGGTCAGCTGAATTTAAAATGCTTTCATTAATATTTTTTCCCTTTTATTTTAAAAACTGTAACAAAGAACTTTAACAAAGAGTTTGAATCCTTTTTGTCTGTAATTTGGACTGGTGCTGTTCATGCACTTAGATACACAGCAGCCTTCCCTTTCCTGATTCAGAAAGGCGTTGTCATTATCTTGTCCAAGTGCTGACAAAATTTTTTTTGAGAAAACTGCTTCAAAAGTACATGCATTTGTAGGACAAATAATGCTGTCTAATTATGAGCTGCTGTTACCATCACAACCTTGTGATGCACACACACACACACACACACACACACACACACACACACACACACACACACACACATTCTATCCCTCTCCCAATGCATATTTAATTACACATAAAATTTGGAATCAAATTGGGAATCTTTAACACTGCTTTCACATGGAAATTTGTCTTCCTGACACAAGAAAATTACTTCTGGAACATTTTATGATATGTATCATCTTGCAACAATCCCTTCTCCATTACAGGTAATCCTAAGCACCTCATCCTATCAAGTAAAAAACTTTGTCTGACAGGATTTAAGGACAATGAAGGTAGTTTAGATGTCAATGCAGTAAGAATACTAAAACTTCACTCAATTTAGTTTTGTTCACGATTTCAAAACAATGAAAAAAGGTGTTATTTCTACAGGATATCAAGCCTAAAAAGACCCATTAAGCAATATCAGGTGAAAATATTAATAATTCCTTAATATGGTCAATCTTATTTTGTAACTGATTAACATTAAAATGATCATTCTTTTGTCATTGGAAGCCAAACAGAAGGAATTAAGGACACACATAACTGAAAGAGAACACAACACAAACAACACAACTTTTAAACTAATTAGGGATCATCACAGAAAAAGATTTCACAACCTATGTTATGGACAAAGAGGCTTGGCAAAGAGATCCTTGAATGAATGCCAATCTCTACAGCTTCACCTGGTGAAGTGCTAACAGAGATGTACGTACTCCCTGGCTTTGTCCTGTCAACCAGCCAAGAGAATTCAGAAATTCATCTTACAGTCTGCGTGTATTTCACCTTTCTTGCACTTACACCAATCCTTGGAAAAGACAGTGTACATGATGTAAACTGAGCCTGGTCAATGCATATTTTTTTCAATTAGAGTCAGTTAAGAAAGATCTCATGCCACTGTTGTTGAACTAAAATGATCAACGTGCTAAAAATATAAACTTGATAATGGAGGTCAATCCTTACCGAAGACACATTGCTACATATGTATACATATATGTATGTATATGCATATATACTTCTGTGAGAAAAGAGGTAAACAAGTTGTGCATTTTGTATTTTTAATGTATCTGAAAATCACACAGATATGGTGAACTACTTATTTAGTCTTTACAATGTTTTTTGGATGCAAAAGTTTAGTAAAAGTGATTAATTTCTTTGGGTTATCCAGTTCAGAAACCTGTAAACTGTGATTGTGTAAATTGAGGAAGAAACTTGAAAAGATAGAAAATTAAGTTAATTAAAAATATATAAACTTGATATAACTTTGTAATGGTTGCTGATTTTGTTATTCATTTGGGGAGATCAACTGTTATTTTGTTATTTTAACTTTTTCTTGCAATATCATCTTAAATCGAAGAGGAACATTTTTTAAGTTTGTTTTTAATTTGGAAAGTACTCAAAGATTCTGTCTCTATCAAGTGACAAAACTTGGAATTCAGAAAGAAAATATGTCACACTAAATATTTATCTATTGCAACCCAATATAGTGAGAACTCTTCTGTCATCTTTTTTCTTACGTTGACATGTGGGAACGAACAGCATAGATAAATTTTCAAATGGGTAACTCCTCTAAATTTGGAAGCAATAAAAAGCATGATTTTTTGCAAGGACACTTTTTCTTTACAAAGATACTAATGAACTGACCTGTTAAATCCATTCTGGATTTGGTTGGCTGCCAAGATCAAAGCATCATTATCATCAAGATGTTTCAGCTCAGCACCCATAGAATATATTAGGGAGGCTGGTGTATCAGTCTGGCATTAAAGAGAAATGCCTCAACTGGTAAAATATTCTCGAAGTAGCGCTTATATAGTACCTTTTAGAGACAAAAATAAACAAAAAATGATAGGTCTGAGAACTATCCCTTCAAGTCAATTTGCAGAAATCTAGGAAAATGCAGTCAACATTATTAACAGGACTGACCAACTTTTCAAGAAAAGATGACCACATGTAAAATCCTACGTATAAGGGCAGCTACATATGGATCAGGCAGGGTCATTCTTAGAAAGACTAAGGTTCTTGAGCCAAAAATTTGACAATTAAAAAAATTATAAGAAATTTCTGTTGTTTATGTTCTCCACACCTAAAATAGAGAGTCTTATAATCCACTACCTGCTCTCCCTCCATCTTTGTTGAAGAGAAACAGTCGCCACCTCTCTGTCCTGCTTGAATTCCATGAGGGTATTCTCCTGCCAGATGCTCAAGAAAGCATAGATGAGACTCTGGACATCTATTAAATAATGCTGGCTTGTAAACAAAATGTAACTACATATCTGTTTTCCTGTCTTCTATAGTAATTTTGTTTAGTGGTGTTTCCAGTGATAGGTGTTAGTTACTATATGGTGCATGGAAATGTACAGGAAGGATTTTACAATAATTTTCTTCTTCTTGTTCTCTCTCTCTCTCTTTCTCCTTTTATGAGCAATAAACATGAATCAATCCATATTTGACTATTTCTGTCTCTGACTGAAGAGTGTTATTTAGTCTCCAAGTTGAATATGTTTGTTTGCTGCTTGAATACTCATAGACATTCAGATATCATCGTGATGAAGACAGTAAAAACACTAATTCCTGCTACAATGCATATACATTGATTTATAAGAGTAGCTGCTATTAGAAGTCATCATACCCTGTATATTGCCATTATTGAACTTTTCATTTTATGCTTGCATATATATATGCACTTACATACATGCAATATATTATTTAGCCTTTTCAGAAGGCCTGTTGTACAATGCCATGAAGAACAGATTTCTATTACTTTTTCAGATGTTATTAGACAACAGATTTTCTTTGACTGGTAGCTTAATCATATAACTCAGGTATGCACCCTGACTTATATAAGTACATTCTCATCTGTGGACACCAAATCAGTTCTAAATGTTAATATCTACAGTCCCTACTTACAGTGACTCTAACATTAGAGACATTTTCAGAAAAGCATACTATCTAGAGACCATCTGGGAAATTTATCTATGATGAAACCGTGTAAAGCCAAGCTAATAGCTGCCGTTCTTGCTTACCAGAGGAATGGCATGATAAACAAGACAAAAGGAAGCCTGTGGTCCTGGGGTTATGGATCAGTATATCTTATTTTCTGCCCATAGAGTTTATTCCTCTTCACCTCCCACCCTACTACAGCAAAAGTAATAAGTTCAGCTCTCTAAAAGTGTACTTGTTCAGCTTCTCCCCTGTCCCTCATCTGAAGGCTTACCACAACAGAATTGAATCTGAATAAGCACAACAGAGAAACTGAGCATTGTATGACTTAAAAGGCAAAGTTTACAGTTCACTCATTTCTTCCATAGCATATAATTTGGAAAATTTTCACTCTTGTAAAATGTATTAAATTCCACATTAAACACAAAAAACAAAACCAAAAATAAACGAAAAACACATCAAAAACAAACAAACAAAACCACCCAAATGAAACAAAAACAACAAAAAACCCAAAATCAAACCTCTTGAAATTAAAAAGTTTGATTGATTTACTGGTCATGCAGTTAACTTCTCAAGAAGAATGCATTCCTCTTGTTCCTTCATCAGAGTACAAAATTATATACTTTCAGAAAATATCTGAAAAGCCATATTAGTTCAAAATATTTTGTAGAATATCTCAAACTTGAGGAATTTTTTAAGTAAAAAGAGAAAGAAAAGTCCAAAATTCAAAGCTACAAAATATCTCTCTGCTGTTACATATTTTCTAAAAATGACTAATGGGCTTTTGTTTGGTTTTTGTATGTGTGTGTATATTTGTGTGAAAATTGTTCATTTTCCTGATCAGAAAAATAATTTCCTTTGAATACAATCACAGTGGATAGAGTGATATTTTCACTCCATCACAGAGAATGAAATGCTTATTCTCATGAAGGTCCAAGTCCTGCTCAGTGTTAATGAGATTTTGACCTTTAGTGAAGACTTCTTATATATGCAACAACAGTTTTGGAAAAAAAAAATCTACCTACGAAAGAACAAAAAAATTTCCATAGTTATGCCATTTTCCTTTTGGTTTCTCTTAGTTACTGTGCAAAAATATATGCTTTATCACAATGGCCAGAAGTATGTATTATTTTATGTGATTCATATTTTTCTTATTTTTTAAAAGGTGTTGGTATTGTTGAATTAGGTATCTTCAGCAGTAATATTTCCAATGATTAAATGTTCAAATTGCACCATGGTAAAAAAAAAAAAAAAAACTGAGACCCTTCAAGAAAAGGAGTAGCCAAAGCTCATATCTTGGTTGGGGTTTTGTTACTTTTATTACTTTTAAGGGAGAAAATGCAGTATTTGGTTGGTGGAAAGTTAAAATTAATTGTTAGTATTTTGAATCTTACTTGGTAAAAACTGAGAAATTGTCAAAAGCAGTACAAAGATGTTCAAATTATTTGTCTTTTTTTTTTTTTTTCATTATCTCTCTACATTGTAAAGTAATCATTTGCATTGCTTTGGATTAAAAACAAAGGAATTGTGTGAAAAAAAAATCTGTCTCAAACTCATATCTCATGGAAAGGCTATTTTATATTTCAGACTTAATGATAGTACACAAAACACAGTGTATGAAATAAATTTCAGAAATATGTGCACACTCATGCTTTGATAAACTTCTCCATTTTCATTCTGGAAGAATTGTAAGTGGATTAAACTAAGTATAGAAGTATACAGCAAGCTAAACAGACTAATGTTATCTGAGAAGGATTAATAGACCTGTCTTTCATTGCAGCATGTTCCCTCATACTCTGTTGCAGAAAGTAAAACTTTACAATATTTTTCTCTGGCTTGGGGATGTTGTTTTCTAGTTTTGTTCAGCTTGATTATTTCTCTGAAATATTTCACTGCACTTACCAAAATGCAAGCCTTTCTGATTTGTGTTCTCCAGAGGGAAATCTGGAATGTTTAAGTATCCTTGATAAAGTTGAATTATTTACAGACTTGAAGTAATAATTGATGTGTATCATTTACGTTATAGTATTTGCACTTCTAAGTAAGTAATAATATTTAATTTGCAAACATGCCACACAAACCCTCTTTATCTATATAAATTACACCTGGAAATAAAATAGAACATATTGTGAAGAACATATTGCAGTCTAAGGGGTCCAGATATTTGTAGTCATTGAACAGATATACTCAAAGTCCTTGACTGTGAAATATTTAGAAAGCTTTATTAACACCCACGATTGAATACAGTGACTACCATCATGTCAAGGCTATGAATTGAGATGTTAACAGCCCTTTTGTTTACCCTCCAGCCATCTGGAATATTTAGCAGATTCAGGCACTCAAAACATGGATGTAGCATGCTCAGTTGCTACTGTTTCTTTCAGCTGGACAGCTTTTTTTAACACAGCTGCTAGCCTGAATGCTCTCCATATGGAGTGGCACGGTCCACCTAGAATATATAAATGATTTAGAAAATTTGTCCTTTCTCATTAGTTTTACATTAAAAAGTAGTTTATTTAGACAATTAAATTGCACATAACATTAATGTTGTAAAGTATGTTGGAGATGACTGCATTGACTTAATCAGCCTATTTTACCTGGCATAGAGAAATACCACATGCCATTCTGTAGATATTGTATCAAATTGTAAGCTGAGAATGAGGCAGTAAAAGCAAACATCCAGGAAGATAAAATCATGTCAGAACCACATTTCAGAACATGTTGTAATTTGCTAATTGTATTTGGTTTAATTAGTGGAAACATATATTATCTTCTTTGGAGCAACTACAAATTTTAAAGGAGCTTCATTTTTTAATCCTAGATCACAAGACAAATGGAAATACAACTCTCATACAACTGCTTAAACAAATTTATAACAAATATGTAGCGAAGAAACCTAAAAATAAAGATCATATATGGTCAGCAATGACTTAACAGCAAGCGTTTTTTAACACTCTTGATACAACCTGGCTGAGAACAAGTTTGGAAAGTGCAGTTATTGATTAACTAACAGTATAGGGAATTTGTGTTGAATGTCCAACCATTTTTGTGTATCTAACATCCCCTTGTTCAAATAGGTTAAAAAAAAGGTTCATACTATCATGGCACAAATGGAAAGAATTTATTAATGATATTATTCGGGCATTATAATATTGGTAAAACAGAAGGCCAAATAACAAAATATAAATAAATTGATTTACATGAACATCATTCCTCTTTGACTTGACTGAAACAAGACAAAAGAGTTCATACACATATTTGAAATCTCAGGTTAAATGAGATTAATCAGGTTTTTTTCCTAAACTAATGAAACCAATTTTTTTAACCTTTTAAATATTTACATAGTTTGTATATCCTTCTGCAAACATGAAACCAATTAAACAGACTAAAGATGTCTTACATTAACTAAGAACTATATGGAAGTGGATCCTTTGAGTGTATTATTGGGATACTGGTGTGTGCTTTGGGAAGATATAAGATTTTTCTCAGCATAATGTAGGATTTGACAAACCACTTCAGTCTTCAATCAGATTTACTAGCAGGAGGAGACTCCTGAACATATAAGATACTCTGCTAACATACTCTGAAACTTACTGAAATTGAAACTTTTCAAGACCCAAAAGAAGAAAAGTTGCCACAGGGAAGGGACAGTGAGAGAGGTGTGTGTGAATGTCTGTGCATGTCCATGTATAGAGCACATTATGTAGACAAGTTAGATTGTATTTAGATAAGCACTCACACATTTTTTCTCATTTTATCTCCTTTTTTTTTTTTTTCTGTGTGATTATGCAATTTTTTATATACTCACACTAGTTTATCTCCCTTTTCATTGTTTAAAATTCTCCATCTATTTTGATGGAGGAAAGTTGTTCTTTTATTGCACTTGAATACTTTTGATGCATTTGGATGATTTGGTCTTATGCTTTTTCTTCAAATATTGTTTATGTAAAACAGAGCTCTTTAAACATTTTTTTATCTTTCATTTAATTTCCTTGTGATTTCCGTTGCTATTTCTTGAGTTTAGTTATGATTGTGTATTTAAGATCAATGCTTTATGTTTACAAACATTCCTTCTCTTCATTTTAAGCTTCATAAATTCCACAGTTGCTCTTATTGAAGTTACCTTCTGTCATCAAAATTTCCACTTACTCATTTCTGTGAGTAATAAAATAAAAAAATAAATTAAAAGAAAGAGAAGGAGAGAAGAGGGTAGTTTATTTCTGTTGTTTTTCTTATCCCATGAATGTTTTTTCTAATTTTTCTTACACATAAGAGATGCTCCTTGCTATATCCTTAATGCATCTTTGAAATATCTAGGTCAAATTAGTTGTGTTTTCCTCCTGTTTGAAAGTGATAGAATTTGATTGTTCCTAGACTTCCTGTTTTAGTCATATTGTTCATAAACTATTGTGACAACTAAATTGTAATACTTCAGGTACCATCCAACACCATCAGCAATATTAAAATTTCTGTAAATATGTCCTTTATTCTATGACTAGACAAAGCCTTAAATTTCTCACACTTTTGGTCCGTCTGATATGTTTATGTAACTTCAGCAAACTTAATGAGAAACATAGAAGAGAAAAACTCTTGGGATTACTATCTGGAAATAAATGAATCTTCTCACTAGGAGATGTAAAACCTCTGTGAAACCTATACATTTTGGACAGAAGTTTGTCTACTTTTCAGGATTTGGACTGTGAAAATCAAGGGCCTATAGAAATGAAGCTTCTACAAAGAGGTAAATACCAGCCACATGTAAAAATTATGTAAGCACTATGTTTTTTCAATATGCATCTACACATGAATCATTTATGAAGTCTAAAAAACAATAACACCTCTTGAAGGGATTGACAACCACAATTGTTGTGATGTAAGAGTCAATTTTTAAAATTTGTTCCATGTTCAAGAAAGTACTAAATGCTCAAGTTGTCTGTACAGACTGAAAGTTTCTTGAAGTTGACAATTTAAATGTTGCATACATGATAAACATAAGCTAGGGATTGTGCTTCTATCTCATATAATGCAAATAAAAAATGTGCTAGTTGCAGTCAGTTCCTTATTGTTTAGTCTTGTGTTATAATGAAAGAAAGAAAAATCTTGCAAATTGTAAATGGTGGGATTTATTGTGTGGAATTATTTCTTATGTCTCACGATACTATTGTTAATGAAGCAGCATATTAAGAGGATAAAATTAAAACTGAGTAATAATCAGAGTTAGATAATAAATATTTCTATTGAAGAATTTAATTATGAGGAATTTTGAGTTAAAAATGAGGAATCTTCCTGCCAAGAACCTCTTAATAATGAATTGAGAAGGTGCAGAAAAAAAGAGCTTAAGGGTAATAAGGAGAGAATAGTGGACAAATTGGAGATTTTGGCTGTTGATAGGAAGACTTTTAGGCCTTTTAAATGAACACAAAAGATTGTGAAGAATTTGCAGAAGCATACTTTGTGAAAGTTTCAAACAGATTTTAGTCTGAAAGTCAGGTTGAGTTTTGCATGGAAAATGGATCTGAAGTAAGGTACACAGAATTCAATTGTCCTTTGATTGTAGTATACTAGATCACTGCTGAAAGTAAGGAGAGGTATGATACTAATCCTAAAGCAGGAGCATGAAACAGTTCAAATGAAGTGTACTCTAAGAATTTCTCTCTGTTAAATATGAAAAGATCATAGAACATTCAATCTCATGTTATAATTATACATGATTCAAGTTTTGTGGATATCTCCCATTGCCACTGTCTGGTGCTCAATCATTATGTTTTAGAGATCCCTTGAAAAATAATTATATATTTACTTTTCATGCTACTTAATTGAAACTGGCTTAGATTTGGCTTCTCTGCTGATAACTGGCATGTACTTGCCCTTTGTCTTTTTTTCACCAAGAATTAACTTTTCCATATTGAAAGCTATAGTTTAATCTTTTTTTCTCTTTTTTTTTTTTTTTTTTTTTTTTAAGATCAGGGTTTTTTAATGTTGTAAAACCTGCTTAAGTATAACTACTTGTACATAGAGAAGTCTAGCCTTCATGTTCCTGACACCTGATGCTTGAACATTATCTTTTAAACATGTTGACACTTACATATGGCAAACATAGAAGTAGGATGAACATTCTGCATAAAGTCTTCAGAAAACCTTAAATTATAAAAGAGGAGAGGAGAGGAGAGGAGAGGAGAGGAGAGGAGAGGAGAGGAGAGGAGAGGAGAGGAGAGGAGAGGAGAGGAGAGGAGAGGAGAGGAGAGGAGAGGAGAAATGAGAAATAATGGAAAAAAAAATTGAAAAAAATGAAAAATTAAAAAGAAGAAAGGAGGAAGAAGGAAGAAGGGAAAAAACAGTGTATATCGACACCTTTACCTGTATGTGTATGAGGAAGTGGACATGTACTTAAGTTTTCCATTATAGTGCCTTTCAAACTAGTGACAGAAATAGAATGTTGTGACTAAATAATAATAGACTAACTCTTCTATGTTTGACAGAAATACTCACTGAGAACTTCAAATTGATGAAATTATCTAGGCAGTTTATGAGAAAGCTGCTCCTACATAGACATCTACAGAATTCATTACTTGCATTTCACTGTGAAAGCAAAGAAAAATGCAGCACTAAGAATATCCACAGAGAATCACTGCAATTACTATCACCTTGTGCTGGACATTTGTAATGCTCGAATCATGGTCACTGTCCCTTACTTGTAAAATGGTCACCTAATTTTTATTTTAAAAAACCTTTTCTGTATACTTTAACTTCCACCTTCAAAACCCCCCAAATATTTGACAGATTTTTACTTCCCTTTTGATAAGATAATAAAAAAGAAATAAAATAAAAAAGAACAACAAGGCGTTTCATCCTTGACTAGAGCTGGGTTTATTTAATTCAATCTGATTGCATTCTTTAAGGTTTTGTACTGACTAACGCAGAAATACAACATTTCTTTGCAGCTGTGAAAACCTGGAGAATATCTTGATTTCTTAAAACTATAAAAAATCTCTAAGAGACAAATTTTTTCAGAGGAGAAGTAGACTTGAAAAATCTTATTTTACATTCTGGATCTGGTATGGTTCTGAATTGCATGTTTGTCATTTTATTATTCATGTGGATATTTCATTGAGCAACAAGATGAAGCACTAGATTAACACAGCAGTGAGAGGAATCAAACACCTTGAGGGAATGACTCTGTTACTGTCGTCAGGAAAAGGTGACCAAACTACTTCAGATGTATTAGTATAGGCTGCTGGCTTATTTAGAATATTACCATTAACAACAAGTAAATGTTATGTCAATTAAGTTGAGAACATGTGGCAATATGTGCAAATTCTCTAAAAATAAGAAAGGAAGGAAGGAAGGAAGGAAGGAAGGAAGGAAGGAAGGAAGGAAGGAAGGAAGGAGGAAGGAAGGAAGGAAGGAAGGAAGGAAGGAAGGAAGGAAGGAAGGAAAGAAAGAAAGAAAGAAAGAAAGAAAGAAAGAAAGAAAGAAGAAAGAAAGAAAGAAAAAGAAAGAAAGAAAGAAAGAAAGAAAGAAAGAAAGAAGAAAGAAAGAAAGAAAGAAAGAAAAAAGAAAGAAAGAAAGAAAGAAAGAAAGAAAGAAAGAAAGAAAGAAAGAAAGAAAGAAAGAAAGAAAGAAAGAAAGAAAGAAAAGAAAAGCTATAAAAAACTCTGAATAAAGATATATAATATTACATTTTAGTGAATGGGTGAGTTTTGTCAAAGAGACACTCTAGAATGACCTAACAGAAACTGTGGATTATATAATTAATCTCTAAGTTAAATGACCTATATCATCATTACAGTGCAATGGAAAAAGAGATACTGTGGCAATTTTTAAAATAATACTTGCTGCATAGAATTAGAAAATACCTTTTCTTTATCTTCTTTACATATAAATCAAAATGCTTTGAGATCATCCAAACAAAAAAGCTAATTAGCTTGATTTCTAAGTGGCCCTTATTCCTTTTAAAATAACATGAAATCTATACAAGGTAAGATGGAAATGCCTACATTCACTTTTGAGAGAGAAAAGTTAACAGTAGGAAGGCCTGCAAGTTGTGATTTAGCCTTTGCTTCATCTTTTTTTTTTGTCCATGAGTGGGAAAAAATAGGAGCTGGTTGCCACGTTAAGCTCTAGTAGTCTTTCTGGCCCTGTTTGGCACTGGATAAAAGACTTGACAAAGAAGAATTCCCTTGGAGAACTAAGTTGTAGAAACATAGACTTGCATCAGAAACTCAAAATCAACAAATATAGCAGTATCCATAAGCTTCACTTGTTAATGGATTTTTTTTCAGTTAATGCCTATTAATTTTAAATTTTATGTTTTTTCCTTATATTTTTTCTCCCTAGAAATAAAGCATTTATAATATGCCACCAAAAACAAATTATAATCCTTTCTCTAAACTTTTTCTTTTCCCTGCAGGAAATGTTTTCTGGATGTTTTCAACACAGGATTAAACTGCTAGCATTTTAGATGTAATGAAAGTTACCCTTTAAGTGTATGTGAGACATAGTCCCTCCTTTCATTTTTCATTAATGGTAAAAGAGGTTTTTGTCTCCCAATGGGAAAAATAAAAAAGAATACCCAACCAATACAGCTGTAAATATTGGTGTCATATTTTGTACATAGTCTTAGTCTGCCTGAAAGTTGAGGTTGATATTCTTAGAGGAATAAAGATGTTAAAATAGTGTATCCTGAAAGATCAAAAATATCGACCATCCTGAAGTACTAATGGAATATGTCTGCAGACAGCAGTGTCATAAATTTTAACCATACCACAACATTAGTGAATTGTGATACACAGAACTTTCTGGTATCTTTTTATAGATAACTAATTTAAATTCAGGGTGAAGTTTTTACTTCAGCCGTGTTTTCTTAAAAATGAATATATGGGTCAAAGTGTACATAATGAAGAAATATTTTTTCAATGAGTGCACAAAGCAAAAATGTTAATGAATGAAAGTTATCCAGAAAATATCTGAATGTCTTAAATTAGAAGGGGGTATATTAATAGAGTCCAAGAGATTAGGCTAAAAGTATTCTGAAGGTCTGCCATTGTACTAAAAACCTCATTTTGATTACTATAGTTCAAGACTAGTATTCTGCTCAGCATTTAAGAAGAATGAAGGCTATTTCCAAAATGTAGGAAGCTTGTTTGGAAAAATTCTGGAATCACTTTGATGCCAAATCTTCATACTTCTAATTTGAAGATTTACATGGTGTAATTCCAAAAAAAAAAAAAAAAAAAAAGAAACAAAATGCAGACAGGTAAATATTTTCTAAGAGTCCTGAAAAGAAACCTCATTTGAAATTGCAGTCTAAGTTTTTTGGGTTATTCCATTTATGTTTCTTACTTTATAGAAACAAAAATGCCTGTCAACACTGCAGTTCACTGTTCTGAGGTAATAAACTGAAAGACATCTTCATGCATCACAACATAACTGCAAAACATCTGGAGACACACAGATTTGAATTAATACCAAGATCTGAAAATTCTGTATTTCAGCTTTTGGCAATTTTAATAAAAAGTAAGCAAAGAATCTTCTTTATATATTTATCCACCTGGAGCTAATTATGCTAATTGCTATTAGTTGTCTGACAAACTTACAAATTTTAAAGTTTTTCTTGTTCTTCCAGTCAGAGATGTAGCACACAAGTGAGACATGCTCTATTGGTATAGAGTTGTTATTCTCTAGAGCACTTACAAAGTTGTTTCAGTTCTGTAATTCTGATCTGATTTTATTTACTGAGGTTATGTCATTATTTTAGTACTAATTTAGATGAGAATTTTTATGTACAGACATACATAGTTGTATGGAATTAATTGAATTTTTTTTTTCTTCCTTTTTCTCTCTGGGACTGCTTTACTGCCTATAAAACACAAGCTTAGAATGTGTGATATTTCCAGTATTTGAGCTGGAAAGATAATTTGTCCTCTACACAAACTCATTAAAGTTGAAGACAGCAGGGCAATCAAGATAGGAATATTTTGGTATCATGTGTGGAAGGTTGTAAACACAGATAATTGACATTTAGATATGTGGACTTCTCAATAAACAGAGTAAACTAAGTAAATGAGTAAAGTTGGACCCAGGGAGACAACATTTTCCCCCTACTATTAAAATGTCTGCTTAAAAGAAGTTGCTTGTCCTTACCTCTGTAGCAACCTTTTGTTGATCTTGACCAGGTAAGGCGTTGAGGCTCCTAGGTTATATTACATGCCTAGCTTTTTAGTGGAATATCTGGGGGAAATAATTTTTACCCCTCTGTGAAGCCGGTGATGTAATTCTACCAAGAAAATTCCAGAATGAAAATAAATACTGTAATGCCAGGTAGACATTAGTCATGAATTCAGACACCTTGTCAATGTACTATGCTAAATGAAGTTTTAAACCAAAACATGTTTTTCAAGGCTTAGAGACTTACCACTTTGTATCATTATTCACATAGAATCTTCATTGAATTTATATAAAATATTATCTGTGAACAAAGGGTATGAGATTTGGTCCTTAGCTTAATCGCATGCACTCTTTTCCAATTAATATCAGCTGCAATGACAGAATATATTTACAGTATTTTTGCTGTGAATAATATTCTTTGTTTGATAGTTCTATTTCTTCTGCTTCATAGTCAGCATATCACCAATTACAGGAAAGGACAATTGTTCTGTAATATGAACCAGCAGGCTATAACAAATGACAAATATGCTGTTCCAGAAGGAAAGCACAGACTTACAGTAGTTTCTATTATTTTAAGTGTCATTTTCATGGCATATTCAGAGAATTGGGAAACTGCAATAACAGTTTTGCAGCTTTGAAACATTTTTTACTCCATTTTTATTCCATTTATAAAATATTTTTGCGTACTATGGTTTTCTCTTGAAGCACACAATATATTAAGAAGCTGATAAGGTGCTGTATATCTAGACTCTGTTCCAACTGCTGTATTCAGAATGAGTCTGGTAAGCCACAACATTCTGAAAACTATGCTGTCCTCCTGGGGAGCAGCCATCTACAGGAACTATGGTTCTCAGACACTACATGACTCTATTACTGTGAGCGTTGCTTTATTTCTCTTAGCTTGTTCTTCTGGCAGTATCTGAGGGTTGCTGATCTCCATTACTTGCTTGTCTCTTTAATTTGTCTTTTCTGAAAAGGCCAGCATGACTGTAATATCTGGCTGTTTCAGAGAAGCGGTGTCTGAGAATCTTGAGAAAAGTGAAAATTAGCTCTAGTTCAGAATTAACTAGATAATTAACTTTACTATGTGTAATCTTAAATATTTTCTTATGTCTTTAATTGTTGCTGAGATTACTGCATTCTAGAAAGGTACCACTAGGACATCACATAATGGCAACAGAGCAACAAAGACCTTTTTCATGGCCCATGAAACTCCCTGAAAAGGGGGTGGAAGAAGCACTTGGGGTATAAAGCTATCCTGAACCCTGAATAGCTTTAGTGGCATTGCTCTCAGTATCTATCCAAAATTTACATTTACATTAGTTGAAATTACTGCAGTGAAGGTGCAAATTTAAATTAGTGTTTAACTACTTGAGTTACTGAAATTTTCACATGGAATTTCATCAGTGTGTTCTAAAATTAGGTACATTCCTACCATAAGACTTATATTTTAGATCATGGTGCTTGGTTTTGCCTTGGTCAACTATATCTCTTGTGCCATCTTAAGAGTTATGCTCCTCACTTTTGGACACATTCTTTTTAATATTTAAATGTGTCCATGATCTCCATGAGAATCTGATGTGTGATGAACTCAGAGCTGAATAGATAGTAAGATTCACAGAAAGTAAGGTTCACATCAAGTTGGGCAGTAGTGTTGATCTGCTGGAGGGCAGGAAGGCTCTGCAGAGGGATCTGGCAAGGATGGATCAATGGGACAAGCACAACAATACAAGCTTCAATACAATACAATAATGCCAAGTGCTGAGTCCTGCACTTCTTCACATCAACCCCATGCAGTGCTACAGACTTTGGGCAGAGTGATTGAAAAAATGCTGAGAGGAAAAAGACCTAAGTATGCTGACAGTGAATACAAGCTGACAGTGAATACAAGCTGACAGTGTGCCCACAAAGGCCAACAACTGGACTTAGTGCTATGGTTAATTGATATGGAGGGGTGTGTCATGGTAAATTGGCATGCCAAATCTTTGCCTCACTCTCAGGATGTTCATTCGGGGTTATTAAGATAGACTGGTTTGTTACTAAGGCTAAAATTATTACCTGAACATTTTATTAAATTAATTTTAGGTGCCAAATTTAGGTGTGACTATAAAAGAGACCCTAAATGAGAGTTTATCCAGGCTGAACTGATGAGTCTTATTCATATGTTGCCAACTGTGCTATCAGCTGTTGCACAAAGATGATGACACTCTTCAATCATTAAAGATTCAAATAAAGCTCTGAGCAAATATCAAACAGATATTGTCTCAAAAGTATCAATCATGAATTAAATATGTACTTTTACAACCTTTAACTCTGCAAACATGGAACAAAGCCACTTGTCTTTTTTCTTAATGTATCATTACATTTGAACTGATTATATTTGAACTGATAAGGAGTTGGCAAGGCCTTTAATTTTAAAAGGTGTTAAATACTTCATTCATTTACTTGCCTTCTGGTATGCATGCCTAATCTAACTAATCCCTCAAAGAACATTTCTGCTATTATCAGACAATTAGCCATAGTACTGTCAGATTTTTTTGGTAAGGATAGAACTCCATAGCATTGCCCTGTTTCTCATACACTGGAAGTTCAGACAGACTATTAAATGGCTTAGAGATTCCATACTCCAATTGCCTTATTCACCAATTTGTGCAACTGCTGAAAAATATATACAAAATATAACCAAAATATTTATTTTGTATTTGATATAAAATTTTAAATAGTGAAACACATGCTTACTCTACCCTACAATATGTTGCAATATAAGCAAGGAATTTGGTTTTAAATTGTTCTGTGGAATATTGAAAATATTGACAGAGGAATGGAATTAAGAAAGGAAATATAAAAGAGGATGACAGCTTTAACTTTCTATGCATTTTTCATCCTTTCTTTAAGAACTATTTATTTAAGTCACATGGCAAATGACTACATCTTCTGTAGTCTGTTTTGACATTATGAGGTGATTAACACCTAAATGTATGTACGTAAATATAGATGTCTACATGTGAACCAAAGCCAAAATTCAGTTGTATAAAATTTCTTCCTGCTGACTCCATTTAAGATACATTAAATGAGGGACCTCACCTCCACTCCACATGTCAGGTCTCTTATCTGCCAGCTTTGTGCAGCTGCCTCTGATACTCTAACATCTAAAAAAAGAAGTACAAAGCAGAAAATAAACCCTGTTCCTATTTAGAGGAACCTAGAGTTATTCCACTGATCAGATGTATTTTCTGCTTTACCTGAATATTCAGCTTCCCACACTATCGTTAACTCTAGAAACAGGATCTTCATTGATTTTTGTGTGAGCTTAGTAACATAGCTCATGTTTAGACATCTGCAAGATAAGCACTGATAAGGAAGCGCCTGAACAGTGATCTGAACCCAGCCCTTATTTTACTCACGGTCTCCACACTTTCCCTTCCTTTCCTATCTTTTAAATTTCTTACTTCTCCTTTATGGATATTATTTCTCTTCTGTAATTTAGGACTTTGGTTCGGTTACTCTTTGGGCCCTCAATAACCTCTGAAATACCCTGGAATGTCCATGACATTTCTGTGGGACTGGTGGACCTACAGTGGACTAAAGTCCCTGATCTGATAGCTGGGTGCCAGGACAAGCACTTCTGGACTATTACCCCCGTATCAGGCTTTTATGTCATACAGGTTCACTGAACTCTGCTGACATGCAGGTATCATCAACTTTGAATATGTAACAAGAACCAACCTTACTTCCCAGAACATGCACAATAAACAAAACTTAATGCTTGTTAATAATTTTGAATTTGTCCAATCAATATCCATTGGTGATATCTATTACACACTTAGCTTCTGTTGCAAACCTCATTGAAAATTGTTTTATAGTGCTTACCTAAGTGGTTTTACAAGAACTATGCGAGTTTTCAAAAGACTACAATGTCTAGCTATATCATGTGGTTAGCCAGGGGTTTACCAGTAGGGTCTTTGAGTCATAAATGATTATACAAGCTCAGGAATATCCTGTCTGATACTTAATGTCTCCTGACCTCTTACTATCTCCTGAGCCATTAATCCATGGCTACATTAAGTAGGTATCTTGCATTATTGTGCTTTTGGCAGTTTTCAAACCACTTTGTAAAACTTAAGAAAAGTGAAAAAAACAACAGAGAAGGAGACACTTTTTCATTGTAGGGTACAATAAATGTATTGAGATATTTATATGCACCCCACATTTGAGACCTTCCAAAGTCATTTATGGAAACTCTTTAAAATAATCTGTTAATTCCTTGAATTCACATCTCAGATTTCAAGTGATAGTTATTTATCAAAAATAAAACAAAGACAGAAAAAATAGCTCCATTTAAACAATACCAGCAGGATTTTGTTCCTTTTCTGTCCTTCCTGTTAATCTTCTTTTATTTTATTCAATTATATTTCATCTCCAAAACCGTAATAATATTGTATAGTATTATATATAATGTTTATAATAATACAATTATTCACAGCAATAATGCTAATTTAGCATTTACATCAGAAAAAATATTGAGGCAGGAAAATTAAGTGTTTTTTTTGTTTATAGTTTTGGGTTTTTTAATCTAAAAATAAACGTGATCATGTTTTTAGCAGTAAAAAGAAGAAACCTCATATAAATTTAACTTTTTGAATTTGATAACAGATATGCTCCAACTCTAGGGTATAAATAATTTGAAACCACAGGATATATTAATTTGAAAGCACAGGAAAGAAGGAAATATTTTCTTTATTTTTCCCATGAAAGACTTAGGAAAAATTAAGCTCTATAAAAAAACTGATTTGGAGAAGACTTCAACTTGGACTGATTTGCTTTGAGTTGCACCTCAGAAATATAGGGAGGAATATGGTTGACCATGGACTAGTATCCATCCACTTTGATGCACCCTAGTGTTCTCCAGAATGTGGAGTTGACAAATGTGACCTAGGAACTATCTGTCTGGAAACTCACAAGTAAAGATCTGTAGAATACCTTAGGTCATGTCAAATAGTATAAAAAACCTGTAGTGACTTATCTGGATATTATCTTTTGATATGCTGAAATCTTCTACATCTCTGCTCAAAAATCTTTATTGCTTTTTAGGATTTTTTTTTCAAATGTAAATGGAAAATCAGCAACTTGGTTTGATCCTACTACTTGTCAAATGAGATTGTCACATGTAGACTCTGAGCATCATTAAAGTCAAAATAACATCTATGTTCTCTGAGTTTTGTTGTATAGGGCGTTGTTGGAATTTTTGACTGCGTCTTTTGTGACCTGGTCTATATCTGAGTAAAAGATGTTATGATAACATGCCAGAGCATGTAAATATTTGTATGAGTCTGAAAGTTAAGACAAAATACCTGTGAGACACCAGTCTTCTTAAGTAGCACATTGAAGCCACCTGGGCTCCACCCTGCCAGGGAATCTCAAATTGATGGAGACATCTGTGTTTAGACAACTGAATTGAGTCCTAGGGGTTTTAAATCCATCTCTTCTGTTTTCTCACATAATGACTTGTGATTTAGAATGCTCTTGTCACACAAAGGAAGGTTAGTTTGTCCTTAATTCTCATGAGATCCAAACCTTGATATAAAATATACAATTTTATTCAATACAAATGCTATTTTATTTTAATGAGCCTTCTGGATGTATTGCTGTTTAACTAATGAGTATTATTACCTTCTATTAGCACTATTAATATACAATATTTATACTGTTAATGTGTCCTTGACAATTGTACTTTTTTTATCATCAGTATAGCAATAGCATCTGTGTTACAGAAACTCATGACACTTCAAAAGTTTAACAAAAAAAAGTCTACCTTTAAAAGTATATATTTAAATTGCAAGTATTTGTTTTGTATACTATACTAATAATGATAATGTAGTTAATTGTTTTAAAAATTGCAAGTTTCCTTTCCTATGGTGCGCAGTCAGCACAAGAGATTTTTATCTGCTTTGATGTAGTCTAGTATCCTTTATAACAATTAGCTGTACTGATAAACTTGCTTTTTTTACTCTTTTATATAACCACTACTGTTAAGGCTAAAATGGTTTAATCCTAAGAATTTAGGTAGGTTAATTCTAAGGTCATTTTCACTTTAATGATCTTTAGAGCCTGCATGTGACTTAATCTCATTTGACAAGTAGTAGGATCAAACCAAGTTGCTGATTTTCCATTCACTTAAAAAAAAAAAAAAAAAAAGAAAATCAATAGATTAAGATTTTTGAAGGGATGTAGAAGATTTCAACATATCAAAAGACTGGTTTAAGTTCTTGGGTGTATTTGAAATTGAGATTAGTGCAAAATTACAAATGAAAAAAATCAACCATACTACTGCTTCAACAAAATAAAAGTAGTAGATATGCAATCATTATAGTACAGTTTCAAGATCAGAAATGATCTTCCTGGAATTTCTATGTGTACTCCTCAATGTATGTCAAAGACCTGTTATATTTATCTGACCTAATTTCAGGATCAAGTCAGCTGAAGCTTCTGATTAAAGATTTCTGTTATAACTCCTGTTAGAGCCACTTTTCACTTCTTTGTGTAACAACAATACGTATCATATGACAATCTTAAATTAATTCAAAGAGGAGAGGCTGGTTTAACATTGTATTATGTTGCATGAAATTAACTATGTGTTTCTCCTTTGTTTCCTGGGTCAATTTTTTGCCAGTTTGAGGTCCATAATATTTGACTTATAAAGACATCAATTCACTGAATTCCCTCACCTTTCTGAATCTGACTTATACAGATAGATCATGTAGTCATACAAAGTCAATGGGAACAATGAGAGAGGTATTTACATCTCTAATTCTGTTAAGATTTTCCCAATATTTATTTATTTAATCATAGACATTTGTGATGGTTCCATGCAGAGCATGTTAACTTTGACCCAACACCTCACTAACGTGGCTTTCTCTCTTCTGCACTATTGCTGGCCTGTAGTAATCATCTTGATCCACAAACACCACTCTGTTTCTCTCCCCACAATATCTTCGGTATTTTTTTTTGTCTTACCCTTTGTTTTGAAAAAGGAGACAGGTAGTAGGGGAAAGATAAAGGCTTTTGCCAAATGATGTATGTTCTTTCAAAAATCTGGTAAGAGCAAAGGACATTTTGTTTCCAGTTTAAAATTATTTTATGCTAAACAAAATGCTTTTAACAGATGTGAATTGATGATATTTAATATGAAGTGCAAAATCCCTTTTGATAGTGCCTTCTCTGGGGTGTTACTGTACAAGCTGGCTTGTATAGAGCAATAATTCAGCTATAAATAAGAAACCCAGCTGGCTCCATAAAATTGGCCCCTGGATTGGCTGACAGGAACTTCAACCAATTATGTTCCATCCTCAGCTGCAGACATCTCCCTGGTCTGGGAGCTGGGTGGTGTGAAAGATTAGATCAATGAGCTATCCAGACCAGGTTTTTCAAATTCCATTTATAAAGAGAACCTCAAGAACAAATGCTTTCTGTTGCCACATGAACAGCAGGTGAGTGGTTGTCTTTGTCTCCAGCCCACACCCCCTGCATTCACACTGGGGCATCAAGCTTGGTCAAGTTTAGCATGTTTGTGTCGGCTAAACATGAAAATACAGGCAGTATCTACTAAACAAAGATTCATAATAGAAAGCTAAGACTAATAACTTCTAAATCTGAGTTTTAATATTGTCATCACCTCCTAAAAGACACCTTAGGAGTTGAGCAGACTCTTGCTGGTAAGTTGGTTGTACTCTGTTGCAACTAACTTACTGCCGTTGTTTGAAATGGCCTGATGTTCAGTGTTTCTGAGCTTCAGGTTCCATTTTGTTCTTTTTTAGGTTTAAGTAGTTTTATATCTTTTCATGTCATTGTTTTTGCTCCTGAATCTTTTGCTTACCAGCTATGCACAGCTCAACATCCTTACATCTGTCATAAATTTTTTGTTTGCGCTTCTCTTGCACATTTATTTGACATAGCTTTCATTTAATTTTGACCTGAAGATTCCCATGGAAGATGCACAATATTTCTTCAATGAAGCACATTTGCAGTACTCTGTGTTTTGACACTGGCATCAAATTTCTTCTTTTCTTGACATCAGTACTTCTGTAGTTAATTCAAAATATTTCTGACATCTTAGTCTTTGTGACTTCTGTCTTTGCATGAGAACATTTCAAAAATCTGTTCCAAAGTCTAATGAATATGCTGGATTGAAAGCAATGTTTGTGAGGTTTAAAAAGCACTAAGAAAATATGCCCTTGCAGGAAGATCATATTCAGAAAGGCTTTGATTTTCCTTAAGCTTTATGAGTTCATGGCAAAGAGGAAATTAAATACTGTCTGGCTTCACTTGTCTTGTGTAGTTTTATCCAGACAGACAAGTTGTTAGAGTATACTGTGAAGTAAATGCATGTTCATATTTTATTCTAAGGAAATTGGTTAATCTATTAATCATAAGTGAAATAGTTTTAAATAATAATGAAAATTTTTTAAAAGTGTAGTGTTGATGTTTATGTTACATGATTTTATTTGCTTTTCCTAACTTACCTTTAATTCCATTGTAGTAAATATGGCAAAGTGCTCTTAGTGCCACAGCACCCACAACTGTATCTTCTGTCCAAGAAAAAGGACGCACAGATAATATTATGTCAGTGATATTTAAGTATGAAAATTTCTTTTTTATATAGACAAATGAAGTGATAAAAGTGAGATAAATATTAAAAGTTAGTCTTATTTTTTAAATAGGAATCTATGTTTTGTTTAGATGCGAATTAAAATAACTCAAGTATTTACATCAATACAGTTAGCTCTGTTTTGGGCTACTTGTAAGTTTTGTAATAAATTCAATACAAAAATTTTCTTGGCTGCTTCTACTCTATATTTTTAACTTACCACTATCTCTTTGTTAAACACTGTTATATTGTATTCATTTACAATGAAAGAATTAAATTGCATCAAGCCATGAGGTCCCCAGTACAACGTATGAACCTGTTGGAGAGTGTCCAGGGGACAGCCATGGTCAGAAATGACCAGAGTCATGGTCAGAGAAAATGATCAGAGAGCTGGAGCATATGTCCCATGAGGACATGTTGAAAGAACTTCCAGGTTGCTCTGCCTGGAGGAGTAGGCTCTAGTGACCTTAGTGCAGATTTCTGGCAGCTAAAGGGGATGTACAAGAAAAGTGAAGGGGGACTTTTAAAAAGGCCTGCAAGGACAGGACAAGGAGGAATAACTTCAAACTGAAAGAAGGCAGGAAGTACTAGGAAGAATTTCTTCACTCTGAGGGCGATGAGACACTGGAACACATAGCCAAGAGAAGTTGTGATGCCTCATCACTGGAAATATTCAAGGTCAAGCTGGATGGGGATTTTAGCAACCTGATCTAGTAAAAGATGCCCGTGGCAGAGAGGTTGGCCTACGTGATCTTTAGGGTTCCTTCCAACCCAAACTATTCTATGATTCCTTCTCTTTTTAGAAGTCTTCAAACCGGGACTGCTTCTCGGTTTGCTTCACCTTGTCTGAGCCAAGACTTTGATATAAAGTTTCCCTTCTTTGAGAAGTCAGATTGATATGATGCATTTCTATATTCTATGCTGAACAAAGAAACTAAATTGAAATTATACTATTCATAGCTGAAAGTACATTATCATCCAGGACCAATGAGCTTAATTTAAAGTCAGAAATGTGAACTATCTAGAATGTCAACTCCCATAAGAGGGAATGCAAGAGCATATTTCTCCTCCGACACAGTAGCAAAAAGCTGGAGTTATGCTGACGATTAGCACAACACATGAAATTGCAGGAGAGGTTAAATTGACTCATATATTAGGACAAAGTAATAGGATAGTGCAATTCTCAAATATTTTGACCAAGTTTCAAACAAAAAATGCACAAAGAAAATAATTTGTTTGTTTTTTTTTTTTTTAATAGGAAAAATTTGCTTTCAGAAAGTATGATATCTGTAGTGGATGGTCACAAATGATCAAAGATAATATTACACTTTACACCTTTAAATTTGCCTGGATGTTTCTACTGCAACATAGTCTTTAGCTATTTATGTACTGTTCTTTTCACACATAGATTGTTAAACTTCTGCAGAGTTAAAAATGTTTGAATACAGTGAACAGTACTTCCAACACAGAAAAAAGTAGAAAAACTGAAAAAAAAAAGTCAAGGATAATTGACAGCCAACTTCTGTATAAGGTGAAATTAAACTAACATGCTTGAGATTGGAAAATAATGATTAGCAGGGGGAAAGAAAGAAACACGAGAAATAGGAAAGAGGAAACTGTGTTTGCTTTTTCAACAGAAGATATGTTTCAATGAACAAGAGCTGGCAAATTCAAGATGAAAAGGAAAGCAGATTCTTCACAAAACACACAATTAAATTATGAAGTCCTTGAAGAAAGAAAGTTACAGCAGTTTAAAACCATTTGAAACCATTCACGAAAATAAAATACAACTAAGGTTATGACCAGAGCACACCATCCTTTGCTCAAAAGGTTTCTGAACTGCTATTAGCTGGAAGCTAGGAAGATATTGTGTTGAAATGTCACTACATGCAAGTCTTTTATTTTTCAGAATTTGCTCATTCATTTATATTGCCATGTACAACAACATTGTCTGTTTTTGGGACTTCTTTTTTAATACTGTCCTTTGTTAGTACAGAATTTACCATTGGAAAAAATAACAATTTGTGTATAAATACATGAAAAGTTCTTCAGAATGCAAAGACACCACAGATCACAATAACTAATCCTTTGTTTTGCTGTGCATGGGCTAAATCATAAGACCCATGGTTACAAAACATAGTATAGTTTTTAAAATAACATGGCCAAATCAATCTCAACTAGAAATACAAGTCATTGTGCTTTACCATTGCACTGTTACCTCTATGCTATGTTTAGTAGACTATCTATATAAGCACATTCTGTAATGTTTTACAGACAAATCATGTCTGACATTTTCACTTTTCCTATCCTTTATATATTGCTTTCTTAGACATGTGGAGTGAAATTTAAGGAACAAAAGTTGAATTTGAATCAGTCATTTTGCAATCTTTGATTGATAAATTGTCAAGGACTTCAGCATTGTGTTTATTTATTATTTTCCATAATTATTTTATATGCATCAGTATTATTTCCGAGGTTCTTGTATTTCAAAGCTCTAAGTATGTCATGCTTCATTGTTCTTCACTTGATCTTTGGAGCTTGCTGCATTGTCTGCAAGAGAGAAAAGAAGAAATGAACAATAAATTCCAATTTTAATGTAACACAGTAGAAGTGATAAATTGTTTTGGCATGTCATAGAAACCAAATGAGTTTTGGAAGATAAACATGTGTTGGAATTTATAGGGTATAAACTTCATTTTGTATGGCTGTTAAAAATCACTGGACAAGAAACTGTAACATACTCAGTATCATACTTTGTTCTACTCTACCTTGGAGCATTTATATCCATCAAAGAAATTACAGCTCAAGTAGGATTTAAGGTGTCATTTACTTACAGGTGATGATCATGACAAACAAATCCTTACCTAATGCACTGTGCATGCTCAGAAGCAAAACTGAAAGACACAGAAAAACATGTAAACAAAATAAATGCAACTTTTTTTTTTAAACTAAGAAGAATTATATATTTCATATGAGGTATTTGATTTTGTGGAGTTAAAAGGTGATGGACAGATTTTGAGAAGATGACTACAGTACCTACAGTCTGTTGTGTGTTGGTGGACCCCATCTGATCACAGAATATCTGCTGTTTCTCATGAGGAATTATTCCAGTGGTCGTTTAGAACATCCCATAATCTGTCTTTTCCTCCAAAGCTTTTTGGTGTTCTTTAGCCTGCTTTTAGGGGATGTTCTATTGATGTTCTGAAGTTCTGTGAGGACTGCTTCAATGTCCAGTGTGCAAAACAAAAACATGGCAAAGACTCTTCAAATTCCATTATAGTTTGTATTACTAATATATACAGCCCTGAAGTAACTTTGTTGTTTCACGTGGTGTCCTTTATGTGGAGTCAATGAAATTCTTCTGTATATGACATATACAGATGTGTTTATTACAGGTGTTTGGCAGATAAATTCTGGTTTTGTAGTACATGCTATAAAGGCTGTCTTTGTTTATTCATATATCATCCTCACATAAATAGTTTTGTCCTTCACGGCTATTACCAAGCCTATGGTAATTTTTCTGAATGATTTTTTGATTTTGTTTTTGTTTGGGTTGTGGCTTTGTTTTGGGTTTTATTTTTTGCAAGGCGGTAGAGGGTTTTGATTTTTTTCTTAATTACTTAAAATCTTGAAATAATATCATCTTAAACATCTTAAGAAGCATTTTTAAAACTCAGTGGATATTCAATTTTTTTACAGGTGCTTCTCCTCACGACATGTAATGTTTCTAATTTATGTTATTATTAACTCTAGAAGAGCAAGATTGTATCCTTGCTGAATCCAGTTATGAAAATTTTAAAATCAGTTATCAAAGTCATCATAGACACAGACAGACATAAAATACTACTATACATACTTAGAGAAAGAGAACTTAGTATTTTTTCTCTTTAAGTATTAATAAAAAAAATATAAAGATTACTTAAGATTAAGAAAACTGATAAGCTATTCCAAAGAGGCAAGTTTCTGTAAACTTTTTTGACCACACAGATTGTGTAATATGAGGAAACATTTCAGCCATAATGGCCTGGGAGGACTTCAACAGCTTATCTCTTGTTTTCATCTTGTAATGGCTGTTTTGAAGTGTACTAATCAACTGAATTAATGGCAGAGAATAGCGTAAACATTGCAATTCAACAAATGTTTTTTTAACCATCATAATGATTTATCAACTAACAGCAATTAATTTTAATGCACAAATTTTCCTCTTTCTTGCTCCTTTCTTCATCTAAATCTCCCCTGTCCATAAAATGAGGAATAAAATGTTCCCTAAAATTGTGTTTTGAAGAGAAATTAAAATTAATTGCCAGAAGTCTCAAGGGAGGCAGTATTTCTATATCAAGGTAATGAAAACTTCTTCTATAACATCGCAATTTAGAGTCTAAATTTATAGTTCATTATCTAGGATAATTGTAATGAGTAGTAAAGATGTGGGTTTACTGGGTATCATACCAAGGACTCCAAGTTTCTAGGTATCTAATTCCAGTCTACTGCTATTAGAGTGTTAGATAATGAACTTAATTCCTTAAGAGACTGAATTCTAGTCTACATAATTTTTGTAATTTTGGTATTTTCCTTTGACTAGAAGGAAATATTAGTAAAAATGTTTCAAGATATTGTTCAGTGAGAGATTCAGAAAATGCTTGAATCTGTTCTCACAATAGTTTGAAGGGCAGTGGCTTGTGCATTATTCAAAATCAGGAAAGCAGAAGTAGATTAACTGGTAGAAAACCAACACACTGAGGAGCACAGGACAAAAGGAAGAGGTAGAGGTAGAAAGAGAAAGAGGGAAGAACAGAATTATAGATGACAAAAGGTTTGAGGACAAGTCTCAGGATTTTGAGCTGAATTTTACTTTTTTAATTACTTACTGGTTGAACTACGGGCATAAGGGGTACAAAGGATAAGTAAACTTTTATGTTTTGGGGGTGGAGAAGGAATTAGATATGCAATTCTATACTGAAAGGCACTGAGGTGAAAAAAGATTAAGCTTGGTATATTACTAACAGGAAGGAAGTTAAGTGAAACATAACATCAGAGCTGAGCAGAATTCATTAAAAGTAGATAGCAGGTACTAGTACAACTGAACAGAAATATAAATTATTTCAAAACTCTATGTCCTTGTTCAACCCATAATTTTTTCTTCTGTGCTTTTGAGTTATGACAGTAAGGATCTCTTTTTTTACATTATAGCTTAATGAAACATTTTATTCAAATTGGTATATTTAAATTCATGAATATGTAGGAATCCACTCCAAAACACAGTGAGTTATAGCTGAAAGGACAACAAATTTTCATGAAAATTGCAGTACAGAGAGGAGCAACTAGAAAAATTCTCACTTACAAAACATGTAATTAGGACTTCCATGTAATTGCAAAACCAAATCCTCGAGGATATCAAAGACACCTCTGCTCATGTATCTGAAATTATCCTTGTAAATTGTTTTGTCTGTTCAAATTTTTCCTGCCTATTAAATTGTCATATTATAATAAAAAAGCTAGAAGGGGAACATCTTAATTAATATCCATAGAAATGAAAACTGTTAATGAATTCTTTTAGAAGGTCATTTCTAAATTTTCACACTAGGGTGGTTGATAGAGACAAAA
Source organism: Diglossa brunneiventris (assembly GCA_019023105.1). NCBI lineage: Eukaryota > Metazoa > Chordata > Aves > Passeriformes > Thraupidae > Diglossa > Diglossa brunneiventris. The sequence continues at coordinate 44,963,127 of CM032352.1, read as the reverse complement.
TAAAGAGACACTGACTTCAGTTGTCAGTGGAATCTCTATTTCAGGACTCTGCTGTTCAGGGCTCATTATGTCAAATAAGTCTATGTTTTGAGATGTGGAACTAAACCTGATTTTACAAAGAAATATGTTGAAAAAATATTTCAGGCTTGGAAATCACAGACTTTCATTATGAAAATTTGCATCCTCTGCAGTCCTAGATTAATATTTAGGAAATCTGACCTGGAAGCTATGACTATAGTGCTGAAATGGTGAGCTACTCCTCAGGTATGAGTGTCCAAGCTGTAAAATGTTAGTATGGCCTGTAACACAGATTTGCCTTCTCCAGGGGATCACACATTCCCCAGTATTCCTGGTCAGTTTTTCACAGATGTCAAGTGTTAGAAGCCTCTGCAATAGACTGCATAGACAAGTCTTTTTTGGAGAAGGAGAAAGTTTATTAAAGTGGGTATAAAGAGTGCTATGCCATTTCATAAGGTAAGAGAATGGGCTTTGGCCCTATTTAATTTGTGATTATAGACATGGAATTCACATAGGTAAACTAATTTAATATGACCGTGTGTATTAAACTGAGGTATAGTATGTACCTTGTTCATAAAACTAATTTTCAGCATAGACAGCATAGATTATGCTGACCTAAAAAAGGTTAATGAGCCCCAGGGTACCTTTACTGTTCAACCCAGATTTTTTACTACCTGCATCTGCAAATATATCCAGTATTAAATGACCATTACTTTCTTTTTAGCATCTGAAACATTGCAACAGGAAATTTTCCAGTTAGAAAACTCTAAATATGAGTGAAAATATATTAATATTCATGTGATACTTACATAATCTCCTAAAGATGTTATCATCTTGTCCAGATAAGGTAAAAATGTGAAAATACATTCATAGTTTCATAGCTTTAAACTCAAGTCTGATGCAGCCCCACAGATTCACTTTCATGTAGTGCTATTGGAATTTGTAAACCTGCCTTCTTCTAGAAACAAACACTATCTCTAAGTATTGTATAGATTCTGACATGGTTATGCAATTATTGACTTGCTCCTCTGTAAGAAGGGTCAGTGTGCATTCTCTTGGTGCTTGGCTAAATCCTAAACTACTTGTAAGGCAGCTGAAATTCTGAAATTAGGTTTTTCACAATGTGGCTTTTACATTCTATATAAACAGAGTTTAGTGTTTTCTTATAATTTATAATTGGGGTTAAAGAATAGAACTTGTTCTTTGTGAGCAAGTAAAACTAAATTAATCTTCTGAGACAGTAATAAATGTGGACATATCCGGCACAAATTCTGTTTGTCAAGATCATGATGACAGGAGCAAGGAGGAAGAAAGATCTCCCTTTAGTGGATTACACAAAATGTATTCAAATAGAAGAACATGTGTAATTTGTTTATTCTATTTTTTACCTTTTTATCTTTATTACATTTTTTACCAGAATAACAAAGTAATGTTTTCCAGTTATGTTTTGAAGGACTTTGAGAAATATAAATCTGATGAGAAGTACCCATACCTCTATACAAAAGAAATATCATGGAGATTCTCCAGCTTTGTGGCACACACCAGGTGCCGTGACCAGTGGGTAAGGGGTGTTCATTAAAAATTCTCATCAGGATGAGCAAATACACCAGACCATATGTCAAGGACTGTTATGCTTTTTTTATATGGTGCACTTTGATAAGTTCTGAGCTCCCACCACAAACTCCTCAGAGGTACTGGCTCAGAAGCCACAATGCAATACTCAAAATGTGCTGCCTAGCAAGCCACAACACACACCTCCACAATCTCCTGATTCCCACAGCAGTGCTCAATATAGAGTATGAACTAGAATATGACAGCTGTTCTTTGCCCAGGAGATGCCCAGGGAAAAGGATAAATGTCTCTATTCCTCAGATCCCACGTTGGTCCTGCCATATGGATGGTCTGGAACTGGGGTGGTGAGACAAACTGACCTGGGAATTTGCTTTTCCACCAAAAGCTTTATAGCGCAAGACTCTTCCAAGGTGCTTTTACAGTGTAAAAATGATTCTTGACAAATAACTAAAATTACAGCTTGTTATATTAGCTATTAGTGCACCTTTCAAAAATTTAGAAGACAATCTTTTAGGTCTTTTGAGGAACATTGGAGAATACTCAGCCTTCAAATAAGAAATTGATAGATATTTTAGTCTTTTAAACTGAAACTTGATGTACCAATAGAAACAATAAAAAATATGAAAGTTCCTCAAATAGTATCTAAATGTGGATATGAATTTAGTTTTGAGCTCATAGTACATAAAATGTTATGTACTCTTGCAGTAAGTAATGTTTCTAAGAAAATTATTTTTCATAGGAATGTAGTCATAGATCAGACACAAGACTTCAAATAATGTTCTTTGTGGTGAGAGGGGAGAGCAAATATAGAAACTGTGATCTAGGCACTGTTTATGAACATATTGGAGTTTATATTTTTGTGTCTTTGCTGCACTAGCTCAATGGGTACATTTTACAAATTCTTCCAAACAGAAGAATGAAATGCTACTTGCAAATTCTTTTCATTGTTAATTCCTTAATTGTTAATGTAACTCAGACTACATAAAAAACCTAATACAATAATGAGCTATTAGTTATTAAAATTAATTTGATACGTATCAAAGTATCATATTAACATTAATACCTTGTGCTTTAATTAAGCTCATGAAAGCCAGTACAAGATAAAGATGAAATGAGCAAACAACATTATCTAATAACATTCCTGTTGACAATCTAATAGCATTTTCTTCTGACCATTTAGGAGCATGTTTTCTATAGAAGTCATTCAAATTGCTCCAGAAAATTGAAATGCTTGTTGTAAAAATCAATGGGTAAAATCCTGTAACCTGTGTAAAATTTTGCGCATCAAAAGAAAGGGAAAGATCGTATTTATATCAAATCTCTATTTCACGGTCTTTAGCACTTTAACACATAGTTTTCAGCATTTCACTGTCATTAGAAATTGCAGTAAATATTTTTATATTGCTTAGTTTGAAACGTTTTTGTACTTTTTTCATGTTGTTTGGGACATTTTTGTGATATGATTTGAAAAAAAGATAGGTAAATGAGACCCAGATCAACATGACATTTTCTAACAAGCATTTTACCACTTGTTTTCTTTCTAGCATACAGCTTTCCAAGTACAGCTGTAAGGGCATTCAACTGAAGGTGAAGCTAAAAGAAGAGAAAATGATGAAGATAGCTGGTCAAGGTACAGTATACACACTGAGCAAAATTGTTAAAAAATCTCACTTTAGAAATTCAAACAGCAGTATATGAATGGAAGAAAGGTATACAGCAGCTTTTGTATGGTGTTCAGCAAAACCAGGACAAGTCTGGGGACTTAAAATCATTCATTGTTCAAATTCTTTTCAAGTTCAAACTCTAGAAGTTTTGGAAGCCAAAGCTTAATAAAAAGCCAGTAGAAGACCAAGTACCCCAGCTCTTCTAGAGGTCCCAAGTGCTGATAGGCTTCTGTCATTCCTATTTTGCAAGACTGAAAAATTCATTTTAGTGCAAAATATTTTGAAAGCTGCCAGAATTGCTGCTAAAAACCATCTCATTAACACAATAAGAAAAACAGGGATAGAATTTGATGTGGAATCTTACAGAGAATTTAAAAGTCTTAAGAGACTCTCTTGTCAGATTTCTGCTATCGCTTTGCTGTCTGGTGTGTCAGACACACACACACTTGCACACACGTAGATATACTTCTAAGAAAGTTTTGATTATCTAGTCTCTTTACTTTGAAAATCTAGCTGTATAAAAAATAATCTTCTAACTGGTCCATAGATAGTAAATGCAATGTTATTCTTTTTGTTCCTTTTTCTTCAATTTCTAAAAATTAATTTCTGTAAGATATACAATCTTTTGATGGTTTTGGACAGAAATTATTTCATTCAAGTGCGTATACTAGAGCGTGACTTATTAATTTTAGTTGACATGTATTGATATTTTATCTATAACAATGTTAAGAACAGTAAAGTACATAGTTATAATTCACTCTAAATTATCTATAAGAAAAATAGAGTTTGGTGGTAAAGGGCTTTCTGATTCTGTACTGGGCTCCATTTTAGTGAGAAGTTACAAAAGAAAATTCCTAAAAATCCCCAGTAGTAGTATTGCTTGGGCATGGTTTGAGGTTACAGAGTGATAACCTGAGTGCAGTTAGGCTGAAAATACATGAACACATGTCACTTCTGGGGGTAAATATTTTATAGCTTGAGAACATTGTTATTGCCCAATATGAGTACATCCAAGATTGCCCAAGATGTGTGTGTCACTCAGCTGAACTGGACTTTGAGCAATTGATCATTAAAAGGAGTTTTCTGAAGGCTTCCTGAGAACTCAAAATGCACTTGGCCAAGTGATTGACATAGTTTCCTGTCAATGTCAGAACTATCTGTATGTCAGTGAAAGGGATAGGAAGTATTTTTGATCTTCAGTAAAGCAGGAAAGAAACAGAAATCCTTCCAAGCCCTTTAAAGTGTTACAGTTTAAAGTGCTTAGATGTTAACAAATGTGCATTAAGCAGAAAGTTCACTTGGATACCTCTTATTATTCTTAAGTTAAAATACTTCTATAGCAGAAACAGTGGGGTTTACCTGCACAGTAAATTTACCAACTTCTTCTCCTTTCCTATGGTGCCTTCTCCACTCCAGCAGGTCAGTCATTGAGTACTTCAGATAAAATTTTCTAGAGAGGAATCTCTCATTTTCAGTGCTCAAGCAGCTCAAATTTAATTGCTTCCTTAAATCCATCATCTAGATGGATGAAAGCAGAACTTTGTAAAAAAACTTTTACTTCTTATGTCAGAGTTTTGTGTACCTAATCCTTGATTCTACCAGCAACAACTTCATTCGTAAAACCTGAGGTGCGGATTTGTCTTTCTCTTATTATTGTCCCATTTCTTCTATACTAATAAATTCACTACTTTTCATATTAATACTACTACATCACTACTTTTCTATACTAATAAAGTCACTGCTTTTCAAAATTATTTTTCTTCTACTTGAAAGTAATTTCTCTGTGTTCATGGGCTAGGTTATTTTTACTGTCCCTTTTTTATGTCCTTATTAATAGTTATAATTTCATCAGCTGTATTTTCTTTAATATGTCAACATGTATAATGAAGATAAATCTATTCAGGAAGTAGAATTTTTGTAAGAGAAGTTTAATTTTTTTAATTTCTTTTTTTTAATTCAGCAGGTGCAGCTTCCTTTACATACATATTCATACACATACATAGTCGTGTACATACATACTTCAGCGAAGAAACTCTTTAAATTATAAATACATATTTTCAGTAAGACTAGAAGAACAGTGAGGGCCTGAAGAAACCAATTAATATTTTTTAAAATTACACTATTTCTGGATACATGAAATTTCTTCTTCAGAAATGTTCTTATGGACATACAGATACTGACAGGAATGATTAATGTGGCCACTAATTATTTCACCTTTAAAATCTGGAAATTTTAATTGATTTTTGGTGTTTAAACATGCCTATCTACCTAGGTTACACACTAAATCCCTATATGTCTATTCTTTACATCCCTGAGGAGAGCACTTATATGGAATATTAAAAAAGTCTTCTTTGAAGATTTCAGTTTTACTGACTATATCAGACACTTCACTCCACGTCTTCTAAATTCCACATTATAATATATTCCTGAAGAATCTTTCCTAAATATTTTTTTGCTTGCTTGTTTGGCAAAAGCCTTTCTAATTTATGTAGAGAAGAATTTCAGTCTATCTATCTATCTATCTATCTATCTATCTATCTATCTATCTATCTATCTATCTATCTATCTTTAGCCAGAAAATATTTTTGTTGTCTATGCAAAATACAACAATTTCCATTATGAAGTCTCTAGAGCACTGATAGGGCACAAGTTTTTTGATTTTACATGTTTCTCCAAATACCTCTTCACCAGAAGTGACCTTTCAATCTTTTCACAGGAGTCTTCCCAGAGCTCTCACATTAGATCAGGGGCCACATGGAGACACATTCTTATACTATCCCTGATACTATTTTATCCTCTGAGATCAACTTGAAATGCCTTCCTACAGATTTCCAGCATCTGCCAATACTTATATCAGTCCCTGCAAACATGCCACCCTGCCATTTTATTTTGGCACTTTCCTAGGAATATGCATTGACAAGCTCTTCTAGGCTCATTCCATCTGTCCAGGATAATGTTTTGTTTCTTTCTTCTTTAAAAGGTTATTAATTTAATGATGGTCCTCATGGCTTTTCAAAGTTTGCAATGCTTAGATATGAAAAAGAGATTAGGACAGATCAGCAGGCACTTGAAATTATTGTCTCTTTATGAATGGTAAGAGGGAATTTGAAAAAAAAAAACCCCACATTTTCAGGTTAATTTGAAAGAAAATAAATAAGTTACAGGATCCTATGACTCAAAATTAGAAGTAGTCTAATTTAGATTCAGCTTACATCTTTATAGTGAAATTATTTACCGATAATCAATGAACATGTTTTGAAGAATCCCTCTTCAACTGAGATTTTGAAAATTATGTTTTTCCCCATAAAGTATTCTAATGAACTTCCAGAACTTGTTGTGTACAATAAAAGATGATTATAGTTGTCCTGTGAGAGAGTACTTCAAGGTACTTCATGGATGATGCATGGTCTTAAAAGACGCACTCTTAGTTAAATTGCTCTGGCTTCCATGTGTCAATTTTAGTAGGGCAAATCTCATTGAAAAAAAAAAAAAAACAAACAAAAAAACCCCCAAAAACAAACAAACAAAAACCCACCAAATTAACAAACTGCCCCCAAACCAACATAAATCACTTAAATTTAATCAATGTGTACTAAACAACCTGTATGAACCATAAGCACAATGATACATAAACTAAGAAATTAGCTAATTAAGATATATGTTTGCCCAGTAACCCTGAAGAAAAAAAAATTATACACTGGTTTTCAATTTCATGTGATCACAGGAAATGTGAGACAGATTGAGAATTTTCTAGCTAATTAGAAATTTCCTTAACCAGAGAATACTCAGGAGGCTTTTTTTCAGAAGCAGAAAATAGAATTCAACTAAAGTACAATTACTTTGAGCACATGGCAATTTTATTTTATGTTTGTTATCTTAGATATTATCCTGAAAATTTCTGAAGAAATATTTTCCATTGAATCCTCTGTCATCAGCAGTGATCAGGGCAGGTTGCAAAAAAGGACATCAGCTTAAGAACACTTCATGGCATCATACCTGTTTCACTGGGCTGAACTCGGAGATTGAAACCACAGCTTTAATTCACCTTGCAGTCTAGTAAGTATTTTGTTTGGATTCACAGCTCTCAGCACACTAAACAGAAGATGTCTTAACTAGATGATAGCATCCCCTTCAAGATTGTCTCAGAAGTCTCATCCCTCTATGTTTTTTTTTGATTCCTCCCTCAACACGTTCATTTACACACCCTTAACTCTGATGTCTGTACCTCTCAGACACAAACTGGAAAATCTTGATTTCTTCATTGATAATAAAAGATATTAATTCAGAGGTAAATATCCACATGTGTAAAAGCCTAGAGATAGATGATGTGAAATACACCCCTAATTTCCAAAAAATCATGAATTAGACAGCTTGAATCCAATTTCAGATATGTGAATCCCAGTTACATATGTTTAATTTATTCTGCCAAATTTCTGGCAACTGTTGATACATTGAATAGCAAGAAACTAAGTTTATAGACTAATTAAAAAATAAACAATTTATGTTCAATATATTCCACGTAAAAATTTTGAAAAGTGATTTTTTAATCCTCTGAGTAGATTTGAACTTCCTTAATAAATTATTTAGAGATCTGGAATGTGAAAGTTTGTCTCATATTTCAAGTCATCAGGCCCACACTTTACACTACTTGTTCTCATAAAGCTATTTCTTGGTTTCTCTTCTCAGTCACAGCTGAAGTTGACCAATAATTACCTTTTCTAGAGTGCCCATTTGCAATGCATAGACCTCTTTCCAGCAGAAAGATGAAGGACCTTCTCTGCAGTACTCCAACAGGATGTTGGGGTGCATCAACAATGGCATCACCAGCAGAGATAAAAAAAGGCATTTTTTCCTCTGCTCAGTGCTTGTCACACGACACATGCATTGCTGTTTTCAGGATTGGTCCTCACCAAGCAAAAATATATTGGTAGGCTGGAGAGGATTCAGAGAAGGGTCACAAAGATGATCCAAGGACTGAAGATGCCATGTAAGGACAGGCTGAGAGAAATGGGTTTGATCAGTCTTAAGAAAAGGTGGCTTTGGGGAGACCTTGTCACCCTATCCCACTGTTTAAAGTGTGGCTGCAAAGAAGTTTGCAAGGAGTCACCTGGAAACGATGCGGGGTCATGAGCACAAGTTGTACTTGGGAGATTCTGACTGGACAAAAGCAGAAAATTTTTCGAAATGCCATTGGAATAATGCCCTCAGGAAAGTGGTGAATTCCCCAATGCTGGACACTTTTAAGACTCAGTTGGACAGCATGCTGTGCCATCTTATCTAGATTTTATTTTTGCCAAGAAAGGTTGGATTAGATGATCCTTGAGGTCGCTTCCAATCTGATATTCTATCATTCTGTATGTCATGATTTGTAGCTACTAAACTTAGCTTGGCTTTATACAAGAAAAAACTGAAACTTTGAATCATGAGTCATCTGCTTTTTCTGGCCAGAGAGGGTGTTCTTGACATAGACTCACTTCATCCCACTGTGCTGAATTGTAAGTCTGCATGCCAGCTTTATAGAGGGAAAAATATTCTCCAAGCTTTCTTATAGATCTTAACTGAGTCTCCTTTCCAACAGAAAAAACACTAAAATGTTATCTAATGAAATTAAGTACTTTCTGTTCTTTGTTTTAAACTATAGCTTGTCTCATATTTATTCCTGAATTAGACTAGTTTGGAGGATCTGGATGGAAACAATACAACCTTATCCATAACTGATTCTAAGTGTCATGGTAATAAACTAAAATTATTGTTCATTATTTTATTGTGTGTGCTTCTTGAGAAAATTCTATCAGCTTGAATCATAAATACCATATAAAATAGGCTTACAATTAAGAGAGAATAAGATTTGCCTCTCTTACAATTGCCTCCCCTTCCTCTTCATAAGGTATCCACCAATCTTTGCAGAGACATAATACATCTGACTGTGTGTTCCCTGGTTCTCTATCTTTTTTAACCTTTTTAGCACAGGAGCATGTGCCTGAGAATGCTGTCTCAGCAGAAAAAGACAGTTTTCTTAAAAGACCAAGCAGTTGGCTGAGGGAAATTGTATTAGTAAAGTGACTGCTGTATGCCAAGGGGAAAGCAGGAAAGAGAATGATTGCTTGGTCTGCGATTGTTTAGAAGCTAGTGAATTCTGTCTGGCCCCTCTCTGGGGGCCTAGAACAACTCCATAATGACTAAGGAGGCAGTTGCAGTTAATTAGTCCAAGTAAGTTTTTATTGCTCTTCAAAAAAAACCCTTAGATTCTCCCTAGATGTAACAAAAACTTCTGTCATTTTTCTATTCCCTTTCCTTTACAGTTTCTATGAGAAATTATCCACTTATTACTTGAGTCAGCTTCTGGCTGAAGTGCCCTATGAAGAGAAGACTGCACTTTTCTGATTTGTAATAGCTCACACATTCTGCTCCAAAGGAAAAGATCTCCTACCTCTCACCCCAGACAAGAGAAATTAGCACCTTTTCTTCACAGCACATGCTAATTTTGTCTGGGGTAAGATTAATTTTCTTCATAGTGGCTGGTATTGTGCTGTGTTTCAGATTTGTGTTAAACACAGAGCTGATAATACAAAAGGTGCTTTTATTATTTCTGAGCAACTCTTACACAGAGCCAAGGCATTTTATGGCCTTTTATGCTGCTCATACTCTACAGTGTCTAGGAAGTTGTACATGCATGGGAAGTTGGTAGGAGACGCAGCTGGAATAGCTAACTCCAAGTGACAAAAGGCATGTTCCATACCATATGCTCACTATATAAAGTGGGGAAGGAAGAAGAAGGAAGCGGTGGCATGTTTGGGGTGATGACATCTGTCTTCCCAAGTAACTCTTAATGCAAGATGGGGACCTGCTGTTCTGAATAAGGCTGAACACCTGCCTGGCCATGGGAAGCAGTGAATGAATTCCTTGTTTGTTTGTGTGCATGGCTTTTGCTTTCTTTATGAAACTGCCAATCTCGACCCATGGGTCTTCCAGCTGCTATTCTTCTGATTCTCTGCTGATCCTGCTGGTGAGGTAGTGAGTGAGCAGCTGGGAGTGACTTGGTTGATGGCTTCAGTTAAACCATGACACATGTTAAGACAGTCTGAGAGAGGCTGGTGTCATGAAATCTTACATTCCATGATCCTTCCTCTACCAGTCCATACAACATACCTACTAAGAAGGTGCAGGGTAATGGAAAACAGTAAAATATCTGTGTTTAAATCATAAATATATCAGGAATTTAATAAAAATAATCAAAACTTCATTTACTGAGAAAGGAAAAATCACCTAGAACTGAATGAGATAAACATGTGATGGAAAAGCATCTAAAACTGAAGGACAGAAGGAAGAGATCAGAGGAGATTTCAGGTGGCAAATAATCATCTAACATTAAAGACTGCAGTGAGTGGGTGAACAGGCAAACAGGATCCTTGAGGGAATAGCAATATAGAAAGAAAGACTTGCCAATACCACCTTACTCTTGTTTCCCTCAAAACCAATTTCCCTGAAGAACCAATGTAGTGAAGCTCTGAAGAGAATGCACTACTAGTTACTGTGAATAGTATGAATGACAAGCTAGTAGTGTGCCGCTGGACTTTCTCTTGTGAATCTTCCAAACACAGCATCAAGGCAGAATGCCAGAAGTAGGTGTCCAATTGACGTATGTATTTGGTAAAAACTGGTGTCAAGCTGAGATGGAGAAAAGAAAATGTGTGCTCAAATATTGTTAGTTCTTTGTTTTTGCAGCATTTCCTGAATGGGGAGACTACGAAGAGTTTCACACACTTTCAACAGCCCAAATACATTGAATGAGACCTTGAGCAGTGCGTGGGTGTTTTGCCTGTATTTGTTGTGATTGTCCTTCATGGTACGATACTGATGATATTTATCATATGATCATTGAATAATTTAGGTTGCAAAGGATCTCCAGGGTCATATTGTCTTCATCTTACTGCAGTCCAAAGCAATAATGTAGTTCAAATTCTCTTCAAAAGTTCCACGGAACTTTAGACTAAAACACTAGGGTTCAGAGTCTGTTGGTATTAATATGCTTATTTAAGGGAATCAGTTTCTCAAAGCTTTGTAGGAAGCTACAATAATGTTTCAAAGCTGAAGAGTATCTTATTTTACAGCCTAACCCTTGCATTGACTCTATTGAATCATTGACAGTATGACAGAAATCTCAGAGACAGTTTGCGTAGTCTTTCTTATTAATTCTATTACTGGCATCTGTCAGTCTTGCAAAGCAATATATCATAAGGCAAGGTCAAAAATTTTAATTTTTTCTGCCTAAAACAGAATGTAAAATGGTACAGAGATATCATAGTGGGTTCACCCTGGCTGGATACCAGGCACCCACCAAAGCTAATCTATTACTTCCTTCCTCAAGTGGATAGAGGAGAGAAAATATAGCAAAAGGTTTGTGAGTGAAGGACCAGGACTTAATGTACCTAGTTTTTAACCGTAATTCTCCTCAGAAGAGGTGTTCTCCCCTTGTATTCTTAACATCTATATAATGTTACTGTTCTCTTCTTCATTACTGAGAATGAGTAGCATTGAACTAATCACTTGTGTGCTGATTACAAAACATTCTGTTCATTCCTCATTAACCTCTATGAACCACTAAGAATTATTGAGCTGACCTGACATATTTTCTTTGTCCCCTTGGTGGCTTGTCAGACACTTAATCACTATACTTCCGTAGAAATTGCTTATAACTTTGTCAGTGTGTATTTTTATTTTCACATTGCTACATCAAAACCATTAAAATTTGGAATGCTCACATGCAGGTCTAATAGAATAGAATAATTTATTTCAAAAGCAATAGTTGCAATGTGGAGCAAATTACAATGACATTGAATATAAACAACACAGAAACAGAAGGTTCAGAAACAAGCTCATCTTTTTTTAGATAAGGAAAATATTGACTGTGACAGCATTGACAATATTTCAAGGGTTATATATGTTGCTTAGTTATAATTAAGTAAAACATAGTTAATGAGGGGTAAACTGAGAGAACCAACCCAAAAGAATTAATAAGGCTCGATTCATAATGTTTGATTTACTCCTGCAAGCATGCTCTTGTTTTCAGGACGTCTGGTTAGAGTTCATTCCACCAAGATCTATTGCCCACATCTGACCCAGCCCATATCTGAACTCTTTTCACAGTCACTTGTGGTGGGTTGATCCTGCCTGGATGCTGGGTATTGACCAAAGCTGTTCTTATCGTTCCCCTCTGCAACTGGACAGGGGACAGGACTGGTAGGGATCTCTGAATACCATCATGGGAAAAGCAGACTCTGCTTGGGGATTTTAATTAAATTTATTAATAATAAAAAAATAAAAGCATGATAATGAGAAATAAAATAAATCTTATTAACACCCTCCTGCCAGTCCTTCCTTCTTCCCAGGCTGTACCTTTTCCAAGAACTGCTCCAGCTTGGGTCACTCTTCCATGGGGTGCCATCCTTCTGGCACAGCCTGTTCCATGGTCACAAGTCCTGCCAGGAAATGTGCTCCAGTGTGGTGTCCTCTCCACAGGTCTGCAGGTTCCTGCCAGGAGCCTGCCCCAGCACAGGCTTCTCATGATTTCAAAGCCTTCTTTCAGGCACGCACCTACTCTGGTGTGGATCTCCTCCAAGGGCTGCAGCTGGGTCTCTGCAACATCTTTGCCCTCCATGGCCTGCAGGGGCACAGCTGCTTAACTACGGTCTTCACCATGGTCTGCAAGAGAACCTCAACTCCAGCACTCGGAGCATCACCTCCACCTCCTGCTTTGCTGACTCTGGTGTCCAAACCAAAAGATAACTCTGTTCCAGCTAAAACTATTACATTACCTCAGATATAAGTGTCTACAGTGTATCTGTCTACACTTGGTGAAAAATCCTACTTGTGTCTGGACGCATTTCCAACTTTATTTAATTACTGGAATTTTTTTGTTTTGTTTTTTATCAGTTGTTCCTATTTTTAAACTTTTAAAAATTATTTCTTTTTATTTCTCATTCAATTTGTTTCAAGAGTGATACCTGTACATGTATCTGACTGTATCTACTATTGTAAAAGTATACACAAATAATTTATTCAGTAGGATTTTTATCTATATTTCCCTTTTTTTCATGTTGTCTTAGCTTGTCCAAGATAAAATAATTTTCTGGAAATAATTGAGTTGTGATGAAGGAAGCTTTTTTCTGTATCAAGATATATTGCTGCACTCCTACAGATTCAGACTGTTTATATTTAGCTATCTTGATTCATCTGAGAGCATGATACAGAAATAAATTGAGAAGTGGTGATGAATGATTAAAGACAAGAAAATATGTAAGGCTCTCTTCTTGCATATCAGCAGCACATTACATTGTTGATCATAAGGCATCATTTTCCTGACATGGAAGAAGATATATCAGAGGATATACCAGTCGCCATTTTCCTGGATTGATCATGACAAAGGAGACATTTCTATAACAGGACCATCCTTCTGCTTCTGGGACTCACTGAAAATCTGGGTTTTCTCTATAAAAAATTTTTTTTTTTTTTTTTGGGATATAAAATGTCTAAGTAGTTGCACCATTATTGTATTTGAAAAAAATGAAAAGAAGTAACATTGTAGGCTTCCATACGTAATTCAAGCAAATATGAATTGCACTAGGCAACAGTAAAAATAACTTACAGTTCTGGTACAATTTCCTTTAGCAGAAAGCCTCATGCAATAAATTTTATCTACAATTTTAGTATACTTCTGAATCCCATACTAGTACATAAATGAGGTAACATAGCAGCAGCCTGATAAATATTTTATGTATTCTGACTGGATAAACAGATTCAGATGCATCCCAATGCATGATGACTACCATTAGTCATAGTCGCCTCTTTATGGCCTCAGCCTTCTGGAAAATTTAATCCATTTGTTATGCTCTGAGCATAACCTGACAGCCATGAATATAATTGGCATTTGTTCTTTGCCTGCAACAGTCAGGTCACGATGTGCCACTGTTCACAAGGCACATTCAGTGCTGCTGAGCAGAGAGCATTGTGGTCACAGTGATGTCAGATAGGAAGCTGAAGTCATGCAAGACAGGTAACTGTTATCAGTGCCTCGTGGACATCCATTTCCACAGAAGCTGAGGAATAACACAGACTCCAACACTACTTAGTCTCAGTAGGAGCACAATTTGGCCTTCCTCTCTTTAACAGGCAAAACTGAGCAGGTAGGTTGCAAAAACTTAAATCAAACATACTAATAGCTCAGCCCAAACTTTAATTGCTATGTAAAAATACCCATAACAAAAGAGTAAGAAAGAAGGAGAAATGTCACAGATATTTCTTTTATGAAAAATCCTCTTTCAGGATTTTTCCTGCTGAAGCTGAGAAGTTCAGCAACAATACATAAACAACAGGTTTTCTGCTGCTGTGGAATGCAACAAACCTGCCTGGATTGCCCAGCTTGGATGTTTAGAGATAATGGCCAATCCAGGACTGAGCTCTCTGAGAGACAGTCAGAGAGAGCTCCTTTGTTATCATTCTTTTACTTTCTATTCTTAGGTAGCTAGCAGCTTGTAGAACCTTTCCTTTCTTTTCTTTTTAACATAGTATAGTATATGTATATAACATAAAATAATAAATCTCACCTTCTGTAATGGAGTCAAAGATCTCGTCTCTTCCTTCACCCAAGAACCCTTGTGACCAACAGTCACAGAGAAATCTGTAAACGGTTGTGCTTTTAAATCATCAAGGTTTTATTAATGCAAAAACTATAGAGATAATTTTAAATTTTGGAAAGAACATACTGCCACAAGTAAGACAAAACTTCATTCAGTCAGAAAGGGCAAAAGTTGAAGTGAGTATTTTCTACCCAAAAAAACCAAACCAAAATAAAACCCAACGTCCCCCCCAAAAAAATAGAAAAAAAAAAAAAAAAAAAAGAAAAAATAAAGAAAACCCAAGTAAAGAAGAGACAGAAAGAAGGGAGCAGATGGGAGGAAGTGCCTATCCTAGGCATAATGAAAGCTTTTTACCTAGCAGCAGGACTGGAATAAGGTCCTATATTCTCAAGGAGCTTTCATAATTTTAAAATCTCACCATCATAAAATCCCTTTCCCAAGAAGAAAAAAAAAAATAGAAGATAGCGGGGGAAAAGCCATGCATATTGTTCCTTCTTTTGAACATTTAAATACAATTTAGACTAAAGAATGTCCAAACTATGTAAATATAATCCTATTGTAAGAATTGTCCCAGTTTTTTGTAGTCAGAAAAAATCCTCATTGCAGATAGCACTTATAAAAATCACCTTATCACCCTGCCTTGATGTAGACCAGTGATCATGTAATTTGTAAATGTGAATTGTAGCTTTTTCTGCAAATGGACTCATATAACTCCAAACGTGCTCAGTTGGAATACAAGTGAAGGAACTGTTTTTCTTCTCTGAAAGTGACAGGATTGTTACTTTGTGTTTTCTAATTAGGACGTATTTATACTTAGGTGTCCCTTAACAGACAGCAGGTTCAAATTCCTTTGTGGTTCTGTATTTCTCTATTAGGTGCAAGTGCAAAGGTTTTGGTATGTGGAGAGAGCTGCAGGGCGACCTCTGTTAGGAGCTACAGAGGCTGCCCTGGTCCAAGCACAGACATTTCCAGCTGGCTCTGACAGACCCACCACATGGCATTGAGCCCAGCAGCCACCATGGTGGCAGCTCTGGGAACATGTGTTTAAAAAAAGCAAAAATTTCACACAAAAGAAGGAGAAGATTTTCTGTTCTTTTTACATTTTATGAAGATAATATTTCTAGGCACCACAACACACATACAGGAGAAACATGGATCAAAAGTAATGATGAAAGTACAGTAGTTAGGAGACTGTTCATATGCTTCTGCTTAAAGAATAAAAAATAGTTACACAGATAGTTACTCAAATAATAAGACTAAGCTTTAAAATCCTTTAAAGCTTCTTTCCCAATCTAAACGACCCCTTATTTTCCTCTATATAGTGGTGATTGGATATCTAACTCACAGGTTATTGCCTACACTGCTCATGTTTAACCTAAAGT